>OW026366.1:72033531-73233531 GCA_932273885.2 Leucozona laternaria | reverse complement strand
TATGTGTGCAAAATGGAAGTGAAAAATTTATTAAAAAATGTTGTTTTAGAGAGCGAATGAAACATTTATTTCCTGCGGAAAAAAAATCAGCTATTGTGAAAATTTAGTTTTTATTTCGGATGAAAATTATAAGATACGCCGCGATAAAAATCAAAATAAATCCACTTTCTTTTCTAATGTAATAAAATATCAATTGTGTTTGAAAAATACAAAGATTATGAAATGAAAATTTTAAAACACAAGTAATTTGGGAGTTGTGACCTGCTATGAAGGAGATCACAATTTTATGACTCTCATAAATTTTGACTGTGGGGAAGCATTCGAAAAAGTCAAAAAGTTAATTTCAACTCTTCTTGTGACTTGTGAGCACCCACACTTGCGCGATGCGAATCTTCGAACATTATTGAGTCGTCGCATATTCGCGAGAATGTTTCGCGTTGGTTTGGGACAGCCTTAATGTTCGAAGATTCGCATCGCGCCAGTGTGGGTGCTCCCATTTAGTCTGTCCCAAACCAGAGCGAAACATTCGCGCGAATATGCGACGACTGAAAAATGTTTGAAGATTCGCATCGCGCCAGTGTGGGTGTTCCCACTAATCTCCATGTAAATAAATTACCACAGGCGATTGTTTCTTCGTCGTTCTGAAATATTCGCGTTGGTTTGGGAGAGCCTTTAATCTCCATGTAAATAAATTAAGACAGGCGAAAGTTTTGTCGTCGTTCTGAAATATTCGCGTTGGTTTGGGAGAGCCTTTAGTCAGCCGACGAATATTTGCGCGAATATTTCGCGTTGGTTTGGGAGAGCCTTACATCTTGCTAAAAATTAAAGATTTTATTTGTCTAGAAAAATCGATTTTCTTTTCTAAGCAAGTCGACTTTTTTCTAAGCAGAATCGATTTTTTGGTTGTAAAGAATTCGACATAAGTTAAATAATGTCAAATTCCTTCCATCCAAAAATCGGTTGTCTAGAAGAAAATCAATTTCTTTCATTTTTAAACGTAGGTATTTGCTCACATACACACTAGGAAGGTTTGATATTTCTCATCAAAATAAAACTTTCTTTGTGGCGTAGAAAGAAAACAAATTTTAAAGAGTGTTTAATTCCAAAATTTGAAATGCAAATAAAGGCTTTCCCAAACGAACGCGAAACATTCGGAGCGAATATGCGACGCTGAAAGATTAATTCGAAGTTTTTCACTAAAAAAACGTTAATATTTTTAAATAAATATGTTACCAATTTAAAAATTGAATTCTGCAGGATTTGGTGGCAAAAGGCAATAATAAAGTACAGACTGAAAGAACATTATGTCACGAAAGAAAACGTCAACTAGGTTTTAAAACAATTAAAAAATCCTGCCTCTCTTCCCCAGCTCTTTCTCAACGTAAAGTGGGAGTGAGATTAACAGAGATGTCAACAAAAGTCGGAGGAGACAGTCCAATGTGAACGCCGTTCTTAATAAAGGTTTTATTTATTTTAACTTCAACAGGTAAGGACACGCACCATAACTCGCGTCTATTGTTTTCAGCAACTTTGGCAAAAAAGAAATGTTATACTGTTCTACGGAAAAGCTCACTTATAACTTCTTTCTTCGATTCTCCCCATCATCACTTATACCTCACAAGTCACAAGAAGAGGTGAAATTAATTTTGTGACTTTTTCGAATTCTCCCTCACAGTCACAATTTATGAGACTCATAAAATTGTGATCTCCTTCATAGCAGGTTATAATGATGCATTACACCCTCTTCTTCACCGCCGCCGTTTATTAAATTGCATACAAAGCAATCCCGAATCACCGTTAACAACGACTCTAGAAGGAGCCAATCATAAGAATAAGAAAATATTAATAATACTTTTTGTTTGTGAAATTATAATTCACACTCGGTTCAAACCGAAATATATATAAGAGACCGTGGATGAGCACCATAAAATGGAGCTCTGCCACAGTAGAAATCAGTACCAATCCCGAGTACTTGGTGAGTCTCCATTTTGAAGGACTTAGGTTCCAGAAGCGACAGTGGAAGCCCAGGTTTTAAGTAGTTAGAGTGACGTCTGCTATCTCAGACTGTAATTTAGTGACGTCTGCTATCTCAGATTGTAATTTAGTGACGTCTGCTATCTCAGACTGTAATTTAGTGACGTCTACTATCTCAGATTTTAATTTAGTGACGTCTGCTATCTCAGATTGTAATTTAGTGACGTCTGCTATCTCAGACTGTAATTTAGTGACGTCTGCTATCTCAGATTGTAATTTTAGTGACGTCTGCTATCTCAGATTGTACTTTAGTGACGTCTGCTATCTCAGACTGTAATTTAGTGACGTCTGCTATCTCAGATTGTAATTTAGTGACGTCTGCTATCTCAGATTGTAATTTAGTGACGTCTGCTATCTCGGACTGTAATTTAGTGACGTCTGCTATCTCAGATTGTAATTTATTGACGTCTGCTATCTCAGATTGTAATTTAGTGACGTCTGCTATCTCAGACTGTAATTTAGTGACGTCTGCTATCTCAGATTGTAATTTAGGATATATTGCTAAACATTTGAATTGTATAAATCTGGGTTATAATGTTATATAAATGTAAATAACTATAAGCATATATATATTGAATTGTATAACAGTACATATAGTTATAAGACAATAAGAATTGTATTGAAATTGTAAGAACCAGCGATTGGTGAATAAAAAAAACAACCTCAAATACACTAAAGTTTGTTGCTTCTTTGGTAAAACCCTGGACCCGACGAGCATACCTCAGCCTATGACAAAAAGCATCTTACAAGGTCACAACTCACAAATTAATTGTGTTTTAAAATTTTCATTTCATAATCTATGTATTTTTCAACTACAATTGATATTTTATTACATTAGAAAAGAAAGTGGATTTATTTTGGATTTTATTGCGGCGTATCTTATAACTTTCATCCGAAATAAAAACAAAATTTTCACAATAACAGATTTTTTTACGCAGGAAATAAATGTTTCATTCGCTCTCCAAAACAACATTTTTTTAATAAATTTTTCACTTCCATTTTGCACACATATAAATATAAACAATTTTTTTTTACTTACTTTGTTTTTTTTTTTTAAGTTTTAATTTAATTGATATGGCCCAATTGAAAATCTTTTTTTATGTTATTAATAATCAGCTGTTGCAATTATGGCACTACAAAATTTACTTTTGCTGTGGTGAGTTTAGTTGTGAGCTTTCTTGTGAGGATTGGGGGAGAATTCCAAAAAATGTTATCGGGTCGCAACAATCCTCACAAGGAATAGTCATAACAGCTTGTGACTTGTGACTTGTCACAAGGGGAGAATCGGGCTGTAATTCCTTTTTTCACACGAGGAAACTGAGTTTCCAGCAACTTTCAGTTTGTAGGAGAGAAGGGCATGATTGAGGAGATTTTTTTGACAATTTACGTAGTGTGCGTTCACCCAAGAGAATTTATGAGTAAACTACAGAAAATCTCTTACGATTTTGTTTCTTCGTGTGAAAGGTACAACTAATTTTAGAAGAAATGAAAAAAAAACGTCAACAAATCTCCGGCAACTTATTTCTTCGTGTGAAAGGGGACTAAGCGATTTTTTAATGACAATCGATGACGTTGAGGAGAAATTTCAAGACCTAACCCATCAAAATTTGTTTCCTGAAAATATAAATCTACTGCAAAAACATTGAATCTGCTGCACTTTTTCTACAAATCTACTTCGGAAAATTTTTCAAAAAGTGGCAATCCTGCAACGTGCTCGTCAACTGGCTTGCCTTTTTCGAAGCCAGTTGAGCAGCCAGTAGAGAAGCAAGTAGTGCGTTTATTTTTTAACTATAGTCAACAATCATCGTTCCTTTTATTAAAATTCCTGAAGTAATTTGATTTTGCGCGAAAAATAAGTTAAAATAAATTTATTTTGGAATTTGATTGCATTTTTAAAATGTTTAGATTCACTTTTATACGTAACTTGACATTGCTTGACAGAATATTTGAAGTTTGCGAATTTTTCGTATAAATCACCAAAAAGCTCTAAAATTGCCTTTTTCAAAAATAAAATTTAAATTTTTTTCAGATTTTTAGAGGTTTTTTAATCCATTGACAATGTAGACATCCTTCATTGGAATTTTAAAGTTTTGTGCTTGACAGATAGGGAACAAATTATATTTGATCGTATAGAGAATATTTCGTTCCAAATGTCAACCGACTGCCTGAAAATGCATTTTTCCGGAGCGGAAAATAGAATGGAAAAAATGTCGGATTTGACATCCTTCAATGGAATTTGAAAGTTTTGTGCTTGACAGACGGATAGCCAAAAAACTGTATTTTTACTTCTATAGAATATTTCGTTTTTTTTAGGTACATTAATTTTAGTTAAAGTATATCTTGTTCCCTCTTTTGTTTCGTTGTCCATAATTTCAATTATTAAAGTTTGTTAACCATTTTTGCATTTTTCTTGAATATTCATCTCAAAGGACCATGGGCACTTTTGCATGGACTTTGGCCCCACTTTCAACATTGCTCAACAGTGATGAAACTTATGTCATTTGAAAGGTCATGAGGAGTACTTTATTTCATTATATGGCAGCTAAGTCGAAATCGAGCGGAAAAGTGGTGTTTTGGTCGATTTTATGAAAAATTACTTTAAAAAATTTAAAAAAAAATGGCAACACTTACAAAAATGGTGAAAGCCAGGAGCACAGATTAGCCATATGAAGATGAGAATGTTTCGTACGTTTCACCCTCCAAAACCCATTTGTTTACATTGTTGTATTTGTAATTCCTTCCCGCGTCGATGAATAGATGTGAACTGCAACAACAATTTAACCGGTGTCTGAAGATCCCTACTGTCTATGTGTGAGGTTTTAATGCACACATTCTCATTTTTTATCTGATATCTTACAGTTCAAGCTTGTAGGCAAATTAAAAAGGCTGCCGGGGATTCTCATCTTCATGTGGCTAATCTGTGCTCCTGTGTAAGAAGATATGTTAACGCAAAAGTTTACGTGAACGTCCTTTTTATTCATTTGGATAAATGCTGCGTAATTGAATCAGCTGTTCGTCAAACGTCCAAAATTTATCTGTGCAAAAAAAGTATTTGCTGAAAAAATTTAAATAAAGTTAAATAAAACATGCCAAAAATAAGCAAAAAACAGAAATTAGTGCAATTATATTGTTACGGCTGCCCTAGAATCCCGGTATTGTACCGTGTTCGGCTTTCAGCCATACGGAAGTTTTAAGGGAATAAGAGTCGGTTGCTGATGCGGAACATAAATGTTTATGTTCTACTTAACCGCTTAAGTTTTACCTTTTGGTCAGCTTAAACTGTCACGTAAGATCTTATGTGGAGCATAATACATAAACTCTTGGGTTTCGTTTCAGCAAATGGGCCTTAGACACTCCCAAACCGGCGCGAAACATTCGGAGCGAATAGGCGGAGCCTTAGTACGTTCCAAGATTTGCTTGGTGGCAGTGGGGGGCTCTCGTCTATCTCCAGGTGAATGCGATTAGACAGGAGAAAGTTTCGTCATCGTTCGACGGTATTCCCGTTGGTTTGGTCGAGCCTTGAATTGGGCACGACACCTCTAGTGCACTTTCAGTGAAAAAAAAAAAAATAGACCAAACAAAGCGAATTTTCACTTGGGGTAGTTACCAGAAACATTTATTTCCGAATGGGGAATTAACTACATACATACATACAGATTAATCAACCATTTGAGGGTAGCAAGTAGGTCCTGCAAAGTCGGGTTCTCTATCAGGTCCACCACCATCCTGTCCCGGATGAGGATCCGCCGTTGTGTGTCCTGAGCGGCTGTCTGACGCAGTGGCTTTGGATGAGGATGTAGGAGGTCTGCTCAAGTGGTCGCCTTTAGTTTGGCCAAGTGGCGGATTTCACATCTGCTCACTACACTACGTCTGGCCGTATGTTTCGTGAATTGTTTGCGTTTTTTTTGTGCCATGTTTTGGCTTAAAATTGAAAAAAAATTTTCAAAGGTGACCGGCAGCAAAGAAATGAATCGAAGAATAATTGTTTTGGTTTTGATTTCGACTTTTCGAAAAGCTGGATGACAGCTCAGGAAATTCGAACAGAATGAATACATTCAGGAATCATTCGAACAAATAGGTAGCTAGGTTCGGATATGAGATGCCCGTTTGGGAGTGGAATCACCTTGGTAGATAGTCCGTATGCCGCGGGACTAGTCATAAAGGGGAGGACGTGAAGAGGGGGCTCCTCCAAGTTGGTGTTGTAAGTCCCAAACGGATCTCATATACTTCACCGAACAAAGGGATAGAGGTGATTTTTATGACTGTTAGCGGTGGCAAGAATCGGAATCGAGCATTGGGGTTCAGTTCGAAATATATTGTCGGAGAGCCTGGTCCAGGCATAATTTGGAGGAATACTCGGTATGATTTGTTTTTTTTTAGAAAGGCAATAGTGAATAGGGTGTGTTAAATTTTGGGTTTTTTTTTCTAGTTGAGTGGTAAATTCTTATTTTCTTTGCCGAAGTAATTTGAATCTGTCGACGCGATTCAAAATTATAAATTCATTTTGGTTGTTGTGAGGTGAGTGATTGCTACGATTTAGTTAAATTCAAAAATATTGACAGCTAACGATTTAGGTTTCGGGGTGGAAGGGGCGGTCATCGACAAAGGACAAAGTCGAGGCCGCCATATTTTTTTGGGAGGGTATAAACGACTTCAGAGGAAGACTCTACTAACAGTAATCGAGAGCGGAGTCGCCTAAAGCCCGTGAAGAGGAAAATAAATTCAGATTCTGGACCGGCACGATAAGTACCTTAATTTTATTGTGACAATATAAAATCATATTTCAAAAGAACATTTACCTTCGAATACCGAATACAAAAACCTCCCAGCGAATTTCGAATTTTCGGAATCCGAGCCGACAACCACCGAAAGAAACATCAAAATTAATGCGGCAAGCGGAAAAGCCAACCATTTACGATATACGACCCTATATTTCTATGTTTAAATTCAACAACCCAAGGAGACTCGAGGATTGCCCGTTGCATAATTTTGGGCATTTAAGTTGTTAAGCGTTGGCATTTAAATAGTTTTTATTTGTTTTAAATTTCATTATTTTTGTTTTATCCTTTTTAAAAATTTTCTATATATTTAATATCTTGCTTGTAAATCTGTTGAACAAGAAAAGGTATACAATGCGATAAAGGAATAGCGCGTCGTTGACGCACTGGTTCGACAGACCGAAACTGGTTTCTCCCAATAGCGGCAACATCAGCACAACCAATAGTGTTTGTGAAACCCCTTAAGAGCGCTCTTAGGAAGGTTCGCGTTAATAAGACGGTTGATCTTAACAAATGGTGAAGGGCGGGACCGGACTCGGTTCCCGGTATTGTCGTCGACGAGTGGCGTAAGGATAGTGGACACCTTGCTGGTTCTCCATATCTCGGATCACCAGTGACGTACCAAATCCCGAGAGACATAAAGGTCCTACTACGGCTTTCGCTACCTTTTATTCGCGTTTTGTTTTTTTCTTGTCGGTCGATAATTTTGGTTAAAGATTTTTATTTTTTTTATTCTTTCCCGTAATTTTATTCTTATTTCCCAATCCAATTGTTCCATATGGAAGAACATTTTGTTATTTTTTTTCAGTTTTCTTGTACTATCGGCCTTACGGTTAGTAATTTTTTTGGGATGAAATCCAACAACGTTAGTTAATGTTTTTTTTATTGTTTGTTTTAATAAAATTATTTTGTGAGCCACGCTTACGAATGGTCTTTTCATGGAACTGATAAGTTCTAGTAGCATGAAGTGGTAAGGGGTGAAATTTTCAGGGGGATGTGAACGGGCGCACGAAATCTGAACGGTATGGAGTGATGTCATGGCCGAAGCTGTCCGTATAAGGGGAATCGGCACTCATATTGGCCTTACCGATTCCAGGAGAGGTGAGGGTAGGCCTGCCTGCATCAACATCGGCAGACGCCCTAAGTACAGTAGCAATGGATGTTAGTGGGAGATATTTATTTTTGGCATGAAAGTTTTTTTTTGTAGCGAGGTGAGGTTCAGTTGGAGTGCAAGATCCCCCCCTACGTCCGGCGAGCTAAGCCGTGCCACGCCAGCATGCCACGGCACTGTCCATTGAACATTCGAACCCTTCCATTTCCTTTTTTGTATCATTTTCCCTATCATTTTGGCTGCCGATTAGTTCCGCTTGGAACAACCGACTACCTTTTCAGCTTCCGGCCTGATTCTAGTTTCCTTTCCTGACCCATTTCCCTTTCCTATTCCCAACTCCTCCTCCTAAGTCCTCATCCTTTTGCCCCGTTACAATATTAACAAATTGCCTTTATTGATTTACTCATTTTAGAACTATTCCGAAAAAATGATGGTTTGTGCATTTTCTGTTACAAAAGTAAAATCCTCCTAATTATTTTTTTAACAATAGATAAACAGAAAGAAAAAGAGGATGCAATTTTAGAAGATCTAACACTAACTATGGTTAAGGCTGAGAATTCTAGATACTTGACTTGACGTCACAATGACGTTTGTATAAGTTTATCCAAATAATTTTGTAGAAGTTTTCGCAGCAAAATCCTTAGTTGATAGTCTTATCCAATTTGCGTTAACCATTTCCCATACAAAATTTGACAGGTCATTTACCAAAAGATAAACTTATCCAAAAGTCTAGTGTTTTACGACGTTGCATGAATCCCGTTATTAAGTCTAAAAATTATTTCACTATTGTGATATACAATTCTAAGTTGGCTTGTCAATACAATTAATTATCTAACACTGAAAACTAAACAGTTTTATCTTTTCTAGTTTCGGATAAAATTGAAAATAACTAAAACAAGTAAGTATTCAATAATAAAACCTGTGAACGCTCTCCTTTTGTCATTATATGGCAGCTATGTTAGTCCAAATCAAGCGCGAAAATGGAGCATAAAGCAAAAGAAGTAGATGAAGACGAAACAGAAAGCATATTTCGTTCCCGATAGCTTTAGTTTTGTTTTATAGAAACAAAACGTTAATGTTTTGTTTTTGATTTTGTTGATGTTCTCTTTATCATATTTATTTAAAAAGATAAACGTTTTTTTAGTGAAAAACTTCGAATTAATCTTTTAACGAGCACAGATTTTAATTTTATTTATTATATATTTGTATTTGCGAATCTTCGAACATTATTCAGTCGTCGCATATTCGCTCCAAATGCCTTGATTTGCATTTCAAGTTTTGGAATTAAACACTTTAATATTTGTTTTCTTTCTACGCCTTTCTTTCAAACCTTCCTAGTGTGTGTGTGTGCAAATACCTACGTTTAAAAATGACATATTTCATTTGTGTAGAAAAATTCATCTTTTTTTCTAAGCAAATTGATTTTCTTTTAAACAACCGATTTTTGGTTGGAAGGAATTTGACATTATTTAACTAATGGCGAATTCCTTTCAAAAAAGAAATCGAATTTTTTCTAAACAGAATCGAATTATTTCTGTCAATTGAAAGGAATTCGTATTTCGTAAAAGAATCGATTTTTTTTGGTGTGATTGTGTTTGTGACTTTATAGCTGCAATTGACGCAAAACGTCAAGAAATTATTCACAAAACTATTAAGGTTGTTTGTTTTTGTTGTGAGAAAAATGTTTTAACAATAGAATTAAATTAATAAATAAAAGATATTAGCCAGCTTATACGGTGCATTTTATTTGTTTGAACTTCTATTTGCACATATATTTTTAAAGAAAATTATTATTGAAAAGTTTTCATCACTTGCACTGAAAGTTTTTAACACGTCTTTCACTCGCGAAAGCTATTTTTTTTTGTGTTTGATAATGAGCAACGCACAATAAATTATTTTTATAGCTGTATTGACTGAATATATTGTTGAATATTTTATAAAATTATGTAGAATTCGTTCCAACCAAAAAATAAACAACTCGTCTTCCAAAAATTCCGCGACTTTCAATTTATGACGTATTAGAAATGTCAAGTTTTCATAGTGTGTGTGCAAATCAGTGTGAAATCTTGCTAAAAACGCAAGATTTGTTTTGACAGAAAAGAATCGATTTTGTTTAGAAAAAATTCGATTCTGTTTAGAAAAAATTCGAATTTTTTGTTGAAAGGAATTCGCCATAATGTCGAATTCTTTGCAACCAAAAAATCGATTCTGTTTAGAAAAAAAAACGATTTGTTTAGAAAAGAAAATCGATTTTTCTAGACAAATAAAATCTTTAATTTTTAGCAAGATGTAAGGCTCTCCCAAACCAACGCGAAACATTCGCGCGAATAGTCGTCAACTGAATAAAGGCTCTCCCAAACCAACGCGAATATTTCTGAACGACGACGAAACTTTCACCTGTCTTAATTTATCTACATGGAGATTAATGGGAGCACCCACACTGGCGCGATGCGAATCTTCGAACATTAAGGCTGTCCCAAACCAACGCGAAACATTCGCGCGAATATGCGTCGACTGAATAATGTTGGAAGATTCGCATCACGTCAGTGTGGGTGCTCACAAGAAGAGGTGAAATTAATTTTGACTTTTTCGAATTTTCGCCACAGTCACAATTTATGAGAGTCATAAAATTGTGATCTGCTTCATAGCAGGTCACAACTCACAAATCACTTGTGTTTTAAAATTTCCATTTCATAATCTATGTATTTTTCAAACACAATTGATATTTTATTACATTAGAAAAGAAAGTGGATTTATTTTGGATTTTATTGCGACGTATCTTACAACTTTCATCCGAAATAAAAACAAAATTTTCACAATAGCAGATTTTTTTAGGCAGGAAATAAATGATTCATTCGCTCTCCAAAACAACATTTTTTAATAAATTTTTCACTTTCATTTTGCACACATATAAATATTAACAATTTTTTTTACTCACTTTATTGCTAAAAAATGAATGAAAACTTGTTTTTTTAAAGTTTTAATTTAATTGATATGGCCCAATTGAAAATCTTTTTTTATGTTATTAATAATCAGCTGTTGCAATTATGGCACTTCAAAATTCACCTTTGCTGTGGTGAGTTTAGTTGTGAGCTTTCTTGTGAGGATTGGGGGAGAATTCCAAAAAATGTTATCGAGTCGCAACAAACCTCACAAGGAATAGTCATAACAGCTTGTGACTTGTGACTCGTCACAAGGGGAGAATCGGGCTGTAAGTCCCTTTTCACACGAGGAAACTGAGTTTCCAGCAACTTTCACTTTGTTGGAGAGAAGGGCACGAAGTAGGTGGGGTATGAAAAAATCTCCCCGGTCAATGATTGAGGAGATTTTTTTGACTCCTTACGTAGTGTGCGTTCACCCAAGACTACAGAAAATCTCTTACGATTTTGTTTCTTCGTGTGAAAGGTAAAAGTGATTTTAGAAGAAATGAAAAAAAAACGTCAACAAATCTCCAGCAACTTATTTCTTCGTGTGAAAGGGGACTAAGCGATTTTTTTTAATGACAATCGATGACGTTGAGGAAAAATTTCAAGACCTAACCAATCAAAATTTGTTTCCTGAATATATAAATCTACTGCAAAAACATTGAATCTACTGCACTTTTTCTACAAATCTACTTCGGAAAATTTTTCAAAAAGTGGAAAACCTGCAACGTGCTCGTCAACTGACTTGCCAGTTGAGCACCCAGTAGAGGAGCAAGTAGTGCGTTTATTTTTTAACTATAGGCAACAATCATCGTTCCTTTTATTAAAATTCCTGAAGTAATTTGATTTTGCGCGAAAAATAAGTTAAAATAAATTTATTTTGGAATTTGATTGCATTTTTAAAATGTTTAAATTCACTTTTATGCGTAACTTGACATTGCTTGACAGAATATTTGACGTTTGCGAATATTTCGTTATAAATCACCAAAAAGCTCTAAAATTGCCTTTTTCAAAAATAAAATTTCAATTTTTTTCAGATTTTTAGAGGTTTTTTAAACCATTGACAATGTGAATTTGGAATTTGAAAGTTTTGTGCTTGAAAGATAGGGAACAAATTATATTTGATCGTATCGAGAATATTTCATTCCAAATGTCAAACGATTGCCCTGAAAATGCATTTTTCCGGATGAGAAAATAAATGGAAAAAATGTCGGATTTGAAGAGGTTTTTTAATCCATTGACATCCTTCAATGGAATTTGAAAGTTTTGTGCTTGACAGACGGATAGCCAAAAAACTGTATTTTTACGTCTGTAGAATATTTCGTTTTTTTTTGGTACATCAATTTTAGTTAAAGTATATCTTGTTCCCTCTTTTGTTTCGTTGTCCATAATTTCAATTATTAAAGTTTGTTAACCATTTTTGCATTTTTCTTGAATATTCATCCCAAAGGACCATGGGCACTTTTGCATGGACTTTGGCCCTACTTTCAACATTACTCAACAGCGATGAAACTTATGTCATTTGAAAGGTCATGAGGAGTACTTTATTTAATTATATGGCAGCTAGGTCGAAATCGAGCGGAAAAGTGGTGGTTGGTCAATTTTATGAAAAATTACTTTAACAGATTTAAAAAAAATGGCAACACTTACAAAAATGGTAAGAGCCAGGAGTCTGTTCTATTATCGAACTTTTAAACAGTTTTCGAAAAAAGTATTTTTAAATTTAAAAATAATAAAAAAAAATGTTCAAACAATATTTTAAGGGTATGCATGCAACGAGATAAGCTTACCAATTGTGTAAAAAGATAAGTTTACGCAAAAGTTTACGTGAACGTCCTTTTTATTCATTTGGATAAGTGATGCATAATTGAATCAGCTGTTCGTCAAACGTCCAGAATTTATTTGTGCAAAAAAATTATTTCCTGAAAAAATTTAGATAAAGTTAAATAAAACATGCCTAAAATAAGCAAAAAACAGAAATTAGTGCAATTATATTAACAAATTGCCTTTATTGATTTGCTCATTTTAGAACTATTCCGAAAAAATGATGGTTTGTGCATTTTCTGTTACAAAAGTAAAATCCTCCTTATTATTTTTTAACAATAGAAAAGCAGAAAGAAAAAGAGGATGCAATTTTAGAAGATCTAACACTAACTGTGGTTAAGGCTGAGAATCCTAGATACTTGACTTGACTTGACGTCACAATGACGTTTGTATAAGTTTATCCAAATAATTTTGTAGAAGTTTTCGCAGCAAAATCCTTAGATGATAGTCTTATCCAATTTGCGTTAACCATTTCCCATACAAAGTTTGACAGGTCATTTACCAAAAGATAAACTTATCCAAAAGTCTAGTGTTTTACGACGTTGCATGAATCCCCTTATTAAGTCTAAAAATTATTTCACTATTGTGATATACAATTCTAAGTTGGCTTGTCAATACAATGCCTCTATTAATTAGTTATATAACACTGAAAACTAAACAGTTTTATCTTTTCTAGTTTCGGATAAAATTGAAAACAACTAAAACAATTTTTTTTTTATTTGAATTTGTATGTTTAATTTTCTTGAGGTGAAACCTGACATAATAATAAAAATAAGTATTCAATTATAATACCTGTGAATGCTCTCCTTTTGTCAAAAAATAGACGAAGACGAAACAGAAAGCATATTTCGTTCCCGATAGCTTTAGTTTTGTTTTGTAGAAACAAAACGATAATGTTGTTTTTGTTTTTGATTTTGTTGATGTTTTCTTTATCATATTTATTTAAAAAGATTAACGTTTTTTTAGTGAAAAACTTTGAATTAAGCTTTCAAAGAGCACAGATTTTAATTTTATTTATTATATATTTGTTTTGCGAATCTTCGAACATTATTCAGTCGTCGCATATTCGCTCCGAATGTTTCGCGTTGGTTTGGGAGAGCCTTTTTTTGCATTTCAAATTTTGGAATTAAACACTCTTTAATATTTGTTTTCTTTCTACGCCACAAAAAAACTTTTATTTTGATGATAAAAGAAATATCAAACCTTCCTAGTGTGTGTGTGTGCAAATACCTACGTTTAAAAATGAAAGATTTCATTTGTCTAGAAAAATTCATCTTTTTTCTAAGCAAATTGGTTTTCTTCTAAACAACCGTCGTCGTCGTTCTGAAGTATTCGCGTTGGTTTAAGATAGCCTTTACACTTATTTGCACACACACAAAGAAAATTTGAAATTTCTCATCAAGTTGAAAGTTTGTTTTTGTTTTTTTTTATGGTTCTCAAGATATCGCGAAAAAGCATTTTACACCACCTCTTCCAAGATGGTGGCCAAATGGGGGGTTTTCAACCCCGAAAACCAAATGGTATATTCACACTGACCCACCCTACACATTAAGGGTATTCATGCAACAACAGAAAAGCCGAATAAACCTCAGAAACTAGATAATTTTATCTCCGCAGAAACGAACTGTCAAAATTTGTATGGGAATATTTTTCTGCAGGTCTGATAAATTTATCTCATCAATTTGATTCGGAAAGCGTAAGGATAAACCTGAGAAATTTATAATTGACATTGGTGGTGTGTTTGGTGTGACATTTCACAAGTATTTCTAAGGGATGTTCATGCAAACGTAATGCGGAAAGTTATATTTTTCTGCAAAGCGGAAATTTATCTCGTTGCACGAATACCTTTATTAAAAAAAATGTTGTCCTGTACAAAATGCAAGGTTTGGCTAAAATGTTGTAATATTTCAACCGACTCTCGACGCTTTCTATACGACACTTGCGGCAACGGCACGGCGCGGCGCTACGCGACATAGTTGCCCAGATTATCAACTTTGCCGCTTAGGGTGGCGCCGTGCAGTTCCGTTGCCGCTTAGTGTGATATAGTTCATGCAATTTCATACAAGTAATCTTTTGCCGCGTCGTGCAGTTCTGTTGCTGTGCAGTTCCGCTGCAGTTTAATATAATCAAAGGGACACGATAAATTAATTGAACCTTGAAATAATTGTTGTGAACTTGTAGGAGCACAACTTTTGTGTTAAAATTCCCGTCAAATAGCACACACACCATCACATAAAAAAAAATCGATTTGTTCACAAATTCCTAACACCCAAAATAAATAATCGATTTGAAATGGTTGTAAGGAATAAAGCCCGAACCACACTTCTCTCGTGTGGTGTGTTGTGGAGTCATGTGTCGCTATCGCTCTAATGTATTTCATATATTTGTATCGTGTGATGTGTTGTGTCGAAATCTATGAAATACATTGGAATGACAGCGACACACTACTCCACAACACAGTAGTGTGGTTTGGGCTTAATGTGTAAATCCTGCTACAATTTAAAGATTTCATTTGTATAGAAAAATCGATTTTGTTTTCGAAACAAATCGATTTTTTTTCTAAACAGAATCGATATTTCGGTTGTAAGGAATTCGACATAAGACTTTATCTTAACCGAAAGTGAAATAGCGCCCCTATCATGGCCCCGCAGGCACTACAATGCATTAAGCCGCGTCCAGATCAATACAAATTTACCTTGTGTGCCGTGCGCCTTGAATTTTCTATTCGCCGCAAATATTTCCGCCGAGAATTTCAAATTATTTTGGAATCAATTTGTGCTTAAAGTGCAGCGCTTGATTCATCAATTTGTCAACATCAAAACACCTTTGCGCCGAAATATTTTCGTGTGCGCCGAAAATCCATCGGAATCGGATAGCGTGCGTTGAATGTGACACACAAATTTGTGTGCGTCCGGACGTCCACACTGGCGTATTTTGTTGCGTCTACATAAATATTTGCGTCGAACACGGCGCACAACGCAAATTTTTAATGATCTGGACGCGGCTTTAGGGATAGAAACGAGCACTTCATATTATATATCCTCTAATGCCGAATTCCTTTCAACAAAAGAATCGATTCTGTTCAGAATTTTTTCGAAACAAAATCGATTCTTTTCTGTCAAAACAAATACGTCAGATTGAAAGTCGCCGAATTTTTTGGAAGACGAGTTGTTTGTTTTTTGGTTGCGACGAATTCTACACAATTTAACAAAATATTCAACAATATGCGTTTTCCTTTGGAGGTTTCGAAGTACTTATGAGTAGATGAGAACTAAAATCTAGTACCTTCATCTACTCATGCTTTCATGGCGAGTAGATGAGGTTTGTAGGGAAACTAATTTTTTGCGTTCCATTCAAAATGAGAAGCAAAGTATACTTGCAAGAGTACTTCCCCACCTCCAAAGGAAAATGTCCAATATAGCTATAAAAATAATTGATTGTGTGTTGTTCATTATCGAACAAAAATTTGACAAAAAATTACCTTTCGCGAGTAAAAGACATGATCAAAACTTTCAGTGCAAGTGAAAAAAATAATAAAATGCACCAACAAACTGCCCCGTTTCAGCTGACTAATATCTTTTGTTATTAAAATAGAATTATTATAAATAGTTATTAATTTAATTCTATTGGTAAAACATTTTTCTCACAACAAAAACAAACCAGCTTAATAGTTTTGTGAAAAATTTCTTGATGTTTTCCGTTAATTGCAGCTGTCAATAACTCAAACACAATCGCACACAAAAAAATCGATTCTTTTACGAAATACGAATTCCTTTCAATTGAAAGAAAAAATTTGATTCTGTTCAGAAAAAATTCGATTCCGTTCAGAAAAAATTCGATTTCTTTGAAGAAAGGAATTCGCCATAAAGTTTAGTACGCTGCTGATGCGAAACGAAATTTTTTGGTGGTCTCCAACTCGACAGCGAAATGCTTACGAAAACCACAGCGAAAAAATGACAACTGAAAGCGTCACCATTTGCAAAAAAAAAAACACAAGCGCAAAAAAATCACTGAAAGCCATGTTGTATTGAAAGAAACAACAAATACAAACCTCAAATGTCACTTTTCCACACACAATTAAAGGCTGTCCCAAACCAACGCGAAACATTCGCGCGAATATGCGACGACTGAATAATGTTCGAAGATTCGCATCGCGCCAGTGTGGGCGCTCCCATTAATCTCCATGTAAATAAATTAAGACAGGCGGAAGTTTCGTTGTCGCGCCGAATGTTTCGCGTTGGTTTGGGAGAGCCTTAATGGTCCGGGCAATTAATTTAGTGCGAAAAAAGAGCGGAGACCTCTCCAAATAATTTACTACGATTATCAATTTCGCTCATCGAACAGAGTAGAATAGAATAGAATAGATTTTATTGAGACTTCTTATGGACTATTACAGACTTTGTCTTATTCTAACTAAAGCTATATGTTTGTACAAAAGTGGCTGTAATGTACGGCCCTCTTTTTTCAATTGCTTTTTTTGATAAGCCTCGTGGCAGGAAATTGTTATATAGGGATATATAGTGAGACTACTTTTCATCATCATCATCGTCGGCTCGACAACCGGGGTCCGGTCCTGGCCTCCTTCAACAAGTCTCTCCACCCATCCCGGTCTCGAGCCGCCGCCATCCAGTTGCGCACCCCAAGGCTCCGGGCGTCCTGGTCTACGCCATCTCTCCAGCGCAAGCATGGTCTACCACGCTGTCGTCTACCATAGAATGTACCACAAAGAACTTTCCGAGCAGGTTCCTCTTCGCTCATGCGAGCTAGGTGCCCTGCCCACCGGAGTCTACCGAGCTTAATTTTTGTCACGATATCTGCTTCAAGGTAGATTGCGTACAATTCATGATTGTACCGTCTCCGGAATCGTCCTTCCTCACATATGGGGCCAACAATTCTCCTTAAGACTTTTCTCTCGAACGCGGCTAAGAGGTCGGAGTGCCTTTTGCTAAGCACCCAAGTCTCGGATCCATATGTGAGTACTGGCAGGACCATGGTCCTGTACAGCAGCAGTTTTGAAGTTATGGTGAGATTTCTGGATTTGAAGAGCTTTGACAGACTATAGTAGGCTCTGTTGGATTTGAGAAGCCGCCCGCGTATTTCTTCTTGTATATTGTTATCGGCTGCTACTATTGACCCAAGGTATTTAAAGGATTGCACCACTTCAAATTCGTGCTCCGCTACCTTGATTGTTTGACCAACTGTTCCTCTCGCATTCGACGCCACCATGTACTTTGTTTTACCTTCACTAATGTGCAGCCCCAGATTTTGTGCCGCCTGCTCGATCTGGATGAAGGAATCATGTACAGCTTGCTCAGTTCTTCCGATGATGTCGATGTCGTCTGCGTAAGCCAGTATCTGGCTGGACCTGTTGACGATGGTCCCTCTTGTTGCCGTGCCAGAGTCACTGATTGCTTTCTCCAACGCCAGGTTGAAGAGGAGGCAGGCCAAACCATCCCCTTGTCGGAGTCCATTAAAGATGTTGATTGGTTTGGATAGCAATCCGGCTATTTTTACTTGGCTTGTTACGTTGGTCATGGTCAACCTACATAGTCGTGTCAATTTATTTGGGATGCCGAATTCTCTCATGGCTTTGTAAAGTTCTACCCTGGCTATGCTATCGTAGGCGGCCTTACTTACTTACGAGTAGAGACTACTTTTGCTCATAAGTATTATTAAGTCGCTTGAGACGGAGGGTCTCATATATATTTACAATAAAACTATTCTGACTTACAGACTAACTAAAATACTAAAAATACGCCAAGGAGTATATATGGTTTTATGTGTACATATAGTTTTCATGTTGTAGAGCGAATACGCTCTATGTTTTTACATTATTTCACAATAAGAAGGAAAATTCTTTTAGAGCGAGAGGCCCTTTACTTTACAGTTAAATTTGCTTACAGTACGATTTCTATTAAGAAAGACATTTTCGATTACTTATTTTACATAAATTCACATGTTTAAGTTGCATTAATGAGATGAATTTAATGACGATGATAGACAGTGAACACAGAATTTATTATATAAAATACTTTAGGTAGTATACATTAGTAAAATGGATATTTATAACTGTTGATGGTAACAGAGAAAAGAACAGTTGTTAACACTTTGTCAGATATGTATAATTTTTACTAAAATAAAAAATAACAGTTGCACTGGGGATAAAAAAAAAAACACTAGGAACTGACGATTTATTTTGGTTGTAAGTCCACGCTGCAGGTTCATGTGTGAGCTGGCGGGTTTCTAATGATGCAGCACTTGTTGGCTGCGGTTGATGGCCAAACCAGAGGCTGGTTGGGTTAGGTTGCTAGGCTGTAGTTAGTCGCCTGGAGGTCAATGGTGCTGTTGCTAAGCAGAGGCTGGGTTCTGCTTGGTTGTCCGTTTTAACGGGAACGGATGAAACGGTATAAGTTCTGGCAGAGATGCCTGGAACTGGACTGTTGCTGGAGAAACATTCTCCTGTTACCCAGAAAGGAGCCCCTTACCAGGAAGTGTAAAATTTATTGTTATAAAACAATTTATCGGTTTTGTTTGAAAAAAAATAAACTGTATAATCGCGGCTGTGCATGGCACAACCGTCCCCGTTGCCGGCCCAAATCAAACCTTCTCGAACAGAGTACTGAAAAACGAGAATGAGGACGAAATTTTTTGTTTATGATTTCGTTGTGTCATTTTTGTACAAATAATCTGAATTAAAAACTGGCTGAACACAATAGACCCGCGTTCGATCGCGCGTTCAGACGCGCTTGGTTATTAACACTTATTTAATTCCCCGATTCGCGTTCGCGGCTGCGTCTCTATTGTGTTCACTTTTACGAGATTTCACCTTAGAGGATATATAATATCGAAGCAGGACTGTTTACCACCGCCAGTTTACCGCGAGACAGTTTACCACCGCCGGTTTACCACCGCCGGTTTACCACGGGACAGTTTACCACGGGACAGTTTACCACCGCCACTTTACCTCCGCCGGCTTATCACCAGAGCAGGTCCGGTACATGACTGTTTACCACCGCCAGTTTACCACGGGACAGTTTACCACCGCTGGTTTACCACCGCCGGTTTGCCACCGCCGGTTTACCACGGGACAGTTTACCACGAGACAGTTTACCACCGCCACTTTACCTCCGCCGGTTTACCACCAGAGCAGGTCAGGTAGTGTGAAATGTGATGTCGAACTAGATATTTGATACTTATAGGGTGCTTCTTTGGTAACGCAGAAATTTACTCCGAAAATGCAATAAATCGCTATCAATAACCGTTTTTCATTTCAAGCATTAAATTTACCTCTTGGAAAACGCTGTTTCAGGGCTTTTTGGAAATACTTTCCACTAAATGGTCTATAAACCCGGAAATATAGTTCGTCCCGTATGTATCAAGCCATAAAAGGTTGAATTCTAGCGAAAGATGCCCTCGATGTTAATGGATTGAGAAAGCTCGTAACAATTAAGCAGTTCAAACGCATTCTGAAGAGGCCTACGATTTTTGGAATTTTTAAAGGATTGTAGACTCAGTAACGGTGCAGAAGTTTACACCGAAAGTGCACTGAAATCGGTGTCAGAAGTGAAGGAAGGGTTATTCAAACTATATTTGGTTGGGTTCTGGATGTGATTAATGGGGGTTTCCATTGGTAAGATAAATCAGTTTATTTTTGATTTGGATCTGTCAAAAAGCCAATTTTGACCATTTTTGCGTTCCATTCGGCAAAATAAATTGATTTATTTTTGATTTAAAATCAACTTTGCAGATCTACATTTTTCGGCAGATTAAAGGCTCTCCCAAACCAACGCGAATATTTCAGAACGACGACGAAACTTTCGCCTGTCTTAATTTATTTACATGGAGATTAATGGGAGCAACCACACTGGCGCGATGCGAACCTTCGAACATAATTCAGCCGTCGCATATTCGCGCGAATGTTTCGCGTTGGTTTGGGCCAGCCTTAAGGCTCTCCCAAACCAACGCGAATATTTCTGAACGATGACGAAACTTTCACCTGTCTTAATTTATTTACATGGAGATTAATGGAGATTCAGTCGTTGCATATTCGCTCCGAATGTTTCGCATTGGTTTGGGAGAGCCTTTAATGCTGTGTGGGTGCCCCCATTAATCTCCATGTAAATAAATTAAGACAAGCGAAAGTTTCGTCGTCGTAATGAAATATTCGCGTTGGTTTGGGAGAGCCTTTAGGCCAGGCGCGCACGTGCAACTAAACAGTTTGGTTTCGATTTGGAGCACTCGGGATTATATGAGAGTCCGCCGGTTTATGTGCGCGGACTCTCATATATTCCCATAGTGCTCAAAATCGCAACCAAACTGTTTAGTTGCATGTGCGCGCCTGGCCTTAACCTAGGAAACCAGATAATTTTATCTCTGCAGAAACGAACTGTCAAAATTTGTATGGGAATATTTTTCTGCAGATCTGATAAATTTATCTCATCAATTTGATGCGGAAAGCGTAAAGATAATTAAACCTGATACATTTAGAAATGACATTTGTGGTGTGTTTGATGTGACATTTCACAAGTATTTCTAAAGGGTGTTCATGCAAATGTCCTGCGGAAAGTTATATTTTCTGCAAAGCGGATATATATATCTTTGCATGAATACCCTTATTAATTCAATGATTGAACTACCTTACCAATGAAAATGAAACATCATTTTATTGCGAAGTTTGGCTGTGTTTTTCTGAGATTTTAGCAAAAACTTGTTGTGAAATTAATAATAATTTTAATAAGATAATATTTCACAGCGTTTTTTTGAGAACAATGTTAACTTTTCTCTTACAATATTTTGCGCCAAATCAAATCACAATCACATGTTTTTGTTTTACCTGCATATTTTACTGTCAAACTATTGATTTTTTTTTTGCTTGTTTGGCACTGCCGTCTGGTAGAAGTTCCAAATTATCTTCTGTTCGTGTTGTTCATAAGTTGTTTGTCTCAACTTCGTTTATCTTCGTCATTCAGTTTCAACAACCGACCACCGGCAGCAAAACGGTACGGTACCATTGGCCACTGCAAATTGGTAGACGGACATTTCACCACCGCCGATTGAGTGTTGGATCTTTAAGTGCTGCCATTTAGTGCTCAATATTTGAGTGCCACCATTGTATATAGAACCTATAGTACTACCACGAGACTGATTTTTTTCTTCTTTATATGTGGCCGTTATGCGGCGCTGGGCTCGTCGATTAGTTGGCAGTGGAGACTTGAGACACAAGGAAAAAGTAAGAAGTAAAAGAAAAAAATAGAAGGAGAGGGTTGTATTTTATTGTTCTGACAACAATAAGGGGAGTAAAGGAGATAACTAAATCAGACATTTTTGCCATGACAACGACCAGAATATAGGAGAAAAATCGCTATATGTTTACATTTGTATGTAGGTATTCTATCGTTTATTATTTTTTACAAGGAAAACTTGAGTAGGTAGGTATCACTGATCTCTATAATACACTGGATAGTGGATTCCCTTTATGTATAACAGTTTTTTTTTGACTCCAATTGAAGATGACATTCTGGTGCCAAGCGCACCTTTTGACGTCTTTCTTTAAAAAAAAAAAGTAATTTGACGTACATTTTTCAGTTCACTGGTTGAACACAGTACGCGCGTCAGGACACGCGGCAGGGCGCGCGTTCACATGAGCGTGATTATTAAAACTTGTGTCGAATTTCTTTCAACCATTTCAGATGGCATTTTTGTGTATGATGGTGTGAGTTCTATTTGACAGGAATTTGAACACAAAAAAATAATGGTCCTTCAAATTCAGAACAAATATTTCAAACTGCATTTAATTTACCATGTCCCTTTTATAAGATTAAGTACAAACTTATTTTAGTAAATAGATGCAAAACAAAAAAAATTGTGCGTTTGGCCAAACAACAAAAAATTACAATTCAGTTACAATTTGTGCAAATTTGCAAGAAATGTCACCTACTGTTTAACTCCCAGAATCGCGTTTGTGGCTACAGACACAAAACCTAATGTGAACACATCCGACTCATTCTGACGTTTAGCAGTCGTTTAAACAAAACAAAAATCTTTGCTTGTTGAAGGATTAATTAGAAAAATTTCACTTACAAAATATAAATCTTATTAGGAAAATGCTTTCAATTAAAAAAATTGGATTCCGTAGGATTTAAGTGCCAAAGATAAGGTACAGACAGAGAGAACAGATATCACAAAAGAAAACGCCAAAAAAATGAACAATCTCAAGCAAAAAATCCTTACTTTCAATGAGAGACAGTCCAATGTGAACACCGTTCTATAACGAAATTTTATGTATTTTAACAATGTAAGATAAGGACGCGCGCCATGACTCGCGTGTAATGTGTTCAGCCACTTTGACAAAAAGAAGTTATACTGTTATACAAACCTGGTGCCAAGCGCACCGTATAACAATCTTCAATTGGAGTCATTTTGTTTGTATGAATACGCTATCCAGTGTATTATAGAGATCAGTGGTAGGTATTTGAATGTATAAGAATGGCTATAGGCATATGTTTACATATAATTACTTTATGATTTTATTTTTCAGCACAATTTGAATTTGGTTTTTAATTTCCAGTTTTGATTTTCGTCGATTTTTAAAGCAACGTTGTTAAATTTCACTATAGCTTAGTAGAATACAACGTTGCTACATTTTGAATTATGGTGCATAGGTAGGTAGACCCAATTTTCAAGTATAGTAGGTACATAGGTATAGCTACATATATTTAATAGATTTTTGGTAGGCTTTTTTCACAGCAGGTATTTTATTATGTTTGTTATTCAAAAAGAAGATAGGTAATTGGAATTTTGAATAACAAAATTAATAATAATTATGTAGGTATTCGGTAGGTAGGTATAATTTGTTTTTCAAAGTTTAGGTAGGTATGAAGGTATAGGTATAGGTACATTATGTAAATATCAATGTAGGGATGTAGGTGGGTGGGTGCGTGTGTATGCACAGGGTGGTACCTATTAAAACATTTAATTTTTAAACATTTGAAAGAAATGTAGATAGGTACCTAACCTACATACATATATATGAATGTATTTGGTAGGTAGGTAGGTATGTACGTAAATTTTAAATATTAACCAACCACCCACCTATTAAAAATTATTTTTCAAACCAAATCAAATACCTTATAGGTACCTACAACCTACCTAGCTTTCTTTTTGGAAAAAAAATACAACCTAGGTATCTACCTATTTATGGGTAAAATATGTACCTTTCTGTCCAAAAAAAATATTTTGTAGGTAGGTACTTGACTAATTATACAATTGAGACAAAAATTTAAAAAATTAATTTTTTTTAAGTAGGTACCTATTTATTTATGTATGTATGTAGGTATTGAGACTGAAAAAAAAATTGAAATGAAAAAAGGAATACATATAGCCAATTTAGCAAGATTTGAAAAAATCAATGTTTTTTTTGGAAAAAATTTGCTTTCATCAGCAGACAATTTTTCAAAAATTAAAAAAAAAATTAATTTGGCTTAACCAATTTTGAAAATCCATTGAAATACACCTGAAAAATATTTTCAAAAAAAATTAAGTACATTTTTTTCCGAAAAAAATAGTTTATATTTTTAAAAAATTAAAAAAAAAAAACAAAAATTTGGTATTTTAATTTAAAAAAAAAACAATTGCAATGCTCCTTAAAATTATTTTTAAAAAAAATTAAGGAAATTATTTCGAAAAAATTAGTTTTTTTGAATACATAAGAATTTTGAAAAATTAAAAAAAGACAAAACTTTGGTGTTTATTTTAAAAAAACAATTTCAATACTCCTAAAAACTATTTTTTTAAATATAATTAAGTTAAAAGGAGTTTTTGTGAGCATAAATAAAATTTATTATTTCAAAATGAACTCTTAAACTTATTCGCAAGCAAATAATCCCACTCAAACACCCACTTAGTCGTTACTATAAGAAACAAACCAACCTATATCCCCAATTTTACTAGAAAAAAAGGTCAAACTTATAAGAAAAAGTAAGACATGATTACCACATTTGTTAATTGTTTAGCATTCCAAACCGATTTCTTAAAAAATTTAACTTAATTTAGTATTTCCGAAGCCGAATGCAGAAAAATAAGTGTTTTGTTTTAACTTTCCAGAACATTGATAATTAATTTTCAAGAAAAAACACATTAATTTTAATTTAATTAGGATACTTTTCTCTTCTTAAAGTCTAAACTATAAATTTGTCTGAATAAAAAACCTAAGGCCACATGAATTTAAAAATTAAATGAAAAACTGCACGTAATGTATTCATCAGATGATATTCAGGTATGATGGTAAACTTAAAACTTCTCAAGTTTCAGCTCAAACGGATTATTTTTTCTTCAGTTTTTAACTAATTTTTATATTTCGATTTATAGAAAAGTTTAAACAAATTATTTATGTGAACTTCTGATTCATCAACAATTGCATTGTCTAAGTTTCAGCTCAATCTGATGGTTAGTTTTTGAATTTTACAACATAACGAACAATCATCTGTCAATACCTTTCCCTATACACCTACCTAGATACTAACCTGATTTAACCTGATATCACAAAAAAACCTTAAATAGAGCCTTTCTAATATATTTATACCTATGTATTTACTTAACTTAAATCTCAACGGAAAACCCACCTACAAAGGCGTATAACATCCTTCGCCTTACAATTCAGTCAAAAAGTATTCATTTACAACAACATTATTATTCTTAGTGGTAACCGAGTTTGAATAATTTGCATGCATATTATACATTTCCTCTATTCCCACACTACGTCACAAGCAAAAGGCAAAAGCCAAAAAATCAAGCCTTCTTTTGAACAATATTTATTTTCGTTCTTCCTATACCCAAAAAACAAACAAAAAAAAACATTTTCCCCTTTCTATAAAAAATGATAAAAGCAAAAACAACCCCTTCCTCTGCAAAAAAACCAAATCCCATTCATAAAACAAAAAAGCACAAAATTGTTACTTCCTGCCTCCCTCTAACTTTCATAAATTTAGTGGGCTCTCATTTTTGTATTAAAAAACTATTCTCCTTTGTTGGAGAATTCAAAGTCTCCACTTTCCTTTGCAACAATTGTTAGCAACATTAGCTTTATGTGTGGCCGTATGGTAGCGCGTCGGTCGTTCGTCATCATGATAGTACTATAGATTATATATAGTTACAATGATCGAATTAAAAATTACACCGCTCTTAATGCAAGAGAATAACTAGCTATTGTGTTGTCTCTATCTTCCTGTGTATTCATTGTTTTGTCTATATTTTGTTGTATACGTAGACTTTCAAGTGTGTACCTATTATTTGTTCTCTTTTCCTTGTCCATTATTACTGTGTTATCAAAGTATGTGGAGTGTCCAGTTTCTAGTATGTGCTGTGATAACCAGTGTTGCCGCAACCTGAAAATAAAAGTCGCTAGACCAACCCCCAGAAGTCGCTAGATTGGCTAAAATTTCGAAAACAGAAAGTCGCTAGAAGTCGCCAGAAAAAAATAACTAAACAAAATTCTTTTTGAACAAGCTATTTATTTTAAAGCAGGTAATAGTTTTTGAATAAAATAATTTAAAATAAAAATAATTCAGTCTCATTGTTAACACAAGTCTTATTATAATAAAAAATAACATAACATAAAAATGAATATATAATAAATATGTATCAAATTTTTATATATTTAAGCTGAGTCTATACAACAAATAATATCATCATCGATTACATCGACTTCATCGGTTTCAATATTCTCTAATGTATTTTTAAAAACATTTTTTTTTAGAATAATTTCAGTTAATTCATAGTTATGACAATTTTTTTAAGTATCTTTAGTTGATTTCTGATTAGCAAAATGGAATTTAAAGTTTTTGTTGACAATTTATTCCTTTGTTTACTTTTTACAAGATTCATCATGCTAAAAATACGTTCTACTTCAGCATTAGAATGTGGAAGTGACATCACAGTTCGAGAAAGTTCAAATAATTCCTGATATGTATTGACACCCGCTGCATCTTTGTACCTTGAAACTTCTCCCCAAAACTTAACACTATCATGAAGTTCTTCCCAATGCACAAAGTTAATAATAGTCCATTGCTTTAAAATTTTTTCAATATCGTCATCAGGAAAATCTAAACTTTTAGCCAAATCAATTATTGATCGGTCTTTTATAGGTTTCAATGCATTTTGAACCAACAGCAACTGCATTTTTTCTAATGCAATGTAATTACTCGGAACTCTTTTTTGAAGTTCTTTTATTAATTTTATTATAAAATAAATACAATTGCTTCTTACAACGCTTATTACATCACTCGATAATTTTGATTCCGAAACTTTAGATTCAAAAATATAACCCAGATATGGGTTTGTCAACAGATGATTTTCAATTTCACAAGATAAATAGTCTTTGTCAGTTTGAATAACATTGGGCATAATAACATAGCTGCAAAGAGAGCGTAGTAACGAAATTAATGAATTTAAAAGTTCAAATGGATCACAATGTTCACCTTCAAAAATTTTTATTGCAGTTTGAACTGTTCCTAAGGTACTTTTTAAAAAAACAAAGTAAAGGCGGTTGCTTTCATCACTATACATTGAATATAATTGGTCCGCGGTATAACAATTACTTTTTGTCACACCAAAGTGAAGTTTTAACTCCTCCCACTGCGCTAATATTCTAACTACAGCAGGTTCAATAGATAACCAACGGGTGTCACATACCTTTAAAATTTTCAAAGGAGTTTCCCCGCAATTTATCAATTCATAAATTTTACTGTACTCCTCCTGACGTTTAGGTGAATGCGAAAACCAATTGTAACTTTCTCTCATTAGAAATTCAAGTTTTTTTGGCAGGGAATTTTCAGACGAACGACTTACTGCCAACTGTAGCGAATGGCACATGCATCTGATTAAAACCAAGTTAGGTAAGTTATGTTCCATTTTAAGTATTGTATAGACACTTTTTTTTCGCCTGTCATAACAGATGCATTGTCGGTACCGATGCCTACCATATTTTGTATTGGTATATTATGACAAACCAAACAATTTATTAAAGCAGAAACAATACCTTTTGCATCGCCGCTTTCTAATAATTCCAATGATAAAAACGACGAAACTACTGCAGCTTTTGAGGAACTGAAGTAACGAACTACAATTCCCAACAATTTTTTGACGCTATTATCAGTTGATTCGTCTATAATGACACTATACTTCTGGGCATTGTTTATCTCGTTTACATTGACTTCTCTAAAATGAGGAGCCAAACCGTCGTTTATTATTTTGGTGCACTTTGTTCGGTGTAGTTTCAGAAGAGCTGTTTTCGAGTCCTTAAAGGCTTTTTTACACAATTCGCCTAGGTGGTCAATCTGCAAGATCGCTGTGTGCTCCGCAATGAATAGTGCCAACATACCTTCTGCTCGATTAACAGAAAAATCTTCAATTTTCTTTTTGAATTCGATGACTTTATTTCTTGAGATAAGATCTGCGTGCTTCTTATGTTTGGATGTTGTTTGATGCTTTTTAAGATCTGAAACCTTTGCATATATTTGAATCCTACAGAGGATGCAATATGCCTTTGTTTCTTCATCTGCAACTGCTCTTATCCAGGATTTATATTCCGGGTCATTTTCCCAAGACTGTCGGTATTTTTGAGCGTAGGATTTTTTTTTCAATGGAAGATCCATAATAAAGTACCTTGAATATTGAATATTACATATTATGTTCTTACATAAGCATAAGCATACTTACAAAACAATTAATTAAATTTCCAAAAACTGCACCGTGAATTTCAGGTTTCAGCGTTCCAACCGATTCGACAACGACAATACAATTCAGAAACTTTTGAAGTTTAAATTAAGCATAACAAAGAAGAACAAACAAACAGGAAACAGATGGATGACTTAATTCAGCCTACTGCACTGACTCACACTCGCGCATTTCGGATAGAGCGTGCAACGTGGTGAATTTAAGTTTCCATTAATTGGAAATATGGTATGTCAAATTATTATTCCAATGCCAGGGATGAGTAATTTGAAATAAAAAGTATTATTTGCATGTCGTAACTCACAAATTCAGAAGTCGCTAGAAAAGTCGCTAGAAATAATCTAGCGACATTAAAATATTTTTTGTCGCTTTCTAAGTGGAATTGTCGCTAGATATAGCGACAAAGTCGCTAAAACGGCAACCCTGGTGATAACCCAGTGAATTCTCTTTTGTTCCGAATATCAGCTTTGTGTTCGATTAATCTCGTCTCCAGTGATCTCTTAGTTGTCCCAATGTAGATCAGATTGCACGTCTCCCCTTCCTTGCCATTGCACCCAATTTTATAAATGATGTCATGTTGTTGTTCTTTTTCTATTTTAGTTTTTGTGTTGGTGAATAGTTGTCTTATTGTTGAGTTTGATTTGTGAGCGAATGTCACATTTTCTTTATTTATTATTTTATTTAAGTTTCTCTTATCAGTAAGATTTGGAATATATGCATTACCATAGTACCTCATAGTGTTACCAACTTCTGGATTTTGTTGAGAATTTTTGTTTTCGTTAGTTCTATTGATATTCTTGTTAATTAAATTATTTATTAAGTAATGTGGAAAATTGTTCATGTGTAAAATTGTTTTAATTGTTTTTATGTTTTCTTCTTTGAATTCTGTATCGCTTATATTTATTATCTTGTTGATAAAATTGTTTGCAGTGTTAATTTTTTGTTGCAAGGGTTGAGTAGAGAGGAAATTAATCATTCTGCCAGATGCTGTAATTTTAGAATACCAGTTAAATTTAATTTTGTTTCTTGTTCTGTAAATTCTGATGTCTAGGTAGGGTAAGCTTTGGTCCTCATCTTTTTCTTTAATGATAGCAAACACGTCGTCTACGTACTTGGTGATGAATTTGATGTTAATTTGTTTTTCATTTTTAGGTTCTTCTATTGTTTTTTCTACTAAATCGTCCAAAATGATGTCAGCTATTGTGGGGGAGAGGGGATTTCCCATGGGCATACCAAAAGTCTGGTTGTATATTTTATCTTGGAATTTGAAGTAGTTGTTATCTTTCAGACAAAATTCTAGAATTCTTAAAAACTGTGGTTTTGGTATTTTTGTTAAGTTTTTTATTGTGTCCCACTTCTTCATTATTATTTTTATAGAGAGGTAAGTCGGAATGTTCGTGAAGAGTGAAACAGAACTTTTGAAGATGAGAGGGAAAAGGAAATAACCAGATCTAGAGTTACCAACCGCATTTTATAACACAATAGAAGAATAAAAAATACAACAATAGAAAAATTCATACTTAAAATACATAAAGATACGCAAAAATTCCTCAGACAGTTCCTCTGTAAATGTAAATACTCTGCTTCGGAAACGATCCCATATATTTTGTTTTTGACTTGTAACTGAACATCTGGAGGCAAAGCTTTCGTAGAATTTGCCATGGCTTTAAAAAAAGAGTCAATAGGATTCTCAGTCTGCACTGTAGTCTGGGTCTGGGTTGAAGATGGACGTGAATCCAAATACTTTTGCAGTACATGAGCAACTGAAGTTTTTTGTGTCATTTGAGTTTGGCTCTTTTTTCTTGCAGTAATTTCTTTAAACATTGTTGCTGTTGACGATGATGATGAGGATTGGTTCATGGGCTCAGGGGAATAGGAATTTGTGTTGAGATCCATTTGATGTTAAAATTTCCATTTTTTCAGACTTTTAGCGCAGTCTCCACTCTTAGATTGTCTTCTCTTTAGGCACCTATGGTATCCATCCCTCAGTAACTTCCATTTTTCTTTGCACACAACGTCTGAAAATAAAAATATTAAATTTATTTAATTCTATTGTTCCAGATTTTTAGCAACAGGCGACTCATTTAAAACAATCGCAGAATCTTTTCGTTTGGGGTACAAAACCGTTCAGGAAATCGTACACACCACATGCAATGCACTCTGGGAAGTCCTTTCAAAAACAGTTATGCCCCCACCAGATGAAAAGAGATGGAGAGAAATTGAAAAAGAATTTTCCGAAAAATGGAATTATCCCAACTACATAGGTGCGCTGGACGGCAAGCACGTACAAATCATATCGCCACCAAAAAGCGGTTCTTTATTTTTCAACTACAAGAAATGTTTTTCTGTAGTGCTTCTTGCTCTAGTAGATGCGGACTATAAATTTATATATGTGGATGTTGGTGATCTGGGCAAGAACAGTGATGCGGGAATCTTCTCACGTTCAACTTTGGCGGAAAGACTGGAGCAAAACAACTTAAACATACCGGGGCCAAAAATATTGCCAGGAAGCAGCGAACCATTGCCTCATGTGATTGTCGGAGACGAGGCATTTCCATTAAAAACGTACTTAATGAGACCCTATCCTGGAACGCAATTAAATGATATTGAGAAAAAAGTCTATTGCTATAGACACAGTCGAGCACGCAGAGTATCAGAAAATGCATTTGGAATATTGTGCCAAAAATTTAGAATATACTATCGAAAGATATGTTTGAGTCCAGAGCATGAAGATAACGTCATTCTTGCGACTTGTGTTTTGCATAATTTTTTGAGAGAGGATTCGGTGTCATTTGATAACGAAGAGCCAAAAGAACTACGTCTACAGGACATTCCTCCTGTTGGAGGCAATTTTGCAAACAATTCTATCCAGGTGCGAGAAAGATTCAAACACTTTTTCAATTCCTCTCACGGTAGTGTGCCATGGCAAAACCAAATCATCAAAAGAGGATGTCATCGACGACCTAGTTAAATGTGTACATTGTAGTTTTTTTTTTCAAAAAAAAAAATAAAATATAAAATGTCTTTAAAAAATGAACCATTTCTTTTTTTTTAATTAAATAGGGCTCCAGAACAAGAAAAAATTGTTTGCATCAATTATCATAGACCAAGTTCCAGTAACTATCCAAAGATATCCGGATAGGTTTGCGTAATAATCCCTTGTTCAGAAACAGCTGATGCAATAAAAAATCAAAGGTATCTGAACATTTTTGTAAATGTGATAGCCTAGCAGATTGTCACTCGAACGCGGTGATTCCTTTATTTATTATTTCTAGTTATAGATCTGAGATCGCAAATTTACCGCCGTCAATATAAATGAGCATGAGCATATATTTAAGGATAAAAAACGAAGTTATAGTGCAACCTATACAAAATATGTATTAAGAGTTCAAGGGAGATAGAAAAGCCTACCAAAAATTGCCTACTATATATTTAAAGACTGAAGCGTACTTCAAAACATATCAACGGTATCTCGGCTAGCTATATTGAAAATTAACAACGACTAAATTCTCAAAAAGTATCACTTGTCAAGAAAAAGTTAAATACAAAATTATAAAACAGAATTTCAAAATACGAAGTTTTGGACTTACAAAATTTTTAAATGTGTATCTGCAAGAAAGGAAGGGACCTGCAATTTACTGCCGAAAAAACTTTTCCATATCATTGATAAATATGAAGGTACAGTGGTCAAATAATTTAAATAATTGAATATAGGGAAAAGATTAACGAATTGGTATTTTTTAAAAGATTATATAGATATATGTACATGGTAAGGTGTACCATTTAAAATTATTAAATTTAACATTGAACTGTTATTAACCTCTCATAGAACTGTTTTTTTTTTTTTTATTTTCGACTATCTCATCTGATTAACCGATTAAATCTAAATTTTATTAAGAACAAAAATACTAATTAAAAATGTAAAATTTTGAACGAAATTAGTTTTAACAAATTTTTTGTGTCTGCGCGTACCATCCAAAATTACGATTTTTATTGTTTTTTGTATGTAGATATATTCAAATTAGCAGAAGTTGGCATTTTTTAACAGTACGCGAATAGAAATCTATTTTGTTCACGAAGTGTAACAAAAATTAAAAAAAAACTTTTTTCTGAAGTTCGATTAATTTCATTTTTTGAATGGTACTAATGTCCATTAAATTAAATTTTTTAAATAAAAATTGACATTTTAAAAATTATAAGGAGTGGCAACCGTTGTTACAACTCTATATTTTGTTTGTCTTTGCTTACCGTCAGCCATCTACCCTCAGCGAAAAAAAAAACATATTTTCCAAATAACCACATAACAAACTTGCACCTTACATTTTTCTTTTTCTGCCTACAGACCAAGTAGCCACTCACCCCTTCATCTGCAACATGATAGTACTTTAGATTGTATACATAAACAATAGTTTGCATCGTAAATGCATTTTGAAAAATAAAGGGACGAAATAGGTATTATTTTTACAGAAAAAGAGATTCTAACCAAACCCTAAAAAATCCTGACTTCAGAAAAATCTGTTATTGAGAAGGAGATTATCTCCTAAAATATGAAGATACCTTCACATACCAAAATGCAGAGATTAATGAGGATTACCTTCACATGTGAAGTTGGACGTAAGGCAACGTGACCTAGGGTGGCCCGCTTCGAGAGTTCAGGGGATTTTAACCCCTCTGGACTTCTGTACCCGCTTAGGATATATGTTCCATTCGTAAATCAGGCTCCAATGTCATCACTTTTTTGGTCAGCAGGAGTTTTTTTCACACTCGTCATACTTAAAACAGATTATGCCTACCCAAAAATGTCTTACCGTAACATTTTAAGTCGATGGTATCCTGCACAATGTGATACTGCAACACTTTCAAACTGTTGGTATGGCTCGAGTCAGTTCCTTAAATATAATATGAACTACAAGTGGATCAAAGCGTAATAAAATAGGTACAAATATAATTTACTTAATGTGCTAAAATTTTATTTGTCAGACATGGTTCTTAAAATATCAAGAAAAACTTTGTTCATCCCATTTTGTTTTTATGTTTTCTTCTTTGAATTCTGTATCGCTTATATTTATTATCTTGTTGATAAAATTGTTTGCAGTGTTAATTTTTTGTTGCAAGGGTTGAGTAGAGAGGAAATTAATCATTCTGCCAGATGCTGTAATTTTAGAATACCAGTTAAATTTAATTTTGTTTCTTGTTCTGTAAATTCTGATGTCTAGGTAGGGTAAGCTTTGGTCCTCATCTTTTTCTTTAATGATAGCAAACACGTCGTCTACGTACTTGGTGATGAATTTGATGTTAATTTGTTTTTCATTTTTAGGTTCTTCTATTGTTTTTTCTACTAAATCGTCCAAAATGATGTCAGCTATTGTGGGGGAGAGGGGATTTCCCATGGGCATACCAAAAGTCTGGTTGTATATTTTATCTTGGAATTTGAAGTAGTTGTTATCTTTCAGACAAAATTCTAGAATTCTTAAAAACTGTGGTTTTGGTATTTTTGTTAAGTTTTTTATTGTGTCCCACTTCTTCATTATTATTTTTATAGAGAGGTAAGTCGGAATGTTCGTGAAGAGTGAAACAGAACTTTTGAAGATGAGAGGGAAAAGGAAATAACCAGATCTAGAGTTACCAACCGCATTTTATAACACAATAGAAGAATAAAAAATACAACAATAGAAAAATTCATACTTAAAATACATAAAGATACGCAAAAATTCCTCAGACAGTTCCTCTGTAAATGTAAATACTCTGCTTCGGAAACGATCCCATATATTTTGTTTTTGACTTGTAACTGAACATCTGGAGGCAAAGCTTTCGTAGAATTTGCCATGGCTTTAAAAAAAGAGTCAATAGGATTCTCAGTCTGCACTGTAGTCTGGGTCTGGGTTGAAGATGGACGTGAATCCAAATACTTTTGCAGTACATGAGCAACTGAAGTTTTTTGTGTCATTTGAGTTTGGCTCTTTTTTCTTGCAGTAATTTCTTTAAACATTGTTGCTGTTGACGATGATGATGAGGATTGGTTCATGGGCTCAGGGGAATAGGAATTTGTGTTGAGATCCATTTGATGTTAAAATTTCCATTTTTTCAGACTTTTAGCGCAGTCTCCACTCTTAGATTGTCTTCTCTTTAGGCACCTATGGTATCCATCCCTCAGTAACTTCCATTTTTCTTTGCACACAACGTCTGAAAATAAAAATATTAAATTTATTTAATTCTATTGTTCCAGATTTTTAGCAACAGGCGACTCATTTAAAACAATCGCAGAATCTTTTCGTTTGGGGTACAAAACCGTTCAGGAAATCGTACACACCACATGCAATGCACTCTGGGAAGTCCTTTCAAAAACAGTTATGCCCCCACCAGATGAAAAGAGATGGAGAGAAATTGAAAAAGAATTTTCCGAAAAATGGAATTATCCCAACTACATAGGTGCGCTGGACGGCAAGCACGTACAAATCATATCGCCACCAAAAAGCGGTTCTTTATTTTTCAACTACAAGAAATGTTTTTCTGTAGTGCTTCTTGCTCTAGTAGATGCGGACTATAAATTTATATATGTGGATGTTGGTGATCTGGGCAAGAACAGTGATGCGGGAATCTTCTCACGTTCAACTTTGGCGGAAAGACTGGAGCAAAACAACTTAAACATACCGGGGCCAAAAATATTGCCAGGAAGCAGCGAACCATTGCCTCATGTGATTGTCGGAGACGAGGCATTTCCATTAAAAACGTACTTAATGAGACCCTATCCTGGAACGCAATTAAATGATATTGAGAAAAAAGTCTATTGCTATAGACACAGTCGAGCACGCAGAGTATCAGAAAATGCATTTGGAATATTGTGCCAAAAATTTAGAATATACTATCGAAAGATATGTTTGAGTCCAGAGCATGAAGATAACGTCATTCTTGCGACTTGTGTTTTGCATAATTTTTTGAGAGAGGATTCGGTGTCATTTGATAACGAAGAGCCAAAAGAACTACGTCTACAGGACATTCCTCCTGTTGGAGGCAATTTTGCAAACAATTCTATCCAGGTGCGAGAAAGATTCAAACACTTTTTCAATTCCTCTCACGGTAGTGTGCCATGGCAAAACCAAATCATCAAAAGAGGATGTCATCGACGACCTAGTTAAATGTGTACATTGTAGTTTTTTTTTTCAAAAAAAAAAATAAAATATAAAATGTCTTTAAAAAATGAACCATTTCTTTTTTTTTAATTAAATAGGGCTCCAGAACAAGAAAAAATTGTTTGCATCAATTATCATAGACCAAGTTCCAGTAACTATCCAAAGATATCCGGATAGGTTTGCGTAATAATCCCTTGTTCAGAAACAGCTGATGCAATAAAAAATCAAAGGTATCTGAACATTTTTGTAAATGTGATAGCCTAGCAGATTGTCACTCGAACGCGGTGATTCCTTTATTTATTATTTCTAGTTATAGATCTGAGATCGCAAATTTACCGCCGTCAATATAAATGAGCATGAGCATATATTTAAGGATAAAAAACGAAGTTATAGTGCAACCTATACAAAATATGTATTAAGAGTTCAAGGGAGATAGAAAAGCCTACCAAAAATTGCCTACTATATATTTAAAGACTGAAGCGTACTTCAAAACATATCAACGGTATCTCGGCTAGCTATATTGAAAATTAACAACGACTAAATTCTCAAAAAGTATCACTTGTCAAGAAAAAGTTAAATACAAAATTATAAAACAGAATTTCAAAATACGAAGTTTTGGACTTACAAAATTTTTAAATGTGTATCTGCAAGAAAGGAAGGGACCTGCAATTTACTGCCGAAAAAACTTTTCCATATCATTGATAAATATGAAGGTACAGTGGTCAAATAATTTAAATAATTGAATATAGGGAAAAGATTAACGAATTGGTATTTTTTAAAAGATTATATAGATATATGTACATGGTAAGGTGTACCATTTAAAATTATTAAATTTAACATTGAACTGTTATTAACCTCTCATAGAACTGTTTTTTTTTTTTTTATTTTCGACTATCTCATCTGATTAACCGATTAAATCTAAATTTTATTAAGAACAAAAATACTAATTAAAAATGTAAAATTTTGAACGAAATTAGTTTTAACAAATTTTTTGTGTCTGCGCGTACCATCCAAAATTACGATTTTTATTGTTTTTTGTATGTAGATATATTCAAATTAGCAGAAGTTGGCATTTTTTAACAGTACGCGAATAGAAATCTATTTTGTTCACGAAGTGTAACAAAAATTAAAAAAAAACTTTTTTCTGAAGTTCGATTAATTTCATTTTTTGAATGGTACTAATGTCCATTAAATTAAATTTTTTAAATAAAAATTGACATTTTAAAAATTATAAGGAGTGGCAACCGTTGTTACAACTCTATATTTTGTTTGTCTTTGCTTACCGTCAGCCATCTACCCTCAGCGAAAAAAAAAACATATTTTCCAAATAACCACATAACAAACTTGCACCTTACATTTTTCTTTTTCTGCCTACAGACCAAGTAGCCACTCACCCCTTCATCTGCAACATGATAGTACTTTAGATTGTATACATAAACAATAGTTTGCATCGTAAATGCATTTTGAAAAATAAAGGGACGAAATAGGTATTATTTTTACAGAAAAAGAGATTCTAACCAAACCCTAAAAAATCCTGACTTCAGAAAAATCTGTTATTGAGAAGGAGATTATCTCCTAAAATATGAAGATACCTTCACATACCAAAATGCAGAGATTAATGAGGATTACCTTCACATGTGAAGTTGGACGTAAGGCAACGTGACCTAGGGTGGCCCGCTTCGAGAGTTCAGGGGATTTTAACCCCTCTGGACTTCTGTACCCGCTTAGGATATATGTTCCATTCGTAAATCAGGCTCCAATGTCATCACTTTTTTGGTCAGCAGGAGTTTTTTTCACACTCGTCATACTTAAAACAGATTATGCCTACCCAAAAATGTCTTACCGTAACATTTTAAGTCGATGGTATCCTGCACAATGTGATACTGCAACACTTTCAAACTGTTGGTATGGCTCGAGTCAGTTCCTTAAATATAATATGAACTACAAGTGGATCAAAGCGTAATAAAATAGGTACAAATATAATTTACTTAATGTGCTAAAATTTTATTTGTCAGACATGGTTCTTAAAATATCAAGAAAAACTTTGTTCATCCCATTTTCCAAAATAACGGCCAAATGAGAGGTCTTTGAAACCCAAAAATGGTTAAGTACACTCACACTAACCATACACATACGAACAAAAAATCTTCTGCCCAAAATGCAATGTCAATGTATTTCAATGGACTGAAGAGAATTTCTACTTGTTGCAGTAAATTTTCTCAAAGAATTTGAACCTCAGTTTAAACGAAAGTTTTGTAATCAGTTTTTTTTTCTGAAAAATATGTTTTTTAATTTTATACATAACACAGTTTCTCTGTAAACTGTGCAATCTAGTTTTACGGACAAAAATTTAATAATATTAGTACCACTCCCAACGATTTTTAATTGTTTTCCTTGTATACTGTTGCAGGCGCCTGGAAGACAATAACCCCGCTTGGTGTTCTGAAAATAGAAGATATAATAAAAAAAAAAAAAATGAACTCATAATATAATGACAAATTACCGACTAAGAACTCCACTGCCTTTCGTGGGTAGGCCATCCAAACTACATAGAAACTCTGAAAAGTAATAGCAAAAATGAATAAAATAATAAAACAATAATAAAATGAATAAGATATAAAATAAAGAATAAAATAGGTACGATACTTACTTTTTATCCACACGGCGGCCGGTTGTTCTGTGTCGTGTGTCTGTCTTCTGTTTATCTGTTGTTTACGTTGCTGGTGGGAAGGGGAATCACAAAGAACAACGAAGATTAAGATAAGCTACTTATTAACTCACAACCATAGATACCCATATAAAGATGACAATCTTTCGTACGTTTCACCCTCCAAAACCCATTTGTTTACATTGTTGTATTTGTAATTTAATTTTGTGTCCATGAATAGATGTGAATTCCAACAACAATATAACCGGGTGAGTTAGTTTTATTTTGACAGTTCGACTTTTTTTTTTGAATTGCTGTGGTGAAAAGTGTTTCAGTGCGCCTGGCTCGGTATGTCGTGTTTTTTATTAGAAAATAAAAATATTAATTAAATAATAACAAACAAAAAATATAGCAGTGCAGTGAAAATATGTGTTGCCTTTGTATTTGACACAAACATTCGATCAGTTCGAAGGCTCATTGCTTGTTTCCTTCAGCTCGTTGCAATTAAATTAAGAGTCTGTCTAAAGGCACGTAGTTTCACGTACGCGAAATAAGTTCTCATACCAGATTCTCATACCTAAACAGTGAGGTATGTTTGGGGGGGCATGCTGCCCCCCTGCAGCCCCCCTGCTTGGCTTCACTATAGGATTTGGGGTAGGTGCAAGGTTGGTTATATGCAGTTTTTTTGGATTTTAAGAACCCTCACTGTATATATAGGTATGAGAACAAATTTCGCGTACGCGAAACTACGTGCCTTTAGACAGTTTCTTAAATTAAATTTAGAGCAAATTGGCAGCAAAATGCGATGACATCGCGGAAAGTTGCCTTTAAATTGGTTGAGTTTAAGGGATTTTCCATTTATTGGGATCGCTTGGTTCCAGAGAATACTTGGGGTAATATTCAATCCAGTGAATTGAACAATTTGATGGAGGAAGTTTGCTTTAGCAGAGAATATCGATACATTATATAGTGCAAAGGGTCATTGTCGACACGATAGAAATCCGCTTCCGTTGCGGACACGAAATCAACCGAGGCTATCATGTGAAGTGACTGTGACGGTGGGTAATGTTTGTGCGAGTGATGTAAGTAGTTACTATCGATAGCTAAATAAATTATCAATAATAAAAAACTTGCTCTGTTTCAGTTTCAATATAACCAGATGGTAGCATGTGTACGTGGTCTCCAAGCTACCAGTAATATTCGTGATTACCGCGTCCTTCGTCCATCGAATTCGGTTCGTGGTCATAGAAAAGATTGGTGGATATATGCTGTGCGTTGTCATGATTTCTTCTTTGAATCAACAAACGAGAAATAGACAAAAGCCAAAGAGAACATACGATATATCAAAATGTACACCAAAATTTTAGTAAATCCCAATGAGAACTTGTCGCCAGATGACAAGCAATTCAAATCGGATGTAGAGAAGTCTCGTGATTTGGAGGACTTGCGAAATCTACGGGAAGTTTGTTTCCTTCAGTTCGTAGCGATTGAATTAGATTTAATTAAAGAGCCAAGACGGGAATCAAGGAAGGAGCATGCTATTCCAATGGTTTCTTAATTGGTGGGGATGATATTGTAAGCAGTGAGAACTATACAATTGCTGAAGTGAAACCAATGTTGGAAATTAATTTAGATAATTTAAATCTTAATATTGAAACAAGACCCAGGTCAGGATCTCACTTAATGGGCTTGTCGTTGGGTTCTGTGTGTTTCAAGGATCTATTTACACCAAATACGGAATTCCCCGAATCGATAAAACCCCAAATGAAAGACGATCCGCAAGTGCCGCGAGCAGTTAGTCGTTTTCAGAATGTAAAAGGGAAGAAGGACACAAAGGTGACAGGTGATAGCAATGAACCTTGGCCGACCAAAGTACCTTGCAACATTTTCATTCTTATATCGAAATGATGAAATATCAAAATGTTGGAACCTGTCAAAACACAAAAGTGAGAAGGAATATCTCAAAAATAGAAACACTACATTAAAGTTAACACACGTCTTGTGTGTAAAACATCAAAATCTCACTCAGATCAACAATCACTTTTTTAACAATTTGCGTTTAATTTAGAAAAATATATTTAAATTACACATTCCCCAAGTTTTCTATTATTTAGATAGTTAATGTTTACATATCAGACACCACAATTACAAATTAAAAGCAAAAGATGCTAACAGCTGGGTTTACAACAACAGTCTTTAGGGCTTTCCTAAACCGGCACGAAACATTTGCAGCGAAGAATATATATTTAAGAATTCGCATTTCTCTCGTTAAATACCATGTACAAATATTTAGACAGGCGAATGTTTCGTTGTCGTTCCGCAGTATTTGCGTTGGTTTGGAAGAGCCTTAATGCTCCGGCCAGGAAATCTTAGATTTCACTTGGACGGTTCGGCGCAGTAGAGGAAGACTGCGACGAATGTGTCAAATGCAAGCTGGAATCTGGAGATAGCTTGTTGTGCAACGAACTGTCTAGAGGTTCCCACCAAAATGTAGCGTTACCTAAGTAAAGTGAATATAGGTTTTTGGTAACTTACCTTTCATCTGGAGCGCGGAATGTGTGGTTGAATATTGCACAACCCAAAACACACCGCGCTGGTGCACTCTGCTTTTCCATTTATCCTGAAAATAAACAAATAGCTAATCCTGAAAAGAAAAAAAAAAATAAAGGCGCGAGCACTCCTTTTAAAATTTGGTTTCTCGTTCCCAAAATATTAGTTAAAAGTATTTTTGGTTTGCTAAACGTTAGCAAAAGGCAAGTCACGACTTTGTTTTTAAAAAAACAATTGAAAAGATTTTAAATTTGCAGCACTTTAATTAATTCAATTAAATTAAAATTTGAAACACGTCAAGCACAAAACGAATTCACAAATCAGTATCTTTTTGACGTTTTTAGAATTCACCTCGGAAAAATTAACAGTTATTTATATTAGGGATGTGTTTGAAATATTCTTACTGAAGGTACTGTTGCACCTTTTTTTGATTTTCAGTAGTTTTTTTCTGATTTGATGAAAAAATATGTCTGTTTGCCAACTTTTCAAAGCTGCGAATTTTTACTGTTTTGTTTTGTTGTATATGAACTTTGAAGAATTTTTTGCTAAAATTGGTAGAAACACGCATTTATGGACAAAACACGAACAGACAATGGGACATATTCATAGTCATTTTTAAACTGTTGCTAAGTTAAACCTGAGTTTAATTGCATTTTGTATGATTAATTTTGATTGCTATGGTTTAGACTATTGATATTTGAAGTTGAATAATTCAAAAAACTTATATTTCAATCAACATAGGAGGTAATTCGGTTAGAAATAGGAGCTGTAATCGTTGATCCATTTGATTTTAACCTGTAGTTTAGTAAAACAAGAGCTAAGCAAACGGCTATGAATACGCCCCAATTTATTTGATGAGTAAAACTTTTAATATTAAGGTGGTGTGTGAATTAGATTTTGACAATTCCCTGTATCAATTTGCCTGATTAGTGTCAAAAATTAAACTTTGGATACAATTTATTTAAATACAATTCAAACATGGCCCTAGTAAAAAGAGTGTTGATAGCTGCATTTTATTATCCACCAGATCTGATCCGGATCAGATAATGATAATAAAACAAACAGGGTCATAAAGTCATATGGATCATTAGCGATAGTTTAATTCTGCTAAACTTGTTTGTTATACAAAACCTCATAAATATGATTCTCTGTATCTAAACAAATGCAAATATTAATTTATTTATATGTGTCAATAGCCGTGTTTTTTTGCAAGCCCAGATGAAATCAATTGAAAAAACGTCGTCCTGTCCTGCAATTTACATGTTAAATGCAACAACAACTAATCATTTTCGGGCTTAGCTAAGCGCGGAGAATTCTCGGTACTTAACTTAAGCACGGAGAAAAACTGTGTTACCGGCGTGAATTGCATACTTGTTATCGATAGTTTGTATGGAAACTCCATTTTGTTTCTGTAATGGCGTCGCTAATCCCCGATGTCGTTTTTTTCAACCAAATCTCTCCGGGCTTGCAATAAAAAACACGGCTAATGTACAATTTTGCTTAGGAAGTATTTATTAATAACATTTTTTACAGTTTTTCAAAATCGTCTACCCAGTTTCATGTGAAAATATTTTGTTCACAAACTTAATAAAATAAGACAGTTTTGTTATCCTGACCTCTCACAAACTTTCTTTCATCACTTTGAAAGTGAAGGTGAGCGATTTTATCACCTTGAAGTAAAAAAAACTATTTATTTTCTTCTTCTTTGACAACCGTAATTTATTTTTAATAACGTAATATTTTAATAAAGTATTATTTGTGTTTTTATTTTCCTTTGAATTCAACACCAAATAAGTTGAAACAAATTTCATTCCTGCTATCCGCGTTTTAATTAGTTGCACTTGAACATTTTAGACTGTTTTGTAAAACTCTTTCTGAAATACGTAATGGAAATAAGAAATAAAAAATTCTTTTCTTATTTATTTTGTTATAATTTTAACTTTGTGCTGACTCTTCCTTACCTATGCAGACCAATTTATAAATTTAAGTTCAATTAGTATGAGGAATGTATTAATTTAAGGTCAGGTAAGCACTTAATAACTCATTGCTCCATTTACTATACTTTTTGAACATACTCGTGGCATTTTTAAAATAACCGGCATTTTGGTGGTGGCCAAGTGCATATGTGTGCAAATAATCGTGGTGAATGGACGCCAAGTGCATATGTGTGCGTGTTTCTCCTGAATTTCCCCTGATTTAGCTTGTAGGCAAACTCGGCTGACAGCCGAGATTGTCATCTTTATATGGTGTATCTATGCTCACAACACACCACAAGAGATAATTAGGAGTAGTATATCTCCCTCTCTATCGTTTACTCCTCTAACACCTCGAGGTAGATTTTATGAAAATTGACTTTTCACTACCAGGGAATGTGTAGGAAAAGTATAGTCTCTTGGGAATTATTCGCTCTTTCAGTTATTCCAAATACGTTAAACTCCCCATTTAGGTGAATTTGAAATTTGTGTTGGTTGTTTGTTTTTTTTTTACCTTAAGGTGACGGTTCAGAATGCTAGAATCATTTTTTTAGTTTGGCGGTTTTATAATGAAGGAAAAATAATACGCGATAACACGAACTGTGCAAATGAACCAAAACCTGCCGTTTTGCTGTCGGTAAAAATAAAGACCGAGGGCAAGTGACGTTTAATATATATCAGTACACTGACTCGGGCAAACGCGAGATTGCTTCAAAAATGTGAAAATTGAGCAGGAAGTTGTCACTTTAGACAAGATTTAGTTAAGAAATGTCCTTATTAGTTTCTCCTCCTACAGACCGTCATTAAACCTATACGCTTTGGATGACGTCTCTAACACTCGATGTGGTAAGATTTCCAACTACGTTAAGTTTTCTCGGATACGAGGGGTGATAATATGGATAAGCTGGATAAGCGAAAAGAGTAATTGAGAGCGATTAAATTTTAACCCCTACATCCCTTGGATGAGTAGTTGGTTTGCTTGTTGGATGTGTGGGATCTGGAAACTTTGCCAAAGTTAACTATTTGGTCGTGATGAAAGCGGGGGATTAACTTTTTCGGGTACTAACTCCCCCTGTTAGGCAATAGGGATATTATTATTAAATAACGAATTACTAAGAACGAGTTTCCGAAATGTCCGACGGTCCGAAACGTCGGAACAGATGGTTTCCGAAACGTCAAATCTGAAACAATTCTTTCTAAAGCCCCAGTTATAGCTTTCATTGAAAACCATCATTGAAAACTTTAATGATTGGTTTTGAGACATTTAGGAAGTGAAGTCCGAAATTATTTTGATACAAAAATAAGGCTGATGGCTTAAATTAAAGTTTTTGTTAAAAAAAAAATTTATTCGGGCCCAAACTTCGCCATAAAATGAATAATTTTTCAATGATCATTGGTAAGGTAGTTCATTCATTGAAATAATAAAAGTGATTTTATGTGGACGGTTGGGCCAAAACGAAATTTTTGTTTGGAAAAAAATAATAATTAAGTCACCGCCTTCATATTAGCATCAAAATATGCACTGATTTTGCTTTTTAAGTCCCTCAAAACCAATCATTAAAGTTTTCAATGATGGTTTTCAATGATAGCTATATCTGGGGCCTAAAAGGTCATAAACTTTGTAGGGGAATAACATCACCAACACATAAACATGTTTTTTTTATAATTACAAAAAAAATAACACTGGCTAGCGGACGAATAGGATCGGGTGATGAGAACAAAGTAGGAGAAGGAATAAAAAAAAAAGTGGTGTGTTCGCTGATCAAACCAGGCACATAGTAGATACAGTCAGACCCGAGATTACTTCTCCAACCGTGGACACGAGACTTCAAAAAATCAGCCGTTTAACCGAAATTAAGTGTGAGCGTTTCAAGAAAAGAAAAATTTCTTTTCGATTATAATTACGGTGTGAACCTCCGTTGGAGAATTTGTAAAGAGACCAAATATTGAAAAATAAAAGAAATTAGTTTTGGTTCTCTAAGATATAATACACCAAGGGCAGATTTTTGGCGGTCCCAGACAGTCAGTGGAGCGCTGGGCCGCCCTAAGTTTTTTCGTCGGATGATCATCACTTCCGTAGACAATAGTGGATGCCAATATCCTATTTTGTGGCCAATAGTACTTGTTGGAGAACGATAATTTTGGCGATTTTTTGACACAACCTGCTTGCCGAATCCTTACATTTCCGGGATACAGTGGCAATCCTGTCAAATCCACTGTCACAGAACCATACCGTAGAGGTCTTCATCGAATTCCCGCTGATCCTGCCTCCATCGGGATAGTGTCAGATAGAGTTGTTTCTTGGAGCGCTAGGAATAATCTCGAATCTCCACGCTTCTCATCTATGAGTGAAGTTATAACGAGTGCGGTGGATTCTGAAAGCAAGATAAAAGAAGTCAGGTATAATAGCAATAAGGTAACAATTAAAATTATATAAAAGCAAAAAGGAAGTCATAGACTAAAACATGATCAAGAAGAAACTGAATTTAGCCGAGGATTTGATTTTTTTTGATTGAGGGATATTTAATTAACCCTATGTACGTCAAAAAAAAGTGTTTTTTTGTGTTTGTGAAGTCCAAAAGTCAATTTGTTTGGCGTTGAAGTTTTTTTGTTTGATAATTAGTTCTAATTAAATTTTGTTTAAAAGTGTAAATACTTGCTGTAAGTGGTAGGGTCTTGTTTTCCCAGGCTCTTGCTCGCGGTTTCAGCTAGTTTTCATTTCTCGATCTGTTTGGATCTCAAATCCACCTCCATTGAGCTCATTGCAGGTAGGGCCTAAGTGATAGTTCAATAATCCGTGCCAAGAAAGTGGTACTTTTGTCGGTCCTGCAGGGAAACATTTCACCATCACATTTGTTTTGGTTATAGTTTTGTTAAGATTTCTTTGTATAGTAAATTTGGTTACTTAAAATTAAAGATATTTAAAAACAACAAACAAAAAATATTTATGTCTTAAAGTTGATTTTGTTGCAAGATAATTTAAAGTACCTATGTGTTAATAAAACTTCAAACGCCCTTTTTATGAAATTTTTGGTGTTGTTATTGTGTTTCGATTAAACGAAACATGAGTTTTTGAAGATATTTTTCAGGGGTGCGGAAGGATAGCTAAGTCAGCCGGTGAAATGGAGTGACCCGAACGGTATACCACAATATTATTTTGGGGAAGTTCAAACATAGCCAACGAACTTCTAGGTTGGGTGGGATATGGCTACGCTGCATCGACACCAGCAGCGCCCTGGTGTGTTGAAAAGTCCTTCCGATATTTTTACTTGTATTTTCAGGCCTGATATGTGTTTTTGCTGAGAGGTGAGGTTTAGTTCGGGGACAAGATCCCCCCCATTCCGGCGAGCTTAGCCGCGCTTCGCAAGCAGGCCGCGTTCCCGAGCTAGACATTCCGTTTCCTTCCTTTTCCGTTCCTGATTCCTACCTTATCCATTTCCTGTCCATTCACCTTACCGACTCCTCTCCTCGCTTCCTCTTGCCACGCAACAATACATATTCTTTTAAGAAAATCAAACGTCATTTTTTTAAGCTCAACCTTTTAAGGGAGTTATTTTAGCTATTTAAGAATAAATTTCAAAAAACATTTTTTTTCTCTATAACAACGATTATACCCGCAATTATTTTTAAAACTTTTAACATTATTATAAGCTCGTGCGACGCAGCCGTTAATTTTAGTTTTAGGATATAAAGTGTTATTATTTTTAGTATTTTATGTTTTTTATACATATATCTAATTTTTTAGTCAACACCAATTAAAATTTGCTTTTACCCCTTTGCACACTTGTATGTTAGTTTTAGTAAATACATTACTTTTCTCTTATTTCTTATACATAAGATACATAAAGGCGATGTTACATTGCCATATATATATGTTCCATTATGCCATATAATATATGACAACATATTTGTTGTATATCAAATTTGTATTAGGCTCCATGTATTTTGTGTCATATAAATTTTACTATCACACTTTAATCACACTTTTGAGACATATTTATCTGGAAACTTTCCATATTTATATGATAATGTAATACTGCCTTAAGTAACATAATGTAACTTAAAAAACTATTCTTTGTGGTCACTTGATTTTCGGAAGTGTAATCCCTAAAATATATTAAAACTGAAAACAAAAATATCTTTCAACGGAACCGCACGGCGCGGCGCTGAGCGACAAAGTTGCCCAGATTATCAACTTTGTGGCTTAGGGCCGCGCCGTGCAGTTCCGTTGTCGTTTAGTGCGATATAGCTCATGCAATTTCATACAAATAATCTTTTGCCGCGTCGTGCAGTTCTATTGCTGTGCAGTTCCGCTGCAGTGCAATTCCGTCGAGTGCGGTCTTACCTTTATTGTTTTATTTATCGACACACTATTGCAAGGAGAGTTCATTATTAAAATACCTGACAGTCTTTTTCTTTAAAATAAAAAGATTTTCTTAAAAATACAAAGATGAATTTTAATATTAATGTAGCGCGTCTACATAGATTATATCATTTGCACCTGGTTTTTTTTGCTAAGGCAACATCATTGCATTTACATAAAGATGTAACTTTTTGTTTTGTATAACTCCATATTTGATGTTGAAGAACTCGCTCTGCTCCCAAGAGAAAAAAATAGCACTAGATCTCATGAGGAATATCATCTCACCGGATGAGTCTGTGGTGCCTAGAATCCAAGCTGGTTCCAGACCCCGATCATAACCCAGCGATTTGTGCGCCTCTCTGAGTCGTTAGTGGTTTTTCGTTTGGTCTTCATTTCAGTAATTGGTTGATGCTGCCAAATCAATCAACACTGAACCATTTCTTTTGTGTTTTGTAGCTGTCTTATACCTGGCATGAAGTTTCTGTCCAACCCAAACGGGTATTCCTGTACAAAAAAACAAATAACTATTAAAAATGTTAAAAAAATACATTTATTTAATTGAATACCAATCATAGCAGCGTATATGAGGGTACAACTAGATGTTATAACTACGTAGGGTAATCGATATTTTAAATGGGAGTTCTTGAGGGTCATGACGGTCGGCTTACTTGCAATCTGGAGGTGGACACCATAGTGAATCTGGATCTGGTAGTCAAATCTTCTAACCATAAAGTTTTCATATTTTTTTATGATGTAAGATTTCAATATTTCAAGGATTTTTGTCCAGCAACGCCAGCCAATTGTTGGAGGCACCAATTGTTTAAGCCAGAATTTTTTCTCTCTGCTGTCTATCTTGTCTTGGCCACAACCTGTGAATTATTTTTAAACTTATCAATTAATTAATAATAAATGAATATACTGTTTACCTGCAGAATAGTCATTCATTTTGGCAAATCAAATTTAAAATTAGAAAAATCCTTTATTATTTTTTTTTTTCTTCTTTGAGAAGTCAAAAATGTCAAATCTGCAAAAGTAGGGAAGGTAGTTTCCAAAATATACACTACCTGACCTGGTCTGGTGGTAAACCGGCGGAGGTAAAGTGGCGGTGGTAAACTGTCCCATGGTAAACCATGGTAAACCGGCGGTGGCAAACCGGCGGTGGTAAACTGTCTCGTGGTAAACTGGCGGTGGTAAACAGTCCTGGGGGCTGATTCTGATTCTGTGAATAAGTGAATCGAATAAATTGTTTTCACATTCGCTGTCATGCATTGCTTTCCCTTTTTCGATTCACTTGGTACAAATGAGCGATTCTGGTTCAGAGAATGAAAATGGTGTGGTGAATTCAATACCATTTGCCGTGGTGGATAATTTGTTGTTGTCTCGTATGACTTTATCTACAATTGTGAATGCTTAATGTCAAAACGCAATTATTATTTTTCATTGTTGTTTCAATTTTGCCAAACGCTTATACATTTGTGATTTTATTTATAATAAAACATTAATATATTCAATTGTTTTTATAGGTTTTTAATAATGCCTTCAATTTATATAAAATTCTTATGGAAAGAAATAGGAGAAATGCTCAGAGGTTTGATAATTATTGGTGCCTCATATGCATATATGTATTTTTGTATTGTATTAATATACATTTTTGTTTTGTGGGAGAAATATGAGAATTATCAAGCGAAATTTGAGAGACAATGAAAATCCTTTCAAAATGATCACCGAGGAGCATTTCATACAATTGTATCGCTTTCCGAAACATTTATGCAGAACACTGATCGATGAACTAATCTCATTTCATGAGACATCAACAAAAATTCATGCTGATCAATGGTACCTATCATGCGCAATCTCTAAATTTTATTCCAAAAAACTAATCAAAAATTCTTTTTGTGCTTGTGTCACACTCTTTCCTTTACTTTTTTTCAATAAAATCTCCATATCTTTCGTTTTCATCTATTCACTTTGAATATGCACCATCGAATGAGAGCGTGAAAGCGAATTATTCATATGACTGTTTTTGACGTTTCGTTTCACTTTTTCGCAGAACGAGAATCGCATTTATGCGTGAAAGAGTGAAAAGCTATTCGATTCACTTTTTCACAGAACCAGAATCGGCCCCCTGCTTCGTGTTCAATGACGAAGGGAAACGAAGTTGAGACAAACAACTTATGAACAACACGAACGGAAGATAATTTGGAACTTCCACCAGACGTCAGTACTAAACAAAAAAAATATCAATAGTTTGACAGTAAAATATGCAGGTAAAACAAAAACATCTGATTTGATTTGGCGCAAAATATTGTAAGAGAAAAGTTTAAAAGCCGAACGTTGTTCTCAAAAAAAACGCTGTGAAATATTCATGCCGATTATAGAATTCGCAATATTTGACTCCCGGGGAGTTGACTGGATTCGCGTTGGAATCATGTTCGCGTTAATTTCAATTACTCAACTCGCCGAATGAACTATATAATCGATTGCTAAACTTCCTTACCATTTTCCGAACTCTTCTATCGGCGCTGTCATTTGTTGAAATTTGAACGTCATCTCAAAAAAAAAACAATTAAAACGTAAACAATTTGTGAATTTTTATTTAAACCTAATAATAAAGATTATTACTAAATCATCATCATCGTCGGCTCGACAACCGGGGTCCGGTCCTGGCCTCCTTCAACAAGTCTCTCCACCCATCCCGGTCTCGAGCCGCCGCCATCCAGTTGCGCACCCCAAGGCTCCGGGCGTCCTGGTCTACGCCATCTCTCCAGCGCAAGCATGGTCTACCATGCTGTCGTCTACCATAGAATGTACCACAAAGAACTTTCCGAGCAGGTTCCTCTTCGCTCATGCGAGCTAGGTGCCCTGCCCACCGGAGTCTACCGAGCTTAATTTTTGTCACGATATCTGCTTCAAGGTAGATTGCGTACAATTCATGATTGTACCGTCTCCGGAATCGTCCTTCCTCACATATGGGGCCAACAATTCTCCTTAAGACTTTTCTCTCGAACGCGGCTAAGAGGTCGGAGTGCCTTTTGCTAAGCACCCAAGTCTCGGATCCATATGTGAGTACTGGCAGGACCATGGTCCTGTACAGCAGCAGTTTTGAAGTTATGGTGAGATTTCTGGATTTGAAGAGCTTTGACAGACTATAGTAGGCTCTGTTGGATTTGAGAAGCCGCCCGCGTATTTCTTCTTCTATATTGTTATCGGCTGCTACTATTAACCCAAGGTATTTAAAGGATTGCACCACTTCAAATTCGTGCTCCGCTACCTTGATTGTTTGACCAACTGTTCCTCTCGCATTCGACGCCACCATGTACTTTGTTTTACCTTCACTAATGTGCAGCCCCAGATTTTGTGCCGCCTGCTCGATCTGGATGAAGGAATCATGTACAGCTTGCTCGGTTCTTCCGATGATGTCGATGTCGTCTGCGTAAGCCAGTATCTGGCTGGACCTGTTGACGATGGTCCCTCTTGTTGCCGTGCCAGAGTCACGGATTGCTTTCTCCAACGCCAGGTTGAAAAAGAGGCAGGCCAAACCATCCCCTTGTCGGAGTCCATTAAAGATGTTGATTGGTTTGGATAGCAATACGGCTATTTTTACTTGGCTTGTTACGTTGGTCATGGTCAACCTACATAGTCGTGTCAATTTATTTGGGATGCCGAATTCTCTCATGGCTTTGTAAAGTTCTACCCTGGCTATGCTATCGTAGGCGGCCTTAAAGTCTATAAACAGGTGGTATGTTGGGATGTTAAATTCTAGACATTTTTCCATCGCCTGCCTAAGGGTAAAGATCTGATCAGTTGTTGATTTGCCTGGAATGAAACCACACTGATATTGTCCGATGATGGTTTTAGCGTATGGGGTTATCCGGTCTTGTAGGATAGAGGAGAGTATCTTATAGGCGGTACTCAACAACGTGATACCTCTATAATTGCTGCACGTTGTGACATCTCCCTTCTTATGTATGGGGCAAATGATACCTTTTCGCCAGTCTTCTGGAATTTCTTCATGCTCCCACACGTGCACTATAATCTCATGAATTGCTTGACGTAAAGCTGGCCCACCGTGTTGAAATAGTTCGGCTGGTATACCATCGGCTCCCGGGGCTTTGTTTTTCTTTAGCCGGCCTATAGCCTTCTCAACCTCTTCTATGCTTGGTGGCGGCAACATAGGGTACTCTTCTTGAAGTAGTGGAGCCTCCACTTCTGCAGTGAGCTGACCATTTAGCAATTCATTGAAGTACACTTCCCATCGCTCCAGTATGCTTTGAGGATCGGTGATCAGATTTCCCTCTCCGTCCTTGCAGTATGTGCAGCATGGTGTGTACTGCGTCATGTTTCGGACGGATTGGTAGAACTTCCGCGCCTGGTGCGGACCTCGCTCTCGGCTTTTCTCTATTTCACAGATTATGTTCTTCTCCCAGGCTGATTTTTTCTGTCTGTGAAGCCGTTTTTCAATTCTTCTGAGCTCTTTATATTCGTCTTCGCGTGCCCGCGTTCTATGAGATTGTTGCATTGCTCGGTACGCAACATTCTTACGTTCAGCCGCTAGCTTGCATTCATCATCAAACCAGTCGTTCCGATTTCTACGACTGCTGCCTAAGATGGAGTTGGCAGTACTAATGACAGTATTCTTAAGGCGTGTCCACTTCTCATCTACGCCCAGCATACTGGCTCCAGGACTTACTCTACCCAGTTCTTGGGCGAGTCCTAACGCATTACCAAAGGTGTTACTGGTGTTTTCATTCCGCAGAGCAGCCGTGTTGATTCGAACCTAATCGGCGGATGCAATACGTCTTCGCAAGGCAATCCGCCCTCGGAAAACCATACCAACAAGATAGTGATCCGAGTCGATATTGGCACCTCGGTACGTTCGTACCGTCATCAAGTTCGAGTAGTGGCGACGGTCTATCAACACGTGGTCAATTTGGTTACGAGTGACTCCATCAGGTGATACCCAGGTGGCTTTGTAGATATCTTTACGCGGGAACCTGGTACTCGCAACGACCATGTTTTTCGATGCTGCCAGTTCTAAGACTCGAAGTCCATTGTCATTAGTGTTCTCATGCAAACTATGGGTGCCTGCGTAATGCCTGAATACCGGCTCCTGACCTATTTTTGCATTCAAATCCCCAAGGATGATTTTTACGTCATACCTTGGACAGGCATTGAGGGCCCTCTCGACTTGTTCGTAGTAAGTCTCTTTTTCTTCGTCTGAGGACTCCTCCGTAGGTCCGTGAACGTTAATGAGGCTGATGTTCTTAAATTTGCCTCGCACGCGAAGAGTGCATAGCCTTTCGCTTATAGCGTTAAAGCCGATGATGGCAGACTTCATTTTTTCGCCGACTAGGAAGCCTACCCCGAGCACATGGTGTTTTGTATGACAGCTGTAGTATAAGTCATAATCTTTCTTCTGTAGAACACCATTCCCTGTCCATCTTATTTCTTGAAGTGCTGTTATGTCAGCTTTATATTTTGACAGGGCATCGGCTAGCTGCTGAGCAGCTCGAGCTCTATAGAGCGATCGTACGTTCCATAAGAAAATTCTTAAATCGTTATTCCGTTTTCTTTGCGTGGGTTGTCGTCGTGAGATCAGTCCGTTTCCGAGGCTTGTTGCTGGTCTCGTAATTCTTCTTGTTTTACGGAACAGGGAATTAACCTGTTGCCAACCTGTGGAACCAGCCTGATCATATTAGCCAAACCTTTTTAAAGGCTTGTTTCTAACGGCCGCCGCGAAGAGGCTATGATCACACTTCCACCAGTCCGAACAGTTACGGCACGTGCATGTTTTCGTATGCTACATGTTATTCCCCCTATTCGGCTGATGGCTGACCGCCATTATTATTATTACTAAAGGGTTTATTTAAATTAGAACGAGTATGGATAGCATTGCATTTTATTTTAACTTGCTAGGACATTCTTCAAGAAAAAACCGGATGGATATAAGGCACAAAGCGAAAAATATTTTCGATATTTCTGATGCGCTGTAAGTACAAATGTTCATATTTCTTTTTGTTAAACTATGAAAAGCTTCCAATATGATGGTGACTGATATTGAGAATTTTTCAAGATTCGACTCAGTATAACCATGAATGCAACTTTTTCCGGTGCTAAGGATGATGAACTTACTTTTAGTGGTAACTTTCTCTTCAGCTCACTACAAAAATAAGCAATGTAATCCCATAAAGTCTGCAATGTTTTACAAATTAAAACAAAATGAGTGTTAGTACGGATATCTTGAATCCCCAAAAAGGAGCATTCATAGCTCCTTATAACTGGTCGAATCTAAAAATCTATCCCTATATGACACTTTCTCGAAGAAAAAAGCAAACATTGGAACACATAAAGGCTCTCCCAAACCAACGCGAATACTTGCGAACGACAACAAAACTTTCTCCTGTCTTAGAGTACCCACACTGGCGCGTGGAGAATCTCTGAACACACGGTAGTCGCATATTCGCTCCGAATGTTGCACGCTGGTTTGGGAGAGTCCTAAACCTCTATCCTATCCAAGCGGTAAGGGCTGTATACGTAAAAAAGCACAATCTTTGGAGCAGTAATGTTCGTTTTGCACCGCCCAACTCGACCCCACTCAATTCAACAACCAGCGAACAGTGAACAGCGAGGATTTTGATCCAAATGTATAACCATAACCGAGAGAGAAGCAGGAGTCCCTAATGCATACTTTAGCAGCAATATGTGCCCAGGATAAGGAAAATTATGCAAAACAGAATAAAAGAAATTCATTCATTACTCTCGTTATTAGATTCGTCAAGGTAGAAGAAGAAATCATCATAAACGACGACGAATCCTTTGAGCATTTCATGGATAATGCGACTGCGACTTGCCATGGCTTGAAGCTCGAGCTGATATATGAGTATAATAGTGGTGGTGCTCGAATTGATTATCGTTTGTAGAGGAAGGAAGGAGGTCATTGATGCCTTGAAGGTGGATATACTTGAAAGGAAAACTATTGCAACTTATTTGCCAACTTTCTATGCTGCACTCCTAGACGTGAATAAATTGTGAGTGTAATTATACTACCTGCCTCGTCGCCAAAAAGAAAAACTATGCGGAAAAAGTCATTGTGGAGCTGCTGAGAAATGGCATCACATCATAGTATGCATCTACGGCAAATGACGATAGTTCATGCAAAACAAAAAGACCCCAAAACTTCTTCAACGAGGATAAACTTTAAGCCCACAACTTGGTTGAATGGGATAACTCATACAAAAGTACACAAAATACACATAAAACAATTAAACTCGTTGAACTTATTAAATCTGAAAATCCGGATTGAAGGCAATTTAAAGCATTTATTTTGCGAAGTTAAAAACACGACTCACACAAAGCCATTACTTTTGCTTAAACATTTTTAAAAGTTGTTCGAACTAATCGAGGTTTGGCGCAATAAATACGAATTTAATAAGCTTCGAAGGGGCAAGGGTCTGTTTGACAATGTTTGAGTAGAGTTCTGGTCGTATGTCCACAAGGCAAACAATTTATTTTTGGATTTAGAATCAATCTAGGTTAGTCAAAAGAAAACAGTGATTTTTGAATATTTATGATTCGAACAACTAATTTGAACTTTAGTCAGACATTTTGAAACAGGCCCTAAATCTTTTTGATTTCACCAAAAAGTACCCGCTAAAATAAGAGACGTACCTACTAAAATGTGAAATGGAGTAATTTTTGATTTTTCTTGTATGATATGTGTGACAGCAATACATGTCCTTTAATACAAAACAAGAAGTACAAAATGCAACCAATACCTAAAACAGAACCATCCCCTATAAGATCATAGAAAAGAAGAGAACTTGGCTTGGTTTGGTAGATTATGGTTTGGCTTGACTGGTGCTGCTGTACCGGTAACAACTACTTTTGCTTGGAGAAACATCCTTGAAAAAAATGTCGGTCGAGTAGGTATAGAGCATATAGAAAAAAGGATGAGATTATGCTCTTCAACTAGTCAACATGGCATATTTGCCAAATTATGGAATTTTTCGTGAAAGTGTCACATGTTGGCTCTGAGAGATTTTTTTTTAAATTGCACTTTTTTCTTAAACATATAAATGCAACTGTTAAAAGGATTGGAAATAGGATCTAAAAACGTTTAGTTCAAATCTTTAGCACTTACCGTTTCGATAGGACAGAGGGATATGTATTCCAATGTATGGAATTTTTCGTTAAAGTGTCACATGTTGACTCTGAGAGATTTTTTTTTTAAATTGCACTTTTTTCTAAAAACCATAAATGCAACTGTTAAGAAGATTGGACATAGAATTTTAACTCAGAATATTTTTTTTAGTTTATACCTTAAATGCCCATGATTCAAAATATCCATAATTTTTGCTTATACTAATTTTTTTTTAGATTCGTAAAACATCACAGACTTAACAAATCTGCATTCAAATATGTTTTGAGTGAGTTGAAGACGAAGTTACCTCCAACAGTAAGGTCATCATCTTTAACGCCGGAGGTGAAGCTGGCCGCTTGTTGTAGGTTCCTTGCTGAGGGGGGTTATCAACACGGAGTTGGGCAGGACTTCAATGTTAGTATGGCTCAGTCTACCTTTTCAGTTGTTCTCTCGAAAGTTTTTGCGATTTTAGAAGAACATTTAGTGCCCAAGTGGATCTGCCTACAGATGACGGAAGGTGAAAAACGTGAGGCTAGAGCACATTTTTATAGAAAATGCAAGATCCCGGGTGTAGTTATGTGCATTGATGGTACACACATCAAAATTTTCAAACCCACTGGTGAAAATGCTCACCTCTTCCTGAATCGGAAAGGATTCTTCAGTCTTAATGCGCTGGTTGTAAGATTGGTTGTATAAAACATATACTGAATATGTGATTATTGTTTTTTGTTTTCAGATATGTGACCACATGCAAAGGATCCGATATATAGATGCAAGATATCCGGGCTCCAGCCACGACTCATTTATATGGGGAAACAGCGAAGCTTTTCTTTTTTTTAAATTTTTATATGATAATGGAGATAGAAATACAAGATTGCTTGGTAAAGATATTCATTGATAAAACCATAACAAGCAAATAACAATACCCTTCGTTTTTTTAGGAGACGCTGGTTATCCGCTGTCCCCTTGGCTGATAACCCCATTTAGAAATGCTGGTGTGAATACCCAAAAGAGCCGATTTAATAAAAGTCACAGCAGTGGACGTAATGTCGTGGAGCGGACTTTTGGTTTATGGAAGAACTGGTGTCGGTGCTGCCTGAGTGCTCCGCAATTACACTACTCACTCCGAAAAGCTGTACAAATAGTAAACGTTGCAGCAGCTCTTCATAACATTAGGATTCATTTTAAGGTCCATGATGAAATCGTTCCTGAATCACATGAAGAACAAGAAGAACAAGATGAATTTAATGATGAAAATACGACAGGTCAAATATATTTTCAAGAGGCCAACCAGCTAAGAAACTCAATCTTGTCAAATTTTTAGGTTTGAATAAATGTATATAAGAATTGAATTCTGAATAAGTTTCGGTTGTATTTTATTAATAATAACGAATACTTATATTCTAGGTACAAAAGTATCAGACTTGTGCCCGATTTCATAAACATACACTAAAATCCCTTTTATCTAAAGTCCTCTTAAACTTTATCAGACCTTTAAATATTTCCAGTTTCACCATCTAAAAAAAGGAAATTTTAGGGAAATTTTAGTTAAAATTGGGTTTGCCTCACATCCCTGGATATGGAAATAGGTTGTTTCCCTCTCACATTCGAAATGCACGTGAAAAAGCATTATATGTAGAAAAAAATGCTACGAAAAAAATTATATTTGAAGAACGGATTCCAATATGAACTCGGAATATTCTTGGACGTCTTACTTTATGTTGCTCTTCATCCTCAGATGAACAATCAATTATTCTAAAAACAAGCAAATTATGAAGGCTTTCCAAAACCAACGCGAAACATTCGGAACGAATATGCAATGACTGAACAATGTTTGAAGATTCACATCGCGCCAATGTGGGTACTCTCATTTATCTCCATGTAAATAAATTAAGAAAGGCAAAAGTCTTGCCGTGCGTCGTTCGGAAGTATTTGCGTTGGCTTGGGAGAGCCTAAAAAAGATTATTTGGGGTTATCGGGAACTTCTTTTCCCATGGATTTTTTCCCATATTCGAAAAATTGGTATCGGGAATTTTTCGAAATTGGGAAAAAAATTCCGAGGGAAAAATACCTATCGCAAATTCTTTTGTTATGGGAAATTTCGTGTTTTTCCTGTCAGAATATTTCCCGGTTATTTAGTTGGCGGAATTGAAAACGGAGCAAACAATGTAAGTAAATCTTAACAAAATAACAATAAAAATATAAACAAAGATATGTCTTTTTAAGGTCGAATTCATCAAATACAAAACAAATTGAAGTTTTAATCAATTTTATGGAAAAAAACCGAGATATTGCCAATGGATTTACAACAACTCGGCGAAAAGAAGATGTTAACAAATTTTGGGAAGAAGTGGAAAAAGAAGTTAACAGTTTTGGCCCACCTACCAAATCTATTGCTGAATGGAAAAAAGTAGGTGATAAATTTATTAAGTGATGTTGTCCTCAAAAAAAAAATAATTTAAGGTATGACTTCATAAAAAAAAAAATACGGAAGAAAATGTCTGAAAACATGAGACAAAAAAAAGCAACTGGTCTAGGTCCAAACAAGGAATATAAATTCAGTGCGTTGGAGGAAACGATAATACGAATTTGTGCCTTAGAAGAATCAGTGGAAGGATGTCCAAATGCTTTTACTTTTGGCCTCCCTTCGTGTAGCAAAAAGAGAAAGACAGATGATAATCGTAATGAAATCAGCGGTAGTGAAAATTGTCCAAATTCATCATGAAGCAGCCGTTCTGTTGAAGTGTTAAAGGATAAATCATTCGACGAGAATGTTATGTTTGATATCATCATAAATTCAACTGAACCGAAGGAGCAGAATGTTGAAAAGGATGATTCGCAGATGAATATTGAAAATAGAACTTCAACTCCTCGTCTTACAAAAAAGCCACAAAAAGGCATAACATGTGGTGTCGCTTTGGAACGTGAAATTGAAATCCAAAAAGAACTCTGCAATAAGATTGAAGAGGCAGTTGAGTCCCTGAAAAGACACCAAAAAGAAATGGAATACAATTTCAAAAAAATATATAGGTCCATTGACAAAATTAGCGATTTCCAGAGGAAGACGTTGGATGAAACCTCGAGGCACAATCTTGAAATGGAAAAAATGAGAATGCAGGAAATTAAAGCAAAGCTCGAGTTCAAAACACGTTTACTTGAAATCGAAGAAGCAAAACTAAATAAGTTATAACGAACTCATATATTTTATTTTAAATTGCCTTTTTTGTGATGAATTTTTAGTTTTTGTTTTAAACGTATTTATTTATTGTTAAGTTTTTTTTTTATGAATTCACATATATTTTTATTTAATTATCATTTGAGTCCAAAAAACATATCAAAAATAAACATAAATTTAAAGGTTATTTCCAATATCTCTTCTTATACGCTTTGCATGGCGATTGAGTTCTGAATCGTTTGTATCAAAATCATCTTCTCTATGATTGGTGTTAGTGGAATACTCTTCATCATCTATAAATGCAGTATTCAGATCAACTGGAAAATCGCTTGTAAAATGGATGCACATGTTGTGTAACGCGCAGCAAGCATTCACTATTTTAATTGCTTTTTTTGGGCTGTAGTGCAGCTCTCTTGCACCGAGCAGACACCTCCATCTCCCTTTAAGGACCCCATTCGTCCTTTCTACTATGTTTCGGCATCGAGTATGGGCTTCATTGAAATTAGCTTCCGATGAACTTTCTACTGTTCGATGGGGTGTTAATAGCCACGGTTCCAAGGGATATCCAGCATCACCTATAAAAGCTTTATTGAAAAAATATAAACATTATTTTATTAAAAAGATAGTTACCCAATAGCCAAGAATTCCTTTCACCATTTAAATATTTCTCTACCATCCAGGATCGCAGTTCACTTATTTTCCAAATAAAGGAATCATGGCATGCTCCAGGGTGAGAAGCATCTACAAATCGAATTTTAATCTCGTCGTCGCAAACCTTGTTATATATTAAACTAAATTAAATTAAGAAAGAAAAAAAAAAAACTTACAAGTAGGACGTTTAAACTAAAATATCCTTTCCTGTTGTAATATAAGTGTTTGTTGGTTGGTGGGGCAATTATTTTAACGTGAGTGCCGTCTATGCAGCCCACTACCCCAGGTATTTTATGCTTTTCGTAAAAGTTCAATACAGTTCTCCTTTTTTCTTCGTCGCTCATCTGAGTCCTGATAAATATGGGGCAAATTTTGGTTTTTAAAAAAATGCAACACATTTGTCAAGACTTCCGAAAAAGAAGATTGAGCCAGCCCAACCTCATGGTCTTTTCCTACGCCGGTCTGGTATCCACCTTCGGCAAAGAAGCGCAAGCATGCACTTAGCTTGACTATAGGAGGAATGGCTATTGGTTTTTTGGCTTGAGGCATGAAATTAGTTAGCATATCAAGCAAATGTTTAAACAATGGCTTGTTTACTCTATAATAGCGATGGAATCTGTAGAAGAAAAAGATATTAAATTAATTTTCTATCAAGAAATATTTTTACTTACAATGGCTGTGGTAGTTCTGTATTCGAGCGAATACAAAGAATTCAAATGTTGTGCCCGTAATTGCACTTTGGTACTGTTCGTCTAGTTTTCGTTAATTTTTGCCGTCGGACGTGAAGAGCGCTCATCGTCATCGACCGCTCATTCGTAAATGGTTGGATGCAAAAAACAAAATGGTGAAAGCAAACTAAAAACAATTTGGCGCTTGGTGCTTAGTTTTCGACTTTTTTTTCTGATTGATGAATCAGTGAAGTGAAATGTTAAGTTTTCTTTTAATTAATTTATATCACATCGAATTTGACTGGTTTCGCAAAATTAATAATTTAAAGCCTATCACTCTGTGCTGTGAAAATTGATATTGAACAAACAATTATTTAATTTGTTTTCTCACTTTCAACCACTCAAGTGCATTATGGGCGACTTGTGAAATTGACGTTTCGGAAAGCTACTTTTTGGTTGGTTTTGACATAAGCTTCCGCCTATTCTAGTTCTACCTTAATAAATTACATGTAAAATGCCACAACTAATCCCTCTGGGCTTAGCTAAGGGCGCAGAATTCTCGGGTCTTAACTTAAGCACGGAGAAAAACTCTGTTGTTGACTTTAATAACATACTTGTAATCCATAGTTTTATGGAAACTCCATATTTTTCTGTGATGGCGTCGATAATCTCCAATGTCATTTTTTTCAACCAAATCACTCCGGGCTTTTATGAGCATTATGCATTATGCTATCGGCGGAACCAATAGAAAACTAGCGAAGAACGAAATTTCAATGTATAAATAATCCTAACTAATCACGCTTTTTATTTTATTAGGTACTGACCAGAGATTAAAATGAGCGTGTTCGAATCAGTTCGAACAAAATCCAAATTTTGTTTATGATCGTTCATACTCGATCGTTCCGCCTCTATACTCGTAAGTCATTTTATCCACGAGTAAAAATACTCATAAGTTAAGTCAAACAAATTGGTCGAACTCATGAGTATCGGTTGCCTTCTTTATCCATAACCAAAATTACTCATGAACAATTGCAACAATTTTCGGGTACTCAAAACAAAGCGAGTATACTCGAAATAAAATGGGTATTCGAAAATATTGTGAACATCATGAACAACCAAATGCAATGGGATCGTGGATCGGTCATCGGTCTTGCATCGTAGTTCGTGGAAGGTTAGGTAGATTTTGGGTATTTATTTTTATCTATTCATTGTTTCTATATGTTCGGTGGTTTCAATTTGCAATAATTTGCAAGAAGTAAGACCGGTTGTTGTTGTTTTTTGCTTATGTATGAATAGATTTATTATTGGGATGGTAAAAAGATGCAACACATGATCGTCAATATCTGCGAAAAGTGTATTTATGTAGATTAGATTATAATATACGCAACCCTAATAAATATGCGATATAATGCTGTATTTTGGAATTTGTTTTAAAAAAGGATGACTCTTTTGGTAAGTAAAGTTGTAGTAAAGTAAGTAAAATTGTAGCTTAAACGACTTTATAAAAATGCATATTTGTATAATATATATTTGTATCTATGTATGTGCATTGAACATAGCGAAAAATTGTATGCGTATTGCGTAAGTATGTAAGATGTAGGTTATAGGTACATTTATATATTGATGTCTATACAGTGTTTTTTTAGTGATGGGTTGAATTCGCAGAAAAAAAAAACTGATCTCTGTTTTTTGCGATTATATTTTGAAAAGATTTATGAATGGGTCGATATATAGAAAATATGCAATTATATGACAAATAATCGTCAATATCGCGACAAATGCCTTTTTGTATGTAAGGTATGTAGGTATATAATATACACACAAACGCCATATGAAAGTTTGGGATGTTGCGGTTTTTATGTCATTCCTTTAAAAAGGATAACTTCTTTTGTTTTTATGTGGGAGATTTTTAAACGCCTTCAAAAAATATACATTACAAATGTAAAAAACGCAGTTGAGTATGACTGATTTCAATTCGGTTGAGAATTAGCATGTGAGAAGTTGCGTTTTTGTAATTGATTGCTTTGAAATTTTTACGTTTGAAACGCAAATACTGTCGGAAACCGAGAAAATGGAAATATATAATCACATAAAGTCTATTGTTCCACCAATGCATTCGATATTTGTGGACGATGTTGAAGATCAACCGTCTACGTCAACTAGGGCCAGAGACCTTTTCTCCGACTTTATGGCTGGAAAGTTCTACAGCAAACGAAAACTCCTTTGATATTGAAATAGAACGATTTATTCAATATAACTCTAACGGCGCGGCGCTATAAATATGCTCCAATGGTGGTTTGAAAATAAAAATCTCTTCAAACACCTTCATCAAGCTCATTTGACTATCAACTGCATCCCTGCAACATCAGCAGCATCAGAACGAGCTTTCTCACAGTCTGGAAATATAATAACTGAAAAAAGAACAAGATTGAATCCAGAAACAGTCAGCAATTTGATAGTCGCGAATTCCAATTTGAAGATAAATCCGATTTCACTCTACGACGCCTACTTATCAACAATTTAATAATAAAATAAAAATATTATTCAATAAAAATGGTTTTAAATACATTATAACCTTTATAAATTTATTTTAAAAAATAATATCATAGCTATTATGTTTTTCATAGTTTTTCTTTGTTATATTTATTTTTTTTTAATTTTCATCTTTTATACCTATATTCTTTTTTGTGTAATGTATGTATGTTATGTACCTTCTTTATTAATTACAATAAATCAAGTTGAACAAATTTCGTTTCATCTATTTGAAAACTCATAATCCGAACATTTATTTCTTACTATACTCCTTAGACGCTATACCTACTGAAAAAAAGAAATTGAAATGACATCTCAAAAACCATCCAACATCCACCAATCTACACAAGATAGTTTAGCCTACCCATCGTCAGCCACCGACCTCGAATACACACCTTCCGCCACGATTCGAGTATATTTGATCATATTGATCGTGGACAATTTGGTTACGAGCGCTTGACTCGTTTTTATTCAAAACCATTTGAACTCGGTTACAACGTATACTCGTTTGTACTCGCTTGATACTTGTGCTGACTTACGAGTCATCATACTCATGAACATGAAAACTCGTAAACATTTTGGTTGTGTTTGACTCTGTTTGTTCAAACTCGCTTTTTTCGAGTAAGTATTCGATGTTCATGAACTATACTCGACTCGTTTTATTCTCTGGTACTGACTTTTCTGTGATACTCTGTCCAAAAAAATTCTTTGGATAGAAAAACACAGTTCAGCAAAATGTCATTATGAGAGTAAAAGAATGAAGGCCAAACATGGTGTCTATCATGGAAATACGAAATACTGCTATTATACACGACTAGTTTTTAGTCATTACTTCTTTTGAACATAAACGGTGGGTCATGTGGGTCGTAGTCATGACATTTCTTATTGTATTCCTTGTTTATATAACAAGTCGCTTCATTTATTTCTGTTGTTTGTATAGCGTAATGTATACTTGTATAACGTTAATATAAATACATTACATGTATATAGAGAGCATTGAAAATTTTAATAACCAATCAAACTAAAGGGAAATTCCAAACTCACAAGATGAATTTTCAAAAAAGAATTAAGAAGTTTCATTACGCCATAGTCGTCGTGTAATAGCGGACTCAGCATCATTAAATGTGTGTTTCTTTCAACACAACCCGATATCCCACCTTACATCCCCCATTTTCATGGTGAAAAGCTGGTGAGTTGGAATTTTCTTAAAGATGGCGGCGTTATTTGCACATACAAAATGGTCGATCTAGCAAAACAAAACAAACAAACCCCATTAAATTGTTGTTGCAATTCACATCTATTCATCGACACGGGATGAAATTACAAATACAACAATGTAAACAAATGGGTTTTAGAGGGTGAAACGTACGAAAGATTGTCATCTTTATATGGTGTATCTATGATTATATGGGTACTCGGTAGGTAGGTATAATTTGTTTTTTAACGTTTAGGTAGGTATGAAGGTATATACCTAGGTACATATGTAAATATCAATGTAGGGATGTAGGTGGGTGGGTGGTTGTGTATGCACAGGGTGTCTATTAAGACATTTAATTTCTAAACATTTAAAAAAAATATAGATAGGTACCTAACCTACATAGATATGAATGTATTCGGTAGGTAGGTATGTACGTAAATTTAAAATATTAACCAACCACCCACCTATTAAAAATTATTTTCCAAAGCAAATCGAATTCCTTATAGGTACCTACAATCTACCTAGCTTTCTTTTTCCAAAAAAAAATACAACCTAGGTATTTTGTTTTAAGTAGGCAGGTATTTATGTATTTAAATTGAGACAAAAATTGAAATTGTAATAGGAATACATATATCTAGGCTATTTAGCAAAATTTGAAAAAAAATCAAATGTTTTTTTTTTTGGAAAAAAATTGCTTTCATCAGCAGACAATTTTTCAAAAACTAAAAAAAAATTTAATTTGGCTAGTCAATTTTGAAAATCCATTGAAATACACCTAAAAACTATTTTCAAAAAAAATTAAGTACATTTTTTCCCAACAAAATATGTAGTTTATATGGGTAGACTATTTTTAAAAATTAAAAAAAAAAAACAAACATTTGGTGTTTTAATTTAAAAATAAACAATTGCAATGCTCCTAAAAATTATTTTTTCACAGAAATTAAGGAAAATATTTCGAAAAAATTAGTTTTTTTTAAATACAAATAATTTTGTTAAATTTTAAAAAGACAAAACTTTGGTGTTTATTAAAAAAAAAAAACAATTGCAAGACTCCTAAAAACTATTTTTTAAATAAAATTAAGTTAAAAAAGTGTTTTTGGGAGCATAAATAAAAATGTATTATTTCAAAATGACCTCTTAAACTTATTCGCAATCAAATAATGCCACTCCCACTCAAACACCCATTTAGTCGTTACTATAAGAAACATACCAACCTATATCCCCAATTTTACTAAAAAAAAAAAACCGTCAAACTTATATGAAAAGTAAGACGTGCTTACCACATTTGTTAATTGTTTAGCATTTCAAACCGATTTCTTACAAAATTTAACTTAATTAAGTATTTCTAACTTGGTCTATCAGCATGTTTTTAATAAATTAAAGCCCAATGCAGAAAAATAATTGTCTTGTTTGAACTTTCCAGAACATTGATAATTAATTTTCAAGAAAAAACACACTAATTTTAATTTAATTAGGATAATTTTATCTTCTTACAGCCTAATTTATTAGAATTCGCTAAACACCTCTAAACGGCTGAATAGTTATATAGTGCATAAACATTTATGAAGCTACTATTCAACGTTGCATAAATCCTAATTCATAAAATATTTCCCTACACATTATAGTTATAATGCGCTTGTGTCAAATAAAGTACCAAGAAGGGAAAATCTATTACGTTTTACTGCCACAATTGATTAACAAAACTAAGCTCTGAAAGTGAAAAGTCAATAAACGATTTCTGCTGCACCGATTGGATTAGTTTAAATTTCATTTAATATTGCATAATGTACCTATTCTTATTACTGCTTCTTTTGTTCCGTGTTAGAAAATATAGTTTAATATTTTAGAACAAAAAATTCATGGTTTTTATTGAAATAATTGTTTCATTCACTGACAGTGCGATCAAATTGAGAAGAATAAAGCAACATCTATTAGGGTGGCACTTATTTTGGTAGTGTTTTTTTTATTTATTCTGTGTGTCCCACTGAAAATAGTCAATAAATTTTAATTTCGGCATACATCTAAGCACATGTATATTATAAATAAAGAATTTCCATCAAATTTTATACTTTCACCGACATTTTAAGTAAAAGTCGGAAAACTGCTTGCATTTTTAATGAAAAGTTTTAACTTCTCGGTGGGATACGTCGCTCTTAGCCGATTTCAAAAAAATTTAACAACATTTTGGTTTGTACAAAGTAGCTTCATAATAAAGCTTGATCACTTTCAGGAGGGGACAAAAAGGATATTTAAGCATTCCCAAAGTAAGCGCCACCCTTATAACATTGTATTTTATTTATTTATTTGTGTGTGAGTCAAAGTGACAATTCGATACTTAAAAATCCTTATGTAGGCACTATTCATCCATCAAACGCGTTTAGCTTCTAATGCCTCTATTCAACGTTGCATAAGTTTTATGAATAACATTTTTGCGTTTAGTGGAATTATAAGCAGTGAATAGTTCTATGCACTCGCTATGATGCGTTTATAAATTCGGCTGTTAAAGTCTAAACTATAAATTTGGCTGGATAAAAACATAAGGCCACATGAATTTAAAAATTAAATGAAAAACTGCACGTAATAAATTCATCAGATGGTAGGCAGGTATGATGGTAAACTTAAAACTTTTCAAGTTTCAGCTCAAACGGATTATTTTTTCTTTAGTTTTTAACTAATTTTTATATTTTGATCTTCAGCTCAATTTATAGAAAAGTTTAAAAAATTATTTACGGGAACTTCTGATTCATCAACAATTGCATTGTCTAAGTTTCAGCTCAATCTGATGGTTAGTTTTTGAATTTTACAACATAACGAACAATCATCTGTCAATACCTACCTATATACCTACCTAGATATAAATAAATACCTACATAATCAAAACTAACCTGATTTAACCTGATATCACAAAAAAACCTTAAATAGAGCCTTTCTAATATATTTATACCTATGTATTTAGTTAACTTAAATCTCAACAGAAAACCTACCTACAAAGGCGTATAACATCCTTCGCTATACAATTCAGTCAAAAAGTATTCATTTACAACAACATTATTATTCTTGGTGGTAACCGAGTTTGAATAATTTGCATGCATATATTATACACATGCACGTGTAAACATGGACTGCTGGTTGCCAACTTCACGTTGGTTCCAACGACACTAGCTCCCGACCACCCGCTAGGTGAGAGATGCTGAAAAATAACTTTGTTATTTCATGGCAAGATGGCAGCACTCTGCTTATTTTTGTTTATAACGGATGTATTTTTCTTAGCGTCCACCTAGAAGAGAAATTATATGAGTCATGTTAAAAACGTCTGCGTCTGTTGTCTCGTCAAAATGAATATCAAAAATTCAATTAATTTCGCCTTTTCAAAAATGTTTTGGTTATTTAGGGTCTCAACACTCAAAAGATTGAGATACGAAGATCTTAGCTCTTTAACTTAAATTGCCACTATTTTTTTAAATATTAGGTCAAATTTATTTATAAAAAGAAACCCTACTTGAATCAAGCACAAAGCCGTTTTGCATGGTAAATCCAAGTCCACTGGTTAACTTCGTATGTCGTTGATGAAAACTTCTGATTCATTCAACAAATCAATGAATACAACTTCCGCTGATAATAGATCTGCACTTGAGCACAAACAATATTCTTTGATCTTAGGTTTATATTCAGGTCCTGTGTCTTCATATCCGACCAAATAATTTTCAATTTCTTGAAAATTAGCTTCATCTTCGACCAACAGACCCCCAATTTTTAATTGAGACTATCTTCCACTCCATCGAGAATTACTTCGCACGGTGGCTTTTCCCGTTCATTGTTCACAATTTTCGCTTCGATGTCTTCAAAAAATCTTATTTATTCAATTAGCTTTTGAAGACGTACTGCTAAAAGAGCTGCACCCAAACTGAAACTGCTTTGTGATTTCGTTTTCTTGCCTTTTGTTTGTCTTCGGGTAGTTTTTTTTTAGAACTGAAATTGTTAAGAAAGAAATGATGTTAATAAAGCCATTTAAGTGTATTTTGTTCAATTTTTATTAATAAATCAATAATTTTACCAGAATATAAGCACGTAATCCTAATGGCGGCCAGTTTAGTTTGGTATGTAGGTAATTTTTTATTCCTGTCAAAACGTCAAAACGACAAAAAAAAAACATGGGAGAAAAAAGGTGTTTGTTTCTCAACTTCACGTATTTGCTGCTCAGGAGCTAGTTTCGTTGGCGACATTTTTTTAGCAACATTTGTATTGAAATGACTTTTGACTAGCAGTCCATAGTTATACGCACAGATTATCCATATAAAGATGAGAATGTTTCGTACGTTTCACCCTCCAAAACCCATTTGTTTACATTGTTGTATTTGTAATTTTTTCCCGCGTCGATGAATAGATGTGAATTGCAACAACAATTTAACCGGTGTCTGAAGATCCCTACTGTCTATGTGTGAGGTTTTTATACACACATTCTCATTTTTTATCTGATAACTGCCAGTTCAAGCTTGTAGGCAAATTAAAATGGCTGCCGGGGATTCTCATCTTCATGTAGCTAATCTGTGGTTATACGTTCATGATTATACATTTCCTCTATTCCCACACTACGTCACAGGCAAAAGCCAAAAAATCAAGCCTTCTTTTGAACAATATTTATTTTCGTTCTTCCTATACCAAAAAAAAAAAAAACAAACAAAAAAAAACATTTTCCCCTTTCTATAAAAAATGATAAAAGCAAAAACAATCCCTTCCTCTGCAAAAAAACCAAATCCCATTCATAAAACAAAAAAACACAAAATTGTTACTTCCTGCCTCCCTCTAACTTTCATAAATTTAGTGGGCTCTCATTTTTGTATTATGCTGCATTTACACGACTGACAAATTGGCATTTTTCTGTCATTATACTGCCAAAAGAATGAATTTTTCCATTGTTCTGTCATTTTTTTGACAGTTAAATGCCAGAATAATGCCCATTTGTCAGTCGTGTAAATGCAGCATTAAAAAACTATTCTCCTTTGACTGCTTTTAGACCATGCAATTTCTTCTTGCGATTTTTAAGCACGTAGGTGAGGGACGTATGTGGTGGGCGGGGTAGACGAAATTGCTGAGGTTGAACAAATTGCAGAGTTATCGCTCATTCTTCTTTGTGCTTTTCCTTATTGTTCAAATGTGTTTTATTTTCATTCGTCGTCCACTCATATAACTTCGCTTAATCAAGTGGTGTAAAGAGTGCAGTGAGATGATACTTCTTGACTTGCATAAAGTTAATTTTTCATTAAGAATCGCTCTCGTGTAAAAGGTATTTGCAATAAGAAGGAAACCAAAGGAGAAACGAAGATTAAAAATCGCTGTCGTGTAAAAGCAGTCTTTGTTGGAGAATTCAAAGCCTCCACTTTCCCTTGCAACAACTGTTGACAACATTTGCTTTATTTGTCGCCGTATGGTAGCGCGTCGGTCGTTCGTCGCCATGATTGTACTATAAGCCTAGTACGCTGCTGATGCGAAACGAAATTTTTCGGTGGTCTCCAACACGACAGCAAAATGCTTACGAAAACCTCAGCGAAAAAATGACAATTGAAAGCGTCACCATTAGCAAAAATAAAAAACAAACACAAGCGCAAAAAAATCACAGAAAGCCATGTTGTATTGAAAGAAACAAAAAATACAAACACGAACCAACCTCAAATGTCACTTTTCCGCACACAATTAATGTCCCGGGCAATTAATTGAGTGCGAAAAAGAGCGGAGACCTCTCCAAATAATCTGCTACAATTATCGATTTCGCTCATCGAACAGCGTACTGCAAAACGAAAAGGAGGACGAAATTTTTCGTTTATGATTTCGTTGTGTCATTTTTGTATGGGATTTTTCGTTTCGCATCAGCAGCGTACTAGGCTATAGATTCTATATACAAAGCACAGATTAGCCATATGAAGATGAGAATGTTTCGTACGTTTCACCCTCCAAAACCCATTTGTTTACATAAATGTATTTGTAATTTCTTCCCGCGTCGATGAATAGATTTGAATTGCAACAACAATTTAACCAGGTGTGTGAAGATCCCTACTGTCTATGTGTGAGGTTTTTTTACACGCATTCTCATTTTTTATCTGATAACTGCCAGTTCAAGTTTGTAGGCAAATTAAAATGGCTGCCGGGGATTCTCATCTTCATGTGGCTAATCTGTGATACAAAGCAAAAACACACTATATGAAGATGTCAATCTTTCGTACGTATCACCCTCCAAAACCCATTTGTTTACATTGTTGTTTTTGTAATTTCGTTTTGTGTCCATGAATAGATGTGAATTGCAACAACAATTTAACGGGGTGGGATTGTTCTGTTTTCCCAGAACAACCATTTTGTATGTGCAAATAACGCAGCCATCTTTAAAAAAATTTCAACTCACCAGCTTTTCACCATGAAAATGGCGGTTGTTGGGTGGGATATCGGGATGTGTTGAAAAACACACCAATTTAATGGTGCTAAGTCTGCTATTACACTACGAATTTCGCGTGATGAAACTTCTCTAAATTTATCTTTGAAAATTCATCCTGTGAGTAGTTCGCTGTTACACAATGATTTTTAAATCTTTGGCATTTCACAGAAAAGTCTGTAATAAAATAAATAACGTGATAAGTTAGAATTTATACATTGAAATTTCGGTCATCGATAGTTTTCAATTGGTTTCGCATATAAATATATAGCATAAAGGCTGTCCCAAACCAAAGCGAAACATTCGCGCGAATATGCGACGACTGAATAATGTTCGAAGATTCGCATCGCGCCAGTGGGGGTGCTCCCATTAATCTCCATGGAAATAAATTAAGACAGCGGAAAGTTTCGTCGTCGTTCTGAAGTACTCGCTTTGGTTTTGGAGAGCCTTAATGCTCTTAAAAGCCTTGTTTTTTTTTGCAAGCCCAGAGGGATTTGGTTAAAAAGAAATTATATTGGGGATTATCTATCGACGACATCACAGAAAAAAAAATGGAGTTTCCATAAAAACCATTGATTAGAAGTACATATGCAATTCACGCCGTTAAAACAGTTTAGCCCCGAAAATTATGTGCTCTATGTACGCTATGCCTGGAGGGGATTAGTTGTTGTTGATTTTAACATGTAAATTCCTTAGCCCCGACGCGACAGTTTTTTTCGATCAATTTCCTCCAGGCTAGCAACGAGACATGCCAATTTATAACAGTTATAACAATTTTTGGCTATTAAAAGCGGCCATTACGCGCTTCGCACTACTTACAAAAAAAAACTTTAGGTGCTTGAATTATGCCCACCGGTGGAGGACCCTGGCCCTGCGGGCCGCATTTTTATAAACAAACACTATTATAATTGGCATGTCTAGTCACTTCCTGCAAAAAAAACACGCCTAAAGTTGTCTTACAACAGTTGCGTTGATTCTCTGATTTCTCATTGTTTTTTTTTTTGTCATGTTCACAGTCTGTTTCAATAATTCGAGAGCGAAATACAATACCAAACAATCGTAGAAACAAAACAAATAATGACAAAAGACAATCGAATATACTTTTAAATTCATTATAAATTTTTACGTTCAATTTGTTTCCACAAACTTATCCTTATAAGGTTGGGTTAGCACTTGATAACTCGTTGCTCCTTTTATTATACTTTTTGAACATTCCCATTGAAACTCGTAAATAACCGACATTTTGGTGGTGAATGTACGCTTACTGCATGTGTGTGCAAATAAAGCGTGGTGGATGTACGCTTACTGCATATGTGTGCGTGTTTCTCCTGAATTTCCCCTATATGAGCTTGTAGGCAAACTCGGATGCCAACCGAGATTGGTATCTTCATATAGAGTGTTTTTGATACAAAGCTTTCACGTATTTTATCTTTGGTGGCTGCGAACGCGCGTTCGAACGCGCTTCTATTGTGTTCAGCCAGTAACTAGTTTGCATTTCTCCATTATAAATGACGTTTATAAACTAGTTTTTATTTAACTAAAATGAGGTTTTGAAAGTATTTAATTATTATAAAAGCTCGCAAAATGAAAGCAAACAAAAGTGGTCTGTAAATTATGTATGTTGCTGAGGAATTTGCAAACAAATATTATTCAATGAAATGTAAGTTCTTTATTCCTGGATAATATATGATGATGCCTTAAATATTCTACATGCTACTGCGTAATGAGGAGCTCTGGCATATTATAATATTGAATTCACCTGTGATTTCATGCAGAACAAGTGTTTCACAAAAATAAATAAATTTTGTTGCTTAATCGAGTTATGTTTGTGTTCTTGATGTTGATCAATTAAAATGCCGACTAGAAGAGATATGTACAGATATTTGATATCTCAAATCTATAATCCTGTCTGTTCTAACTTGTTCATATATTGTTTAGGATTATTTGCATACAGCTGGAATAGCCAACAACCAACTACCACCTATTTATCCATTCGACTTAAGTACTAAATGCCTTATTGAAACAATAAATATACATTAAAAGTTATGGCTACTTTTAATTCATCACCTAACTTTTTAAACAACTGCGCTAAGTCAACGGAATCCGTTCAATCAACAGCGGCATTCTTTTTACCTTCGCCATCTCCCTTGATTGGACTTAACTACAATTCAACAACAGCCTCGGCCATTGAGAACCACTCATACATTGGGATCCAACACAAGAATATACCCAGCCTTACCCATCACCATCTGAATTCATCTTCGAGTTTCACATTTATGGAAATTAAGCGGGAGCCTTGCCAAGTGTCTGAAGTAACAACTTCTAACAATCTCCATACAAATCATAATTCTAAATCTATGTCGTCTACGATGACAACTTTGGTAAAAATTGAATCGACGTCACCCAAAATATCGGATATGAATAAATCTGTTTCACAAATGAACACAAGTATGATTCATTTTATTTAATTGGTTCCCCGAATAATATTGTAACTACTTCGTTAGATAACTCAATGCCGGTTGGCGTCGCGGTAACTAGGAAAAGGCCTCAGGATTCAACACCTGTTCAACAACCTTCCAGAGATATTAATTATTTTGGAATTCGTGTTGCAGACATAGGTTCCTACATAAACGAAATCCAAAAAAAAAATATTGATTAATTTGTTACATTATTATTATTAAAGGTGGAGTTACAGCAACTGGATGTGGCAATATTTATTTTGCAGGAGCTGATTTGATACCTGGTGCAAGCAATGAAGATATGAACAGTATACATGATGCAAGTCGATCCTCTTCTACATTTTGGCCATATCCGAGTAAGTTAAAAAATGGCTCCACTTTTTAGAAGATGAATATAATTATTTAAGTTTGTACGTAAGAATTAGGTATATTTCTCGCTATAATTTTTACTTCCAATATCTTCCAAAATATAAATTTCTTTAAATAATTCACATTCAGAGGCCCCTCGGAAATTTTATTTTAAAGCCTTCTATTCTATTTTATTCTATTCTATTCTATTCTATTCTATTCTATTCTATTCTATTCTATTCTATTCTATTCTATTCTATTCTATTCTATTCTATTCTATTCTATTCTATTCTATTCTATTCTATTCTATTCTATTCTATTCTATTCTATTCTATTCTATTCTATTCTATTCTATTCTATTCTATTCTATTCTATTCTATTCTATTCTATTCTATTCTATTCTATTCTATTCTATTCTATTCTATTCTATTCTATTCTATTCTATTCTATTCTGTTCTGTTCTATTCTATTCTATTCTATTCTATTCTATTCTATTCTAAGTGAAAAGGGTAGACTGTTTTATCACCGTTTGGGTTAGGGTGTCCATCTAGGACCTTTCTAAAAAGAGAAAATTTCTCTCTCAATCTATAAAAAAAGAGAACTTTTAAGAAAAAAGAGGACAGAAAAGAGACATTTTAAATTAAAAAAAGCAAACAAAATCTTTTAATTCGTTTATAATAATTTTAGAATTTATATAAACAAAAGTTGGTGATCTCGACGTCTTCCCACTTTAAATGATTTTTAGTGCCAAGTACGATGTTAAATAGGTTGCATGATACCGCGTCGCGCTGCCACCTTTCTCGACATCAAACGGTGACCAAGTGTACCCGCTTGATTGTTTTCAAAATCGGATTTCTTTTTGAGGACGGAATGTCAATAATTTGACATTTTCCAGTATGTATTTCCTTTTTTTTTTTGTTTCTTGTTATATTTCAAATTTCATCGTTCGAAATTTAAAAAAAACATCAAGTTACCCTAGCTTTTTCCGTGTGAAAACAATTTTTTTTTGTGTAATTCAAAGCAAAACTGAACTGTGAAATTGAGTGATATAAATTTCAATTTGTTCCGTGTTTTTTTTTAATAATTAATTAATACAAATTTCGAATCGCAAAATAAAAGTTGGTGGCTATGGAAGCAATAACACCGAGCGGAAAAAAAAATAAGAAAAGAGGAAAACGTTTTTCCCAAACCGACACTGACCTGCTGCTGTCCCTTGTCATGAATTTCAAAGTGAACAACATGGAGACAAACAAAATGACTCCAAAAGGGCGCTCGATGGGATGGGAATCCATCACGAAATTTTTGAATGCCTCGCCCGGTGTTGTAGTAAGCTCTTAATGAATTCGTGGTTGATTTCTTTTAGTTCATAATTTCAATTTACTTGCAGCAAAGAATAGAAAGGGAACTTAAAGATCGTGTTAGTAATATAAGAAAAGATTTTTATAAGTTGTCCAGATTCCAGAAGGAATCAACTCAAGCAACTGGCGGAGGCCTTCTTCTACCCTGCAAACTGCCGTCAGTTTCGTTTGAACTGTCGGATGTGGTGAAAAAATACGCAGTTACTTTGCAAGTCAAACTTGCAAGCCTCTCGCGTGTTGATTGCGACAGGATTTTAGTTCCAAGTGTTGGAAACGCCATTGACGATTGAAAACACCCAATCGTTGAATTCGTTGGACAGTGCCATCATTATTCCAGAAATATCTACCCCAGCTCAAACGGTGGCGGCAGTGGCCACAACGACAACCACCTCATTGCAAGATGAAACGCCCATACCACCGACATTGTCATCGACAGCACCGTCTTTTGCGCTCCCATTTAGTGCACTGCAAATGTTCGCTACTCAAACGCAACGCCCCGTCGCAAGCAAAATAATGAACTGGTCCACAATTCCGAGGAAGGCCCCAGCACAGAAGTTCTTCAAAAAAAAGTCAGAACTACTTTCCCACGAAAACAATCGACGCAACGAAGGTAATGACCGCCGAAGAGAAGAAAACGAGCGCCGTAAAGAGTGGCACCTTCAATGCATGGACATAAAAAAAGAAGAACTGGCCATGAAAAAACAGTCTCAGTTTTGGTCAATAATTTTACACAACATGGAACATAATCCGGTAATTTATTTCACTTTTGAGGTTTGGTTTCTTTTTTAATTTTAGTTGTATAATTTTTTCGTAGACAAGCATCTCAGAAATTGCAAACGTGGCTAAGTAATGGCCAACAGTAACCCAATCAACTACGATATGACCTATCCTTCCAGATCTGCCTCTGCACCCGAAGCAAAACCAACAAATGCAAATGATAGAGAAAGCTTTCATATTTCGAATGTGGACTTCGAATATTTCGTATTTCGTAATTGCAAGACACTTGCGTTGAGCACTGTATTGAAAATTCGGTAAATTTGAAACCTGACAACAATTAAGAAGATATTAAAAATTATTGTATTTAATTAATTTTTTATTTTTTTTTTAAGTAATTAATTTGGTTTGAAACTAAATAAAATGAATTATAAAAATAACTTTGAATCGAAAAAACAATAACCAAACCATAGTTTCATTTTTCTATTCATTGCGGTAAGGTTGCTGTTGTTTTTATGCTCGCCTGCCGTTTTGTTGTCGTCTTTGGGCTGCACTTGGAAAAGGGATTCCTGCTGCCAATCGATCGACAAACACATTAATTATTCCTTCACGTACCATTGGTCGACATACAATCCGACCAGGACGATCATGTGGTGGGATTTGTGGGGGTGTTGCTGGCTGTAATATAAGGCGCTCTATTTGGTCTAAATAATCTTCATCTGCGTCTGTTGGCATCGGCAAATCGTCAAAGTCTACGTCCTCAGCATCAATAAATAGGCTGTGAAGCATACAGCACACCGTAATAACTTTCTGGACTAAATCCAGCCGATGAAGTTGAATTCCCGTTACCAAAATTGGGAAGCGCCTCTTTAGAATACCATATTGGCGTTCGACGACGTTTCGCGTTGTTAATATTGATTTTTGATATATTTTTTTCAGCTGCTGAGAGGTGGTCTAAGTTTCGATGGCGTGTGTAGGGTGTGCAGAGAAAGGATGTATTTGCATAGCCACTGTCGGTAACCATCACATAATCGCCGTATTCACCATTTTCCAGTTCTTGGTGGACATTCGACTGACAGAATATGGTTTGATCATGTGTGGAACCTGGCCACCGAGCGACGACATTTTCTATTCGCAAATTGGCACCTGAAATCCATTGGACATTCGATGAAAAATATCCATAGCGATTTCGAAATGCTTCGCTCTGTGAATAAAAAAAATGTGCACGACTGGGTCGCACTAACTTGCTCTTATGTGCGATCACATTGTGGTTCTATAGTCTGAAATAAATTAGCTATGGAAGTCTATATTTTATCCGTTTGCCAAAAAACTTAGTTTAGTTGCAGGTGGTATTATGTGAGTATACAAAAATTAACAATATAGCCCAGTGTTGCACATATGCAATATGCATGAAAGGAAATTATATTATTTAAACTGGTAAATTGTTTTAAATCAACAAAATTAGAAAGAAATTGATTAAAATGCTTTGAATCTGTTTTAACCCATCTGATTTCTTATACAAATCTTAATTTATGAGAACAAAATTTTGAAAATCGTAGGAGTGGTTTTAAAAATAATTAATTTTTTATATATAAATTTTTTTTTGAAAAAAATAATTGTTACCCAATTTTAAGTATTTATTTATGTTGAGTTAAAAATTGAACTTCACAAAAAAATCTGCTACCCGTTTTCGAATTTTCAAAAAATAATTTTGAATTCTTTTTTAAAAATCCAAAAATCGTTTTTTAGAAAATTTTGATACGCACTTTTATTTATATTTGTTACAAGCTTCTGTATAAAAAATCTAGTTTTATTCGGTTATCAGATATTGAGATAGTCGAAAATCAAAGAAACCGTTCTATGAGAGTTACTGTTAATAAACGTAAAATATAAAATTTCAAAATTTTAAATGGTAGATCGTACTAATTCCAACACGCGAAAAAAAGGAGTCATTTTGTATAAAAAATATTTTTCTCAACGGTTTTTCAACATTTGTATGGCAGGCACCGTTATTTTTGGGTATTAGAATAATTTTTGTCAAACATCTTCTAGATAAAGTTAAAAAACTGCTTTTTGTCAGGTTTAATAAAAATCAACAGTCGTTTTTGAAATATTGAGTGTTCAAAAAAAAATTTCAAACTTAAAAATTAAAAAAATATTTTTTTGAAAATTTTGGTACACAATATTATTTAGATTGTGTCAATAATTCTTCATAAAAAAATTGATCAGAATCAGTTGAACCGTTTTCGAGAAAAGCGAAAATCAAAAAAAATGGTTCTTTGGGAGGTGCCATTAATAACCATTTTTCTGAACCATTTTTTTTATTTAACGGAAACTTTAACTATTTAAATTTATTGAGTTTAAAACAAAAATTCTGTAGAGCTGATTTTGAGAAAAATAAGTTTTTCCTTTTTGGCCAAAAAAATTTGTATGACAGCTACTGTTAGTTTTGTTCCTAAAAAAAAGAAAGAAAAAAACGGGTGGGGGAATGTCCAAAAAACGCTAGGTACCAAGATTAAAGAGAATCGACCAATACGTTTAGGCTGTAGTCGAACAGACAGACGGACGTTTTTGCGAGGCCCACTTTTTTTAACTTCTCTATCATCGTAATGTCAAGTTTGATCAAAATCTCGAGTTCGATTTTTTGTAGGAATATGTAGTACCTATATTCGCAAGTAAAAAAGAAAGTTAATAAAATCTAAGAAAATATTTTAAATAAAATTCATACGATCGCACCCCCCGGCGAAATTATTAGAATATGTGTACTATCAATTGCACCTATATACCGCGAAAAATCAGCTAATTCGGCAAATGCAATCGCTTTAGCAAGTCGCTCTTGTTCTGTTCGGGGCATGTGGATGACCGAATGCAAGTGACGCAAAACGGCATCACACACCAATGAAAAAATATTTGCCACAGTAGGCTGTGATATACCTATATAATCGGCTGTAGTTTGTTCCATATTTCCGAATGCAAAAAGGCGCAACACAGCCAATAACTTAAGTTCAGCCGTAAGTTCCCATGACCTTAATAATAAAAACGAAGTAAATAAAACGAAACAATGTCTATAGAAATACATACCGACGTACATCACCGTCCAATTCTTTCATCAGGCGAAAATATTTCCGGAAATCCACATCATCATAATCATCGACGAAAGCCCGCTTGAACATGCGGTACACCCCACGAGGACGACGTGGATTCACCATCTGGTCCAGAAATTCATCTTCTGACGACGAAGACATCGCCATTTCAATTATTTCATAAATAAAATCCATTTTATTTTGTTGTAGACTAAAGATTCAAGATGCAAAGATTCATTTATTGCAAGATTTTATTGCATTAACAATAGTTTTTATGAATTTTTTAAGCATTGGCTTAACCGTCAGCTCGACTGGTAACTTTAAAATAATTATTATTGAACAAGTAGAATAGAATTTATAAGTTATGAATATTCTGAGAATAGAAGCATTCTATAGCGGTAGATAACTCTGATGAAATTGATAAGTTTCGTCGAATTTGATCCATTTAAAATTTCAATCGTTTCCTGTATTGTAAGGGTTGGTTTATCAAAGAATGCTCTTCTTTGCTGGCTAAAAAGTGGGCATACGCTTATAAAATGAAAGCAATCTTCTTTAGCTCCCAAGTTACACAAATTGCAAAATTGGTCAAAGCTTCCGTTATTTGGTCTCCCATTTAAATGAAGAAGCTTGGTTCTTGATTTAAAAATCAGTGAAATATCTTTGTAACAGAGGGAATCTTGGAAGTAATTCTTGTAGCACAAGTTAAAATCAAGCTGTCTATAAAGTATTCAATTTTCGGATTGATGTGCTTTTTTCATCATCTGATTTCGATCATAGTGTTCAAGTTTTTGGATGATTTCGTAAAACTTTACTTTCAACAGACTAATGTTGTTGGGGTTAATCTGGAACTCTTCTCCACAGGTAGCAGCAATATTTTCCCATGTCCTTCCATTTCGTAACGCATCATTTTTTGCATAAACGAGTTTCCTTGAGACTGAACACTCTAATTTAGTAGTCACCTTGTAGCTTAAGAGTTGAAGTAAACAGTTTTGGCAAGCCTGTTTCCAAATAAATTGAATAGTTTGGATTTGTTAAGGGAATATTGAATATTTTCTTTATGAAATTCGTCTGAAACTTTTCAATTTCCTCGAATTCTTGCATTCCCCATATTTGTGCAGCATAGCAAAGCGAAGATTTTTCGACTGTATTGAAAATTTTATATTATGTTGAAAGATTTATGTGATCGTTTGAGAAAATCTTCTTCCAAGTAAGATTAATCAAACCTTGTCAAGTTTTGGCTTTTTCTGCAAGTTGGTTACTATAATCAAGGATTGGATTAGGCAACACTCCCAAATACTTGTATTCACTCGATACTTCTAAACGACATCCATTAAGCAACCAGTTATTTCTCTCTTCACCCCGAATGGAACGCGCGAAGATCATGACTCTCGATTTTGCGGTGTTAATGACTAAATCCCATTTATTACAGTAGTCTGTAAGACGATTTACCATCACTTGTAGGGTTTCTGCTGATTCGGATAATAAGAGAAGGTCATCTGCATAGAGTAATAAAGGGTTTTCCAATAAGAGGTGTTATTTTGAATAGCCCGCTATTTCGGTAGCTGTCACTTTTGAAGCTGTCATTTTTTTACATTTGACAAGTAGAAACTACGCCATTAATAAAAATGGAACGATACACGCTTCAACAACGCATTGAAATTATTAAAATTCACTATAAAAATGGTGAAAATTTGGCAGAGACGGTTCGTAAAACTAAAACATTTTTGGGTCGTCGTGAAGCACCTTGTCGGACCGCAATACAGAAATTGGTGGACAAATTCGAGCTGTTGGGACAAGTTAGTGATTTGAAGAATAAAACCCGTGCACGTCGCTCAAGAACAACTGAGAATACTGCTGTTGTAGCCCAAAGTGTTGAAGAAAACCCAGGTTTGTCCATTCCTCGTCGTTCTTTGGAATTAGGCATTCCACAAACGTCATTACACCGTATTTTGCATAAAGACTTGGGTCTTAAGGCTTATAAAGTTCAGTTAGCACAAGAACTCAAGCCGGCTGATCATCAACAACGTCGTGTCTTTGCTGATTGGGTCCTGTAAATGCATGAAAATGATCCGGAATTTCATCGAAAAATCATCTTGACTGATGAGGCCCATTTCCACCTCGGAGGCTACGTCAACAAGCAAAACTGTCGCATCTGGGGCTCGGAAAACCCAAGAGTTATTGTTGAAAAGCCTCTCCATCCTCAACGCGTAACTGTTTGGTGCGGTTTATGGTCCGGCGGGGTCATTGGACCTTACTTTTTCGAAAATGAGGCTGGAGCAACAGTTACGGTCAATGGATTGCGCTATCGAGATATGATTAATGATTTTTTATGGCCGGAATTGGATGGTATTGATCTGGACAACGTTTACATTCAACAAGACGGCGCTATGTGCCACACAAGCAATGAAACCATCGATCTTTTACGGGAAAAGTTTCCGGACCGTGTTATCTCTCGAAGAGGTGATCACAATTGGCCACCGAGATCTTGTGATTTAACACCTTGCGACTTCTTCCTTTGGGGCCACGTGAAAGATAAGGTCTACGCCAACAGCCCAGCGTCGATTCAAGACCTCAAAGATGGAATTCGTGAGGCTATCGAGGATATAGGGCAGCCACTTTGCGATTTGGTTATGGAAAATTTCATGAAAATGATATGGTCCTGTAAGCGTGGTCGTGGCGGCCATTTGGCTGATGTTGTGTTCCATTATTAACGGCATACCTTCCTCTTTATAATGAAATAAACATCCGATCATTTATCTCAAAAAATGCCATTTTTCTTTGAATATCAAAATAACACCTCTTATTAGAAAACCCTTTACATTGATATCCCCCTGGAATGTGCGCAGCTATATCATTTATAAAGAGAACAAATAGAAAAGCACTGAGAAGACATCCTTGTTTTACTCCAGTATGTGTTTTAAATGTTTTTGCCATCCCAAACTGCTGCTTCAGTATCTGTGTACAAACAGCGAATTATTTGAATGAATCTTGTTGACACTCCAAGTTGAGAAAGTTTATAAATAAAGCATTTCGATTCACCAAATCAAATGCAGCTTTAAAATCGACGAACGACGTTAAGGTAAATATGTGGTCAACAGTCGAATAGTTCTTTCTAAATCCTGCTTGTAGCTCCGTAAGAATGTTGTTTATATCCACCCATTTTTCAAGCCTGTTAATGAGAAGACCACAAAATATGTTCGCAATGACATTCATGAAGGATATGCCTCGGTAGTTTTCAACTGCATTTAAATCACCTTTTTATGTATTGGAAAAACTACAGACTTCTTAAATGAGGAGGGCACTTCAGCATTTTCAAAAATCTTGTTAAAAAGTGTAAGTTAATAGTTGTAGAAAGTAGGAGATGCATTTTTAAAGAATTCGTAGGGTATCACATCTTCACCTGAGGCTTTTCCGTCTCTGGCTCTTTGAAGAACGGGGTGTATTTCATTAGATGATATTTCAGAATCTAAAATTTCATCACAAATGAGGGGCTGTGCATATGAGAAAGTTGTTGTTGGGTTGTTTTGAAGAAGATTTTTGAAATAATCAGAGAGATCATCTGCAGAAATACTTAGGCCAATAGAGTTGTGTGAACAGTTTATTTCTTTTGCTATCTTTCAAAAATGCTTTGTGTTTTGGATTTGACTGAGTGATTGGGCTTGCATTGATTCAAAATTGATTTTCTTAGCGAGGAAAATTTTTGTATATTGATAATTAGCTTGAATGTACCATTTATGAATTTCATCACAAGAACATTTACGAAATGCTTTCAGTAAGGCAAATGATTTTTTCCTGGCATTTAGGCAATCTCTATCAAACCATTTTTGAGTGAATGAACTCGTTGTATTTTGAGTTGGGATGATTGAAGAATTTCTTATGCGTACTGTTAATTGGTTTGAGAATTCGGTAGTTGATTGGTAATTTGGGATTGGGATGTGTGAGAGGTAATCATCTAAGCAGTGCTGGTAGGTTTCTATATTTGAAATTTTCCATTTTAATCGGGGCATTAAACTAAGAGGTCTCTACTGTGGTTCAAATTGAGATTCCCATTCAACTACTATCGGCATATGGTCAGAAAAATGTTGACCAAAATCTTCAAATTTCCTTATAAGATTGATCCAATCATTATTTACCGTGCAGTAATCGATCACCGATTTACCTTGGCCACCAACAAAGGTAAAGTGACCTTCGGAGTCACCTTCCGTGCATCCATTCAAAACAATGCTATCATACATTTGTACAATTCCTAAAAATCTCGTTCCATTTTGATTGCAGATATTATCCTTCGATGTTCTATTGCAGGAATTTGAAAATGCTACGTTGGATATATCCATTAGGGTTTTAACTTGGTAAGAGCTTATTCTGACATTGAGGTCACCGATTAACATTACGTTTTTACAGTTTAAATAAAAAGGAATAATAACCATAATAGATTTCTCTAAAAGCTTTACGACCATGTTATCTCGGATTTCTACAAAATTATAGTATTTCAGTTTCGATGTTTGTATTCCATACAAGCATCCACCGCTTGCACGTCCTTTTGAAGATGTTTTTGTTGCATTTATCCAAAAAAGTTTATATCCGTTAAAATATTTAGTAAATTTACTTGAGTTTTCGATAGTAGATAATATGTGTTTCAAAAATAAAGAATATTTCAAACGTTATAATAAAATTAAAAAAATCTATCAACATGACCTTATTATTTAGCCCTGATACATTATATGACAATATTTTACAACTATTCAGCCTTATTTTGAGATTCGAAAGCATAGCTATTTCGATAGAATAGATCTATTCATTCAAATGAACTTTGCATATTTTGAGGATCGAACGAATAATATTCATTATTGAATGAATGCATAAAATGAACATCAGCTCTTTGACATTTACTGACATTCCTATTTAATTTAGTGTGACCAAGCTGTTTTTTTTCGAAGAATTTTCGTTTTTATAAAAATGATGGTCAAAATAATGCGTTATCGTTTAAGAAAAATAAATTAAAGATGAGTAATGTTAAAGGCCCGGTAAAGTTTACTATTTGAAAAACATCAATAAAAAGTGAAATTTTAAAATTTGGAAGCATTTAGAAAACAGTATGGTAAGTTTATTGGGGTTGGGTACGAAATCCCGCCGAACAAAATCCCGCGTAACGAAACCCCGCAAAACGAAATCCCGCAAAACAAAATCCCGCAGAACGAAATCCCGAATCACAAAATCCCGCGTAACGAAATCCCGCCGATTCACTACTAAAGCGACAGGACTGTATCTATTTTTGTTTTCATAGTAAAAGTGACACGAATTCATCAGAAGCACGGAGAACGAAGTTTCCTACTATTGTTCTCTTTTCGCACTACACAAAAGACCGCCCTGGATTAAGCCACTCCCCCTTTCAGTATGTTTTACATCAAAATAAATCGTGGAATCAACAAAAACGATGAAAACAAATTCGCCGTCCAAAAAAAGTATTTAGGCAGGTGTGGTTCCGAAATTAATTTCAGTTCTTATTAGAACTCGGTAGAGGCTAGACCTCATAAAGAGATATTTTCTAACCTTGTTTCATTTTGATTGGTTAGGTGGTTGTTGGTTTGGTGGGTATTGGTAGGGGAAGGGTTGTGGTTTTCTGGGGAGGGCTGGGTTGGTTGGAGGATGAGTTAGGTTGGTTGGGGGATGAGTTGGGTTGGTTAGGGTGATGAATTGGGTTGGTTGGGGGATGAGTTGGGTTGGTTAGGGGATGAGTTGGGTTGGTTAGGGGGGATGAGTTGGGTTGGTTAGGGGGATGAGTTGGGTTGGTTGTGGACGAGAAATTTTCCAATTTAATTTGGAATTGCTGCTGGAACCAAAAATGTTCTTTTAAGAACTAAACAAAATTTCAAAGAGATTTAGTCTTAAAATTAAAAGCGTTCAGAGACTAAATTGTTCTGATAATTTTTTTAAATTACTGCCCCATGGATCGTTTTCTTGGTTCAAAACAAAATTGGTACTGAATTCTTTTTTTCAGTTTCAAGCTTTTTTTTCGTACGTTTCTTAAGCTCAGAGGTGAAAATAAGGTTGTTTCGAGTTTTTGATAGTTTCTGATTTTTGTGACTCAAGGCCTTGTCAAGACCCCATCATATAAAAAACTATATCAATTTGTTTAATATTGCAATAACTACATTTTCTCTTTTTAAAAATTGTTTTTGGACAGAAAAATGATTCAAAATTTGCTTTTTTTCATAGTTCGTTGTTATGTTATGTCAACTTTTGGGGGTCTACGAAGCTTCGTTTAGCCGCAAATCGCGTTTAAAGATGAAAATTGTTTTTTCTTATAATTTATGCTGTCAATTGGTGTGCTTGTAGTGTATCCAATCAATAAACGTTAATATGGGGGGGGGGGGGGGGGGCAGCTGCCTCCCCCCCTCCTTACCCCCCTGCTTGGGTTGATTGAAAGGAGACACTCCCTAGATCACAAGTATGTAATTTTTAATTCCCTTAGATGCCTAGTTTAACTAGAAATTTCGTTTGAAGATGTCAACTTTGGGGGGTCTACGAAGCTCCGTTTAGCCGCAAATCGCGTTTAAAGATAAAAATTGTTTTTTCTTGTTATTTATGTTGTCAATTGGTGTGCTTGCAGTTTATATTTAGTAAACAGAACTTTGGGTGGCCCGCTCCGCGGGTCTTAAGGATTTTAACTCCCTTTTTCGGGGGCACACCCGCTCACGCGGCTCCGTCGCTCCGCTTAGATATGTTAAGTCGCCTGGCAGGCGCCAATGTAAACAGTCTTTTTGATTAAAAGTACCTTGGGTGGCCCGCTGCGCGGGACTTAAGCATTTTAACTCCCTTTTTCGGGGAAACACCCGCCTGGCAGGCGCCTATGCCAACAGTTTTTTCATTAAAATACCTATTATTGAAAGTTTCATATTTCCATACAATCATTTTGTTTATCCTTAAAAGAACGTTTATTGCTGTTATTCGCTTCAGCAGCATTCAAAGATGATGGGCAGAGAAATATCTGACCTATTTTCCACGTGTTCACTGTCATTGGCACCTAATTTTGTCTTCGGCATCGTCGCCAGCCATTCACCACACAATTTTCAGAACAAAAACACATTTTGTTGAACTCACACTACATCGTGAGAATCAAGAAGAACGAAGAAACAAATTCGCCGTCCAAATAAAGCATTTAAGTAGAATTAATTCCGAAATTCTTCAGTTCTTATTAGAACTCGGTAGAGCTAACACCTCCACGTAAAAAATGGCTATTTGAGAGATATTAGCCTTATTTCATTGTGTGTTGGTTTTGGTAGTAAAAATTACCTTTTTCAAAAATTAATGTTTTTTTCAAAAATTTATATTTTTTTTAAATATTTTTTTTTTCGCCGCTAATCGGCGGGATTTCGTTACTCTCACCATTTTCTGTGCGTGTGTCAGTTCGAAAAATTCATTTTCAATCGGCGGGATTTCGTTACGCGGGATTTTGTTTTTCGGGATTTCGTAACGTTCCCGTTTATTGACATGAAAAAGTAACAAAATAAATTTAAAACTTTTGAATAGTAAAATACTAGATTTTTTTTTAGCTTTCATGTCAATTTAATTGTGTTTAAAATTGATTAATAAAAAAAACATGCAACTTCTTGGTTCAAAACAAAATTGGTACTGAATTCTTTTTTTCAGTTTCAAGCTTTTTTTTCGTACGTTTCTTAAGCTCAGAGGTGAAAATAAGGTTGTTTCGAGTTTTTGATAGTTTCTGATTTTTGTGGCTCAAGGCCTTGTCAAGACCCCATCATATAAAAAACTATATCAATTTGTTTAATATTGCAATAACTACATTTTCTCTTTTTAAAAATTGTTTTTGGACAGAAAAATGATTCAAAATTTGCTTTTTTTCATAGTTCGTTGTTATGTTATGTCAACTTTTGGGGGTCTACGAAGCTTCGTTTAGCCGCAAATCGCGTTTAAAGATGAAAATTGTTTTTTCTTATAATTTATGCTGTCAATTGGTGTGCTTGTAGTGTATCCAATCAATAAACGTTAATATGGGGGGGGGGGGCAGCTGCCTCCCCCCTCCTTACCCCCCTGCTTGGGTTGATTGAAAGGAGACACTCCCTAGATCACAAGTATGTAATTTTTAATTCCCTTAGATGCCTAGTTTAACTAGAAATTTCGTTTGAAGATGTCAACTTTGGGGGGTCTACGAAGCTCCGTTTAGCCGCAAATCGCGTTTAAAGATAAAAATTGTTTTTTCTTGTTATTTATGTTGTCAATTGGTGTGCTTGCAGTTTATATTTAGTAAACAGAACTTTGGGTGGCCCGCTCCGCGGGTCTTAAGGATTTTAACTCCCTTTTTCGGGGGCACACCCGCTCACGCGGCTCCGTCGCTCCGCTTAGATATGTTAAGTCGCCTGGCAGGCGCCAATGTAAACAGTCTTTTTGATTAAAAGTACCTTGGGTGGCCCGCTGCGCGGGACTTAAGCATTTTAACTCCCTTTTTCGGGGAAACACCCGCCTGGCAGGCGCCTATGCCAACAGTTTTTTCATTAAAATACCTATTATTGAAAGTTTCATATTTCCATACAATCATTTTGTTTATCCTTAAAAGAACGTTTATTGCTGTTATTCGCTTCAGCAGCATTCAAAGATGATGGGCAGAGAAATATCTGACCTATTTTCCACGTGTTCACTGTCATTGGCACCTAATTTTGTCTTCGGCATCGTCGCCAGCCATTCACCACACAATTTTCAGAACAAAAACACATTTTGTTGAACTCACACTACATCGTGAGAATCAAGAAGAACGAAGAAACAAATTCGCCGTCCAAATAAAGCATTTAAGTAGAATTAATTCCGAAATTCTTCAGTTCTTATTAGAACTCGGTAGAGCTAACACCTCCACGTAAAAAATGGCTATTTGAGAGATATTAGCCTTATTTCATTGTGTGTTGGTTTTGGTAGTAAAAATTACCTTTTTCAAAAATTAATGTTTTTTTCAAAAATTTATATTTTTTTTAAATATTTTTTTTTTCGCCGCTAATCGGCGGGATTTCGTTACTCTCACCATTTTCTGTGCGTGTGTCAGTTCGAAAAATTCATTTTCAATCGGCGGGATTTCGTTACGCGGGATTTTGTTTTTCGGGATTTCGTAACGTTCCCGTTTATTGACATGAAAAAGTAACAAAATAAATTTAAAACTTTTGAATAGTAAAATACTAGATTTTTTTTTAGCTTTCATGTCAATTTAATTGTGTTTAAAATTGATTAATAAAAAAAACATGCAACTTCAAAGTCTCTGTTTCCTTTATACATACCTGGTCAAACTTTTCAATTTTCAACGAAACAAAAAAAGTGAAGTTTGATGAAGATTTTGAGCTTGTAAATCAACAATCACTGTCTTAGCTTTAATTTGTGGTGCGTGCACCCAGTAACCATTACCACGACAAAAAAACACCATCTCCACCCCCCGATTCAATAGACTACGACACCAAACAATATACAATACAAACTTGTATTCGGTCGACCGGGGCAACAAAAACAAAAAAGAATGAAGTACATAGTGTTGGACTACCATATCACGGCAAATCATTTTCTGCTCACAAAATCGCCCGTCATCTTAGGTGGAAAGGGGAGTTAAAAAAAAAGAAAAAAAAATCAATTTTCAAAGGGAACACCCGGATTTGAAGCGTGGACCTCTCGATCTGCAGTCGATTGCTCTACCACAAATCATAAAAAAAAATAAAAATGCGCTAAGAACGCTACAAATGCGGTAAAAACATTCATTAGTTAGAAGAGTTGTTTAAAGTGTTTAAAATTAAGAAAAGGTTAGACAAGGGGTCGCAACTAAACGACTTCGTTCGGTTTTATTCCTTAAACGAGAACTGTTTAAAAATTTGCGCCATTATTTTAAAGTGGTAAAAACTGTGAACATAAAACAACAACTAAAAACAATCTAATGAAATGGAATTAACTTTTTGCTCTCCTAACAAACTCAGATGATTGTGACGTCATACAGCTAATGAGCATACCTTGTTTCTGTTTATCGTGGATTTTTTTAATAGCAATAGCTCGTGCCCTCGATTGATTTCATTTTAAATAAGATTATTATTATGATTTAAATAAAATAATTTATTTTCAATGAAAATGGTGTTATTTTTGATTCGAACTATGGTGTTCGGTTTATAATGTCTTATTATTTTTCTGTAATGAAGGAGTATTCGTTGCTTTAATTGCATTTACTTGTATGCATTTTTAAGCATTTTTAGAGTGATTTCACTTTAACCGGTGTTTACTTTTAATTTAGTTGTACTGTCATTTTCACTTATTTTTACATAGTCTGAAAACTGTTGCGCACTTTCATTACCAAGTAGAAGCCGAGTGACATTAAAGATTCTTTCTTTTGGATCTGTATGAGGAATTGAAATGAAAATGTTTTTGTTTTTTAGTTCACGACTTTGTGATTCCAGTTCTTCTTCCAATGAGCTGCATCTTTCTTCAAATTGTTTAACTTTTGTTGACAATTCATCATTTTGCTTCCTCAAGAAGTTAATTTCGTTGTTTAGCTTGCTCAGTGGTGCGTTCTTTTTCTAACTAAAGTCAACTATAGTTAACTTTCATCGTTCCTTTAATTCAGAAAAGTAACTTTGGGTAACTTTATGACGTCATAAAATCGTTCCTAAACTCAAGGTTAAAGTGTCAGAAAGTAACTTTTTCCAACTCATCTCCTTGATGTGAGTTGAAATGGTTAATCTGTTTTTATTTTGTGGTTATCTTGTTTACTTTTCGTTCTTTTGATCTTAAATTGCATTCATTTGTGTAAATGTGTTTTCAATTTAACTAATTTTTTTTGGCGATTTCGATTTTGGGAATTGTTTTCTATTATTATCTGATTAATTTTCCTTTTTTGTCGATATTTTATTCTTTCGATTTGGTCAATTTTTTATTACGAAATTTGTAAATTGTGTCCATAATGAATGAAACAACAATGTACACATTATTGATTCGATTTTGTCCAAAAATTAAGTATACAGAAATTTAATTTGCAAATTGTTTCCATTTTTGAAGTGCAAATAATAATTTTTGGCAATAAATTTAATGCAAAGACGATCTTATCTTTTTTATTCATTCCAAATGTATTTCGATTTTTTTTCAACACATTTCGTTTGACAGATCAACCATATTTATAACTTTGATCGTTCCTAAATGAAAAGTTACCCAAAGTAATGGCGAATTCCTTTCAACAAATGGCAAATTCCTTTCAAAAAAAAAATCGAATTTTTCTAAACAGTTTATGTTAATTACATAAACTATGGGAAGTAGTTTATCTCAATGTTTTTGGGATACGATTGCTCCGAGAGCGAAATTAGATGATCTGTAGTTAAATAAAATATTTCTTTGAAATTCGGATACTGCAAAATTGGTTCATTCATTAAAGCAGTTTTTAATTGGTTAAATGCATTTTGCTGTTCTACAGTTCAGGTAAATAAAGAATTTTTACTTAATAATTTAGTTAAATTTTGAGATATTTTGGAGAAATTTGGAATAAATCTCCGGTAATATCCTACCAGACCCAAAAATTGTTTAATTTCTTTTGGGGTAGTTGGGGCTTTATAATTTTGTGTTACTTTGATTTTGTCCTCATTTGGCTTTAAACCTTGAGAAATTATATGTCCTAAATAACAAACTTCTTGGCTTAAACATTCGCACTTATCTGGTTGCAGTTTTAAATTTGCCATTCTTAATTGGTTGAAAACACTAGATAATTTATTTTTACGATCTTCTAGTGAAGATGCATATACCACTATGTCGTCTAAATACAAGAAGCATTTAATACTCTGTACTCCTGCTAAAACTACATTCATCAGTCTTTGAAAGGAGGCAGGTGCATTTTTCAGTCCAAACGGCATTCTTGAAAATTCATAATGACCCGTTGGAGTAGAAAAAGGTTTTTTCCCTGTCATCTTTCTGCAAAGATATTTTATGAAATCCTGAAGCTAAATCAAGCGTAGTATAGTATTTGGGATTACCTAATTGGTCTAGGATATCGCTTATATTAGGTAGTGGAAAATTATCGGTTACCGTATTCTAATTTAATTTACGGTAGTCAATGACTACTCTTTATTTCATTTTACCAGACGAATCTGTTTTCTTTGGCACCACCCATAATGGTGAGGACCATGGGCTGTTGGATGGCTTTATTATCTCTTGTCATCATCATCATCGTCGGCTCGACAACCGGGGTCCGGTCCTGGCCTCCTTCAACAAGTCTCTCCACCCATCCCGGTCTCGAGCCGCCGCCATCCAGTTGCGCACCCCAAGGCTCCGGGCGTCCTGGTCTACGCCATCTCTCCAGCGCAAGCATGGTCTACCACGCTGTCGTCTACCATAGAATGTACCACACAGAACTTTCCGAGCAGGTTCCTCTTCGCTCATGCGAGCTAGGTGCCCCCTGGTTCAAGGTAGATTGCGTACAATTAATGATTGTACCGTCTCCGGAATCGTCCTTCCTCACATATGGGGCCAACAATTCTCCTTAAGACTCTCTCCTTAAGATTATCTCTTGTGTTAGCATTTTATTTATTTGTGCACTTACCTCGTTTTCATGCACTTTTGGGTATCTGTAAGTTTTTGCACAAATAGGTGAAGCACCTTTTTGTAGAGGTATATTGTGTTCAAATAATGTTGTGTGTGAAAGAAAATCACCTTCCAAGTGGAAAAGATCGGAATATTCCTCACATAATTCATAGAGTACCTATATTACCTAGAGAACCGACTTAGGCGGTCGTTCTCTTCCACCCTACAAGCTGTACTGAGAGGAAAATGCCCATTAAGTTTTGTATGGGGTTGTTGTCCAATGCATTTTAAATGGGACCGAACCAACATGGCTTCAATTTAAAGAACTTTGCTCAAATTGCTCAAAGTGCTCAATAAGGTGGATAAGACCGCCCAGGGATTCAAAAAAAAATCCATTAAATTCAAAAATTGAGAAATTTATTAATTTCGTAGTCAAATTTCTTTTTTTAACCTTTTGTCAACCTAAACTATGAAGAATATCGGTCATTGTTGCTCCCGGGTAATAAATTGAATAATATTTTTGAATATTTATGTTTTAAAAAAAAAACAAAAACACCTACCGAAAATTGGAAGCGCACTCTAGTTTCTTAGCTCAAAAAGGTACGTGTCTACGATTTAGGTGTGCAAATCGTAGACACGCACCTTTTTGAGCTAATGCCACCACTTTGTTCACAATTAAACCGTAGACACGTCCCTTTTTGAACTAATGCGCCAATTTGTTTTTATATCCACCATTCACACGGATTCACGGATAAGGAAAAAAGATTAAACTAAGAGAGTTTTCACTTACTCACCTCAAATAAAATTTGCGGTTGCATTTAAATGATCTACTCTTATATTATTTTTTATTCGCTCCCATCTCTTATTTTCCTCGCCTATTCGATTTACTATGAATTTAATTTGAGGCATAGGTTTTAATTCTTGATGACCTGATTTCAGACGTACAAACTCCTCAGTTGTATTAATTATTTTATTTTGTTATTGTTATTATTAGATAACAACCTGGCACTAATTCTACTTATAATTGGAACTTTTACTATTGACTCACTTCTTCCTGAAAAATATGCTCTGTATTCTGTATTAAAATACAAACAACTCTTAACCTCACTATTATAAATTTTTTCGTTTATATTATGACTAAATTCATAATTTGATCCAACTGAAGGATAAAACACAAAATTCAGTGCCACTTTTCCTTGACTCTCAATATTACTTTCTTCAATGCCATTAATCTTTATTTTATTCGTTTCGTCAATGCAATTGCCTAAATTATTTTGCAGAATAGAAATTTCTGAACCAGTATCAAGTAAAAGAGAAAGTATTTTATTTTGATTGTCTTTTATTTTTTATGTACGGCCATAAAGTGGATATGTTCGTGCTTGATTGTCCACTTTAGTTAACTCGACGGGGTTTGTTCGAAAAGAATTTTCCAGTTTCGGGTTCCGATTGTCGAAGCTGTCCTCTCCTCGTTTTTTGAAACATTTGAGGTTTTTTGAAACTGCGAATTATTATTTCTTAAAAAACATCTTTCAATGATATGTCCATTCTTTTTACAATAACTACAAAAATTAAAATTTTGTTTGTTGCCTTTATGGCAACATTTTTCAGTTGAATGTCCCTGTTTTTTGCAATAATTGCAAAAAGATTGTGTTTTATGTGTTGTTGGTTGAACATTATAATTATTATTGGATCTATAATTGTGAGAATATCTTCTCAAATTATGGGCAATTTCCTCATCATGAGCAAGACGACTTGCTTCAGTTAGTGTACGTGGATTTCTTATCCTTAATAATTGTCCGTACTCTATAGAGCAATTATTAATAAATGCCGTTAGACCCATTCTTTTTATAAGGTCTGTTTTGTGATTGATCGATTTTACTTCCATTTTCGAAAGCAAGCGTTGTTAGTAATTTCTGTATTTTTTCCTCTACTCTTTGAGTGAAAGAAGATATGTTTTCTGTTCTAAATTACTTACAGTTTTGTAATTCAATTTGCATTTGGGCAAAAGATTTCCTTTCGCCGAGTGTTTCAATTAGTTTTTTCTTTAAGCTATCCCAATTGGAATAATTAACCTTTAAGGTTACGTTTTTGGCGGGACCTTTTAACCCGGCCTTAATGAATGGTATGAGGATAGCTTTTTGTTCAGGTTTAGCTTATCTAATAGCTTACTTTCATCAAAACACTTATAATGCAATAATAATAATAATAATCTTCAAAACATTGGTATAATAATAATCAAATATAAATATGATAATAGTAATAATTTCTTACATTAAGATCATTGTTGATATGATGTGTAACTGGATTATCGTTATCGGATGTTGATTTCAGGTGTTGAAAAAAGGGTACCTATAAATTTTCCTCTTCTGTTCCGGATGTTAAAGGTGTTGATTTTCGGATTTCTTGTTGTTTCACTTTATCAGATTTAAAAGTTATTCTGGCCTTTGCACACCAGTTAGGATGAATGAATTGCACAGATATTATATTAGTCAAGGACAAACGGATAATAAAATTATTGTTTATATATTCATGAAAAATAATGCTTTTTTTGGATTTTATTTTTATTGCAAGTAACTTTTGTTTCGGGTTCGAATTTGGTTTTAGTTTTAGTTAAATTTCTTTGAATTGCGAATTGTATGTGCGGGTAAATTATTATTATTTGTTTTATATATACATAAAAAAAATCACTGTGGGTTCGCTCCCGATTAATTAAAAAAATATTTGCTTTTAATGTTTTCCCGGAAAATGCACTCTTTTTTTAAGTATCCCACTTCTGACACCAATTTTGTTATTTAATATTTTTCCTTTTTAATTTAAACTCCAAAATTAGAATTTTTAATTAATTTTTTTTTTTCAACTCTCAATCGAGAGAACCCGACAATAGGAAACGATCTTAAGCAACTCACTTCTTTAATATCAAACAAACTTAAAGATACCTACAATTATTCTATTTGAAAAAAGGGAAAAAATGATGAGTCGCGAAATGCGACAAAGGGTATTGTGTGCAATGCACAATATCAATCGTGGGGGGAAGGTTTTATTGAAATAATGATGTGTTAAAATAAATACAGATTTGCTTTTGCAACAAAAGGCGGATGCTGGGAATCGTTATGGGTGGTCATTGGGAATAGGTATAGGATATGTATATGCAAATATATATAACAGTAAATATGAATAAATTAAATTGAAAATAAAATAAAACCAAAATTAATTACATCGTTTTTATTTAATTTTTAACTATTATCACAACTTTGTTGGAATTTATTTTGCGACGCGTTTCGAAGTTAATATGAAATTTTGAATACAACAAAATTGTTATTATGTGCTGAAAGAAAAACACACAGCGTCGCCATGAAGAATGGTTTGTGTAACTTACCCCTTAACTTTTACCTTTCATGAAAATACCTGCTTATCGCCTGCAATGCCACCTGCATGTCAACAATCATCTGTTGCTTCAAGGTGTATGTGACTTTGTCGTCTCATAGCGTCTTCACTAGGAAGATATTCCTGCGACGCTGTGTGTTTTTCTTTCAGCACATAATAACAATTTTGTTGTATTCAAAATTTCATATTATGTGCCTACCGAAAAACACACAGCGTCGCTATGAAGACATGTCTGATATCTGCTGGTGATAAGCACAAAACGCTATGTGAAAAAAGGTTCTATTTATTTATAAGGAAATAAACAAAATAATTTAATTTTATTTCATTATAATTAATTTTTTTTTTTTTTTTAATATAGGTATTACTTTGAATTCATTAAAAACCAAGGTAAATAAAATAAATATCAATTTGGTCGGAAATTTGAAAATAATAGACTTGACTCATTGATTTCTTTCTTTTGAATCTCCTTGCAGTAAAATTTCTTGAAAGTGTTTTCGCTTTTCCAGTTGCCTCTAGCGAGTATATCTTGAATAGAATGATTTTCTATCCAACTGACTGAAGCTATAGCTGATCTGATACTTCCAGGTGTTGCTTCGATTCCGGCATCTCTTAGAACTGATCGAACCCATCCGCCAATTACAGTTCTAGATGCTGGCTTCGGATCTTCATTTAAAGTTATAAAGAGATTATTCAAACCGCTTGCATTTTCTCTTTTTTGCTTCGAAATAGCTTTGAGCTTTTTAACCCAAGTTACAGGGCAAACATTTGGATTGGGGTGATTAGATAACAGCCAACCGGATTGTCTATGTGAAGAAGAATCAGTTTTCGATCCAAATGCTGGCCAGAAAATTACTTCTTTCTCCGCCAAAAACATTTTATCTTCTGAGGTTCTCAGTAAGGTAAGATCGTGCACTCGACGGCCTGATGCTAGCAAGAGAATCGTAGCCGTTCGTCTCGATGTTTCGAAAAATGTGTCTTTAGCACTGGCCAACCAATCGAAAACAATTTGCGGATCCCAAATAGGTAACTGGGCTTTTCTTGGTTGGGCAGATGCGATAGCCTTTAATACCTGTTTAATCAGCACATTGTCAGAGGTTTCTCCTGGAAACTGGATACAAAAAGTAGCTATAGCTGACTTATGTACCAAGATTGTGCTATAAGCCAGATTTTCATCGAGATACAGATGTGCCAGAAATCTAGCAACATGTTGTATTTTTGGAGAACGGGGATCTACAACACTTTTCTTGCACCAATCAAGCCACCGTTGAATTGCTGGATAGTATGTATTTAGGGTGGAAGGCCTCCAGCTCTCACTGAAAAGCTGTTGCTCAGGAATAGACCAGTCGTTTATCATTTTTCCCCACCTCCAACTAACCAAGCCTGAAGGGCCAGTTGGTCTACTTGAGGGGGTTGGCTACGAAATCCCGCATCACAAAATCCCGCATATCGAAATCCCGCATAACGAAATCCCGCAAAACAAAATCCCGCAGAACGAAATCCCGAGTAACGAAATCCCGCATCACAAAATCCCGCATAACGAAATCCCGCAAAATCAATACTTTTACAATACTTTTTCAATACAAAGCGACAGCGCATGAAAAAAATTCATTCCCATACATTTAGGTGACACCAAATGATGAGAACCACGGAGAACGAAGTTTCCTACTATTGTTCTCTATTCGCACTACACAAAAGACCGCCCTGGATTAAGCCACTCCCCCTTTCAGTATGTTTTACATCAAAATAAATCGTGGAATCAACAAAAACGATGAAAACAAATTCGCCGTCCAAAAAAAAGTATTTAGGCAGATGTGGTTCCGAAATTAATTTCAGTTCTTATTAGAACTCGGTAGAGGCTAGACCTCATAAAGAGATATTTTCTAACCTTATTTCATTTTGGTTGGTTAGGTGGTTGTGGGTTTGGGTGGTGTTGGTAGGATTGGTGCGGTAGGGGAAGGGTTGTGGTTTGTGGGGAAGGGCTAGGTTGGTTGGGGGATGAGTTGGGTTGGTTAGGGTGATGAATTGGGTTGGTTGGGGGATGAGTTGGGTTGGTTAGGGGGTCGAGTTGGGTTGGTTTAGGGATGAGTTGGGTTGTTTGGGAACGAGTTGGGTTGGTTGTTTGCTGGAACCAAAAGCGTTCAGAGACTAAATTGTTCTGATAATTTTTTTTAATTACTGCCCCATGGATCGTTTTCTTGGTTCAAAACAAAATTGGTACTGAATTCTTTTTTTAAGTTTCAAGTCTTTTTTTCGTACGTTTCTTAAGCTCAGATGTAAAAATAGGCTTGTTTCGAGTTTTTGACAGTTTCTGATTTTTGTGGCTCAAGACCTTGTCAAGACCCCATCATATAAGAACTATATCAATTTGTTTAATATTGCAATAACTAAATTTTCTCTTTTTTAAAATTGTTTTTGGACAGAAAAATGATTCAAAATTTGCTTTTTTTATTGTTCGTTGTTATGTTATGTCCACTTTGGGAGGTCTACGAAGCCGCAAATCGCGTTTAAAGATAAAAATAGTTTTTTCTTATAATTTATGTTGTCAATTGGTGTGCTTGCAGTGTATCCAATCAATAAACGTTAATATACCCCCTGCTTGGGGCGATTGATAGGTAGCACTCCCTAGATCCCAAATATGTAATTTTTAATTCTCTTAGATGCCTAGTTTAACCAGAAATCACGTTTGAAGATGTCAACTTTAGGGGGTCTACGAAGCTCCGTTTAGCCGCAAATCGTGTTTAAAGATAAAAATTGTTTTTTCTTGTAATTTATGTTGTCAATTGGTGTGCTTACAGTTTATGTTTAGTAAACAGAACTTTGGGTGGCCCGCTCCGCGGGTCTTAAGGATTTTAACTCCCTTTTTCGGGGGCACACCCGCTCACGCGATTCCGTCGCTCCGCTTAGGGTATGTTAAGTCGCCAGGCAGGCGCCTATATCAACAGTTTTCTTGTTTAACAGTACCTTGGGTGGCCCGCTGCGCGGGACTTAAGGATTTTAACTCCCTTTTTCGGGGAAACACCTGCTCACGCGACTCCGTCGCTCGGCTTAGGGCATGTTAAGTCGCCAGGCAGGCGCCTATATCAACAGTTTTCTTGTTTAACAGTACCTTGGGTGGACTTAAGGATTTTAATTCTTTGTTCGGAGACAAACCCGCCCACGCGACTCCGTCGCTCCGCTTAGGGTATGATAAGTCGCCTGGCAGGCGCCAATGTAAACAGTCTTTTTGATTAAAAGTACCTTGGGTGGACCGCTCCGCGGGACTTAAGGATTTTAACTGCCTTTTTCGGGGACACACCCGCTCACGCGACTCCGTCGCTCCGCTTAGGGTATGTTCAGTCGCCAGGCAGGCGCCTATACCAACAGTTTCCTTGTTTAACAGTACCTTGGGTGGCCCGCTGCGCGGGTTATAAGGATTTTAACTCCCTTTTTCGAGGGCACACCCGCTCACGCAACTCCGTTGCTCCGCTTAGGGTATGTTCAGTTGCAAGGCTGCCGCCTATACCAACAGTTTTCTTGTTTAACAGTACCTTGGGTGGCCCGCTGCACGGGTTCTAAGGATTTTAACTCCCTTTTTCGGGGGCACACCCGCTCACGCAACTCCGTTGCTCCGCTTAGGGTATGTTCAGTCGCCAGGCAGCCGCCAATGTAACAGTTTTCTTGTACAAAAGTACCTTGCCTACCCCGCTTCGTGTCCTAGCAACTCAAAAAATGCTTATTCGTAATCTAGGAAGTGGTACCTATCCATTGATGCATCACATTATATGAAAAATCGACTTTATCTTTAAACTCGATTTGCGGCTAAGCTAGACGTCCTAGAGGCATCAAAGTTGACACCTTTAAACTTGATTTACGGCTAAATTAAGCGTTCTATCGACTTCAAAAATGCATATTCGTGATCTAGATAGTGCCAGTTCAAAAAAAAAAAACAAAAAAAAGTTGGTGAAAAAAGTTTTTTCCAAAACTTTCAAAAAAATCTTTGAATTTATCCTATATATACAATACCAACAACTGTTTTGTAAATATAAAGAAATAAAAGAACTTTGTTAAGCTATAAATCGTTTCAGCAGCATTCTTTGCTTATTGGTAGAGAATTGCTGTTTTCATTTTCCACTATCGTTGGCACCAAAGACCAAAATCAACTTCAACATCATCATCACCTCGCTTTTTCATAATAAAATACATTTATTTTAGGTCACACTAAGTTATGAGAACCAACAGAAACGAAGGTAACAAATTCGATGACCAAAACAAGTATTTAAGCAACAGTGATTCCGGAACAAAATTCAGTTCTTGTTAGAACTCAGAGGAGGAAAGGCCTCCTCAATATAATATTTCTCTTGGAGATATTTAACCTGGTTTCATTTTGTTTTACGCTTAAAAGCCATTCTAAGCAAATAATTGTTAAAAAAATGCTTAAAATATTTTCGAAGCGTTTTTGCATTTTTTGGAAAAATTCAAAAATAATTGAATTATTCCTAAAAAACGCTTAAAATCCATTTTAAGCTTACTTTTTTTTACCTTTAAGGCCTATTTTTGTACATTTTCCATGATTTTTTTCTAGCTTAAAATGCCTTTTTAGCGTTTTTTTCATTTTTTCCGTGGCCCCGCCCATTTATTTGGATTGTCCAAAAATATTTTCAAAAAACTCGAATTTTTTTAAAAAAATATTGATATTTTTCAAAAATACTAAACAATACTTTTCAAAATGTATTAGAAATCCCGCAAAAGAGAGGTAGCAAAATCCCGCAAACGAAATGCGGGATTTCGTTACTCGACCAATTTTCGTGACGTCACAATCTCCAAAAAAATCATTTTCAATTTGCGGGATTTCGTTATGCGGGATTTTGTGATGCGGGATTTCGTAACGTTCCCACTTGAGGTGGTGGAAGATTGGTTGACGCATCCACCAGAACTTCTCGAAGATTTTCTATTTCCATTGGGGATGTTAAGGCTCGTGACTTCAGATCCACCATCCAAAACGTCTTCTCCCAAACTGGTGTTATTACAATGAAGCTTCCCTTTGCTGAATTCAGGTGATTCAGCACTCTGGGCATTAAATTCGGTGGTGGAAATACCCAGCCCAGCTGAAAATTCCATTGGTGGCTGAAGGCGTTTGAGAAGAGAGCTGATTGATCTCTGCAGTCTTGTGAAACGTAGCTGCTGACGACGGTTGTTTCTGCAGACGCGAAGAGATCGACGTCTGGAGTGCCCCAACGATTGAAAATTTTGTTTGTTGCCGGAGGCAGCAGATGCCACTCTGGTAGACGTCGTCCTCGAGACAGATGATCGGCAATGCAATTGTACCTCCCCGGGAGATACTGCGCTGACAGACAAATTCTTAGACGGTCTGCCAGAATCAATAACTTGGGTGTCAGTGCCAATAGACTTAGAGATTGTGTTCCGCCTTCTTTGCGGATGTAAGCTATCAATGTCTTGTTGTCGGACTGAATTAGAATGTGGACATTGCTTAGGTGATATTTTTCCGTATTTAAAGCCGCATAAACTGCATACAATTCTTTATGGTTTGAATGCCACTTCATTTGTTCTTGGGTCCAGGAATCTGACAAAAGTTTGTCGTCTAATTGTGCTCCCCAACCTGTATCCGCCGCATCCGTTGTCAGGAAGTTGGTTGGAGGACTTGGAATCAAATCTGATTTTTTGTAGAGGGCTCCGCGCCACCATTTTAAGTCCTCGATTACTTGAGACGGAGCTCTTTGCTTTTTTGTGGGCTTTCGATTGAAGCGACGACAAAATATTTGCAAATGACGGCAATAAAGACGGCCTCTGGGAACTACAAACGTTGCGAAATTCAATTGTCCTAACAATTTCTGGACTTGTTTTTGATCGTGGAATCGTTTGGTCAAAAAACAGTTTATTGCTTGTACTATTTTTTCTATTTTCTTTTTCGAAAGATAAATAGTATTGAGGGATGTGTCCCATGTTACTCCAAGGTATTCTATTTGCTGTGCTGGTTCCAGAACAGCTTTTTTGTAATTGATTTGCCATTCCAGGAATTTCAGAATACTCACAACCTCCGCGGTTTGTGAAGTTAATTTGATTTTGTCCTGATGAGCGAGCAGGAAGTCGTCTAAATAGACAAGAACCCGAATTCCACGCTTTCGAAGGATCTCCGCGATCCAATTCGTTAAAGCGGCAAATATTTGAGGGGATGGGGATAGGCCAAAAGGTAGAGATGTCATTTGGAGTAACTCTTCGTTGTAAACTAGCCTTAGAAAACAACGATGGGTTGTAGCTATCGGAACATGAAAATAAGCTTGGGATAAATCGATTTTTATCATCCAGTCCTGCTTTTGCAGGAACTCTGGAACTAAGGCATGGGAGATTAATTGAAAATGCTTGGTCTTTATAAAAGAATTGAGACCCCGAAGGTCGAATATAGGACGGAAGCTTTTGTCGTTCTTTCGGACAACAAGCATTTTGGACAGGAAGCTTGGTCCTACTATCTTTGGTTTTTCTAAAACTTTCTGAAGCTTTAGTTCGTTTATTAATCTCGTCATATTTGTAGAAATTCTTGTTGAAAATGTTTGCATCAGTTCCTGAGTTGAAAAAAAAGGAATTCGAACCCCTGAGATGATTTTCATAATAAAATTGTTTGCCCCCATGGACTGCCAATTTTATTGAAATTCCTGAAGGCAGCCCCCTTTGAAGGGTTGGTTTTGGTAGTCATTTCTTGTCTTTTGTACGAAAGGAATTAGTATTCTTTGTGTCTCTTTTGAATTTTTTGGATGCAAATTTGTTTCTATTGGAAGATCGAAAATCATTACGAAGATTCCGTGATGACTGAAAACCCTTAGAGGTCGACGCCTCCTCGACACGTGTCTTTGCTTTTGTTTCTTTCTTTTCTCTTAAATAAAGTGGCTGGTTAAGCCACATCGATGTACCACCGAGCGAATGAATAATTCAAACCAAACTGGTTTGATCAAAAAGGTGTTCTGCGCTTGGAGGTACTTTTCGCAAAGTATTTTGTAAATTTTTGTTACCCATTTCTGAGATAATGCGTTCACGCCTAACCTCAAGACATTCGGCTCTTTTTCCACAAACTACTTGTAGTATTTGTTCCATCATCTTATAATTTTCTGAATTTGGTCCAAATAATTCTATAAACTTATCCGTTAAGTTGGAAGGAGTTAACTCACTTGATGGATTATTTGACCAATTTATAATAGACTGTAAACCCGACCGAATAAAATCTTTATAATCCAACAAGCCACTTGTCAGACCTGCCATAACCCTTTCTGTCGATGCTAAATAGTCTTTTCCTCTATTTAGATGACAAAGTTCATCGTTAATTTTTAGCTTTACAAAACCTGGGGTACCCAATAAACCTTGGAGTGATTTTGAGTATTTTACATCTTTCCAGGAATCAGAAAGGAAATGCTGCAGTCTAATTAATGTTTCGACCTTTGCATGTGGTGCTTGTTTAATAGAATATTTGCTATCAACACATTTTGCGAGGTTAAACAATTTGTAAGGTAACTTACTTGGTTAATCAAAGCATCAAATCTTGGATCCAGTTTTGTTCTTTTATTCGGTGGCCTTGAACTGCTCCGGTTATAGAATTCCGATTCGGAAGACGAATCAGTTCCGCTAGTCTCATCTTTTGAATCACGTTGCCTTTTTGATTTCGGAAGAGGAATTTGCGTGACAGAATTTGCTCAGAACTTTCTTTCTGGGCTTCGCCGTTGGATTCTTTTTCGGAAATCTCACTCATTTTATTTAATTCAACTTTTTATTAGATTAATTAGTCGAAATATTTATAAATAATTCGCGAACAATAAATTTACACTTTATTCTCTGAAACAATGACCGTCCGCAGGGAATACACAAAACGCTATGAGACGACAAAGTCACATACACCTTGAAGCAACAGATGATTGTTGACATGCAGGTGGCATTGCAGGCGATGAGCAGGTATTTTCATGAAAGGTAAAAGTTAAGGGGTAAGTTACACAAACCATTCTTCATAGCGACGCTGTGTGTTTTTCGGTAGGCACATAATACTCCATTATCGGGCGAACTAGTTTTGATCTTCTGTGTCAAACTTAAGCTTATTTGTCGTCACATGCTGCGTTTTATTTGTGTTGTTGTTTTTATTTGGTTTAAGCTTTTAGAGTGGTGAGCTTTTTTAGTATAGTGATAATTGGTTGTTGTTTTCTTTATATTGTATCTATTGTTTTGTTGGTGCTTTACTGCTATCTTATATAAAGTGCTTGTCTTAAATGTCAATTTATCATTTAGTAGTCTGTCTTGTTCTGTCTTATATGCTTTGTAAATTTCTATTCTTGGGTTGTGTGTTGTGTCTAGTATTTTTCTTTTCTTGCATAAATGGGTGACGTGAAATGAATCTAAAAAAAACTTTGCATATAACCAACCTCGCATCTACCCCAAATCCTATAGTGAAGCCAAGCACTGTTTATATGCCGTAAACTTTATATTTTAGTTAAAATATAGCATGCATTTAACCGGAAGATACAGTTTCTTATTTTAAGTTCTAATTTATTTTAGTTGAATTATAAATTCATTTTTAAAAATTTATAAAGTAATAGTGAAAAATTCTTTTTCATAAATGCGGTCTTATTTCCATGCTTGAATGTGGCCTTGTTTCCATGACAGGTTGGAAATAAGGCCCGTCGGGTCTTATTTCAATTTTTAGATGGAAATGAGGCCACATTTTGATTGGGGTCTTATTTCGTCGGGCATTATTGCACATCACCGCATAAATGTAAGGGTTTTAAGTTTGTCTCAAAATCTGTAAAGTAGTGGTTATTATCTAGTAAATGTTGGGCGTATGTGGATTTTGTGTTGTGTTTTGGTTTATGTTCCTTTAATTTTTCGTTGAAGGTTCTACCAGTTTGGCCAATGTAGAACATACTGCAGTCGTCGCACTTCAATTTATAAACTCCAGAACATGATTTTTTGTCTTTTTTGGGTTTCCGTTTTGAATATTTCTGTTGCTATTGTTGGTTTTAAATGAGATATGTATGTATATTTAGTTTTTTGAATTGGTATAATTGGGTTTGAGGGATTAAATTGGTGTAATTTACTGAAATGTATTTTATGTTTCTATATTTTTTTTTATGTTTATTTATGCTCTTGTTTTTGTTATATATTTTCTTTCTCCTTTTTGCGAGTATTTTGTCAATTGATGTTGTGATATAGCCATTTGTGTGTGCAATATATTTGATAGTATTGAGTTCATTTTCGTAGTCGTTTTTGCGTATTGTAATTTTTATTAGTCTGTCTATGAATGCATTAAATGCTGCCGTTTTTAGGGGGTATGGGTGGTGGGAGTCTTTATGTATGGTAATATCAGTCGTTGTTGGTTTCCTGTATATTTTGAATTGGAGTTTATTATTGTTTTTTTTTTTTTTTTTGATATTGATGTCTAAAAAGTTTATTGCGCGACTTATATTTTTGTGTTTATGTTGTTGATATTTTGTGAATACGCCGATATGTCTTTGGGTACCGTCAAATATTACAAAACAATCATCGACATTATCTTGAATATGTTATTATTTTTTGTTTTTGTGTATTAAGTGTTGATAGTATCTATATATTTATTCTCGTAGTTGTGAAGATATATGGCGCCCATTAGTCCGCTTAGAGGTGAACCCATTGCCAGTCCTTCTGTTTGGATGTAGAACTCAATATTAAATGTAAAACAGTTTTGTTTAAGTGTGATTTCTAATATATATATTAGTTCGTTGATTTGTTGTTGGTTGAGATTTGTTGTGGTATTTAGATTGTCTTTAAGTATTTTTATAGTTTCGTCTATGGGTATATTCGTATACATGTTCGTGACGTCAAATGAAATCATTTTATAGTTTGTTTTGATGTGATGTTACTTAATTTGTAACGAACCTGTTCTTGTATTTTTAGGACCCTACAAAAAAAAGGTAACTCACTAATCTCCCAAAGGAGAGGTGCTAAAACTCTAAAAAAAATCATATGTACGACTGATTTAATTCAAAATTTATTCGAGTCCTAAAAATATCCTCCAATCCCTAAGCCTTCCTTTACGAACTTTAGTCACAGGACACTATACGCCGATTTAGTCAGCAGGAGATAGAATTCCGATTCTCCGGTCTACTAAACATTTCTTCGTATGCTTGCTTTTTGCCTTGGCTCCGCTCGTCGTAATGGGTAGTTTCTTGCCAAAGTAGTTACCGAACATTTATTACGTCGATTTCATGCAAGTTCTATCGATATTATTTAAAACAATTTATAAATGGTTCAAAATATTTGAGCCCGAAATTTATTCCACTTGTAAAAAAAAAATGTATCCCACTTGTTAAACGAAATCCAAGAAATAAGTCTTGAGTGAGTGACGACTAACTAACAGTGGCCACACTGAAAATTGATCGGAAACAGATGTCTTTTGTCCTGCAATGGCTATCCCTCCCCCGCATCACCTTTGACGCGACCTTGGTTGCAGCGAACACGTTGTATTCTTGCTGTAGCCCCCTTACTTGACCTCTAGTGTTAACTCATTACATTACCATTGCTGTTGTCGTCACCGACCTTGCCGTTCCGAGCTTACGACGATGTTCGCTTCCACCCCTTAACTTACTTACTAGCACCACATTCTAATTACGCACTCCGTAACAAATCCAGTAAAAATGAGTCGTGTTCCCATACCAAAGTTCAACTAATAAAACCATTTATCATTTAAATTTCCTTTACAAATTTATTCGAAAGTACAAGTACATCAAGATAAACAAAATTAAATAAAATTTGAGAAAATATTCTAGTGATTTTACATATCTTCTCTTTTTTTTCAAATCCTTTAATTCTCGACACGAAGACAAAAAAATCAAACTTTATAGACCCTAAAATTAGGTAATTTAATTTAACATTTCTAAATCTAACTACCTTTAAGTATATTATAATCTAATACCAAGTTCACCTATATAAAGGGTTTTCCAATAAGAGGTGTTGTTTTGATATTCAAAGAAAAATGACATTTTTTGAGATAAATGATCGGATCTTTATTTCATTATAAAGAGGAAGGTATGCCGTTAATAATGGATGCAACATGAGCCAAATGGCCGCCACGACCACGCTTACAGGACCATATCCTTTTCATGAAATTTTCCATAACCAAATCGCAAAGTGGCTGCCCTATGTCCTCGATAGCCTCACGAATTCCATCTTTGAGGTCTTGAATCGACGCTGGGCTGTTGGCGTAGACCTTATCTTTCACGTGGCCCCAAAGGAAGAAGTCGCAAGGTGTTAAATCACAAGATCTCGGTGGCCAATTGTGATCACCTCTTCGAGAGATAACACGGTCCGGAAACTTTTCCCGTAAAAGATCGATGGTTTCATTGCTTGTGTGGCACGTAGCGCCGTCTTGTTGAAAGTAAACGTTGTCCAGATCAATACCATCCAGTTCCGGCCATAAAAAATCATTAATCATCTCTCGATAGCGCAATCCATTGACCGTAACTGTTGCTCCAGCCTCATTTTCGAAAAAGTAAGGTCCAATGACCCCGGCGGACCATAAACCGCACCAAACAGTCACGCGTTGAGGATGGAGAGGCTTTTCAACAATAACTCTTGGGTTTTCCGAGCCCCAGATGCGACAGTTTTGCTTGTTGACGTAGCCTCCGAGGTGGAAATGGGCCTCATCAGTCAAGATGATTTTTCGATGAAATTCCGGATCATTTTCATGCATTTCAAGGACCCAATCAGCAAAGACACGACGTTGTTGATGATCAGCCGGCTTGAGTTCTTGTGTTAACTGAACTTTATAAGCCTTAAGACCCAAGTCTTTATGCAAAATACGGTGTAATGACGTTTGTGGAATGCCTAATTCCGAAGAACGACGAGGAATGGACAAACCTGGGTTTTCTTCAACACTTTGGGCTTCAACAGCAATATTCTCAGTTGTTCTTGAGCGACGTGCACGGGTTTTATTCTTCACATCACTAACTTGTCCCAACAGCTCGAATTTGTCCACCAATTTCTGTATTGCGGTCCGACAAGGTGCTTCACGACGACCCAAAAATGTTTTAGTTTTACGAACCGTCTCTGCCAAATTTTCACCATTTTTATAGTGAATTTTAATAATTTCAATGCGTTGTTGAAGCGTGTATCGTTCCATTTTTATTAATGGCATAGTTTTATTATAATCAAAACTAACACTAAGATAATCGAGAAGTCCGAAAAAGTGGGTTTCTTCATGCCTTCCGTCAGTCTGTGCGTCTGTACGTCTGTGCGTCTGTAAGTCTGTGTGTCTGTACGTCGGTGCGTCCTCTGTAATTTGAGCTAGAGCCTAAACGGGTGGACCGATTTGAATAAAATTTGGTACAGAGCATTTGTATGTGATTCCCTAGAGGGAAAATTCGAATTTTTGTTTTAGCTCTTCTAGAACGGGTAGCTGCCATACATAAATATTTTGGTTTATTCAAATTTTCTCGAAAAGGGCTCTAACGATTTTGATTAAACCTGTAATAACCAAGTCAATTGTAAGAAAACTGGATTTCAGGTTTTTCTCAAAAAATTTACATAACGGAATACCTAATTCAAGGTTTTTTGAGAAAATGGTCTTATTTTTGGGTTATTCGTGTATATCTTTGCCATGGTTAAATCGATTTTGCTATAATTTTGCAATATGATGCTTCTCAATAATTTAAAGAATAATGCATTTAAAAAAATTTAAAAACATTATTTTATAAACAAAAAAAAAATCGAACGAAAAATCAATTTTTTAGTGCTTTTGACTCTTTTAATATATACTCGTTAAATATATACATCTGCATTTTCAATGTTAGGTTACATACAGTATTTAACCACAAGAGCAAGTTCGTGCGACCAAGTCGTGCATATTTTTTTATATGCTTCGCCTGTGGGAATAAAATTAAATTTTGACAGGATTTAAAATCGAATTTGCTTCACAACCTAATTAAGCTATTTATGAATATCTTTTTTTGTATTTATTATTATTTAAAATCAATTGCTTCCAATTGTTACTTAGTTTTTTTTCTCTTTTTTTTCAATGTTTATAACCATTTTTGTAAGTGTTGCCATTTTATTGTAATATTTTTTTAATCTTTTAAAGTACTTTTTTCATAAAATCGACCAAAACACCACTTTTGAGCTCAATTTCGATTTAGCTGCCTTAAAATTAAATAAAGTACTCCTCATGACCTTTCTAATGACATAAGTTTCATCACTGTTGAGCAATGTTGAAAGTGGGGCCAAAATGCCTATGGTCCTTTAATATTTTAAACAAAACCAAAAATACTTAAGTACCTACAAATAATAAATAAAGAAAAACACAACAAAACTCGTAGCAAAAAAAAAAATACTTAGCTTTAACGAGATGTGTAGGTACTAAGACGTTTTGTAACCAGATGTTGTTGCATCAATTTAATATTGAATGATATTGTTGTATGATAATAGTGTAATTGCGTTTCTTCTCTTGCTGTTTGTAATGCGTTGTAAGTGTTGAACCAAAGATAATATAATACCAAGATGTCGCATCCAGTACAAGCAAAGTGAACCCAAAATAAAACCGTCCGTATCTGATATTGGATACGACAACATGTTGCGAAATGTTGCATTGGCCAATTTAAAGAGCGAGAGCGAAAAATCTCTCTGGAAACAATTTAAAATTTGAAATCTCTTCAAAATGCATATATATCAGGGATAAACAAATGTTTTCGTTGTTTTTTTCTTTCGCTTTTTTTTAGTTTTTTGCTTATTATTTTTTGTGATGATGATGATGTTGGGCAGAGATTATGTATTATAAAGATTGGAAACCTTCGTACGTTTCACTCTCCAAAACCCATTTGTTTACATTGTTGTTTTTGTAATTTCGTTTCGTGTCGATGAATAGATGTGAATTGCAACAACAATTTAACAGGATATGTTTGTTCTGTTTTGACAGCTCGACCATTTTGTATATGTAAAAAACACAGCCATCTTTAAAAAAATTTTAACTCATCAGCTTTTCACCACGAAAATGGCGGATTTTAGGTGGGATATCGGGATGTGTTCGGAAAATACAGATTCAATGGTGCAAACAGAATATTTTAGGGTGCACCCATATTGTTCATAAATCTATAGCTGGCTATTCACGAGTGAGCTCTTTGTTAATATTTTTTTTATAGAAATCGACACTTGCAGTTACCTTGGTAACACGATACAAAGCTGCGTAATACAGATGATTAAATAACGACACAGATCTTACTAAATTTACATTATATGTTGTGGCGAAGATTGTGCTGAATTAGAATATTTTGAGTTTATTTTAAAAATGCTAGCAACGCTTTTTTTGCTATAACAATTAAAGCCCAAACCACACTACTCTCGTGTGGTGTGTTGTGGAGTTATGTATCAACGTTGACAGATTAGTGAATAATTAGGTTACAGCCCGGAAATATTCCATAAGAATATTGAATTCATCCGGTGTAAACGGGGAATGAAATTCTGATGGAAAACTATAGTGCCATCTCTGCGTTGAAAGGGGTAATCGGAAACAGAGTTAAAAAGTAGTAGATGAGGTTTGGCGAAATTTCAAGAAAGAGTGGTAGATACAGAATACAGATACAATTTAATAAGAGAAACAAACAAAACAGATCGGATGATGCAAACGGTGCTTGTAAGATAAGGAAATAATAATAATAAGGGTATTCATGCAACGTTGGAAAATTTCCGACGTTGTAAAACCGTAAAGTTTCATGAATGCCAATCAAAAAATTCGGCGTAAATGATGTGGTAAAAAATCAGCTGATTCAGCCAATGTCATAATCCCATTGAAAAAAAGTTTACCACGTTTACCATTTTCGTTTACGACTTTTACAACACAAATTCTTGTCGGAAAGTTTACGATTTGTTGGAAAGGATTTTCCATACAAATTTTGACAGTTCGTTTACCACATCGTAAACTTTCCGACGTTTACGATGTTTACGATGGTTTTCCCACGTTGCATGAATACCCTTAATATAAAATCACTTTAAGGAGTTATCCGATCAGCATTTCTAAATGAAATAGAGCAGCAAAGAACACTCCTTAAGCATCGCTTTCAACAGCAAATGAAAAGAAGATTTTTTGCAATATTCTGTTCTCTCACTATCCGATTAAATTGAACTACTGCGTAAATTAAGTATTGATTTACCGTCAATTTGCATTTTGTTTATTATTTTACTACCCTTTTTATATGATTGTTCAAAATCTTCCATGCAACTTTAAAACCAAATGATTTTAGGTGTCGTGAACACTTGATAGTTCGTTTCGCCATTTTTATAAGTTTTTGAACGTGCCCATTGAAACTCATCAAATTTTTAAAATATCGTGGTGGAAATCAGTAAGTTGCACTAGTATGAGTTAAAACACGCATACTAATGCAACTTACTTACTTCACCACGGGCAGCCATATTGTTTAGCTTGTAGGCAAACCCGAATGACAGCCGAGGTTTCCAATCTTTATAATTCAAAATCTCTGATGTTGGGTATCTGTATACCTAGATAGACATGCAGTAACATTTTTGTTCTTTCGTTGCAAATCGCGATATTCGTAAAAGGTAGCAAGGATTTTCTTTTGGTGTTATTTATTTTTGTGAGGTTGTTTTGAAATTAAAAAAATCATTTTCATTAATTTATTTAGGTACAGGTGAATTCATAACTTGTGAGGAAAGCTGATTTATAAGTTAGGTAGGTATAGATAGGTTGGTGTGAAATGTGTATGCACCGATTTATTGAATACGTCCGTCCCGTCGTAACAAGATATATTTTTGCAATGGTTTTATAGGTAGGTACCTAGGTACTTCTGGTTTTTTTTTAATTTTTCATTTGTCTCGATCGTTGGCAAGAATTTTTGTTTTTATTCCTTCTGAGAATTTTTTACGGCAGAGAGATACATGTATGAAGGAAAGTTTCAAGGAAAATTTTTTTTTTAAGGATTTCTCTGTTTTCATGTTTGAGGGTGGAGGATATATTTTTTTATGGACGACTGTTTTGAAACAGGTAGACTTAATTGCATTCTTGCGTCCGTCTCGATCTTTTAATAATGGCAGGAATTTTCGTTTTTGCTAGTTTCGAGGAATTTTGTTGGTATAAAAAATGTAGGTGATGGATATGAAGGAAATAGGTATCTCTTGTTACTTTTTGGGGTGGAGAATATTAGCCGCGTTTTGCTAAAGCTTAAGATCCATACCGATCATCCCATAAAAATAAAACGTTGGTTCATTTTCATGTATTCGTTGTCTTTTTTCTTTACACTGCATTTCATTCTACTTTACCACGAGAAGACATCTACCCGCATTAGTAACAACTAATTTTCGGATCTTCAAAATAATTCCAGATAGAGAGCAGGATCCCAAGTTGTTGTTGTATTACGTGTTAAAAAATTATCCTGATCCAGGTCCGTAGATAATAAAACGTGGCTATTACCTAAATATTTTGTTTGTGTTTTTTATTTATTTATTCGGTAAATAAAAACAAATGCTTAGAAATATGTATAAATGATAAATAGGTAAGTAGGTATCACGGAAATTGGCTTTCACGATAATGTACCTACCCCCTAAACAGATTACTAAGCAGTTACTTATCAAAAATCCATACCTACCTGGTTACCTTCCTAATCTTTATCTTTATATAAGGATAATTTATAATTAATAAGGATAATTTTCCTCTTGCAAATTATTATCTTCAAAATTAGGTACCTACCTACACCTACATATATTTTTTAATTCTTTAGTTTTGGTTTATGTTCCTTTAATTTTTCGTTGAAGATTCTACCAGTTTGGCCAATGTAGAACATACTGCAGTCGTCGCACTTCAATTTATAAACTCCAGAACATGATTTTTTGTCTTTTTTGGGTTTCTGTTTTGAATATTTCTGTTGCTATTGTTGGTTTTAAATGAGATATGTATATATATTTAGTTTTTTGAATTGGTATAATTGGGTTTGAGGGATTAATTTGGTGTAATTTACTGAAATGTATTTTATGTTTCTATATTTTTTTTTATGTTTATTTATGCTCTTGTTTTTGTTATATATTTTCTTTCTCCTTTTTGCGAGTATTTTGTCAATTGATGTTGTGATATAGCCATTTGTGTGTGCAATATATTTGATAGTATTGAGTTCATTTTCGTAGTCGTTTTTGCGTATTGTAATTTTTATTAGTCTGTCTATGAATGCATTAAATGCTGCCGTTTTTAGGGGGTATGGGTGGTGGGAGTCTTTATGTATGGTAATATCAGTCGTTGTTGGTTTCCTGTATATTTTGAATTGGAGTTTATTATTGTTTTTTTTTTTTTTTGATATTGATGTCTAAAAAGTTTATTGCGCGACTTATATTTTTGTGTTTATGTTGTTGATATTTTATGAATACGCCGATATGTCTTTGGGTACCGTCAAATATTACAAAACAATCATCGACATTATCTTGAATATGTTATTATTTTTTGTTTTTGTGTATTAAGTGTTGATAGTATCTATATATTTATTCTCGTAGTTGTGAAGATATATGGCGCCCATTAGTCCGCTTAGAGGTGAACCCATTGCCAGTCCTTCTGTTTGGATGTAGAACTCAATATTAAATGTAAAACAGTTTTGTTTAAGTGTGATTTCTAATATATATATTAGTTCGTTGATTTGTTGTTGGTTGAGATTTGTTGTGGTATTTAGATTGTCTTTAAGTATTTTTATAGTTTCGTCTATGGGTATATTCGTATACATGTTCGTGACGTCAAATGAAATCATTTTATAGTTTGTTTTGATGTGATGTTATTTAATTTGTAACGAACCTGTTCTTGTATTTTTAGGACCCTACAAAAAAAAGGTAACTCACTAATCTCCCAAAGGAGAGGTGCTAAAACTCTAAAAAAAATCATATGTACGACTGAATTAATTCAAAATTTATTCGAGTCCTAAAAATATCCTCCAATCCCTAAGCCTTCCTTTACGAACTTTAGTCACAGGACACTATACGCCGATTTAGTCAGCAGGAGATAGAATTCCGATTCTCCGGTCTACTAAACATTTCTTCGTATGCTTGCTTTTTGCCTTGGCTCCGCTCGTCGTAATGGGTAGTTTCTTGCCAAAGTAGTTACCGAACATTTATTACGTCGATTTCATGCAAGTTCTATCGATATTATTTAAAACAATTTATAAATGGTTCAAAATATTTGAGCCCGAAATTTATTCCACTTGTAAAAAGAAAATGTATCCCACTTGTTAAACGAAATCCAAGAAATAAGTCTTGAGTGAGTGACGACTAACTAACAGTGGCCACACTGAAAATTGATCGGAAACAGATGTCTTTTGTCCTGCAATGGCTATCCCTCCCCCGCATCACCTTTGACGCGACCTTGGTTGCAGCGAACACGTTGTATTCTTGCTGTAGCCCCCTTACTTGACCTCTAGTGTTAACTCATTACATTACCATTGCTGTTATCGTCACCGACCTTGCCGTTCCGAGCTTACGACGATGTTCGCTTCCACCCCTTAACTAACTTACTAGCACCACATTCTAATTACGCACTCCGTAACAAATCCAGTAAAAATGAGTCGTGTTCCCATAGCCTACCAAAGTTCAACTAATAAAACCATTTATCATTTAAATTTCCTTTACAAATTTATTCGAAAGTACAAGTACATCAAGATAAACAAAATTAAATAAAATTTGAGAAAATATTCTAGTGATTTTACATATCTTCTCTTTTTTTTCAAATCCTTTAATTCTCGACACGAAGACAAAAAAATCAAACTTTATAGACCCTAAAATTAGGTAATTTAATTTAACATTTCTAAATCTAACCACCTTTAAGTATATTATAGCTAATACCAAGTTCACCTATATAAAGGGTTTTCCAATAAGAGGTGTTGTTTTGATATTCAAAGAAAAATGACATTTTTTGAGATAAATGATCGGATCTTTATTTCATTATAAAGAGGAAGGTATGCCGTTAATAATGGATGCAACATGAGCCAAATGGCCGCCACGACCACGCTTACAGGACCATATCCTTTTCATGAAATTTTCCATAACCAAATCGCAAAGTGGCTGCCCTATGTCCTCGATAGCCTCACGAATTCCATCTTTGAGGTCTTGAATCGACGCTGGGCTGTTGGCGTAGACCTTATCTTTCACGTGGCCCCAAAGGAAGAAGTCGCAAGGTGTTAAATCACAAGATCTCGGTGGCCAATTGTGATCACCTCTTCGAGAGATAACACGGTCCGGAAACTTTTCCCGTAAAAGATCGATGGTTTCATTGCTTGTGTGGCACGTAGCGCCGTCTTGTTGAAAGTAAACGTTGTCCAGATCAATACCATCCAGTTCCGGCCATAAAAAATCATTAATCATCTCTCGATAGCGCAATCCATTGACCGTAACTGTTGCTCCAGCCTCATTTTCGAAAAAGTAAGGTCCAATGACCCCGGCGGACCATAAACCGCACCAAACAGTCACGCGTTGAGGATGGAGAGGCTTTTCAACAATCACTCTTGGGTTTTCCGAGCCCCAGATGCGACAGTTTTGCTTGTTGACGTAGCCTCCGAGGTGGAAATGGGCCTCATCAGTCAAGATGATTTTTCGATGAAATTCCGGATCATTTTCATGCATTTCAAGGACCCAATCAGCAAAGACACGACGTTGTTGATGATCAGCCGGCTTGAGTTCTTGTGTTAACTGAACTTTATAAGCCTTAAGACCCAAGTCTTTATGCAAAATACGGTGTAATGACGTTTGTGGAATGCCTAATTCCAAAGAACGACGAGGAATGGACAAACCTGGGTTTTCTTCAACACTTTGGGCTTCAACAGCAATATTCTCAGTTGTTCTTGAGCGACGTGCACGGGTTTTATTCATCACATCACTAACTTGTCCCAACAGCTCGAATTTGTCCACCAATTTCTGTATTGCGGTCCGACAAGGTGCTTCACGACGACCCAAAAATGTTTTAGTTTTACGAACCGTCTCTGCCAAATTTTCACCATTTTTATAGTGAATTTTAATAATTTCAATGCGTTGTTGAAGCGTGTATCGTTCCATTTTTATTAATGGCATAGTTTTATTATAATCAAAACTAACACTAAGATAATCGAGAAGTCCGAAAAAGTGGGTTTCTTCATGCCTTCCGTCAGTCTGTGCGTCTGTACGTCTGTGCGTCTGTAAGTCTGTGTTTCTGTACGTCGGTGCGTCCTCTGTAATTTGAGCTAGAGCCTAAACGGGTGGACCGTTTTGAATAAAATTTGGTACAGAGCATTTGTATGTGATTCCCTAGAGGGAAAATTCGAATTTTTGTTTTAGCTCTTCTAGAACGGGTAGCTGCCATACATAAATATTTTGGTTTATTCAAATTTTCTCGAAAAGGGCTCTAACGATTTTGATTAAACCTGTAATAACCAAGTCAATTGTAAGAAAACTGGATTTCAGGTTTTTCTCAAAAAATTTACATAACGGAATACCTAATTCAAGGTTTTTTGAGAAAATGGTCTTATTTTTGGGTTATTCGTGTATATCTTTGCCATGGTTAAATCGATTTTGCTATAATTTTGCAATATGATGCTTCTCAATAATTTAAAGAATAATGCATTTAAAAAAATTTAAAAACATTATTTTATAAACAAAAAAAAAATCGAACGAAAAATCAATTTTTTAGTGCTTTTGACTCTTTTAATATATACTCGTTAAATATATACATCTGCATTTTCAATGTTAGGTTACATACAGTATTTAACCACAAGAGCAAGTTCGTGCGACCAAGTCGTGCATATTTTTTTATATGCTTCGCCTGTGGGAATAAAATTAAATTTTGACAGGATTTAAAATCGAATTTGCTTCACAACCTAATTAAGCTATTTATGAATATCTTTTTTTGTATTTATTATTATTTAAAATCAATTGCTTCCAATTGTTACTTAGTTTTTTTTCTCTTTTTTTTCAATGTTTATAACCATTTTTGTAAGTGTTGCCATTTTATTGTAATATTTTTTTAATCTTTTAAAGTACTTTTTTCATAAAATCGACCAAAACACCACTTTTGAGCTCAATTTCGATTTAGCTGCCTTAAAATTAAATAAAGTACTCCTCATGACCTTTCTAATGACATAAGTTTCATCACTGTTGAGCAATGTTGAAAGTGGGGCCAAAATGCCTATGGTCCTTTAATATTTTAAACAAAACCAAAAATACTTAAGTACCTACAAATAATAAATAAAGAAAAACACAACAAAACTCGTAGCAAAAAAAAAAATACTTAGCTTTAACGAGATGTGCAGGTACTAAGACGTTTTGTAACCAGATGTTGTTGCATCAATTTAATATTGAATGATATTGTTGTATGATAATAGTGTAATTGCGTTTCTTCTCTTGCTGTTTGTAATGCGTTGTAAGTGTTGAACCAAAGATAATATAATACCAAGATGTCGCATCCAGTACAAGCAAAGTGAACCCAAAATAAAACCGTCCGTATCTGATATTGGATACGACAACATGTTGCGAAATGTTGCATTGGCCAATTTAAAGAGCGAGAGCGAAAAATCTCTCTGGAAACAATTTAAAATTTGAAATCTCTTCAAAATGCATATATATCAGGGATAAACAAATGTTTTCGTTGTTTTTTTCTTTCGCTTTTTTTTAGTTTTTTGCTTATTATTTTTTGTGATGATGATGATGTTGGGTATCTGTATACCTAGATAGACATGCAGTAACATTTTTGTTCTTTCGTTGCAAATCGCGATATTCGTAAAAGGTAGCAAGGATTTTCTTTTGGTGTTATTTATTTTTGTGAGGTTGTTTTGAAATTAAAAAAATCATTTTCATTAATTTATTTAGGTACAGGTGAATTCATAACTTGTGAGGAAAGCTGATTTATAAGTTAGGTAGGTATAGATAGGTTGGTGTGAAATGTGTATGCACCGATTTATTGAATACGTCCGTCCCGTCGTTACAAGATATATTTTTGCAATGGTTTTATAGGTAGGTACCTAGGTACTTCTGGTTTTTTTTTAATTTTTCATTTGTCTCGATCGTTGGCAAGAATTTTTGTTTTTATTCCTTCTGAGAATTTTTTACGGCAGAGAGATACATGTATGTAGGAAAGTTTCAAGGAAAATTTTTTTTTTAAGGATTTCTCTGTTTTCATGTTTGAGGGTGGAGGATATATTTTTTTATGGACGACTGTTTTGAAACAGGTAGACTTAATTGCATTCTTGCGTCCGTCTCGATCTTTTAATAATGGCAGGAATTTTCGTTTTTGCTAGTTTCGAGGAATTTTGTTGGTATAAAAAATGTAGGTGATGGATATGAAGGAAATAGGTATCTCTTGTTACTTTTTGGGGTGGAGAATATTAGCCGCGTTTTGTTAAAGATCCATACCGATCATCCCATAAAAATAAAACGTTGGTTCATTTTCATGTATTCGTTGTCTTGTTTCTTTACACTGCATTTCATACTACTTTACCACGAGAAGACATCTACCCGCATTAGTAACAACTAATTTTCGGATCTTCAAAATAATTCCAGATAGAGAGCAGGATCCCAAGTTGTTGTTGTATTACGTGTTAAAAAATTATCCTGATCCAGGTCCGTAGATAATAAAACGTGGCTATTACCTAAATATTTTGTTTGTGTTTTTTATTTATTTATTCGGTAAATAAAAACAAATGCTTAGAAATATGTATAAATGATAAATAGGTAAGTAGGTATCACGGAAATTGGCTTTCACGATAATGTACCTACCCCCTAAACAGATTACTAAGCAGTTACTTATCAAAAATCCATACCTACCTGGTTACCTTCCTAATCTTTATCTTTATATAAGGATAATTTATAATTAATAAGGATAATTTTCCTCTTGCAAATTATTATCTTCAAAATTAGGTACCTACCTACACCTACATATATTTTTTAATTCTTTAGTTTTGGTTTATGTTCCTTTAATTTTTCGTTGAAGATTCTACCAGTTTGGCCAATGTAGAACATACTGCAGTCGTCGCACTTCAATTTATAAACTCCAGAACATGATTTTTTGTCTTTTTTGGGTTTCTGTTTTGAATATTTCTGTTGCTATTGTTGGTTTTAAATGAGATATGTATATATATTTAGTTTTTTGAATTGGTATAATTGGGTTTGAGGGATTAAATTGGTGTAATTTACTGAAATGTATTCTATGTTTCTATATTTTTTTTTATGTTTATTTATGCTCTTGTTTTTGTTATATATTTTCTTTCTCCTTTTTGCGAGTATTTTGTCAATTGATGTTGTGATATAGCCATTTGTGTGTGCAATATATTTGATAGTATTGAGTTCATTTTCGTAGTCGCTTTTGCGTATTGTAATTTTTATTAGTCTGTCTATGAATGCATTAAATGCTGCCGTTTTTAGGGGGTATGGGTGGTGGGAGTCTTTATGTATGGTAATATCAGTCGTTGTTGGTTTCCTGTATATTTTGAATTGGAGTTTATTATTGTTTTTTTTTTTTTTTTGATATTGATGTCTAAAAAGTTTATTGCGCGACTTATATTTTTGTGTTTATGTTGTTGATATTTTGTGAATACGCCGATATGTCTTTGGGTACCGTCAAATATTACAAAACAATCATCGACATTATCTTGAATATGTTATTATTTTTTGTTTTTGTGTATTAAGTGTTGATAGTATCTATATATTTATTGTCGTAGTTGTGAAGATATATGGCGCCCATTAGTCCGCTTAGAGGTGAACCCATTGCCAGTCCTTCTGTTTGGATGTAGAACTCAATATTAAATGTAAAACAGTTTTGTTTAAGTGTGATTTCTAATATATATATTAGTTCGTTGATTTGTTGTTGGTTGAGATTTGTTGTGGTATTTAGATTGTCTTTAAGTATTTTTATAGTTTCGTCTATGGGTATATTCGTATACATGTTCGTGACGTCAAATGAAATCATTTTATAGTTTGTTTTGATGTGATGTTATTTAATTTGTAACGAACCTGTTCTTGTATTTTTAGGACCCTACAAAAAAAAGGTAACTCACTAATCTCCCAAAGGAAGGTTGTCGTCACCGACCTTGCCGTTCCGAGCTTACGACGATGTTCGCTTCCACCCCTTAACTAACTTACTAGCACCACATTCTAATTACGCACTCCGTAACAAATCCAGTAAAAATGAGTCGTGTTCCCATAGCCTACCAAAGTTCAACTAATAAAACCATTTATCATTTAAATTTCCTTTACAAATTTATTCGAAAGTACAAGTACATCAAGATAAACAAAATTAAATAAAATTTGAGAAAATATTCTAGTGATTTTACATATCTTCTCTTTTTTTTCAAATCCTTTAATTCTCGACACGAAGACAAAAAAATCAAACTTTATAGACCCTAAAATTAGGTAATTTAATTTAACATTTCTAAATCTAACCACCTTTAAGTATATTATAATCTAATACAAAGTTCACCTATATAAAGGGTTTTCCAATAAGAGGTGTTGTTTTGATATTCAAAGAAAAATGACATTTTTTGAGATAAATGATCGGATCTTTATTTCATTATAAAGAGGAAGGTATGCCGTTAATAATGGATGCAACATGAGCCAAATGGCCGCCACGACCACGCTTACAGGACCATATCCTTTTCATGAAATTTTCCATAACCAAATCGCAAAGTGGCTGCCCTATGTCCTCGATAGCCTCACGAATTCCATCTTTGAGGTCTTGAATCGACGCTGGGCTGTTGGCGTAGACCTTATCTTTCACGTGGCCCCAAAGGAAGAAGTCGCAAGGTGTTAAATCACAAGATCTCGGTGGCCAATTGTGATCACCTCTTCGAGAGATAACACGGTCCGGAAACTTTTCCCGTAAAAGATCGATGGTTTCACTGCTTGTGTGGCACGTAGCGCCGTCTTGTTGAAAGTAAACGTTGTCCAGATCAATACCATCCAGTTCCGGCCATAAAAAATCATTAATCATCTCTCGATAGCGCAATCCATTGACCGTAACTGATGCTCCAGCCTCATTTTCGAAAAAGTAAGGTCCAATGACCCCGGCGGACCATAAACCGCACCAAACAGTCACGCGTTGAGGATGGAGAGGCTTTTCAACAATAACTCTTGGGTTTTCCGAGCCCCAGATGCGACAGTTTTGCTTGTTGACGTAGCCTCCGAGGTGGAAATGGGCCTCATCAGTCAAGATGATTTTTCGATGAAATTCCGGATCATTTTCATGCATTTCAAGGACCCAATCAGCAAAGACACGACGTTGTTGATGATCAGCCGGCTTGAGTTCTTGTGTTAACTGAACTTTATAAGCCTTAAGACCCAAGTCTTTATGCAAAATACGGTGTAATGACGTTTGTGGAATGCCTAATTCCGAAGAACGACGAGGAATGGACAAACCTGGGTTTTCTTCAACACTTTGGGCTTCAACAGCAATATTCTCAGTTGTTCTTGAGCGACGTGCACGGGTTTTATTCTTCACATCACTAACTTGTCCCAACAGCTCGAATTTGTCCACCAATTTCTGTATTGCGGTCCGACAAGGTGCTTCACGACGACCCAAAAATGTTTTAGTTTTACGAACCGTCTCTGCCAAATTTTCACCATTTTTATAGTGAATTTTAATAATTTCAATGCGTTGTTGAAGCGTGTATCGTTCCATTTTTATTAATGGCATAGTTTTATTATAATCAAAACTAACACTAAGATAATCGAGAAGTCCGAAAAAGTGGGTTTCTTTATGCCTTCCGTCAGTCTGTGCGTCTGTAAGTCTGTGTGTCTGTACGTCGGTGCGTCCTCTGTAATTTGAGCTAGAGCCTAAACGGGTGGACCGATTTGAATAAAATTTGGTACAGAGCATTTGTATGTGATTCCCTAGAGGGAAAATTCGAATTTTTGTTTTAGCTCTTCTAGAACGGGTAGCTGCCATACATAAATATTTTGGTTTATTCAAATTTTCTCGAAAAATGCTCTAACGATTTTGATTAAACCTGTAATAACCAAGTCAATTGTAAGAAAACTGGATTTCAGGTTTTTCTCAAAAAATTTACATAACGGAATACCTAATTCAAGGTTTTTTGAGAAAATGGTCTTATTTTTGGGTTATTCGTGTATATCTTTGCCATGGTTAAATCGATTTTGCTATAGTTTTGCAATATGATGCTTCTCAATAATTTAAAGAATAATGCATTTAAAAAAATTTAAAAACATTATTTTATAAACAAAAAAAAAATCGAACGAAAAATCAATTTTTTAGTGCTTTTGACTCTTTTAATATATACTCGTTAAATATATACATCTGCATTTTCAATGTTAGGTTACATACAGTATTTAACCACAAGAGCAAGTTCGTGCGACCAAGTCGTGCATATTTTTTTGTATGCTTCGCCTGTGGGAATAAAATTAAATTTTGGCAGGATTTAAAATCGAATTTGCTTCACAACCTAATTAAGCTATTTATGAATATCTTTTTTTGTATTTATTATTATTTAAAATCAATTGCTTCCAATTGTTACTTAGTTTTTTTTCTCTTTTTTTTCAATGTTTATAACCATTTTTGTAAGTGTTGCGATTTTATTGTAATATTTTTTTAATCTTTTAAAGTACTTTTTTCATAAAATCGACCAAAACACCACTTTTGAGCTCAATTTCGATTTAGCTGCCTTAAAATTAAATAAAGTACTCCTCATGACCTTTCTAATGACATAAGTTTCATCACTGTTGAGCAATGTTGAAAGTGGGGCCAAAATGCCTATGGTCCTTTAATATTTTAAACAAAACCAAAAATACTTAAGTACCTACAAATAATAAATAAAGAAAAACACAACAAAACTCGTAGCAAAAAAAAAATACTTAGCTTTAACGAGATGTGTAGGTACTAAGACGTTTTGTAACCAGATGTTGTTGCATCAATTTAATATTGAATTATATTGTTGTATGATAATAGTGTAATTGCGTTTCTTCTCTTGCTGTTTGTAATGCGTTGTAAGTGTTGAACCAAAGATAATATAATACCAAGATGTCGCATCCAGTACAAGCAAAGTGAACCCAAAATAAAACCGTCCGTATCTGATATTGGATACGACAACATGTTGCGAAATGTTGCATTGGCCAATTTAAAGAGCGAGAGCGAAAAATCTCTCTGGAAACAATTTAAAATTTGAAATCTCTTCAAAATGCATATATATCAGGGATAAACAAATGTTTTCGTTGTTTTTTTCTTTCGCTTTTTTTTTAGTTTTTTGCTTATTATTTTTTGTGATGATGATGATGTTGGGTATCTGTATACCTAGATAGACATGCAGTAACATTTTTGTTCTTTCGTTGCAAATCGCGATATTCGTAAAAGGTAGCAAGGATTTTCTTTTGGTGTTATTTATTTTTGTGAGGTTGTTTTGAAATTAAAAAAATCATTTTCATTAATTTATTTAGGTACAGGTGAATTCATAACTTGTGAGGAAAGCTGATTTATAAGTTAGGTAGGTATAGATAGGTTGGTGTGAAATGTGTATGCACCGATTTATTGAATACGTCCGTCCCGTCGTAACAAGATATATTTTTGCAATGGTTTTATAGGTAGGTACCTAGGTACTTCTGGTTTTTTTTTAATTTTTCATTTGTCTCGATCGTTGGCAAGAATTTTTGTTTTTATTCCTTCTGAGAATTTTTTACGGCAGAGAGATACATGTATGAAGGAAAGTTTCAAGGAAAATTTTTTTTTTAAGGATTTCTCTGTTTTCATGTTTGAGGGTGGAGGATATATTTTTTTATGGACGACTGTTTTGAAACAGGTAGACTTAATTGCATTCTTGCGTCCGTCTCGATCTTTTAATAATGGCAGGAATTTTCGTTTTTGCTAGTTTCGAGGAATTTTGTTGGTATAAAAAATGTAGGTGATGGATATGAAGGAAATAGGTATCTCTTGTTACTTTTTGGGGTGGAGAATATTAGCCGCGTTTTGTTAAAGCTTAAGATCCATACCGATCATCCCATAAAAATAAAACGTTGGTTCATTTTCATGTATTCGTTGTCTTTTTTCTTTACACTGCATTTCATACTACTTTACCACGAGAAGACATCTACCCGCATTAGTAACAACTAATTTTCGGATCTTCAAAATAATTCCAGATAGAGAGCAGGATCCCAAGTTGTTGTTGTATTACGTGTTAAAAAATTATCCTGATCCAGGTCCGTAGATAATAAAACGTGGCTATTACCTAAATATTTTGTTTGTGTTTTTTATTTATTTATTCGGTAAATAAAAACAAATGCTTAGAAATATGTATAAATGATAAATAGGTAAGTAGGTATCACGGAAATTGGCTTTCACGATAATGTACCTACCCCCTAAACAGATTACTAAGCAGTTACTTATCAAAAATCCATACCTACCTGGTTACCTTCCTAATCTTTATCTTTATATAAGGATAATTTATAATTAATAAGGATAATTTTCCTCTTGCAAATTATTATCTTCAAAATTAGGTACCTACCTACACCTACATATATTTTTTAATTCTTTAGTTTTGGTTTATGTTCCTTTAATTTTTCGTTGAAGATTCTACCAGTTTGGCCAATGTAGAACATACTGCAGTCGTCGCACTTCAATTTATAAACTCCAGAACATGATTTTTTGTCTTTTTTGGGTTTCTGTTTTGAATATTTCTGTTGCTATTGTTGGTTTTAAATGAGATATGTATATATATTTAGTTTTTTGAATTGGTATAATTGGGTTTGAGGGATTAAATTGGTGTAATTTACTGAAATGTATTTTATGTTTCTATATTTTTTTTTATAATTATTTATGCTCTTGTTTTTGTTATATATTTTCTTTCTCCTTTTTGCGAGTATTTTGTCAATTGATGTTGTGATATAGCCATTTGTGTGTGCAATATATTTGATAGTATTGAGTTCATTTTCGTAGTCGTTTTTGCGTATTGTAATTTTTATTAGTCTGTCTATGAATGCATTAAATGCTGCCGTTTTTAGGGGGTATGGGTGGTGGGAGTCTTTATGTATGGTAATATCAGTCGTTGTTGGTTTCCTGTATATTTTGAATTGCGGTTTATTATTGTTTTTTTTTTTTTTTGATATTGATGTCTAAAAAGTTTATTGCGCGACTTATATTTTTGTGTTTATGTTGTTGATATTTTGTGAATACGCCGATATGTCTTTGGGTACCGTCAAATATTACAAAACAATCATCGACATTATCTTGAATATGTTATTATTTTTTGTTTTTGTGTATTAAGTGTTGATAGTATCTATATATTTATTGTCGTAGTTGTGAAGATATATGGCGCCCATTAGTCCGCTTAGAGGTGAACCCATTGCCAGTCCTTCTGTTTGGATGTAGAACTCAATATTAAATGTAAAACAGTTTTGTTTAAGTGTGATTTCTAATATATATATTAGTTCGTTGATTTGTTGTTGGTTGAGATTTGTTGTGGTATTTAGATTGTCTTTAAGTATTTTTATAGTTTCGTCTATGGGTATATTCGTATACATGTTCGTGACGTCAAATGAAATCATTTTATAGTTTGTTTTGATGTGATGTTATTTAATTTGTAACGAACCTGTTCTTGTATTTTTAGGACCCTACAAAAAAAAGGTAACTCACTAATCTCCCAAAGGAAGGTTGTCGTCACCGACCTTGCCGTTCCGAGCTTACGACGATGTTCGCTTCCACCCCTTAACTAACTTACTAGCACCACATTCTAATTACGCACTCCGTAACAAATCCAGTAAAAATGAGTCGTGTTCCCATAGCCTACCAAAGTTCAACTAATAAAACCATTTATCATTTAAATTTCCTTTACAAATTTATTCGAAAGTACAAGTACATCAAGATAAACAAAATTAAATAAAATTTGAGAAAATATTCTAGTGATTTTACATATCTTCTCTTTTTTTTCAAATCCTTTAATTCTCGACACGAAGACAAAAAAATCAAACTTTATAGACCCTAAAATTAGGTAATTTAATTTAACATTTCTAAATCTAACCACCTTTAAGTATATTATAATCTAATACAAAGTTCACCTATATAAAGGGTTTTCCAATAAGAGGTGTTGTTTTGATATTCAAAGAAAAATGACATTTTTTGAGATAAATGATCGGATCTTTATTTCATTATAAAGAGGAAGGTATGCCGTTAATAATGGATGCAACATGAGCCAAATGGCCGCCACGACCACGCTTACAGGACCATATCCTTTTCATGAAATTTTCCATAACCAAATCGCAAAGTGGCTGCCCTATGTCCTCGATAGCCTCACGAATTCCATCTTTGAGGTCTTGAATCGACGCTGGGCTGTTGGCGTAGACCTTATCTTTCACGTGGCCCCAAAGGAAGAAGTCGCAAGGTGTTAAATCACAAGATCTCGGTGGCCAATTGTGATCACCTCTTCGAGAGATAACACGGTCCGGAAACTTTTCCCGTAAAAGATCGATGGTTTCACTGCTTGTGTGGCACGTAGCGCCGTCTTGTTGAAAGTAAACGTTGTCCAGATCAATACCATCCAGTTCCGGCCATAAAAAATCATTAATCATCTCTCGATAGCGCAATCCATTGACCGTAACTGATGCTCCAGCCTCATTTTCGAAAAAGTAAGGTCCAATGACCCCGGCGGACCATAAACCGCACCAAACAGTCACGCGTTGAGGATGGAGAGGCTTTTCAACAATAACTCTTGGGTTTTCCGAGCCCCAGATGCGACAGTTTTGCTTGTTGACGTAGCCTCCGAGGTGGAAATGGGCCTCATCAGTCAAGATGATTTTTCGATGAAATTCCGGATCATTTTCATGCATTTCAAGGACCCAATCAGCAAAGACACGACGTTGTTGATGATCAGCCGGCTTGAGTTCTTGTGTTAACTGAACTTTATAAGCCTTAAGACCCAAGTCTTTATGCAAAATACGGTGTAATGACGTTTGTGGAATGCCTAATTCCGAAGAACGACGAGGAATGGACAAACCTGGGTTTTCTTCAACACTTTGGGCTTCAACAGCAATATTCTCAGTTGTTCTTGAGCGACGTGCACGGGTTTTATTCTTCACATCACTAACTTGTCCCAACAGCTCGAATTTGTCCACCAATTTCTGTATTGCGGTCCGACAAGGTGCTTCACGACGACCCAAAAATGTTTTAGTTTTACGAACCGTCTCTGCCAAATTTTCACCATTTTTATAGTGAATTTTAATAATTTCAATGCGTTGTTGAAGCGTGTATCGTTCCATTTTTATTAATGGCATAGTTTTATTATAATCAAAACTAACACTAAGATAATCGAGAAGTCCGAAAAAGTGGGTTTCTTCATGCCTTCCGTCAGTCTGTGCGTCTGTAAGTCTGTGTGTCTGTACGTCGGTGCGTCCTCTGTAATTTGAGCTAGAGCCTAAACGGGTGGACCGATTTGAATAAAATTTGGTACAGAGCATTTGTATGTGATTCCCTAGAGGGAAAATTCGAATTTTTGTTTTAGCTCTTCTAGAACGGGTAGCTGCCATACATAAATATTTTGGTTTATTCAAATTTTCTCGAAAAGGGCTCTAACGATTTTGATTAAACCTGTAATAACCAAGTCAATTGTAAGAAAACTGGATTTCAGGTTTTTCTCAAAAAATTTACATAACGGAATACCTAATTCAAGGTTTTTTGAGAAAATGGTCTTATTTTTGGGTTATTCGTGTATATCTTTGCCATGGTTAAATCGATTTTGCTATAGTTTTGCAATATGATGCTTCTCAATAATTTAAAGAATAATGCATTTAAAAAAATTTAAAAACATTATTTTATAAACAAAAAAAAAATCGAACGAAAAATCAATTTTTTAGTGCTTTTGACTCTTTTAATATATACTCGTTAAATATATACATCTGCATTTTCAATGTTAGGTTACATACAGTATTTAACCACAAGAGCAAGTTCGTGCGACCAAGTCGTGCATATTTTTTTGTATGCTTCGCCTGTGGGAATAAAATTAAATTTTGGCAGGATTTAAAATCGAATTTGCTTCACAACCTAATTAAGCTATTTATGAATATCTTTTTTTGTATTTATTATTATTTAAAATCAATTGCTTCCAATTGTTACTTAGTTTTTTTTCTCTTTTTTTTCAATGTTTATAACCATTTTTGTAAGTGTTGCGATTTTATTGTAATATTTTTTTAATCTTTTAAAGTACTTTTTTCATAAAATCGACCAAAACACCACTTTTGAGCTCAATTTCGATTTAGCTGCCTTAAAATTAAATAAAGTACTCCTCATGACCTTTCTAATGACATAAGTTTCATCACTGTTGAGCAATGTTGAAAGTGGGGCCAAAATGCCTATGGTCCTTTAATATTTTAAACAAAACCAAAAATACTTAAGTACCTACAAATAATAAATAAAGAAAAACACAACAAAACTCGTAGCAAAAAAAAAATACTTAGCTTTAACGAGATGTGTAGGTACTAAGACGTTTTGTAACCAGATGTTGTTGCATCAATTTAATATTGAATTATATTGTTGTATGATAATAGTGTAATTGCGTTTCTTCTCTTGCTGTTTGTAATGCGTTGTAAGTGTTGAACCAAAGATAATATAATACCAAGATGTCGCATCCAGTACAAGCAAAGTGAACCCAAAATAAAACCGTCCGTATCTGATATTGGATACGACAACATGTTGCGAAATGTTGCATTGGCCAATTTAAAGAGCGAGAGCGAAAAATCTCTCTGGAAACAATTTAAAATTTGAAATCTCTTCAAAATGCATATATATCAGGGATAAACAAATGTTTTCGTTGTTTTTTTCTTTCGCTTTTTTTTAGTTTTTTGCTTATTATTTTTTGTGATGATGATGATGTTGGGTATCTGTATACCTAGATAGACATGCAGTAACATTTTTGTTCTTTCGTTGCAAATCGCGATATTCGTAAAAGGTAGCAAGGATTTTCTTTTGGTGTTATTTATTTTTGTGAGGTTGTTTTGAAATTAAAAAAATCATTTTCATTAATTTATTTAGGTACAGGTGAATTCATAACTTGTGAGGAAAGCTGATTTATAAGTTAGGTAGGTATAGATAGGTTGGTGTGAAATGTGTATGCACCGATTTATTGAATACGTCCGTCCCGTCGTAACAAGATATATTTTTGCAATGGTTTTATAGGTAGGTACCTAGGTACTTCTGGTTTTTTTTTAATTTTTCATTTGTCTCGATCGTTGGCAAGAATTTTTGTTTTTATTCCTTCTGAGAATTTTTTACGGCAGAGAGATACATGTATGAAGGAAAGTTTCAAGGAAAATTTTTTTTTTAAGGATTTCTCTGTTTTCATGTTTGAGGGTGGAGGATATATTTTTTTATGGACGACTGTTTTGAAACAGGTAGACTTAATTGCATTCTTGCGTCCGTCTCGATCTTTTAATAATGGCAGGAATTTTCGTTTTTGCTAGTTTCGAGGAATTTTGTTGGTATAAAAAATGTAGGTGATGGATATGAAGGAAATAGGTATCTCTTGTTACTTTTTGGGGTGGAGAATATTAGCCGCGTTTTGTTAAAGCTTAAGATCCATACCGATCATCCCATAAAAATAAAACGTTGGTTCATTTTCATGTATTCGTTGTCTTTTTTCTTTACACTGCATTTCATACTACTTTACCACGAGAAGACATCTACCCGCATTAGTAACAACTAATTTTCGGATCTTCAAAATAATTCCAGATAGAGAGCAGGATCCCAAGTTGTTGTTGTATTACGTGTTAAAAAATTATCCTGATCCAGGTCCGTAGATAATAAAACGTGGCTATTACCTAAATATTTTGTTTGTGTTTTTTATTTATTTATTCGGTAAATAAAAACAAATGCTTAGAAATATGTATAAATGATAAATAGGTAAGTAGGTATCACGGAAATTGGCTTTCACGATAATGTACCTACCCCCTAAACAGATTACTAAGCAGTTACTTATCAAAAATCCATACCTACCTGGTTACCTTCCTAATCTTTATCTTTATATAAGGATAATTTATAATTAATAAGGATAATTTTCCTCTTGCAAATTATTATCTTCAAAATTAGGTACCTACCTACACCTACATATATTTTTTAATTCTTTAGTTTTGGTTTATGTTCCTTTAATTTTTCGTTGAAGATTCTACCAGTTTGGCCAATGTAGAACATACTGCAGTCGTCGCACTTCAATTTATAAACTCCAGAACATGATTTTTTGTCTTTTTTGGGTTTCTGTTTTGAATATTTCTGTTGCTATTGTTGGTTTTAAATGAGATATGTATATATATTTAGTTTTTTGAATTGGTATAATTGGGTTTGAGGGATTAAATTGGTGTAATTTACTGAAATGTATTTTATGTTTCTATATTTTTTTTTATAATTATTTATGCTCTTGTTTTTGTTATATATTTTCTTTCTCCTTTTTGCGAGTATTTTGTCAATTGATGTTGTGATATAGCCATTTGTGTGTGCAATATATTTGATAGTATTGAGTTCATTTTCGTAGTCGTTTTTGCGTATTGTAATTTTTATTAGTCTGTCTATGAATGCATTAAATGCTGCCGTTTTTAGGGGGTATGGGTGGTGGGAGTCTTTATGTATGGTAATATCAGTCGTTGTTGGTTTCCTGTATATTTTGAATTGCGGTTTATTATTGTTTTTTTTTTTTTTTGATATTGATGTCTAAAAAGTTTATTGCGCGACTTATATTTTTGTGTTTATGTTGTTGATATTTTGTGAATACGCCGATATGTCTTTGGGTACCGTCAAATATTACAAAACAATCATCGACATTATCTTGAATATGTTATTATTTTTTGTTTTTGTGTATTAAGTGTTGATAGTATCTATATATTTATTCTCGTAGTTGTGAAGATATATGGCGCCCATTAGTCCGCTTAGAGGTGAACCCATTGCCAGTCCTTCTGTTTGGATGTAGAACTCAATATTAAATGTAAAACCGTTTTGTTTAAGTGTGATTTCTAATATATATATTAGTTCGTTGATTTGTTGTTGGTTGAGATTTGTTGTGGTATTTAGATTGTCTTTAAGTATTTTTATAGTTTCGTCTATGGGTATATTCGTATACATGTTCGTGACGTCAAATGAAATCATTTTATAGTTTGTTTTGATGTGATGTTATTTAATTTGTAACGAACCTGTTCTTGTATTTTTAGGACCCTACAAAAAAAAGGTAACTCACTAATCTCCCAAAGGAGAGGTGCTAAAACTCTAAAAAAAATCATATGTACGACTGAATTAATTCAAAATTTATTCGAGTCCTAAAAATATCCTCCAATCCCTAAGCCTTCCTTTACGAACTTTAGTCACAGGACACTATACGCCGATTTAGTCAGCAGGAGATAGAATTCCGATTCTCCGGTCTACTAAACATTTCTTCGTATGCTTGCTTTTTGCCTTGGCTCCGCTCGTCGTAATGGGTAGTTTCTTGCCAAAGTAGTTACCGAACATTTATTACGTCGATTTCATGCAAGTTCTATCGATATTATTTAAAACAATTTATAAATGGTTCAAAATATTTGAGCCCGAAATTTATTCCACTTGTAAAAAGAAAATGTATCCCACTTGTTAAACGAAATCCAAGAAATAAGTCTTGAGTGAGTGACGACTAACTAACAGTGGCCACACTGAAAATTGATCGGAAACAGATGTCTTTTGTCCTGCAATGGCTATCCCTCCCCCGCATCACCTTTGACGCGACCTTGGTTGCAGCGAACACGTTGTATTCTTGCTGTAGCCCCCTTACTTGACCTCTAGTGTTAACTCATTACATTACCATTGCTGTTATCGTCACCGACCTTGCCGTTCCGAGCTTACGACGATGTTCGCTTCCACCCCTTAACTAACTTACTAGCACCACATTCTAATTACGCACTCCGTAACAAATCCAGTAAAAATGAGTCGTGTTCCCATAGCCTACCAAAGTTCAACTAATAAAACCATTTATCATTTAAATTTCCTTTACAAATTTATTCGAAAGTACAAGTACATCAAGATAAACAAAATTAAATAAAATTTGAGAAAATATTCTAGTGATTTTACATATCTTCTCTTTTTTTTCAAATCCTTTAATTCTCGACACGAAGACAAAAAAATCAAACTTTATAGACCCTAAAATTAGGTAATTTAATTTAACATTTCTAAATCTAACCACCTTTAAGTATATTATAGCTAATACCAAGTTCACCTATATAAAGGGTTTTCCAATAAGAGGTGTTGTTTTGATATTCAAAGAAAAATGACATTTTTTGAGATAAATGATCGGATCTTTATTTCATTATAAAGAGGAAGGTATGCCGTTAATAATGGATGCAACATGAGCCAAATGGCCGCCACGACCACGCTTACAGGACCATATCCTTTTCATGAAATTTTCCATAACCAAATCGCAAAGTGGCTGCCCTATGTCCTCGATAGCCTCACGAATTCCATCTTTGAGGTCTTGAATCGACGCTGGGCTGTTGGCGTAGACCTTATCTTTCACGTGGCCCCAAAGGAAGAAGTCGCAAGGTGTTAAATCACAAGATCTCGGTGGCCAATTGTGATCACCTCTTCGAGAGATAACACGGTCCGGAAACTTTTCCCGTAAAAGATCGATGGTTTCATTGCTTGTGTGGCACGTAGCGCCGTCTTGTTGAAAGTAAACGTTGTCCAGATCAATACCATCCAGTTCCGGCCATAAAAAATCATTAATCATCTCTCGATAGCGCAATCCATTGACCGTAACTGTTGCTCCAGCCTCATTTTCGAAAAAGTAAGGTCCAATGACCCCGGCGGACCATAAACCGCACCAAACAGTCACGCGTTGAGGATGGAGAGGCTTTTCAACAATCACTCTTGGGTTTTCCGAGCCCCAGATGCGACAGTTTTGCTTGTTGACGTAGCCTCCGAGGTGGAAATGGGCCTCATCAGTCAAGATGATTTTTCGATGAAATTCCGGATCATTTTCATGCATTTCAAGGACCCAATCAGCAAAGACACGACGTTGTTGATGATCAGCCGGCTTGAGTTCTTGTGTTAACTGAACTTTATAAGCCTTAAGACCCAAGTCTTTATGCAAAATACGGTGTAATGACGTTTGTGGAATGCCTAATTCCAAAGAACGACGAGGAATGGACAAACCTGGGTTTTCTTCAACACTTTGGGCTTCAACAGCAATATTCTCAGTTGTTCTTGAGCGACGTGCACGGGTTTTATTCATCACATCACTAACTTGTCCCAACAGCTCGAATTTGTCCACCAATTTCTGTATTGCGGTCCGACAAGGTGCTTCACGACGACCCAAAAATGTTTTAGTTTTACGAACCGTCTCTGCCAAATTTTCACCATTTTTATAGTGAATTTTAATAATTTCAATGCGTTGTTGAAGCGTGTATCGTTCCATTTTTATTAATGGCATAGTTTTATTATAATCAAAACTAACACTAAGATAATCGAGAAGTCCGAAAAAGTGGGTTTCTTCATGCCTTCCGTCAGTCTGTGCGTCTGTACGTCTGTGCGTCTGTAAGTCTGTGTTTCTGTACGTCGGTGCGTCCTCTGTAATTTGAGCTAGAGCCTAAACGGGTGGACCGATTTGAATAAAATTTGGTACAGAGCATTTGTATGTGATTCCCTAGAGGGAAAATTCGAATTTTTGTTTTAGCTCTTCTAGAACGGGTAGCTGCCATACATAAATATTTTGGTTTATTCAAATTTTCTCGAAAAGGGCTCTAACGATTTTGATTAAACCTGTAATAACCAAGTCAATTGTAAGAAAACTGGATTTCAGGTTTTTCTCAAAAAATTTACATAACGGAATACCTAATTCAAGGTTTTTTGAGAAAATGGTCTTATTTTTGGGTTATTCGTGTATATCTTTGCCATGGTTAAATCGATTTTGCTATAATTTTGCAATATGATGCTTCTCAATAATTTAAAGAATAATGCATTTAAAAAAATTTAAAAACATTATTTTATAAACAAAAAAAAAATCGAACGAAAAATCAATTTTTTAGTGCTTTTGACTCTTTTAATATATACTCGTTAAATATATACATCTGCATTTTCAATGTTAGGTTACATACAGTATTTAACCACAAGAGCAAGTTCGTGCGACCAAGTCGTGCATATTTTTTTATATGCTTCGCCTGTGGGAATAAAATTAAATTTTGACAGGATTTAAAATCGAATTTGCTTCACAACCTAATTAAGCTATTTATGAATATCTTTTTTTGTATTTATTATTATTTAAAATCAATTGCTTCCAATTGTTACTTAGTTTTTTTTCTCTTTTTTTTCAATGTTTATAACCATTTTTGTAAGTGTTGCCATTTTATTGTAATATTTTTTTAATCTTTTAAAGTACTTTTTTCATAAAATCGACCAAAACACCACTTTTGAGCTCAATTTCGATTTAGCTGCCTTAAAATTAAATAAAGTACTCCTCATGACCTTTCTAATGACATAAGTTTCATCACTGTTGAGCAATGTTGAAAGTGGGGCCAAAATGCCTATGGTCCTTTAATATTTTAAACAAAACCAAAAATACTTAAGTACCTACAAATAATAAATAAAGAAAAACACAACAAAACTCGTAGCAAAAAAAAAAATACTTAGCTTTAACGAGATGTGCAGGTACTAAGACGTTTTGTAACCAGATGTTGTTGCATCAATTTAATATTGAATGATATTGTTGTATGATAATAGTGTAATTGCGTTTCTTCTCTTGCTGTTTGTAATGCGTTGTAAGTGTTGAACCAAAGATAATATAATACCAAGATGTCGCATCCAGTACAAGCAAAGTGAACCCAAAATAAAACCGTCCGTATCTGATATTGGATACGACAACATGTTGCGAAATGTTGCATTGGCCAATTTAAAGAGCGAGAGCGAAAAATCTCTCTGGAAACAATTTAAAATTTGAAATCTCTTCAAAATGCATATATATCAGGGATAAACAAATGTTTTAGTTGTTTTTTTCTTTCGCTTTTTTTTTAGTTTTTTGCTTATTATTTTTTGTGATGATGATGATGTTGGGTATCTGTATACCTAGATAGACATGCAGTAACATTTTTGTTCTTTCGTTGCAAATCGCGATATTCGTAAAAGGTAGCAAGGATTTTCTTTTGGTGTTATTTATTTTTGTGAGGTTGTTTTGAAATTAAAAAAATCATTTTCATTAATTTATTTAGGTACAGGTGAATTCATAACTTGTGAGGAAAGCTGATTTATAAGTTAGGTAGGTATAGATAGGTTGGTGTGAAATGTGTATGCACCGATTTATTGAATACGTCCGTCCCGTCGTTACAAGATATATTTTTGCAATGGTTTTATAGGTAGGTACCTAGGTACTTCTGGTTTTTTTTTAATTTTTCATTTGTCTCGATCGTTGGCAAGAATTTTTGTTTTTATTCCTTCTGAGAATTTTTTACGGCAGAGAGATACATGTATGTAGGAAAGTTTCAAGGAAAATTTTTTTTTTAAGGATTTCTCTGTTTTCATGTTTGAGGGTGGAGGATATATTTTTTTATGGACGACTGTTTTGAAACAGGTAGACTTAATTGCATTCTTGCGTCCGTCTCGATCTTTTAATAATGGCAGGAATTTTCGTTTTTGCTAGTTTCGAGGAATTTTGTTGGTATAAAAAATGTAGGTGATGGATATGAAGGAAATAGGTATCTCTTGTTACTTTTTGGGGTGGAGAATATTAGCCGCGTTTTGTTAAAGATCCATACCGATCATCCCATAAAAATAAAACGTTGGTTCATTTTCATGTATTCGTTGTCTTTTTTCTTTACACTGCATTTCATACTACTTTACCACGAGAAGACATCTACCCGCATTAGTAACAACTAATTTTCGGATCTTCAAAATAATTCCAGATAGAGAGCAGGATCCCAAGTTGTTGTTGTATTACGTGTTAAAAAATTATCCTGATCCAGGTCCGTAGATAATAAAACGTGGCTATTACCTAAATATTTTGTTTGTGTTTTTTATTTATTTATTCGGTAAATAAAAACAAATGCTTAGAAATATGTATAAATGATAAATAGGTAAGTAGGTATCACGGAAATTGGCTTTCACGATAATGTACCTACCCCCTAAACAGATTACTAAGCAGTTACTTATCAAAAATCAATACCTACCTGGTTACCTTCCTAATCTTTATCTTTATATAAGGATAATTTATAATTAATAAGGATAATTTTCCTCTTGCAAATTATTATCTTCAAAATTAGGTACCTACCTACACCTACATATATTTTTTAATTCTTTAGTTTTGGTTTATGTTCCTTTAATTTTTCGTTGAAGATTCTACCAGTTTGGCCAATGTAGAACATACTGCAGTCGTCGCACTTCAATTTATAAACTCCAGAACATGATTTTTTGTCTTTTTTGGGTTTCTGTTTTGAATATTTCTGTTGCTATTGTTGGTTTTAAATGAGATATGTATATATATTTAGTTTTTTGAATTGGTATAATTGGGTTTGAGGGATTAAATTGGTGTAATTTACTGAAATGTATTTTATGTTTCTATATTTTTTTTTATGTTTATTTATGCTCTTGTTTTTGTTATATATTTTCTTTCTCCTTTTTGCGAGTATTTTGTCAATTGATGTTGTGATATAGCCATTTGTGTGTGCAATATATTTGATAGTATTGAGTTCATTTTCGTAGTCGCTTTTGCGTATTGTAATTTTTATTAGTCTGTCTATGAATGCATTAAATGCTGCCGTTTTTAGGGGGTATGGGTGGTGGGAGTCTTTATGTATGGTAATATCAGTCGTTGTTGGTTTCCTGTATATTTTGAATTGGAGTTTATTATTGTTTTTTTTTTTTTTTTGATATTGATGTCTAAAAAGTTTATTGCGCGACTTATATTTTTGTGTTTATGTTGTTGATATTTTGTGAATACGCCGATATGTCTTTGGGTACCGTCAAATATTACAAAACAATCATCGACATTATCTTGAATATGTTATTATTTTTTGTTTTTGTGTATTAAGTGTTGATAGTATCTATATATTTATTGTCGTAGTTGTGAAGATATATGGCGCCCATTAGTCCGCTTAGAGGTGAACCCATTGCCAGTCCTTCTGTTTGGATGTAGAACTCAATATTAAATGTAAAACAGTTTTGTTTAAGTGTGATTTCTAATATATATATTAGTTCGTTGATTTGTTGTTGGTTGAGATTTGTTGTGGTATTTAGATTGTCTTTAAGTATTTTTATAGTTTCGTCTATGGGTATATTCGTATACATGTTCGTGACGTCAAATGAAATCATTTTATAGTTTGTTTTGATGTGATGTTATTTAATTTGTAACGAACCTGTTCTTGTATTTTTAGGACCCTACAAAAAAAAGGTAACTCACTAATCTCCCAAAGGAGAGGTGCTAAAACTCTAAAAAAAATCATATGTACGACTGAATTAATTCAAAATTTATTCGAGTCCTAAAAATATCCTCCAATCCCTAAGCCTTCCTTTACGAACTTTAGTCACAGGACACTATACGCCGATTTAGTCAGCAGGAGAGGAGGGTGTCCGGTCTACTAAACATTTCTTCGTATGCTTGCTTTTTGCCTTGGCTCCGCTCGTCGTAATGGGTAGTTTCTTGCCAAAGTAGTTACCGAACATTTATTACGTCGATTTCATGCAAGTTCTATCGATATTATTTAAAACAATTTATAAATGGTTCAAAATATTTGAGCCCGAAATTTATTCCACTTGTAAAAAGAAAATGTATCCCACTTGTTAAACGAAATCCAAGAAATAAGTCTTGAGTGAGTGACGACTAACTAACAGTGGCCACACTGAAAATTGATCGGAAACAGATGTCTTTTGTCCTGCAATGGCTATCCCTCCCCCGCATCACCTTTGACGCGACCTTGGTTGCAGCGAACACGTTGTATTCTTGCTGTAGCCCCCTTACTTGACCTCTAGTGTTAACTCATTACATTACCATTGCTGTTGTCGTCACCGACCTTGCCGTTCCGAGCTTACGACGATGTTCGCTTCCACCCCTTAACTAACTTACTAGCACCACATTCTAATTACGCACTCCGTAACAAATCCAGTAAAAATGAGTCGTGTTCCCATAGCCTACCAAAGTTCAACTAATAAAACCATTTATCATTTAAATTTCCTTTACAAATTTATTCGAAAGTACAAGTACATCAAGATAAACAAAATTAAATAAAATTTGAGAAAATATTCTAGTGATTTTACATATCTTCTCTTTTTTTTCAAATCCTTTAATTCTCGACACGAAGACAAAAAAATCAAACTTTATAGACCCTAAAATTAGGTAATTTAATTTAACATTTCTAAATCTAACCACCTTTAAGTATATTATAATCTAATACAAAGTTCACCTATATAAAGGGTTTTCCAATAAGAGGTGTTGTTTTGATATTCAAAGAAAAATGACATTTTTTGAGATAAATGATCGGATCTTTATTTCATTATAAAGAGGAAGGTATGCCGTTAATAATGGATGCAACATGAGCCAAATGGCCGCCACGACCACGCTTACAGGACCATATCCTTTTCATGAAATTTTCCATAACCAAATCGCAAAGTGGCTGCCCTATGTCCTCGATAGCCTCACGAATTCCATCTTTGAGGTCTTGAATCGACGCTGGGCTGTTGGCGTAGACCTTATCTTTCACGTGGCCCCAAAGGAAGAAGTCGCAAGGTGTTAAATCACAAGATCTCGGTGGCCAATTGTGATCACCTCTTCGAGAGATAACACGGTCCGGAAACTTTTCCCGTAAAAGATCGATGGTTTCACTGCTTGTGTGGCACGTAGCGCCGTCTTGTTGAAAGTAAACGTTGTCCAGATCAATACCATCCAGTTCCGGCCATAAAAAATCATTAATCATCTCTCGATAGCGCAATCCATTGACCGTAACTGATGCTCCAGCCTCATTTTCGAAAAAGTAAGGTCCAATGACCCCGGCGGACCATAAACCGCACCAAACAGTCACGCGTTGAGGATGGAGAGGCTTTTCAACAATAACTCTTGGGTTTTCCGAGCCCCAGATGCGACAGTTTTGCTTGTTGACGTAGCCTCCGAGGTGGAAATGGGCCTCATCAGTCAAGATGATTTTTCGATGAAATTCCGGATCATTTTCATGCATTTCAAGGACCCAATCAGCAAAGACACGACGTTGTTGATGATCAGCCGGCTTGAGTTCTTGTGTTAACTGAACTTTATAAGCCTTAAGACCCAAGTCTTTATGCAAAATACGGTGTAATGACGTTTGTGGAATGCCTAATTCCGAAGAACGACGAGGAATGGACAAACCTGGGTTTTCTTCAACACTTTGGGCTTCAACAGCAATATTCTCAGTTGTTCTTGAGCGACGTGCACGGGTTTTATTCTTCACATCACTAACTTGTCCCAACAGCTCGAATTTGTCCACCAATTTCTGTATTGCGGTCCGACAAGGTGCTTCACGACGACCCAAAAATGTTTTAGTTTTACGAACCGTCTCTGCCAAATTTTCACCATTTTTATAGTGAATTTTAATAATTTCAATGCGTTGTTGAAGCGTGTATCGTTCCATTTTTATTAATGGCATAGTTTTATTATAATCAAAACTAACACTAAGATAATCGAGAAGTCCGAAAAAGTGGGTTTCTTCATGCCTTCCGTCAGTCTGTGCGTCTGTAAGTCTGTGTGTCTGTACGTCGGTGCGTCCTCTGTAATTTGAGCTAGAGCCTAAACGGGTGGACCGATTTGAATAAAATTTGGTACAGAGCATTTGTATGTGATTCCCTAGAGGGAAAATTCGAATTTTTGTTTTAGCTCTTCTAGAACGGGTAGCTGCCATACATAAATATTTTGGTTTATTCAAATTTTCTCGAAAAGGGCTCTAACGATTTTGATTAAACCTGTAATAACCAAGTCAATTGTAAGAAAACTGGATTTCAGGTTTTTCTCAAAAAATTTACATAACGGAATACCTAATTCAAGGTTTTTTGAGAAAATGGTCTTATTTTTGGGTTATTCGTGTATATCTTTGCCATGGTTAAATCGATTTTGCTATAGTTTTGCAATATGATGCTTCTCAATAATTTAAAGAATAATGCATTTAAAAAAATTTAAAAACATTATTTTATAAACAAAAAAAAAATCGAACGAAAAATCAATTTTTTAGTGCTTTTGACTCTTTTAATATATACTCGTTAAATATATACATCTGCATTTTCAATGTTAGGTTACATACAGTATTTAACCACAAGAGCAAGTTCGTGCGACCAAGTCGTGCATATTTTTTTGTATGCTTCGCCTGTGGGAATAAAATTAAATTTTGGCAGGATTTAAAATCGAATTTGCTTCACAACCTAATTAAGCTATTTATGAATATCTTTTTTTGTATTTATTATTATTTAAAATCAATTGCTTCCAATTGTTACTTAGTTTTTTTTCTCTTTTTTTTCAATGTTTATAACCATTTTTGTAAGTGTTGCGATTTTATTGTAATATTTTTTTTAATCTTTTAAAGTACTTTTTTCATAAAATCGACCAAAACACCACTTTTGAGCTCAATTTCGATTTAGCTGCCTTAAAATTAAATAAAGTACTCCTCATGACCTTTCTAATGACATAAGTTTCATCACTGTTGAGCAATGTTGAAAGTGGGGCCAAAATGCCTATGGTCCTTTAATATTTTAAACAAAACCAAAAATACTTAAGTACCTACAAATAATAAATAAAGAAAAACACAACAAAACTCGTAGCAAAAAAAAAATACTTAGCTTTAACGAGATGTGTAGGTACTAAGACGTTTTGTAACCAGATGTTGTTGCATCAATTTAATATTGAATTATATTGTTGTATGATAATAGTGTAATTGCGTTTCTTCTCTTGCTGTTTGTAATGCGTTGTAAGTGTTGAACCAAAGATAATATAATACCAAGATGTCGCATCCAGTACAAGCAAAGTGAACCCAAAATAAAACCGTCCGTATCTGATATTGGATACGACAACATGTTGCGAAATGTTGCATTGGCCAATTTAAAGAGCGAGAGCGAAAAATCTCTCTGGAAACAATTTAAAATTTGAAATCTCTTCAAAATGCATATATATCAGGGATAAACAAATGTTTTCGTTGTTTTTTTCTTTCGCTTTTTTTTTAGTTTTTTGCTTATTATTTTTTGTGATGATGATGATGTTGGGTATCTGTATACCTAGATAGACATGCAGTAACATTTTTGTTCTTTCGTTGCAAATCGCGATATTCGTAAAAGGTAGCAAGGATTTTCTTTTGGTGTTATTTATTTTTGTGAGGTTGTTTTGAAATTAAAAAAATCATTTTCATTAATTTATTTAGGTACAGGTGAATTCATAACTTGTGAGGAAAGCTGATTTATAAGTTAGGTAGGTATAGATAGGTTGGTGTGAAATGTGTATGCACCGATTTATTGAATACGTCCGTCCCGTCGTAACAAGATATATTTTTGCAATGGTTTTATAGGTAGGTACCTAGGTACTTCTGGTTTTTTTTTAATTTTTCATTTGTCTCGATCGTTGGCAAGAATTTTTGTTTTTATTCCTTCTGAGAATTTTTTACGGCAGAGAGATACATGTATGAAGGAAAGTTTCAAGGAAAATTTTTTTTTTAAGGATTTCTCTGTTTTCATGTTTGAGGGTGGAGGATATATTTTTTTATGGACGACTGTTTTGAAACAGGTAGACTTAATTGCATTCTTGCGTCCGTCTCGATCTTTTAATAATGGCAGGAATTTTCGTTTTTGCTAGTTTCGAGGAATTTTGTTGGTATAAAAAATGTAGGTGATGGATATGAAGGAAATAGGTATCTCTTGTTACTTTTTGGGGTGGAGAATATTAGCCGCGTTTTGTTAAAGCTTAAGATCCATACCGATCATCCCATAAAAATAAAACGTTGGTTCATTTTCATGTATTCGTTGTCTTTTTTCTTTACACTGCATTTCATACTACTTTACCACGAGAAGACATCTACCCGCATTAGTAACAACTAATTTTCGGATCTTCAAAATAATTCCAGATAGAGAGCAGGATCCCAAGTTGTTGTTGTATTACGTGTTAAAAAATTATCCTGATCCAGGTCCGTAGATAATAAAACGTGGCTATTACCTAAATATTTTGTTTGTGTTTTTTATTTATTTATTCGGTAAATAAAAACAAATGCTTAGAAATATGTATAAATGATAAATAGGTAAGTAGGTATCACGGAAATTGGCTTTCACGATAATGTACCTACCCCCTAAACAGATTACTAAGCAGTTACTTATCAAAAATCCATACCTACCTGGTTACCTTCCTAATCTTTATCTTTATATAAGGATAATTTATAATTAATAAGGATAATTTTCCTCTTGCAAATTATTATCTTCAAAATTAGGTACCTACCTACACCTACATATATTTTTTAATTCTTTAGTTTTGGTTTATGTTCCTTTAATTTTTCGTTGAAGATTCTACCAGTTTGGCCAATGTAGAACATACTGCAGTCGTCGCACTTCAATTTATAAACTCCAGAACATGATTTTTTGTCTTTTTTGGGTTTCTGTTTTGAATATTTCTGTTGCTATTGTTGGTTTTAAATGAGATATGTATATATATTTAGTTTTTTGAATTGGTATAATTGGGTTTGAGGGATTAAATTGGTGTAATTTACTGAAATGTATTTTATGTTTCTATATTTTTTTTTATAATTATTTATGCTCTTGTTTTTGTTATATATTTTCTTTCTCCTTTTTGCGAGTATTTTGTCAATTGATGTTGTGATATAGCCATTTGTGTGTGCAATATATTTGATAGTATTGAGTTCATTTTCGTAGTCGTTTTTGCGTATTGTAATTTTTATTAGTCTGTCTATGAATGCATTAAATGCTGCCGTTTTTAGGGGGTATGGGTGGTGGGAGTCTTTATGTATGGTAATATCAGTCGTTGTTGGTTTCCTGTATATTTTGAATTGGAGTTTATTATTGTTTTTTTTTTTTTTTGATATTGATGTCTAAAAAGTTTATTGCGCGACTTATATTTTTGTGTTTATGTTGTTGATATTCTGTGAATACGCCGATATGTCTTTGGGTACCGTCAAATATTACAAAACAATCATCGACATTATCTTGAATATGTTATTATTTTTTGTTTTTGTGTATTAAGTGTTGATAGTATCTATATATTTATTCTCGTAGTTGTGAAGATATATGGCGCCCATTAGTCCGCTTAGAGGTGAACCCATTGCCAGTCCTTCTGTTTGGATGTAGAACTCAATATTAAATGTAAAACCGTTTTGTTTAAGTGTGATTTCTAATATATATATTAGTTCGTTGATTTGTTGTTGGTTGAGATTTGTTGTGGTATTTAGATTGTCTTTAAGTATTTTTATAGTTTCGTCTATGGGTATATTCGTATACATGTTCGTGACGTCAAATGAAATCATTTTATAGTTTGTTTTGATGTGATGTTATTTAATTTGTAATGAACCTGTTCTTGTATTTTTAGGACCCTACAAAAAAAAGGTAACTCACTAATCTCCCAAAGGAGAGGTGCTAAAACTCTAAAAAAAATCATATGTACGACTGAATTAATTCAAAATTTATTCGAGTCCTAAAAATATCCTCCAATCCCTAAGCCTTCCTTTACGAACTTTAGTCACAGGACACTATACGCCGATTTAGTCAGCAGGAGAGGAGGGTGTCCGGTCTACTAAACATTTCTTCGTATGCTTGCTTTTTGCCTTGGCTCCGCTCGTCGTAATGGGTAGTTTCTTGCCAAAGTAGTTACCGAACATTTATTACGTCGATTTCATGCAAGTTCTATCGATATTATTTAAAACAATTTATAAATGGTTCAAAATATTTGAGCCCGAAATTTATTCCACTTGTAAAAAGAAAATGTATCCCACTTGTTAAACGAAATCCAAGAAATAAGTCTTGAGTGAGTGACGACTAACTAACAGTGGCCACACTGAAAATTGATCGGAAACAGATGTCTTTTGTCCTGCAATGGCTATCCCTCCCCCGCATCACCTTTGACGCGACCTTGGTTACAGCGAACACGTTGTATTCTTGCTGTAGCCCCCTTACTTGACCTCTAGTGTTAACTCATTACATTACCATTGCTGTTGTCGTCACCGACCTTGCCGTTCCGAGCTTACGACGATGTTCGCTTCCACCCCTTAACTAACTTACTAGCACCACATTCTAATTACGCACTCCGTAACAAATCCAGTAAAAATGAGTCGTGTTCCCATAGCCTACCAAAGTTCAACTAATAAAACCATTTATCATTTAAATTTCCTTTACAAATTTATTCGAAAGTACAAGTACATCAAGATAAACAAAATTAAATAAAATTTGAGAAAATATTCTAGTGATTTTACATATCTTCTCTTTTTTTTCAAATCCTTTAATTCTCGACACGAAGACAAAAAAATCAAACTTTATAGACCCTAAAATTAGGTAATTTAATTTAACATTTCTAAATCTAACCACCTTTAAGTATATTATAATCTAATACCAAGTTCACCTATATAAAGGGTTTTCCAATAAGAGGTGTTGTTTTGATATTCAAAGAAAAATGACATTTTTTGAGATAAATGATCGGATCTTTATTTCATTATAAAGAGGAAGGTATGCCGTTAATAATGGATGCAAAATGAGCCAAATGGCCGCCACGACCACGCTTACAGGACCATATCCTTTTCATGAAATTTTCCATAACCAAATCGCAAAGTGGCTGCCCTATGTCCTCGATAGCCTCACGAATTCCATCTTTGAGGTCTTGAATCGACGCTGGGCTGTTGGCGTAGACCTTATCTTTCACGTGGCCCCAAAGGAAGAAGTCGCAAGGTGTTAAATCACAAGATCTCGGTGGCCAATTGTGATCACCTCTTCGAGAGATAACACGGTCCGGAAACTTTTCCCGTAAAAGATCGATGGTTTCATTGCTTGTGTGGCACGTAGCGCCGTCTTGTTGAAAGTAAACGTTGTCCAGATCAATACCATCCAGTTCCGGCCATAAAAAATCATTAATCATCTCTCGATAGCGCAATCCATTGACCGTAACTGTTGCTCCAGCCTCATTTTCGAAAAAGTAAGGTCCAATGACCCCGGCGGACCATAAACCGCACCAAACAGTCACGCGTTGAGGATGGAGAGGCTTTTCAACAATAACTCTTGGGTTTTCCGAGCCCCAGATGCGACAGTTTTGCTTGTTGACGTAGCCTCCGAGGTGGAAATGGGCCTCATCAGTCAAGATGATTTTTCGATGAAATTCCGGATCATTTTCATGCATTTCAAGGACCCAATCAGCAAAGACACGACGTTGTTGATGATCAGCCGGCTTGAGTTCTTGTGTTAACTGAACTTTATAAGCCTTAAGACCCAAGTCTTTATGCAAAATACGGTGTAATGACGTTTGTGGAATGCCTAATTCCAAAGAACGACGAGGAATGGACAAACCTGGGTTTTCTTCAACACTTTGGGCTTCAACAGCAATATTCTCAGTTGTTCTTGAGCGACGTGCACGGGTTTTATTCTTCACATCACTAACTTGTCCCAACAGCTCGAATTTGTCCACCAATTTCTGTATTGCGGTCCGACAAGGTGCTTCACGACGACCCAAAAATGTTTTAGTTTTACGAACCGTCTCTGCCAAATTTTCACCATTTTTATAGTGAATTTTAATAATTTCAATGCGTTGTTGAAGCGTGTATCGTTCCATTTTTATTAATGGCATAGTTTTATTATAATCAAAACTAACACTAAGATAATCGAGAAGTCCGAAAAAGTGGGTTTCTTCATGCCTTCCGTCAGTCTGTGCGTCTGTAAGTCTGTGTGTCTGTACGTCGGTGCGTCCTCTGTAATTTGAGCTAGAGCCTAAACGGGTGGACCGATTTGAATAAAATTTGGTACAGAGCATTTGTATGTGATTCCCTAGAGGGAAAATTCGAATTTTTGTTTTAGCTCTTCTAGAACGGGTAGCTGCCATACATAAATATTTTGGTTTATTCAAATTTTCTCGAAAAGGGCTCTAACGATTTTGATTAAACCTGTAATAACCAAGTCAATTGTAAGAAAACTGGATTTCAGGTTTTTCTCAAAAAATTTACATAACGGAATACCTAATTCAAGGTTTTTTGAGAAAATGGTCTTATTTTTGGGTTATTCGTGTATATCTTTGCCATGGTTAAATCGATTTTGCTATAATTTTGCAATATGATGCTTCTCAATAATTTAAAGAATAATGCATTTAAAAAAATTTAAAAACATTATTTTATAAACAAAAAAAAATCGAACGAAAAATCAATTTTTTAGTGCTTTTGACTCTTTTAATATATACTCGTTAAATATATACATCTGCATTTTCAATGTTAGGTTACATACAGTATTTAACCACAAGAGCAAGTTCGTGCGATCAAGTCGTGCATATTTTTTTGTATGCTTCGCCTGTGGGAATAAAATTAAATTTTGACAGGATTTAAAATCGAATTTGCTTCACAACCTAATTAAGCTATTTATGAATATCTTTTTTTGTATTTATTATTATTTAAAATCAATTGCTTCCAATTGTTACTTAGTTTTTTTTCTCTTTTTTTTCAATGTTTATAACCATTTTTGTAAGTGTTGCCATTTTATTGTAATATTTTTTTAATCTTTTAAAGTACTTTTTTCATAAAATCGACCAAAACACCACTTTTGAGCTCAATTTCGATTTAGCTGCCTCAAAATTAAATAAAGTACTCCTCATGACCTTTCTAATGACATAAGTTTCATCACTGTTGAGCAATGTTGAAAGTGGGGCCAAAATGCCTATGGTCCTTTAATATTTTAAACAAAACTAAAAATACTTAAGTACCTACAAATAATAAATAAAGAAAAACACAACAAAACTCGTAGCAAAAAAAAAAATACTAAGCTTTAACGAGATGTGTAGGTACTAAGACGTTTTGTAACCAGATGTTGTTGCATCAATTTAATATTGAATGATATTGTTGTATGATAATAGTGTAATTGCGTTTCTTCTCTTGCTGTTTGTAATGCGTTGTAAGTGTTGAACCAAAGATAATATAATACCAAGATGTCGCATCCAGTACAAGCAAAGTGAACCCAAAATAAAACCCTCCGTATCTGATATTGGATACGACAACATGTTGCGAAATGTTGCATTGGCCAATTTAAAGAGCGAGAGCGAAAAATCTCTCTGGAAACAATTTAAAATTTGAAATCTCTTCAAAATGCATGTATATCAGGGATAAACAAATGTTGTCGTTGTTTTTTTCTTTCGCTTTTTTTTTAGTTTTTTGCTTATTATTTTTTGTGATGATGATGATGATGGGTATCTGTATACCTAGATAGACATGCAGTAACATTTTTGTTCTTTCGTTGCAAATCGCGATATTCGTAAAAGGTAGCAAGGATTTCCTTTTGGTGTTATTTATTTTTGTGAGGTTGTTTTGAAATTAAAAAAATCATTTTCATTAATTTATTTAGGTACAGGTGAATTCATAACTTGTGAGGAAAGCTGATTTATAAGTTAGGTAGGTAAAGATAGGTTGGTGTGAAATGTGTATGCACCGATTTATTGAATACGTCCGTCCCGTCGTAACAAGATATATTTTTGCAATGGTTTTATAGGTAGGTACCTAGGTACTTCTGGTTTTTTTTTAATTTTTCATTTGTCTCGATCGTTGGCAAGAATTTTTGTTTTTATTCCTTCTGAGAATTTTTTACGGCAGAGAGATACATGTATGAAGGAAAGTTTCAAGGAAAATTTTTTTTTTAAGGATTTCTCTGTTTTCATGTTTGAGGGTGGAGGATATATTTTTTTATGGACGACTGTTTTGAAACAGGTAGACTTAATTGCATTCTTGCGTCCGTCTCGATCTTTTAATAATGGCAGGAATTTTCGTTTTTGCTAGTTTCGAGGAATTTTGTTGGTATAAAAAATGTAGGTGATGGATATGAAGGAAATAGGTATCTCTTGTTACTTTTTGGGGTGGAGAATATTAGCCGCGTTTTGTTAAAGCTTAAGATCCATACCGATCATCCCATAAAAATAAAACGTTGGTTCATTTTCATGTATTCGTTGTCTTTTTTCTTTACACTGCATTTCATACTACTTTACCACGAGAAGACATCTACCCGCATTAGTAACAACTAATTTTCGGATCTTCAAAATAATTCCAGATAGAGAGCAGGATCCCAAGTTGTTGTTGTATTATGTGTTAAAAAATTATCCTGATCCAGGTCCGTAGATAATAAAACGTGGCTATTACCTAAATATTTTGTTTGTGTTTTTTATTTATTTATTCGGTAAATAAAAACAAATGCTTAGAAATATGTATAAATGATAAATAGGTAAGTAGGTATCACGGAAATTGGCTTTCACGATAATGTACCTACCCCCTAAACAGATTACTAAGCAGTTACTTATCAAAAATCCATACCTACCTGGTTACCTTCCTAATCTTTATCTTTATATAAGGATAATTTATAATTAATAAGGATAATTTTCCTCTTGCAAATTATTATCTTCAAAATTAGGTACCTACCTACACCTACATATATTTTTTAATTCTTTTAGTTTCCAAAAATAATGTTTTTATTCAAGAATATGTACCTACCTATAGGTATTCCTCCGGGTTAAAAGAAACTGCTCGTTAAAGGGAATGCCCATTTTGCTATGGAGCTTTGGCCCAGAGTGTACAGGAACGAGTGAAAGGTGACGTGAAGCCCGATGCATGAGTAAAATATTTTCAAAATCGTTCATGGGAAAGTCGAGATATTTCGGCTTGAAGTTGACGATTGCAAAATGAGGATTTCAGATTTTGTTCCAAATAATTGTCCATAACGCGCGGAATAATTGACGTAGAATTGATATTGGTATTAAATGGAAGGTATTTTTCTTTAAAATAATCCCAAGTTTACTTTAATATGTTGAACATATTTTGAGATATTGAGTTTTAACTTCTAAAAAAGCCTTTTTTTGCAGTCTTTGTCACACCGATATTTCAAAAAATTGAGCTCCAGTGAAAAGCTTATTTTACTACCTTTAATTGTATGTAAAATATATTGTACTTTATCACATAAATACATAATAATAAACAAAACATTCCTCAAAAGGCACTAAATTATTATGTGATGACTATATATAATTTTATATTTAAGTTTTTCAAGACTCGAACACAATATTACGCCACTTGCTCACTTCTTGAACAATATTTTATTGATATATGATTAAAACCGTTAAATATAGTATTTCCTTTTTTTCCCACTATTATTTATTTTAAAACCCGTCCGCCGGTCTGTGCGTCCACTGTAATTTGAGCTAGAGTCCAAAAGGGTCAACCGATTTGCTTCAAACTTGGTACAGAGCATTTTTATGTGATTCCCTAGACGATAAATTCGAATTTTGGATTTAGCTCATCTAGAACGGTTAGCTGCCATAAAAAAATTTTTTAAAAATTTTTTTTTTCGATAACGGCTGTAACGATTTTGATTAAACTTCGTACCTATAATAACTAAGTCAATTGTAAGAAAACTGCGTGTCAGGTTTTTCTAAAAAGTCGCATAACGGAATTCGGTATTCCACGGTTTTTAGAAAATGGTCTCATTTTTAGGTTATTCAAGTATAACTTTTTGAAGGTTCCACTGATTTTGATATAATTTTTCATTCTATTGCTTCTCAATAGTATAAATAACATTGCATTTAAACATTTTGAAAAATATTGATTTAAAAACAACAACATATCAAACAAAAAAATCAATTTTTTGGTGGTTACTTTTTGACTCCCTTAATATTTTCTCGTTAAATATATACACTATGCATCTTTACTGTGTGGTTACACACAGTTGTTAATCACAAAAAAAAGTTCATGCGATCAAGTCGTGCATATTTTGTACCCTATAATCTATCTTTTCGGTCCATAGGCATAATAAGATGCCTTTAGAATTTTTTTTATTTTCAGGTATTTATATAATTAAGTAGACTTCATTTTATATCAAATTAAAGGTTTCTTTTTAAGAAGTTAAAACTCAATATCTCAAAATGGGTTCAACATATCAAAATAAACTTGGGATTATTTTAAAGAAAAATATCTTCCATTTAATACCACTATCATTTTTCTACGTTAATTATTCCGCGCGTTACAATTATTTGGAACAAAATCTGAAATCCTCATTTTGCAATCGTCAACTTCAAGCCGAAATATCTCGACTTTCCCATGAACGATTTTGAAAATATTTTACTCATGCATCGGGCTTCACGTCACCTTTCACTCGTTTCTGTACACTCTGGGCCAAAGCTCCATAGCAAAATGGGCATTCCCTTTAACGAGCAGTTTCTTTTAACCGGGGGGAATACCTATAGGTAGGTACATATTCTTGAATAAAAACATTATTTTTGGAAACTAAAAGAATTAAAAAATATATGTAGGTGTAGGTAGGTAACTAATTTTGAAGATAATAATTTGCAAGAGGAAAATTATCCTTATTAATTATAAATTATCCTTATAATTATAAAGATAAAGATTAGGAAGGTAACCAGGTAGGTATGGATTTTTGATAAGTAACTGCTTAGTAATCTGTTTAGGGGGTAGGTACATTATCGTGAAAGCCAATTTCCGTGATACCAACTTACCTATTTATCATTTATACATATTTCTAAGCATTTGTTTTTATTTACCGAATAAATAAATAAAAAACACAAACAAAATATTTAGGTAATAGCCACGTTTTATTATCTACGGACCTGGATCAGGATAATTTTTTAACACGTAATACAACAACAACTTGGGATCCTGCTCTCTGTCTGGATTTATTTTGAAGATCCGAAAATTAGTTGTTACTAATGCGGGTAGATGTCTTCTCGTGGTAAAGTAGTATGAAATGCAGTGTAAAGAAAAAAGACAACGAATACATGAAAATGAACCAACGTTTTATTTTTATGGGATGATCGGTATGGATCTTAAGCTTTAACAAAACGCGGCTAATATTCTCCATCCCAAAAAGTAACAAGAGATACCTATTTCCTTCATATCCATCACCTACATTTTTTATACCAACCAAAATTCCTCGAAACTAGCAAAAACGAAAATTCCTGCCATTATTAAAAGATCGAGACGGACGCAAGAATGCAATTAAGTCTACCTGTTTCAAAACAGTCGTCCATAAAAAAATATATCCTCCACCCTCAAACATGAAAACAGAGAAATCCTTAAAAAAAAAATTTTCCTTGAAACTTTCCTTCATACATGTATCTCTCTGCCGTAAAAAATTCTCAGAAGGAATAAAAACAAAAATTCTTGCCAACGATCGAGACAAATGAAAAATTAAAAAAAAACCAGAAGTACCTAGGTACCTACCTATAAAACCATTGCAAAAATATATCTTGTTACGACGGGACGGACGTATTCAATAAATCGGTGCATACACATTTCACACCAACCTACATATCTATACCTACCTAACTAATAATTCAGCTTTCCTCACAAGTTATGAATTCACCTGTACCTAAATAAATTAATGAAAATGATTTTCTTAATTTCAAAACAAACCTCACAAAAATAAATAACACCAAAAGAAAATCCTTGCTACCTTTTACGAATATTGCGATTTGCGACGAAAGAACAAAAATGTTACTGCATGTCTATCTAGGTATACAGATACCCATCATCATCATGATCACAAAAAATAATAAGCAAAAAACTAAAAAAAAGCGAAGAAAAAAACAACGAAAACATTTGTTTATCCCTGATATATATGCATTTTGAAGAGATTTCAAATTTGAAATTGTTTCCAGAGAGATTTTTCGCTCTCGCTCTTTAAATTGACCAATGCAACATTTCGCAACATGTTGTCGTATCCAATATCAGATACGGACGGTTTTATTTTGGGTTCACTTTTCTTGTACTGGATGCGACATCTTGGTAACGGGTGATTTTTTGGCTGGTTTGGTTTTGGCAACACTGGTTTTGACAGCTGACGTGTGCTTAGTACCTTGTGTCACTGTCAAAGAGCTTCAGTTTGGTTTGCAATTTAACCATGGATCGTCTTACAAATGAACAACGCTTGCAAATTATTGAATTTTACTATCAAAATTCGTGCTCGGTTCGAAATGTTCATCGCGCGCTGCTTGTGTTCAGCGATGAGGCTCATTTTTGGTTGAATGTGTACGTAAATAAGCAAAATTGCCGCATTTGGAGTGAAGATCAGCCAGAAGCATTGCAACAGCTACCAATGCATCCCGAAAAAGCCACTGTTTGGTGCGGTTTATGGGCCGGCGGCATTATTGGGCCATATTTCTTCAAAGATGATGCGAATCGCTACCGAGCGATGATAACAAACTTTTTTTTGCCCGAAATGGAAGTTCTTGACTTGCATGATATGTGTTTTCAACAAGACGGTGCCATATGCCACACAGCACGCGAAACAATGGCGCAATTGCGAGGCGAGTTTGGTGAACAGTTAATTTCACGTTTCGGGCCGGTCAATTGGCCGCCTAGATCGTGCGATTTGACACCATTAGATTATTTTTTGTGGGGGTATGTCAAGGCTAATGTCTATAGGGACAAGCCCGCTTCGATTGACGCACTGGAAGCCAACATCCATGCATTCATTCGTGAGATACCGGCCGATATGTGTGAAAGAGTATGCCAAAATTGGACTCAGCGGATGGGCTACCTGAGACGCAGCCGCGGTCAACATTTGCATGAAATTATCTTTAAACATTAAATTGCAAGGTTCAAACTATCGATTCAAATAAATATTTCATTCATTTTTTCGAATTTTTTGTGTTTTTTTTTTAAAAAAAAGTTCTAAACCTCTTAAAAAATCACCCATTATTATATTATCTTTGGTTGAACGTTCTTGATTGGTATCTATGTTGTATGTGTTGTATGATCTCGCTGTTGGTATTAATGATGTCTGTGTTGTATGTTCTTGCTGTTGGTATTAATGATGTCTGTGTTGTATGATCTCGCTGTTGGTACTTATGATGTGTGTGTTGTATGAACTTGCTGTTACTGTTTACGTTGTCTGTGTTGAATGATCTTGCTGTTGGTATCTATGATGTCTGTGTTGTATGTAATTGCTGTTGGCATTAACGATTTCTTCTTAAAGTGATCTTTGTTATCCTGCCCCAAAAAAAAATTTAGCTTTGACGTGTAAGGGTTGCCGTGGACGTTGGTGTTTATCGACCAGCAAGTGCTGATGGCCTGAGGCGTAAAGCCTCATAAGTACTTCAGGCTTGGTTGTGGTTCAAAAAGTTGGGCCATTCCACAAAAAAAATCGTCGTTGATTTGGGAGTGAAGAGCTCTAGCTTGCGCTTCGCTCCTGGGTGCTTGTGCTAACGCTCTTGGCGGTTTGGTACTTCGCGGTAGGTATGGTGTGGAGCGCTCTTGAAGTTTGACTCGCAGAAACCTATGTATGCCTATATATATATATACATATATCTTTTTGTATATGTTTCTTTATAAAAGCTTCAAGCATCACGTGGCCTTTACTTACCAAGTCCTCGTTTTTTTTTTGTCCTTGTTCTTGTTATCTGATTTGTCGTTTAGTTTTAATTACGAGTATTTTGCTTCAGTTTTTGTGTAACTTTATTTGGTCACGATTTACTTTATCGTTTATATAATTTATTTTTTTGTCTTTAAGTGACTTTTTGATACAGTTTTGTCTCGAAAGACCAACCAAGTTTTTGACTACTAAGCGACTGTACCCTTGTTATCTTTTTTCTTTAATTATTTTTCCGGTCTACTACTTGCGCGCTCGACTTTCCAAAACCAACTGATGCCTTTTGTTCAGCTCATCAACTTCTCTTCCTCTTCATCCTCCGGAGTCATTTTTCGTCAAGATGTTCACTATGAAAGCACATCCGGTGCCCAATTTTTGGGACTTTCGGATAACTTTTTGAGTACAAAAATTCAAATCTAAATTTTTCACTCATAAGTGTAATCAATTTGGGGTTTTCTAAATTATGTAGAAACCCCTTACTCTGTACCTCGGTTAACCTCCTCCTCAATACTTGTAGTAGTGTTAGTTGACGAACCGATATGATTTCTGCTTCTTCTCTCTTCTTTTTTTTCTTTTTTTTTCTATAACACATTGCTTCCTCATGTTTAGACCACTCAGTATCGCTAACTGACCAATTTCGATTCTCAAGCCTTTCCGTAGCAGAATGGTATCGACGTTCGCTTTCCTGGCCCATCACGATCGCTCCCTCAGTTCAAATCCTCCTCCAACCTCTTATTTTTTTTTTTTGTTTAAGTTGTATATTCTTCGTCATATATCTATATTCATTATTTATTTATTATTAAGTTTTTTTTTTTTGTGTTGAAATTTGTAGCTTTCTTCTTGGATAGCCTGTAGATTCCGATCTAAACTGTCTAATTGAGTAAAATTTCCACTAGATACTTCCACCCTCATCTAAGCTTCCTGGTGTTAACTTCCCTAAAAGAATTTTCGAAAGATGTTACAATAAATTTCCTTGCTAGCCGAGATTCCAACCCTAAAAATTTTTTTTTTAAATGCCAAAAATTCGATGGCGAAGAGATTCGCCGTGGTTTGGTTATGTACCTGCTTCTAAATTTTAAATAACGGGTGATTTTTTAAGATGTTTAGAACTTTTTTTAAAAAAAAAACACAAAAAATTCGAAAAAATGAATGAAATATTTATTTGAATCGATAGTTTGAACCTTGCAATTTAATGTTTAAAGATAATTTCATGCAAATGTTGACCGCGGCTGCGTCTCAGGTAGCCCATCCGCTGAGTCCAATTTTGGCATACTCTTTCACACATATCGGCCGGTATCTCACGAATGAATACATGGATGTTGGCTTCCAGTGCGTCAATCGAAGCGGGCTTGTCCCTATAGACATTAGCCTTGACATACCCCCACAAAAAATAATCTAATGGTGTCAAATCGCACGATCTAGGCGGCCAATTGACCGGCCCGAAACGTGAAATTAACTGTTCACCAAACTCGCCTCGCAATTGCGCCATTGTTTCGCGTGCTGTGTGGCATGTGGCACCGTCTTGTTGAAACCACATATCATGCAAGTCAAGAACTTCCATTTCGGGCAAAAAAAAGTTTGTTATCATCGCTCGGTAGCGTTCACCATTGACAGTAACGCTGCGATTCGCATCATCTTTGAAGAAATAGGCCCAATAATGCCGCCGGCCCATAAACCGCACCAAACAGTGGCGTTTTCGGGATGCATTGGTAGCTGTTGCAATGCTTCTGGCTGATCTTCACTCCAAATGCGGCAATTTTGCTTATTTACGTACCCATTCAACCAAAAATGAGCCTCATCGCTGAACACAAGCAGCGCGCGATGAACATTTCGAACCGAGCACGAATTTTGATAGTAAAATTCAATAATTTGCAAGCGTTGTTCATTTGTAAGACGATCCATGGTTAAATTGCAAACAAAACTGAAGCTGTTTGACAGTGACACAAGGTACTAAACACACGTCAGCTGTCAAAACCAGTGTTGCCAAAACCAAACCAGCTTAAAAATCACCCATTATAATAACGTCAGCCAATTATTTTACTACAAACCTGATACTTTTTGCGAAGATGTGCGAGTAAAAAGGATCAGGAAAAACTAAGAGCTCTCATGCACAGGTGGAGTTGCCGCGCTGTTGGACTTTGAGCTATCTTTTGAGGTCTTTGCAATGGTATACTCCAATTCGTTTACCGTAAAGTCCTCCAGTTCATATAAATTGTTCCCGACAGGTTTACGTATCCTCATCCTTAAAATTTTGGGACAAAGTTTTGCACTTATCTTCTTCGTAGCATCGCTTAAAACGAAATTCCGCCGATATACTATCTCGCCCGTGCAAAACTTTTCATTTTTACTCCGTGTATTGTAGGTGTTCTCATACTTCGAGTTCGATTCGCAGAGATTCCTTTATGTGCGTGTGCAGGATGTTCATCTGAGCTGCTTTCGGGAATACCTTCATCTCGGCGTTGTTCAGGCAATCCAATTCACGAAGCAGCCGGTAATCGGAACCGTGTTCCACCATGGGTTGTCCAAACAGGGCCTCGAACAGCGGTTCGCAACGCACAAGCGATGCTAGGAAGATGAGCATCCCAATTCTTTTGGTCAGGGTCTATATAGGACCGAACCGCCCCAAGAGTTGACCGGTTTATTCTTTTACTGGCATTCGCGTGCGGGCAGCACACCGCTGTTCTGACGTAGTGTTTGGGTCGGAGCCTTGCACATTTTGCAAGTGTTACACTTTCCGATAAATTCTTTGACCTGTGCTGCCATTCCGGCCAGAAAAACTGAGTCCGTAGTCTGTACAAAGTTTTAGATATCCCTCCATGCGAGGCTCGCGGTGGCTGCTGAGCCAAGGATATCACTGGCTCCCTGAGCCATTTAGGCACCCAAAGTTTCCAAACTGTAAAGGATTCCATGTGCAATGTCTGACCTTCTTATACACAAAATTGTTTGAAACTTGAAGGTCAGGTAGCTGTTCTTTTTGCTTTTCGACGGTTTAATGAGCTAACAATATTCCTCCGATTGAAAATTGGGGTCTGTAAGATCGATATGTAGTACGTCGGGAGTTCCAGTTCCCACCAATCCATCGAAGTCCAGAGCTTCAGTGTCGTAAACTCGAGATAGCGCATCTGGGACCACATTTTGAGAACCTTTTCGATGTTCGATAGAGAACTCGAACCCTTGAAGCTTCAGGCTCCATCCAGCCAAACGTCCGCTTAAATCCTTTTGGCTCATGAGCCACTTTAAGCTCGAATGGTCAGTTATTATTCTTAAAGGTTGTCCTTCTACATAAGGAGGAAATTTTTTGACTCCTACCACCGCAGGCCAGGCATTCGCGCTCTGTTACGCTATAGTTGCGCTGCGCCTTATTAAGTTTTTGCGAATGATAATAAATCGTCCGGTCGTTACCTTCCTCGTCCAGTTGGCATAATACGCAGCCGATGCCTGAGTTGGACGCATCACACAAAATAATAAACTCCTTATTGAAGTCCGGAGTTACCAGAATGGGAGCTGAAGTTAAGAGGCCTTTAATTTTTAAAAAAGCGGCTATGGATGGCGTCCCCTCCGAAAACAATGTTTTTTCCTTATTTGAGGGTGTCAGTCATCGGACTAGCTAAGGCTGAAAAATCCTTGACAAATCGCCTATACCAACCCGCTTTTCCTAAAAAGCTCCTCAGCTGCCGGAAGGTTTTGGGTATAAGGGAATCTACTATTCCGGATACCTTCTTCTGATCGGTTTTCAGGACACCATCACCTGCAACAAACCCTAAGAAATTTAGCTCTTTGAAACAGAACTTCGACTTTTGAATATTGATCGTCAGTCCTGCCTCTCGGAGTTTTGCTGCTAGAATCCCTAACAATGTGCTTTTCGAAGGTACTCGATACCACTAGTAAATCGTCGACATATGGAAAAATTTTTTCTCGCAGATTACCTGGCACCACTTTGTCTACTACTTGACATATTGTTTGCATCGCGTTCTTAAATCTAAATGGCATAACTGAAAACTGCGTTAACTGTCAACTGGGAACCGAAAACGCAGTCTTCTCCCTCGAGGACTTCTCCAACGGTATCTGCCAGAACGCGTTCTTGAGATCCACACTAGAAATAAAGTGAGTATCTGTAGGACGGGATAGCAAACCTTCTATATGAGCCATTAGATACGCATAACCCTTGGTCTTGGCGTTAACTTTGCGATAGTCCAGGCAAAGACGATTTTTCCCGGGTTTACGCACCGACACTATCGGTGAGCTCCATGCGCTTGAGCTTTCTTCAATAACGCCAATCCCAATCATACGATCCAATTCCACATATAGAAGTTTTTGAACCGCTGGAGAAACAGGATAATGTCTTTGTTTAATCGGTTCCGCGTCTCCCCTGTCGATCTTTTGTTCCACTAGTGCTGTTTTTCCTAGGCCTAAAACCGCAGAGGAAGGAAACAGATTAATGGATTTTTCCAATGTCTTCGACTGCTCGCTTGTCAACACATGGGCGTTTGGATCGAAATCTTTTTGGCTCACATGGAGTGTTAGTTCAGATACTAAAGGGTTTTCCAATAAGAGGTGTTATTTTGAATAGCCCGCTATTTCGGTAGCTGTCACTTTTGAAGCTGTCATTTTTTGACATTTGACAAGTAGAAACTACGCCATTAATAAAAATGGAACGATACACGCTTCAACAACGCCTTGAAATTATTAAAATTCACTATAAAAATGGTGAAAATTTGGCAGAGACGGTTCGTAAAACTAAAACATTTTTGGGTCGTCGTGAAGCACCTTGTCGGACCGCAATACAGAAATTGGTGGACAAATTCGAGCTGTTGGGACAAGTTAGTGATGTGAAGAATAAAACCCGTGCACGTCGCTCAAGAACAACTGAGAATATTGCTGTTGTAGCCCAAAGTGTTGGAGAAAACCCAGGTTTGTCCATTCCTCGTCGTTCTTTGGAATTTGGCATTCCACAAACGTTATTACACCGCATTTTGCATAAAGACTTGGCTTATAAAGTTCAGTTAACACAAGAACTCAAGCCGGCTGATCATCAACAACGTCGTGTCTTTGCTGATTGGGTCCTTGAAATGCATGAAAATGATCCGGAATTTCATCGAAAAATCATCTTGACTGATGAGGCCCATTTCCACCTCGGAGGCTACGTCAACAAGCAAAACTGTCGCATCTGGGGCTCGGAAAACCCAAGAGTTATTGTTGAAAAGCCTCTCCATCCTCAACGCGTGACTGTTTGGTGCGGTTTATGGTCCGGCGGGGTCATTGGACCTTACTTTTTCGAAAATGAGGCTGGATTGCGCTATCGAGAGATGATTAATGATTTTTTATGGCCGGATTTGGATGGTATTGATCTGGACAACGTTTACTTTCAACAAGACGGCGCTACGTGCCACACAAGCAATGAAACCATCGATCTTTTACGGGAAAAGTTTCCGGACCGTATTATCTCTCGAAGAGGTGATCACAATTGGCCACCGAGATCTTGTGATTTAACACCTTGCGACTTCTTCCTTTGGGGCCACGTGAAAGATATGGTCTACGCCAACAGCCCAGCGTCGATTCAAGACCTCAAAGATGGAATTCGTGAGGCTATCGATGACATAGGGCAGCCACTTTGCGATTTGGTTATGGAAACTTTCATGAAAAGGATATGGTCCTGTAAGCGTGGTCGTGGCGGCCATTTGGCTGATGTTGTGTTCCATTATTAAGGGCATACCTTCCTCTTTATAATGAAATAAACATCCGATCATTTATCTCAAAAAATGCCATTTTTCTTTGAATATCAAAATAACACCTCTTATTGGATTTGGAGCAGTGTTTAATTGTTTCCAGAAGTCTATACCTAAGTATAAGGGCTGCTGCAAGGAAAGTAAGATAAACAAATCAATGGTTTTTGTAACGCCCTTGTACGTGACCTTAGCCACTGTTTTGTCGACTATGGCTCGGCTCGTTCCATTAGCCGTTCTTATACCTGAATTGAAGTTAGTAAATGCAACGTTCTTTCTAGCTAAAAATTCTTTCTTATCCACACCCAGGCAACTGACACTCGCCCAACTGTCTAGGAGGCCAAACATCGGCTCGACCAAAATTTGTACCATTGCGTATCGTCCGTGCAACATAGCGTCGTAGCTTCTATGGCTTTATATCATTTCCTTTTTTCTTTAAACTTTTACCGTAGCTTCGTCACTCAAGACACAGACACAGAATTCTCCTGGCTTTGAGATCCGAAAATAATCTGTCTTACTTCATAATAATTTTGTATTCTATCGTGAAGAGTTTTATATGCGATCCTTGGGGGTTCGTCGGTCCGGTTTTTTGTCGATTCCATGGGTCAACTTCGATTTGATTTCAGGATTGTCATCGATGGATGTGCTAGGGCTTAGTCGAAATTCGTGGGTGAATGTGGAGATATAGCTTTGCAGGATGAATGTACGTCTGGTTAGGGGCCGGATTCTGTTTCGGAGAGCAGCTGTTCCGTCCTTTGAGGAGTCGCTAGTGGAGTAGCTGAAGCTAAAGCTTGGTGAACAATATTTGTTACCTCGCCCTACTTCTTTCAGCTTCCGCCCTCAAGAACTCCAAATCTTTGACCCAATTAAGACCAGTTGCTGCCGTAACGACTTCTTCTATATAGCTTGAAAGTAAGTCATTCTCCTCGTCTTCCGTCGTTCCCATAGGGTCTGCCTGCTGCGCTTCCGCCTGTCGTGTGGAGTCCTCGTTCAAGTTAGATCATTTTGTCGTAAACTTGAAGCTGCTCCTGATTCGTCGGCTAGTTCCCAGGTTTGGGACTCCGTGGCCCCCATCAGTAACTGCCATTTCATTTGCATTGGATGTAAGCGCATGTATGTACGGTCCCCCATATCGAAGAACTAAAATCGATTCAGAGTTATCTTTACACTAAACCACTTTGATTCATTCAATTGTACTACCAACAAAAAAAAAAAATAGAGATACCGACACTAGATGGAACTCTTATTCTCAATTACCCAAAAGTCCCTTTCCAATACTACTAATGTTGGGAAAAAAAATTTTACATTTACTTAATCTTAAACGTGTAAATTCCACCAACAAAAAATATTTCAGAAAAAACCGAACCAAAACAAAAAAAGAAAAAACTGCTCAAGATCCGATCTTTAAATACTCAGTTTGTAATTTGTAAACCAAGTTCAAAAGTTCTAAGAAAGAGAAAAAAAAAACGATTCCAGATATCCAGATATTCCACCGTGGTGGAATCCAAACAGGGCCACCGGATTCCCATGGCTGGGGGGGTATGGCAACACTGCAATAACACCAGCAGTGCCTTGAAGTGGTGATCGTCCGTCTGCTGTCAATTCCTTTGATTTTTATTTTAACGGCCTGATTTGTGTTCATGTTCCAGGTGAGGTAAACTTTCGGGGGCGAAATCCCCTCGTTCCGGCGAGTTAAGCTAAGCAACGCAAGCAGGCCGTGTTCCCCGAAACTTATCACTCAAATCCCTTTTCTAACCTATACCTTTCCAAATTTCCTAACCTTTCCTGAATTGTCCAACCATTCCACCTTACCGACTCTCCTATGATTCCTCTTGGCTCGCGCCCCCCCACGTTGGGCGCCACCTGTAACGAACCTGTTCTTGTATTTTTAGGACCCTACAAAAAAAAAAGGTAACTCACTAATCTCCCAAAAGGGAGGTGCTAAAACTCTAAAAAAAATCTTATGCACGACTGAATTAACTCAAAATTTATTCGTTCCTAAAAATATTCTGAAATCCCTTCCCTTACGAACTATAGTCACAGGACACTATACGCCGATCCAGTCAGCAGGAGAGGAGGGTGTCCGTGTCCGGTCTACTAAACTTGACTTGGCATGCTTGGCTTTCGCCTTGGCTCCGCTCGTCGTAATGGGTAGGTTCTTGCCAAAGTAGTTACCGAACATTTATTACGTCGATTTCATGCCAGTTCTAACGATATTATTAACAATTTATAACTGGTTCAAATATTTGAGCCCGAAATTTATCCCACTTCTAAAAAAAAAGAAGAAAATCTTGTTAAACGAATTGTAAGAAATAAGTCTTGAGTGAGTGACAACTAACTAACAGGGGCCACACTGAAAATTGATCGGGACCAGATGTCTTTTGTCCTGCTATGGCTATCCCTCCTCCGCATCACCTTTGACGCGACCTTGGCTGCAGCGACCACGTTGTATTCTTGCTGTAGCCCCCTTACTTGATCTCTAGTGTTAACTCATTAGATTAACATTGCTGTTGTCGTCACCGACCTTGCCGTTCCGAGCTTATGACGATGCCCACTTCCACCCTTTAACTAACTTACTAGCACCACATTCTAATTACGAACTCCGTGTAAAAATGAGTCGTCTTCCCACAGCGTACCAAAGTTCAACTAATAAAACCATTTATCATTTCAATTTCCTTCACAAATTTATTTGAAAAAAAAAATATGTATAAGTACATCAAGATAAACAAAATTAAATAAAAGGTGAGGAAATATTCTAATGATTTTACATATCCTCTCTTTTTTTCAAATGCTTTAATTCTCGAAACGAAGACAAAAAAATTAAACTTTATAGACCCTAAAATTAGGTAATTTAATTTAACATTTCTAAATCTAACCACCTTTAAGTATACTATAATCTAATACCAAGTTCACCTATATAGTATACATTTAGGTCGTTACTGGTATGTTTAAAAAAAAAATTTATCATAGGTTTTCAATTGCGGCGAATTCGAACACAGAAACCTTCAAAATTCAATATATTGATATATAAATTTCACTTAATTAATTTTTTTTGTTAATAGTTAAAGCAGGCTGTAGGCAATAAAAGATGTTTGTTTAGTGCAACGTTTCGAACGTGTTTACGTCCTTCATCAAGCCTTATTTTACTATCCAAATATAAAAATAAACAATAGTAAATTTTAATAAGTTCACCAGAAAGGGTTATCATCATGAGACAGCTCATCACAGACGACTCGACATGGTCGCAGCTCAGCATGGGCATACTGGACATAGTAAATCTCATCATAGCCACAAGATTCATTTCCAGAATGAATTTTGTGTAATAGCATGGTTTGGTTAACTTTTCCTATAGATGTATAGATATAATGCATGAAATAAGGGAGGGTGAAGTAATTTGTTTGGCTTAGCGTGAGGCTGGCTGAAGGCTGGAACAATGATTTGGAAAACAGAGAAAGAGAATAGAAAGCTGCATATTGTGATGCTTTTTCTTCGTGGCTGAGGTAAGCTCGCCGGTGTCCAGGATTCTTCCCAAAGAAGCAACGAAACTTGGGCTTGGAGGGTCTTTAACTCCGAATGAAATAGTTCAATTTCCTTTGATTAATTCAATCAATTTTTATTCGGTCGAAATTTATAACATGGTATTTCATATAACTTGGTTAACAATAGTCTGTCTCTTAAAATAAAATAACACGGTATTTCATATATTTCATATAATACAATATTTTGTTTTCCTAAATAACTAACACGGTATTTCATATAATGTGTCCCCAGCACGCAACCTGGGGAACGAAACGGTCGGAAACTCGCGGAGGAGAACCTTGTCCAGTGAACTTCTTGAAGAGGAGCCCAAAGGAACTAAACGGTCGGGAACTCTGTATAGAGACCCTTGTCCCTAGCACACAAACTAAGGAACAAAGCGGGCGGAACTCACGGAGGGGAACCTTGTCCAGTGAGCTGCTTGAAGAGAAGCCCAAAGGAACGAAGCGGTCGGGGATTCTAAAAGAAAACCCTTGTCCTTAGCACACAACCTAAGGAACAAAGCGGGTGGAACTCACTGAAGAGAACCTGTCCTATGAGCTGCTTGAAGAGGAGCTCAGAGGAACAAAACGGGGTCGGGGATCCTTATCGGAAACCCTATGTCCCTAGCAAGCAACCTAGGGAACAAAGCGGGCGGAACTCACGGAGGAGAACCTTGTCCAGTGAACTTCTTGAAGAGGAGTCCAAAGGAACTAAGCGGTCGGGAACTCTGTATAGAGACCCTTGTCCCTAGCGCACAAACTAAGGAACAAAGCGGGCGGAACTCACGGAGGAGAACCTTGTCCAATGAGCTGCTTGAAGAGAAGCCCAAAGGAACGAAGCGGTCGGGGATTCTAAAAGAAAACCCTTGTCCTTAGCACACAACCTAAGGAACGAAGCGGGTGGAACTCACTGCAGAGAACCTGTCCAATGAGCTGCTTGAAGAGGAGCTCAGAGGAACAAAACGGGGTCGGGGATCCTTATCGGAAACCCTATGTCCCTAGCAAGCAACCTAGGGAACAAAGCGGGCGGAACTCACGGAGGAGAACCTTGTCCAGTGAACTTCTTGAAGAGGAGTCCAAAGGAACTAAGCGGTCGGGGATTCTAAAAGAAAACCCTTGTCCTTAGCACACAACCTAAGGAACAAAGCGGGTGGAACTCGATGCAGAGAACCTGTCCAATGAGCTGCTTGAAGAGGAGCTCAGAGGAACCAAACGGGGTCGGGAATCCTTATCGGAAGCCCTATGTCCCTAGTAAGCAACCTAGGGAACAAAGCGGTCGGAACTCTCGTAGGAGAACCTTGTCCAGTGAACTTCTTGAAGAGGAGTCCAAAGGAACGAAGCGGTCGGGTATTCTAGAAGAAAACCCTTGTCCTTAGCACACAACCTAAGGAACAAAGCGGGCGGAACTCACGGAGAAGAACCTTGTCCAGTGAGCTGCTTGAAGAGGAGCCCAAAGGAACGAAGCGGTCGGGGATTCTAAAAGAAAACCCTTGTCCTTAGCACACAACCTAAGGAACAAAGCGGGTGGAACTCGATGCAGAGAACCTGTCCAATGAGCTGCTTGAAGAGGAGCTCAGAGGAACAAAACGGGGTCGGGAATCCTTATCGGAAGCCCTATGTCCCTAGTAAGCAACCTAGGGAACAAAGCGGGCGGAACTCACGGAGGAGAACCTTGTCCAGTGAACTTCTTGAAGAGGAGTCCAAAGGAACTAAGCGGTCGGGGATCTGAATAGATACCCTTGTCCCTAGCACACAAACTAAGGAACAAAGCGGGCGGAACTCACGGAGGAGAACCTTGTCCAGTGAGCTGCTTGAAGAGGAGCCCAAAGGAACGAAGCGGTCGGGGATTCTAAAAGAAAACCCTTGTCCTTAGCACACAACCTAAGGAACAAAGCGGGTGGAACTCACTGCAGAGAACCTGTCCAATGAGCTGCTTGAAGAGGAGCTCAGAGGAACAAAGCGGGGTCAGGGGATCTTACAAATAATACTTAATAATACCAAATAATAAAATAATAATGTCTATTCTATCTAATGCCCTACAATTTTATAAAAAAAGTTAGATTGGCTTCTCAGCTGAGTAAACTCCGCTAAGCAATGCCTATCTGTCACCGAACACCCTTTAAAAAGGCTTTTGTTGCGGCCGATCTTTGATTCTCTATACACTAGATTGGTACCCACACTTGGACGAGAAAGAAAGACAATTTTGTTGTTTTCCTTACCTCGCCTTATAACATCTGCGGCTCTAACATAGTGTGAACTATGAAAATTAAATATTAAATTTGTAGGAGTATTTCTTAACTAAACTGGTAAACTAGTGAATGCTAAACTATTGACGTACGCTATGCATGGGATCGTATAGCTAAACGATTAAGGTGCCTGCAGGAGTCGTATATAGTTGCACAGTAAATTGTGCTTTTATGATTAGGGTATATGTATACTGTATAACTATAATAATATGATTAAATTTATATATAGGAATTGTAACGCTTCGTTACAGTCCCCCCTTACTTTAGTAGACGAGAACCCTCTCGTCTTTATACATTTAATTCTTTTTTCTTTTTTTTTTTTAAAAAGACTTATATTTATATTTATTTAGATACATTTATATATGTATATATTTTTTTTTCTGATTTTGTGTTGTTTTTTTTTTTTTTTTTTTTTTTTTTTGTGTTTTTTTTTTGTCTCTTTTTTTTTTTAATACTTTTAACTTAATTAAAGAAATTAATATAACGGTTAATTAAAAATAAAGAACTAAATGCTTAGTAAAATAAAAGTGGATTCGGACTTGGATGTTGGTTTATTGTGGGACCTCTATTGACTTCTTCTGGTCGTGCCACTTTATGATCGCTTGATTGCCTTTCTTGTTAAAGCGTACCGAGATGTTTCCCCATGGACGCTTGATGGAAAACGCCCTGTAGTGTTTCTTCCCCTTCAACGATATTCCTTGAAAGGGGTCACTCGGGACTTTGGTTGCCTTCTTGCGATGGGTTGGAGTCGTCGGTACTGGCTTCCCCTTAGGATCATCGGGCGGTTTTGCGAGCTTCATAATGTCAAGAGGTTCGGATTTGTCGTTGGCGTAAATATGGGTGGCGACGGTTACGGTGGCTGGTTGTTTCACCCACAACTTACGTGGTTTTTTTTACTGTGGGTTTGACATTCGGTGTTGCCTTGGTTGCTGCTGGTTCGGTAGATGTGTTTTGGTGCGTGATCTTACTCTTGTTGTTGACAGAGGAGGTGCATGAGGGTTTGTCGGAGTAGGTAGAAGAGATGGTAGAATCTCGGGTGACGGCGGCGGCGGCGGTTGGCTTAAATTCTACTTGTCGTCCGGTGGTGATCTGGCATTCTGGTGTTACGGTGATGACTGGTGGTTTGGTATCGGTAGGATATACTATCGAAGAACTATTTATGTCAAGTTTGTTACTAGGCAACTCGAAGGCTGAGTACGCAAAGTCAATCTCTATAGATTTCATACCCTTTTTCTCGGTAATTTGCTTTCCATTGACAAATATCTGGATGCCTACTTTTCCTAATATATCCATTCCGAAAATGGCATCTTCCTTTAACCCTGGTAGGTAGGTAACTTCTCCAGAAACAGGTGTCTCGCCTAGATAAAATGTCACGGTATAATGTTCTGAGGTGCTGACAGAATTACCATTGGGCAAGTGAATCGTCCTTTCAGAATTCCGCATAGGCATTTCTAATAACCTGAATTTCTGTCGTAAGGCGTCTCCTACGAACGTCTTCGTGGAACCGGTATCGATTAAGGCTTTAAACATCTGTTCGTTGAATTTAATCGATAGGAAAGATCGAGTTTCTACTGACGGGTGTGTGTTGATAACGGCAACGGGCTTTCGGTGGCAATTACAATCGTCGGTTAGAATTCCATCTTGGCCACAAAAAGAACAAAATAAGTGAAACGGTCGGCGGCAATTTTCTTTCTGATGCCCTCGTTGCTTGCAGTTCCAACAGTGTGTTGACCGGTCGAACGGGGGTGTGGTGGCTGGAAGTGCTCTGCTCATCGGAACAGGCGATGAGTGTTGGTGACCAGGTGCGGAGCGGTGGTAAGCGTTACTACTTCCAATCTCTGGGACGTTAGGTTGAGGAGTCCTATGAGATGGGACGGACTGATTGAAGTTGGTTGAGGGGCGATAGTTTCGTTCATCATTTCTTATCGCTTCGAATTCCTCAGATAGGATGATCAACTCGTCTAGCGTCCTGAAGTCTGTGCGTCGCACGTAGTATCGGTATTCTGGACGGAGGTTCTCATATATTCTATCTATTAAATCAGCTGCGGTTAGGCGGGGATGCTGGCGGATCAGGTACTGTGCTGTCATTATAAAATCCTTTGCTCGCTCTCGCGGACCTTCGCGTTTTCTGAAGATCTCATCTTCAAGGCGAAATAAGTACCGCGCTGGTAGAAAATGTTGCAGAAACAGGCTACGAAATTCTTCCCATGATGAGAAGCTGTTCCGTTTAATTCGTAGCCACTCCAATGCTGTTCCGCGGAATATTTCTGGGAGCGGTCTAAGCATATCGTTCGGCGGTATGTTGTAGCAACTGGTTAGTTCTTCTATCCTCTCCAAAAATTCTAGGGGGTTCCCAGTGGAATCGAACCTCAATCCCCATTTACGGACCATGTTCATAACTTCGGCCTCGTAACTTAAAGTGAGACGGGTAGACGGTTGTGGGCGAAGTTCTGGTCTCGGCGGCGGTATTGGAGCGGTAGTAGTCTGGTTGTAGGAGCAAGATGGAAGATTTAATCCAGTGTATGGCTGATATATCGGTGCTGGTACAGAGAATGGTTTTCTAAATTCAGGGACGTTCAATAATAATGGTGTCCTGGGTGGCGGCGGTGGGACGGGGATGTCAATTTGACTTGTAAACGGCTGTTTGCTGGCGGGCGGTTCTTCGTCAGTGGGTTCAGCATTATTTCTTTCTTCTATAATGCCTTCCCATTCCTCGCACAGGTTCTGGGTAGATTTATGCGTCCGGAGCTCTTTAAAGTGTTGACTTAGCCTTTTCCGGAGCACTTGCATATTGCCACTTGTGTCCAAATTTCTAGCAGTTAGGACTTCGATGAGCTCAGGTTTCTTCAGGAAATATATGAATCCAAGATTTGCATATGGGTTGTATTCGCTCATCGGAGGTTCCTCGGAATCGGACATGTTGAAGCTGGTCGGTGCGGATCTGGTTCTGGTTAATGCGGTAGTAGTTCGGTGGAACTTTTTGAAGGGTCTCAGTTAATTCGGCGGTCGGGATACAGATAAATCCTTCAAGGGCTTATCGGAATAAAACGGAAAACGGCGGTCGGTGTTGCCTTGAAAGATTTCGGGTTGGTCGGCGGTCGGAGTTCGGTTGATCCTTCAAATGTCCCTGCTCGGGCGCCAATTTGTGATGCTTTTTCTTCGTGGCTGAGGTAAGCTCGCCGGTGTCCAGGATTCTTCCCGAAGAAGCAACGAAACTTGGGCTTGGAGGGTCTTTAACTCCGAATGAAATAGTTCAATTTCCTTTGATTAATTCAATCAATTTTTATTCGGTCGAAATTTATAACATGGTATTTCATATAACTTGGTTAACAATAGTCTGTCTCTTAAAATAAAATAACACGGTATTTCATATATTTCATATAATACAATATTTTGTTTTCCTAAATAACTAACACGGTATTTCATATAATGTGTCCCCAGCACGCAACCTGGGGAACGAAACGGTCGGAAACTCGCGGAGGAGAACCTTGTCCAGTGAACTTCTTGAAGAGGAGCCCAAAGGAACTAAACGGTCGGGAACTCTGTATAGAGACCCTTATCCCTAGCACACAAACTAAGGAACAAAGCGGGCGGAACTCACGGAGGGGAACCTTGTCCAGTGAGCTGCTTGAAGAGAAGCCCAAAGGAACGAAGCGGTCGGGGATTCTAAAAGAAAACCCTTGTCCTTAGCACACAACCTAAGGAACAAAGCGGGTGGAACTCACTGAAGAGAACCTGTCCTATGAGCTGCTTGAAGAGGAGCTCAGAGGAACAAAACGGGGTCGGGGATCCTTATCGGAAACCCTATGTCCCTAGCAAGCAACCTAGGGAACAAAGCGGGCGGAACTCACGGAGGAGAACCTTGTCCAGTGAACTTCTTGAAGAGGAGTCCAAAGGAACTAAGCGGTCGGGAACTCTGTATAGAGACCCTTGTCCCTAGCGCACAAACTAAGGAACAAAGCGGGCGGAACTCACGGAGGAGAACCTTGTCCAATGAGCTGCTTGAAGAGAAGCCCAAAGGAACGAAGCGGTCGGGGATTCTAAAAGAAAACCCTTGTCCTTAGCACACAACCTAAGGAACGAAGCGGGTGGAACTCACTGCAGAGAACCTGTCCAATGAGCTGCTTGAAGAGGAGCTCAGAGGAACAAAACGGGGTCGGGGATCCTTATCGGAAACCCTATGTCCCTAGCAAGCAACCTAGGGAACAAAGCGGGCGGAACTCACGGAGGAGAACCTTGTCCAGTGAACTTCTTGAAGAGGAGTCCAAAGGAACTAAGCGGTCGGGGATTCTAAAAGAAAACCCTTGTCCTTAGCACACAACCTAAGGAACAAAGCGGGTGGAACTCGATGCAGAGAACCTGTCCAATGAGCTGCTTGAAGAGGAGCTCAGAGGAACCAAACGGGGTCGGGAATCCTTATCGGAAGCCCTATGTCCCTAGTAAGCAACCTAGGGAACAAAGCGGTCGGAACTCTCGTAGGAGAACCTTGTCCAGTGAACTTCTTGAAGAGGAGTCGAAAGGAACGAAGCGGTCGGGTATTCTAGAAGAAAACCCTTGTCCTTAGCACACAACCTAAGGAACAAAGCGGGCGGAACTCACGGAGAAGAACCTTGTCCAGTGAGCTGCTTGAAGAGGAGCCCAAAGGAACGAAGCGGTCGGGGATTCTAAAAGAAAACCCTTGTCCTTAGCACACAACCTGAGGAACAAAGCGGGTGGAACTCGATGCAGAGAACCTGTCCAATGAGCTGCTTGAAGAGGAGCTCAGAGGAACAAAACGGGGTCGGGAATCCTTATCGGAAGCCCTATGTCCCTAGTAAGCAACCTAGGGAACAAAGCGGGCGGAACTCACGGAGGAGAACCTTGTCCAGTGAACTTCTTGAAGAGGAGTCCAAAGGAACTAAGCGGTCGGGGATCTGAATAGATACCCTTGTCCCTAGCACACAAACTAAGGAACAAAGCGGGCGGAACTCACGGAGGAGAACCTTGTCCAGTGAGCTGCTTGAAGAGGAGCCCAAAGGAACGAAGCGGTCGGGGATTCTAAAAGAAAACCCTTGTCCTTAGCACACAACCTAAGGAACAAAGCGGGTGGAACTCACTGCAGAGAACCTGTCCAATGAGCTGCTTGAAGAGGAGCTCAGAGGAACAAAGCGGGGTCAGGGGATCTTACAAATAATACTTAATAATACCAAATAATAAAATAATAATGTCTATTCTATCTAATGCCCTACAATTTTATAAAAAAAGTTAGATTGGCTTCTCAGCTGAGTAAACTCCGCTAAGCAATGCCTATCTGTCACCGAACACCCTTTAAAAAGGCTTTTGTTGCGGCCGATCTTTGATTCTCTATACACTAGATTGGTACCCACACTTGGACGAGAAAGAAAGACAATTTTGTTGTTTTCCTTACCTCGCCTTATAACATCTGCGGCTCTAACATAGTGTGAACTATGAAAATTAAATATTAAATTTGTAGGAGTATTTCTTAACTAAACTGGTAAACTAGTGAATGCTAAACTATTGACGTACGCTATGCATGGGATCGTATAGCTAAACGATTAAGGTGCCTGCAGGAGTCGTATATAGTTGCACAGTAAATTGTGCTTTTATGATTAGGGTATATGTATACTGTATAACTATAATAATATGATTAAATTTATATATAGGAATTGTAACGCTTCGTTACAGTCCCCCCTTACTTTAGTAGACGAGAACCCTCTGGTCTTTATACATTTAATTCTTTTTTCTTTTTTTTTTTTAAAAAGACTTATATTTATATTTATTTAGATACATTTATATATGTATATATTTTTTTTTCTGATTTTGTGTTGTTTTTTTTTTTTTTTTTTTTTTTTTTTTGTGTTTTTTTTTTGTCTCTTTTTTTTTTTAATACTTTTAACTTAATTAAAGAAATTAATATAACGGTTAATTAAAAATAAAGAACTAAATGCTTAGTAAAATAAAAGTGGATTCGGACTTGGATGTTGGTTTATTGTGGGACCTCTATTGACTTCTTCTGGTCGTGCCACTTTATGATCGCTTGATTGCCTTTCTTGTTAAAGCGTACCGAGATGTTTCCCCATGGACGCTTGATGGAAAACGCCCTGTAGTGTTTCTTCCCCTTCAACGATATTCCTTGAAAGGGGTCACTCGGGACTTTGGTTGCCTTCTTGCGATGGGTTGGAGTCGTCGGTACTGGCTTCCCCTTAGGATCATCGGGCGGTTTTGCGAGCTTCATAATGTCAAGAGGTTCGGATTTGTCGTTGGCGTAAATATGGGTGGCGACGGTTACGGTGGCTGGTTGTTTCACCCACAACTTACGTGGTTTTTTTTACTGTGGGTTTGACATTCGGTGTTGCCTTGGTTGCTGCTGGTTCGGTAGATGTGTTTTGGTGCGTGATCTTACTCTTGTTGTTGACAGAGGAGGTGCATGAGGGTTTGTCGGAGTAGGTAGAAGAGATGGTAGAATCTCGGGTGACGGCGGCGGCGGCGGTTGGCTTAAATTCTACTTGTCGTCCGGTGGTGATCTGGCATTCTGGTGTTACGGTGATGACTGGTGGTTTGGTATCGGTAGGATATACTATCGAAGAACTATTTATGTCAAGTTTGTTACTAGGCAACTCGAAGGCTGAGTACGCAAAGTCAATCTCTATAGATTTCATACCCTTTTTCTCGGTAATTTGCTTTCCATTGACAAATATCTGGATGCCTACTTTTCCTAATATATCCATTCCGAAAATGGCATCTTCCTTTAACCCTGGTAGGTAGGTAACTTCTCCAGAAACAGGTGTCTCGCCTAGATAAAATGTCACGGTATAATGTTCTGAGGTGCTGACAGAATTACCATTGGGCAAGTGAATCGTCCTTTCAGAATTCCGCATAGGCATTTCTAATAACCTGAATTTCTGTCGTAAGGCGTCTCCTACGAACGTCTTCGTGGAACCGGTATCGATTAAGGCTTTAAACATCTGTTCGTTGAATTTAATCGATAGGAAAGATCGAGTTTCTACTGACGGGTGTGTGTTGATAACGGCAACGGGCTTTCGGTGGCAATTACAATCGTCGGTTAGAATTCCATCTTGGCCACAAAAAGAACAAAATAAGTGAAACGGTCGGCGGCAATTTTCTTTCTGATGCCCTCGTTGCTTGCAGTTCCAACAGTGTGTTGACCGGTCGAACGGGGGTGTGGTGGCTGGAAGTGCTCTGCTCATCGGAACAGGCGATGAGTGTTGGTGACCAGGTGCGGAGCGGTGGTAAGCGTTACTACTTCCAATCTCTGGGACGTTAGGTTGAGGAGTCCTATGAGATGGGACGGACTGATTGAAGTTGGTTGAGGGGCGATAGTTTCGTTCATCATTTCTTATCGCTTCGAATTCCTCAGATAGGATGATCAACTCGTCTAGCGTCCTGAAGTCTGTGCGTCGCACGTAGTATCGGTATTCTGGACGGAGGTTCTCATATATTCTATCTATTAAATCAGCTGCGGTTAGGCGGGGATGCTGGCGGATCAGGTACTGTGCTGTCATTATAAAATCCTTTGCTCGCTCTCGCGGACCTTGGCGTTTTCTGAAGATCTCATCTTCAAGGCGAAATAAGTACCGCGCTGGTAGAAAATGTTGCAGAAACAGGCTACGAAATTCTTCCCATGATGAGAAGCTGTTCCGTTTAATTCGTAGCCACTCCAATGCTGTTCCGCGGAATATTTCTGGGAGCGGTCTAAGCATATCGTTCGGCGGTATGTTGTAGCAACTGGTTAGTTCTTCTATCCTCTCCAAAAATTCTAGGGGGTTCCCAGTGGAATCGAACCTCAATCCCCATTTACGGACCATGTTCATAACTTCGGCCTCGTAACTTAAAGTGAGACGGGTAGACGGTTGTGGGCGAAGTTCTGGTCTCGGCGGCGGTATTGGAGCGGTAGTAGTCTGGTTGTAGGAGCAAGATGGAAGATTTAATCCAGTGTATGGCTGATATATCGGTGCTGGTACAGAGAATGGTTTTCTAAATTCAGGGACGTTCAATAATAATGGTGTCCTGGGTGGCGGCGGTGGGACGGGGATGTCAATTTGACTTGTAAACGGCTGTTTGCTGGCGGGCGGTTCTTCGTCAGTGGGTTCAGCATTATTTCTTTCTTCTATAATGCCTTCCCATTCCTCGCACAGGTTCTGGGTAGATTTATGCGTCCGGAGCTCTTTAAAGTGTTGACTTAGCCTTTTCCGGAGCACTTGCATATTGCCACTTGTGTCCAAATTTCTAGCAGTTAGGACTTCGATGAGCTCAGGTTTCTTCAGGAAATATATGAATCCAAGATTTGCATATGGGTTGTATTCGCTCATCGGAGGTTCCTCGGAATCGGACATGTTGAAGCTGGTCGGTGCGGATCTGGTTCTGGTTAATGCGGTAGTAGTTCGGTGGAACTTTTTGAAGGGTCTCAGTTAATTCGGCGGTCGGGATACAGATAAATCCTTCAAGGGCTTATCGGAATAAAACGGAAAACGGCGGTCGGTGTTGCCTTGAAAGATTTCGGGTTGGTCGGCGGTCGGAGTTCGGTTGATCCTTCAAATGTCCCTGCTCGGGCGCCAATTTGTGATGCTTTTTCTTCGTGGCTGAGGTAAGCTCGCCGGTGTCCAGGATTCTTCCCGAAGAAGCAACGAAACTTGGGCTTGGAGGGTCTTTAACTCCGAATGAAATAGTTCAATTTCCTTTGATTAATTCAATCAATTTTTATTCGGTCGAAATTTATAACATGGTATTTCATATAACTTGGTTAACAATAGTCTGTCTCTTAAAATAAAATAACACGGTATTTCATATATTTCATATAATACAATATTTTGTTTTCCTAAATAACTAACACGGTATTTCATATAATGTGTCCCCAGCACGCAACCTGGGGAACGAAACGGTCGGAAACTCGCGGAGGAGAACCTTGTCCAGTGAACTTCTTGAAGAGGAGCCCAAAGGAACTAAACGGTCGGGAACTCTGTATAGAGACCCTTATCCCTAGCACACAAACTAAGGAACAAAGCGGGCGGAACTCACGGAGGGGAACCTTGTCCAGTGAGCTGCTTGAAGAGAAGCCCAAAGGAACGAAGCGGTCGGGGATTCTAAAAGAAAACCCTTGTCCTTAGCACACAACCTAAGGAACAAAGCGGGTGGAACTCACTGAAGAGAACCTGTCCTCTGAGCTGCTTGAAGAGGAGCTCAGAGGAACAAAACGGGGTCGGGGATCCTTATCGGAAACCCTATGTCCCTAGCAAGCAACCTAGGGAACAAAGCGGGCGGAACTCACGGAGGAGAACCTTGTCCAGTGAACTTCTTGAAGAGGAGTCCAAAGGAACTAAGCGGTCGGGAACTCTGTATAGAGACCCTTGTCCCTAGCGCACAAACTAAGGAACAAAGCGGGCGGAACTCACGGAGGAGAACCTTGTCCAATGAGCTGCTTGAAGAGAAGCCCAAAGGAACGAAGCGGTCGGGGATTCTAAAAGAAAACCCTTGTCCTTAGCACACAACCTAAGGAACGAAGCGGGTGGAACTCACTGCAGAGAACCTGTCCAATGAGCTGCTTGAAGAGGAGCTCAGAGGAACAAAACGGGGTCGGGGATCCTTATCGGAAACCCTATGTCCCTAGCAAGCAACCTAGGGAACAAAGCGGGCGGAACTCACGGAGGAGAACCTTGTCCAGTGAACTTCTTGAAGAGGAGTCCAAAGGAACTAAGCGGTCGGGGATTCTAAAAGAAAACCCTTGTCCTTAGCACACAACCTAAGGAACAAAGCGGGTGGAACTCGATGCAGAGAACCTGTCCAATGAGCTGCTTGAAGAGGAGCTCAGAGGAACCAAACGGGGTCGGGAATCCTTATCGGAAGCCCTATGTCCCTAGTAAGCAACCTAGGGAACAAAGCGGTCGGAACTCTCGTAGGAGAACCTTGTCCAGTGAACTTCTTGAAGAGGAGTCGAAAGGAACGAAGCGGTCGGGTATTCTAGAAGAAAACCCTTGTCCTTAGCACACAACCTAAGGAACAAAGCGGGCGGAACTCACGGAGAAGAACCTTGTCCAGTGAGCTGCTTGAAGAGGAGCCCAAAGGAACGAAGCGGTCGGGGATTCTAAAAGAAAACCCTTGTCCTTAGCACACAACCTAAGGAACAAAGCGGGTGGAACTCGATGCAGAGAACCTGTCCAATGAGCTGCTTGAAGAGGAGCTCAGAGGAACAAAACGGGGTCGGGAATCCTTATCGGAAGCCCTATGTCCCTAGTAAGCAACCTAGGGAACAAAGCGGGCGGAACTCACGGAGGAGAACCTTGTCCAGTGAACTTCTTGAAGAGGAGTCCAAAGGAACTAAGCGGTCGGGGATCTGAATAGATACCCTTGTCCCTAGCACACAAACTAAGGAACAAAGCGGGCGGAACTCACGGAGGAGAACCTTGTCCAGTGAGCTGCTTGAAGAGGAGCCCAAAGGAACGAAGCGGTCGGGGATTCTAAAAGAAAACCCTTGTCCTTAGCACACAACCTAAGGAACAAAGCGGGTGGAACTCACTGCAGAGAACCTGTCCAATGAGCTGCTTGAAGAGGAGCTCAGAGGAACAAAGCGGGGTCAGGGGATCTTACAAATAATACTTAATAATACCAAATAATAAAATAATAATGTCTATTCTATCTAATGCCCTACAATTTTATAAAAAAAGTTAGATTGGCTTCTCAGCTGAGTAAACTCCGCTAAGCAATGCCTATCTGTCACCGAACACCCTTTAAAAAGGCTTTTGTTGCGGCCGATCTTTGATTCTCTATACACTAGATTGGTACCCACACTTGGACGAGAAAGAAAGACAATTTTGTTGTTTTCCTTACCTCGCCTTATAACATCTGCGGCTCTAACATAGTGTGAACTATGAAAATTAAATATTAAATTTGTAGGAGTATTTCTTAACTAAACTGGTAAACTAGTGAATGCTAAACTATTGACGTACGCTATGCATGGGATCGTATAGCTAAACGATTAAGGTGCCTGCAGGAGTCGTATATAGTTGCACAGTAAATTGTGCTTTTATGATTAGGGTATATGTATACTGTATAACTATAATAATATGATTAAATTTATATATAGGAATTGTAACGCTTCGTTACAGTCCCCCCTTACTTTAGTAGACGAGAACCCTCTCGTCTTTATACATTTAATTCTTTTTTCTTTTTTTTTTTTAAAAAGAATTATATTTATATTTATTTAGATACATTTATATATGTATATATTTTTTTTTCTGATTTTGTGTTGTTTTTTTTTTTTTTTTTTTTTTTTTTTTTTTTTTTTTTTTGTCTCTTTTTTTTTTTAATACTTTTAACTTAATTAAAGAAATTAATATAACGGTTAATTAAAAATAAAGAACTAAATGCTTAGTAAAATAAAAGTGGATTCGGACTTGGATGTTGGTTTATTGTGGGACCTCTATTGACTTCTTCTGGTCGTGCCACTTTATGATCGCTTGATTGCCTTTCTTGTTAAAGCGTACCGAGATGTTTCCCCATGGACGCTTGATGGAAAACGCCCTGTAGTGTTTCTTCCCCTTCAACGATATTCCTTGAAAGGGGTCACTCGGGACTTTGGTTGCCTTCTTGCGATGGGTTGGAGTCGTCGGTACTGGCTTCCCCTTAGGATCATCGGGCGGTTTTGCGAGCTTCATAATGTCAAGAGGTTCGGATTTGTCGTTGGCGTAAATATGGGTGGCGACGGTTACGGTGGCTGGTTGTTTCACCCACAACTTACGTGGTTTTTTTTACTGTGGGTTTGACATTCGGTGTTGCCTTGGTTGCTGCTGGTTCGGTAGATGTGTTTTGGTGCGTGATCTTACTCTTGTTGTTGACAGAGGAGGTGCATGAGGGTTTGTCGGAGTAGGTAGAAGAGATGGTAGAATCTCGGGTGACGGCGGCGGCGGCGGTTGGCTTAAATTCTACTTGTCGTCCGGTGGTGATCTGGCATTCTGGTGTTACGGTGATGACTGGTGGTTTGGTATCGGTAGGATATACTATCGAAGAACTATTTATGTCAAGTTTGTTACTAGGCAACTCGAAGGCTGAGTACGCAAAGTCAATCTCTATAGATTTCATACCCTTTTTCTCGGTAATTTGCTTTCCATTGACAAATATCTGGATGCCTACTTTTCCTAATATATCCATTCCGAAAATGGCATCTTCCTTTAACCCTGGTAGGTAGGTAACTTCTCCAGAAACAGGTGTCTCGCCTAGATAAAATGTATAATGTTCTGAGGTGCTGACAGAATTACCATTGGGCAAGTGAATCGTCCTTTCAGAATTCCGCATAGGCATTTCTAATAACCTGAATTTCTGTCGTAAGGCGTCTCCTACGAACGTCTTCGTGGAACCGGTATCGATTAAGGCTTTAAACATCTGTTCGTTGAATTTAATCGATAGGAAAGATCGAGTTTCTACTGACGGGTGTGTGTTGATAACGGCAACGGGCTTTCGGTGGCAATTACAATCGTCGGTTAGAATTCCATCTTGGCCACAAAAAGAACAAAATAAGTGAAACGGTCGGCGGCAATTTTCTTTCTGATGCCCTCGTTGCTTGCAGTTCCAACAGTGTGTTGACCGGTCGAACGGGGGTGTGGTGGCTGGAAGTGCTCTGCTCATCGGAACAGGCGATGAGTGTTGGTGACCAGGTGCGGAGCTGTGGTAAGCGTTACTACTTCCAATCTCTGGGACGTTAGGTTGAGGAGTCCTATGAGATGGGACGGACTGATTGAAGTTGGTTGAGGGGCGATAGTTTCGTTCATCATTTCTTATCGCTTCGAATTCCTCAGATAGGATGATCAACTCGTCTAGCGTCCTGAAGTCTGTGCGTCGCACGTAGTATCGGTATTCTGGACGGAGGTTCTCATATATTCTATCTATTAAATCAGCTGCGGTTAGGCGGGGATGCTGGCGGATCAGGTACTGTGCTGTCATTATAAAATCCTTTGCTCGCTCTCGCGGACCTTGGCGTTTTCTGAAGATCTCATCTTCAAGGCGAAATAAGTACCGCGCTGGTAGAAAATGTTGCAGAAACAGGCTACGAAATTCTTCCCATGATGAGAAGCTGTTCCGTTTAATTCGTAGCCACTCCAATGCTGTTCCGCGGAATATTTCTGGGAGCGGTCTAAGCATATCGTTCGGCGGTATGTTGTAGCAACTGGTTAGTTCTTCTATCCTCTCCAAAAATTCTAGGGGGTTCCCAGTGGAATCGAACCTCAATCCCCATTTACGGACCATGTTCATAACTTCGGCCTCGTAACTTAAAGTGAGACGGGTAGACGGTTGTGGGCGAAGTTCTGGTCTCGGCGGCGGTATTGGAGCGGTAGTAGTCTGGTTGTAGGAGCAAGATGGAAGATTTAATCCAGTGTATGGCTGATATATCGGTGCTGGTACAGAGAATGGTTTTCTAAATTCAGGGACGTTCAATAATAATGGTGTCCTGGGTGGCGGCGGTGGGACGGGGATGTCAATTTGACTTGTAAACGGCTGTTTGCTGGCGGGCGGTTCTTCGTCAGTGGGTTCAGCATTATTTCTTTCTTCTATAATGCCTTCCCATTCCTCGCACAGGTTCTGGGTAGATTTATGCGTCCGGAGCTCTTTAAAGTGTTGACTTAGCCTTTTCCGGAGCACTTGCATATTGCCACTTGTGTCCAAATTTCTAGCAGTTAAGACTTCGATGAGCTCAGGTTTCTTCAGGAAATATATGAATCCAAGATTTGCATATGGGTTGTATTCGCTCATCGGAGGTTCCTCGGAATCGGACATGTTGAAGCTGGTCGGTGCGGATCTGGTTCTGGTTAATGCGGTAGTAGTTCGGTGGAACTTTTTGAAGGGTCTCAGTTAATTCGGCGGTCGGGATACAGATAAATCCTTCAAGGGCTTATCGGAATAAAACGGAAAACGGCGGTCGGTGTTGCCTTGAAAGATTTCGGGTTGGTCGGCGGTCGGAGTTCGGTTGATCCTTCAAATGTCCCTGCTCGGGCGCCAATTTGTGATGCTTTTTCTTCGTGGCTGAGGTAAGCTCGCCGGTGTCCAGGATTCTTCCCGAAGAAGCAACGAAACTTGGGCTTGGAGGGTCTTTAACTCCGAATGAAATAGTTCAATTTCCTTTGATTAATTCAATCAATTTTTATTCGGTCGAAATTTATAACATGGTATTTCATATAACTTGGTTAACAATAGTCTGTCTCTTAAAATAAAATAACACGGTATTTCATATATTTCATATAATACAATATTTTGTTTTCCTAAATAACTAACACGGTATTTCATATAATGTGTCCCCAGCACGCAACCTGGGGAACGAAACGGTCGGAAACTCGCGGAGGAGAACCTTGTCCAGTGAACTTCTTGAAGAGGAGCCCAAAGGAACTAAACGGTCGGGAACTCTGTATAGAGACCCTTATCCCTAGCACACAAACTAAGGAACAAAGCGGGCGGAACTCACGGAGGGGAACCTTGTCCAGTGAGCTGCTTGAAGAGAAGCCCAAAGGAACGAAGCGGTCGGGGATTCTAAAAGAAAACCCTTGTCCTTAGCACACAACCTAAGGAACAAAGCGGGTGGAACTCACTGAAGAGAACCTGTCCTATGAGCTGCTTGAAGAGGAGCTCAGAGGAACAAAACGGGGTCGGGGATCCTTATCGGAAACCCTATGTCCCTAGCAAGCAACCTAGGGAACAAAGCGGGCGGAACTCACGGAGGAGAACCTTGTCCAGTGAACTTCTTGAAGAGGAGTCCAAAGGAACTAAGCGGTCGGGAACTCTGTATAGAGACCCTTGTCCCTAGCGCACAAACTAAGGAACAAAGCGGGCGGAACTCACGGAGGAGAACCTTGTCCAATGAGCTGCTTGAAGAGAAGCCCAAAGGAACGAAGCGGTCGGGGATTCTAAAAGAAAACCCTTGTCCTTAGCACACAACCTAAGGAACGAAGCGGGAGGAACTCACTGCAGAGAACCTGTCCAATGAGCTGCTTGAAGAGGAGCTCAGAGGAACAAAACGGGGTCGGGGATCCTTATCGGAAACCCTATGTCCCTAGCAAGCAACCTAGGGAACAAAGCGGGCGGAACTCACGGAGGAGAACCTTGTCCAGTGAACTTCTTGAAGAGGAGTCCAAAGGAACTAAGCGGTCGGGGATTCTAAAAGAAAACCCTTGTCCTTAGCACACAACCTAAGGAACAAAGCGGGTGGAACTCGATGCAGAGAACCTGTCCAATGAGCTGCTTGAAGAGGAGCTCAGAGGAACCAAACGGGGTCGGGAATCCTTATCGGAAGCCCTATGTCCCTAGTAAGCAACCTAGGGAACAAAGCGGTCGGAACTCTCGTAGGAGAACCTTGTCCAGTGAACTTCTTGAAGAGGAGTCCAAAGGAACGAAGCGGTCGGGTATTCTAGAAGAAAACCCTTGTCCTTAGCACACAACCTAAGGAACAAAGCGGGCGGAACTCACTGCAGAGAACCTGTCCAATGAGCTGCTTGAAGAGGAGCTCAGAGGAACAAAACGGGGTCGGGGATCCTTATCGGAAACCCTATGTCCCTAGCAAGCAACCTAGGGAACAAAGCGGGCGGAACTCACGGAGGAGAACCTTGTCCAGTGAACTTCTTGAAGAGGAGTCCAAAGGAACTAAGCGGTCGGGAACTCTGTATAGAGACCCTTGTCCCTAGCGCACAAACTAAGGAACAAAGCGGGCGGAACTCACGGAGGAGAACCTTGTCCAATGAGCTGCTTGAAGAGAAGCCCAAAGGAACGAAGCGGTCGGGGATTCTAAAAGAAAACCCTTGTCCTTAGCACACAACCTAAGGAACGAAGCGGGTGGAACTCACTGCAGAGAACCTGTCCAATGAGCTGCTTGAAGAGGAGCTCAGAGGAACAAAACGGGGTCGGGGATCCTTATCGGAAACCCTATGTCCCTAGCAAGCAACCTAGGGAACAAAGCGGGCGGAACTCACGGAGGAGAACCTTGTCCAGTGAACTTCTTGAAGAGGAGTCCAAAGGAACTAAGCGGTCGGGGATTCTAAAAGAAAACCCTTGTCCTTAGCACACAACCTAAGGAACAAAGCGGGTGGAACTCGATGCAGAGAACCTGTCCAATGAGCTGCTTGAAGAGGAGCTCAGAGGAACCAAACGGGGTCGGGAATCCTTATCGGAAGCCCTATGTCCCTAGTAAGCAACCTAGGGAACAAAGCGGTCGGAACTCTCGTAGGAGAACCTTGTCCAGTGAACTTCTTGAAGAGGAGTCCAAAGGAACGAAGCGGTCGGGTATTCTAGAAGAAAACCCTTGTCCTTAGCACACAACCTAAGGAACAAAGCGGGCGGAACTCACGGAGAAGAACCTTGTCCAGTGAGCTGCTTGAAGAGGAGCCCAAAGGAACGAAGCGGTCGGGGATTCTAAAAGAAAACCCTTGTCCTTAGCACACAACCTAAGGAACAAAGCGGGTGGAACTCGATGCAGAGAACCTGTCCAATGAGCTGCTTGAAGAGGAGCTCAGAGGAACAAAACGGGGTCGGGAATCCTTATCGGAAGCCCTATGTCCCTAGTAAGCAACCTAGGGAACAAAGCGGGCGGAACTCACGGAGGAGAACCTTGTCCAGTGAACTTCTTGAAGAGGAGTCCAAAGGAACTAAGCGGTCGGGGATCTGAATAGATACCCTTGTCCCTAGCACACAAACTAAGGAACAAAGCGGGCGGAACTCACGGAGGAGAACCTTGTCCAGTGAGCTGCTTGAAGAGGAGCCCAAAGGAACGAAGCGGTCGGGGATTCTAAAAGAAAACCCTTGTCCTTAGCACACAACCTAAGGAACAAAGCGGGTGGAACTCACTGCAGAGAACCTGTCCAATGAGCTGCTTGAAGAGGAGCTCAGAGGAACAAAGCGGGGTCAGGGGATCTTACAAATAATACTTAATAATACCAAATAATAAAATAATAATGTCTATTCTATCTAATGCCCTACAATTTTATAAAAAAAGTTAGATTGGCTTCTCAGCTGAGTAAACTCCGCTAAGCAATGCCTATCTGTCACCGAACACCCTTTAAAAAGGCTTTTGTTGCGGCCGATCTTTGATTCTCTATACACTAGATTGGTACCCACACTTGGACGAGAAAGAAAGACAATTTTGTTGTTTTCCTTACCTCGCCTTATAACATCTGCGGCTCTAACATAGTGTGAACTATGAAAATTAAATATTAAATTTGTAGGAGTATTTCTTAACTAAACTGGTAAACTAGTGAATGCTAAACTATTGACGTACGCTATGCATGGGATCGTATAGCTAAACGATTAAGGTGCCTGCAGGAGTCGTATATAGTTGCACAGTAAATTGTGCTTTTATGATTAGGGTATATGTATACTGTATAACTATAATAATATGATTAAATTTATATATAGGAATTGTAACGCTTCGTTACAATATATGTGTCGGGTGCTGGTGAAGGAGAAAACAATTAAGTTTTTGGAAGGCTATATAGAAAATATAGTGATAATGGTAAATGTGAAAACTGAGGTTGTAGGGGCGTGTTGGATATAGTTCCTTTTCGAAGACTATAACTTGAGTGCTCATCGTCGGATCTTCAAATTGAATAGGTACATAGGTATACCTATCTCTAAATAATCTAAATGATATAAGAAGCTTTTATGTATTGGAAAGAACCTTAGCTGTTTTAAGTTCAAAAGTAATAATTGGAATATTAAAAATATAAAATCTTAAGTTGAAGATGTAGACAATAATTTAATTTTTTGTAGAGATTTTAGTTCCTTCGAATTGAAAAGTAGGTAGGTATAGGTATAAACAAAGTTGGAATTTTGGAAAACAAAACTGAGAGCCTGTTACTGGTAGATACCTATGTACGATGTACCTACATACATGCTAGAGTCTACGACTATGTACCTACGTGTATTTATTACACGTAAATTAAAATCCGTAGGTACTCTTAAAACACGTGTATTTATTTGCTTATTATCCTTGTATACGGATTTTAATTACAAGTAGGTACCTAGGTGGATATTTCTTTTTGATTTTTATCTTTTTAATGGCTTTGTCTAGAAACCTAAGTCGATGGTTGTTATTGATTTTGTTTTTTGATGAAAAATTAGTTTTTCTAACTTATCGTTGTGCGGGATAAGTTACAATTTAAAATTATTAAATTTATCAATTACCTAATATTTTTTTGAGTGGCTATACCTACATGGATTGATTTTGTAATATAGGTAATCTAAAAGAAACTGTCTCTTACCTGAAAATGTGGTTATGTTAGTTTTTCTTTACCAAAACAGACAACAAATAAATTAAAATACATAAGTTGATAGGTTGGTACCCAACTAGCTGAAATACCTGGTTGTCTTCACTTTTAAATATTTTTCTTTGTGTAGCGACAAAAATGGCAAAAAAGGTGTTTAATAAGTCTTTTAAGAAACAAAACGTCCATAACCCAGACTCATACCTATATCTATAGGCATACCTACCTATAGAAAATGACTAAAAAAAGCATTGTACCTATACCTGTATAAGTATTTATTAAAAGTGGAACTTAAACTTTATTATTTAGGTACCTACCTATTAACATTTTTTAAATACAAATCAGTTGACATTGTTTTCTTCAAAATTATGAGTTTGAGTTGCAAATGTAGGTGGACACAATATGCTTTTGTCATGACAATTTTGTGCAGGTTCAAGACAATTTATTGACAATTCGTTTAATTTTCTAAGCACGTTGAACAACAAGAAAACACAATTTGAAAAAAAAAAAATTGATGTGCCATTGGGCAGATTTTACTGAAAATTTTTCTAAACTTTCATCCTAACCAGCGTTTTGGTTACGATTTTCAATATGTGAACTTTATTTTGTGTGATTGAAGCACAAGTTTATCTATGAACCATCGACTTGAAAAAATATGTTTGTGTGAATTTGATCTCAATCAGTTTAGTCGTTCAGAAGTAACAATGATGCACCAATGGGCCATGATAAAGATAAAGATATAGAATAATACTAACAAATATAATAAAAGATAGGTATAGGTAACCTACTCAATTTCCAAAATTTGGAATAAGTCATTGTTAGGGTAACTTCGGGCATTATGGCGCAGCGTGCATTATGGCGCTCCTCACAAATATCATACTTCCAAAATCCTAATTGAAATAAAAACAATGCAAAAACTTCAGTCTCTGCCTAACACGTGCCCAGTAAAGATCGTTAGTCGATACGACTAGTTTCTCTGATAAAAAAAGGGGTACAAACTAAATTTACGGGTAGTTTGTGTTTTTTATAATTTTGCTTTGTGTTTGGATTCGTTTTTCTCGATAAGTATACAACGCAGGTGTTCGGTGTGAAGAGTGGAATGGCGAATACAGTTTCAGTTTTGTTGTGTAACGGGAAATATTTGAAACGTGAAGAGAATTTAGTTTTTTGTTTAATGTGTTGTGAATAAGTGTTTTTTGTGTAATATGGCGCAGCTGCTGAGAGGGCATTATGGCGCGGGTTCGCCATAATGCCCTTATGAAGTTTTCATGGAAATTATAGTTTCATACCTCTCTTCCGTTTTTTGCGTTAAGACGGAGGACTACAAAAAGCATGAGTTCCGGAAAAGCTGGACACGGATGGCTTCTGCTGTTCTTAAAACGCCAACCTGAGCTTTCTATACGTAAATCTGAAGGGGTTTCTAAGGCACGCGCAAATGGTATGTCCAAAGACGATGTTTCAAGGTATTTTTGTTTGTTGGCAGAAATTTCGCAGCAGAATGATTTATTTGACAAACCTTGCAACATATTCAACATGGACGAAACTGGTTGCCAATTGAATAACATGCCCGAGTATGTCATTGCTGAGAAAGGTTCAAAAAATGTCGCTGCGGTGACGTCAGCCGAAAGGGGAGAAACGGTAACAGTAGTCGCCTGTTGCAATGCAGAAGGCAGTTTTCTTCCTCCAGCTTGTATTTTCAAAGGCAAAAGAAAGAAGGTTGAATGGGCACACAAAAAAAAGGAAGATGAAGCGGCACTCATCAACGTCATCCGACGAAGAAAATCTTGAGATCCAGCTAGCCGACGAGTCGGATGGGCCCGAAGATTTCGGGGAAAATATTTGCGCTGGATGTGGTGAAGATTACACCACTACAACCAAAAAGGACGAGTGGATGCAGTGTATCTTTTGTGGACAGTGGTCCCACGACTCCTGTACTGCATTTAAGAACACCTGCGATGGATGTGGGCGTTTGAATCAAAAATAAAAGCTCCCGCCATATTGTCCTCAGGGGTGCGCCATATTGCCGGTAGGTAGGGCAATATGATTTTTTGTCAACTCTTTTTAAATTAATTTATTTTTTGTTAATGGACTATAATTATTATTTTTATTTAATTTATTTATGTTACTTTTTTCTCTAATTTAATAAAAAACATTACTGAATTATAAAATGTTGTTCGTAGTAAAGTTATTTCAGATTGATGTTAGGTGCGCCATAATGCCCTAACTTACCCTATACCAATTTTTAAATTTTAAATTTCCGTTCCTGGATGATTTAAAATAAACACAGAGTTTTAAAATACACGGTTCTACTTATACACCGGATGCACGGATGTACTGATACACGAAATACAAGAATTCAGAATTCAAATCCTGATAGATATATTAAAAAAACAGGTAGGTACCTACCTATCTATGTTTTTAATTATTTGTGTAAGGGGGCTCTAATACAAACCTATATAGGTAGGTATATCTAAATACCTACTAATATCGATTGAGTAAGTATACCTACAGTGAAAAATTTAACTCTGAAAAGTTCATGGAAAAGTTAAGTTTACTTTTTGGTTGATAGAAAGATAGGTAGGTAGGTATGTGGTTACTGCATTTTTTGTATAAATTTCCAAGAAAGTCGAATAGGTATAGATACATATACCTATAAATACCTACGTATTTATATATAATAGAGATCGAAGAGTTAAATGGAGAAAAGATAGAGGACAATGACAATTTATGGGTAGGTATACATGACAGATCGGACATTTTTTACCAGAATTATAAAGACTAAAAGAAGCAAACTACATATATAAGTAAAATTAGGTATCACCGCCTCCGGGACATTTGAGTTAATTTTTTGCGATATTCCTTTCCTGGTTCGTTATAAAAGCGCCTATACCTATACAATATGATTTTTTGGCTCAGGTTCCCATTATGAAATAATGTTTTTTAGGTGGCAGCTGAGCTACAAAAAAAAAAATAATGAAATAATAATTATATTGCACGGAAACTGTTATTGACAAAGTTATAAGCAATTTCAGTTTGTATAGTTCCTTCCTATGAAACTATACTCACCTAGACCAAACAAATATTAAAAATGTGTTCAATATTGTTTTCCTAAATGTATGCAACTCTTTTGATATTCGTTAACCGTTGCGATTAAAATTAACTAGCAGGCTAAGATTCAAATTTTTCAAGAAACTTGTTACCAAACCAACTGACGACAAGAAAAAAATTTTTCTGACACAATTGTATCAGAAATGTTATATGCTTTTAGGAGAACAGCACATTTGCTTTAGTTAATGCTTTTTGGTTATTATTTTTAGTCATTCAAGTAGGTAAATATCTAATTACAAATATCTACTTTTAATTCATTAAAATTTTTTATTGGTCTAACTTTTTATCGAGTTTTAGGCCCCAGTTATAGCTATCATTGAAAACGATCATTGAAAACTTTAATGATTGGTTTTGGGCCATTTAGGAAGTGATATCCGAAAATATTTTGATACAAAAATAAGGCTGATGGCTTAAATTATAATTTTTGTAAAAAAAAAAATTTATTCGGGCCCAAACTTCGCCATAAAATGAAGTTTAATTTTTCAATGATCATTGGTAAGGTAGTTCATTCATTGAAATAATAACAGTCATTTTAGGTGGACGGTTGGACCAAAACTAAATTTTTTTTTGGCAAAAATTTATAATTAAGTCACCGCATTCATATTAGCATCAAAATATGCACTGATTTTGCTTTTTAAGTCCCTCAAAACCAATCATTAAAGTTTTCAATGATGGTTTTCAATGATAGCTATAACTGGGACCTTATAATTGATTTTGACACTGGATATTATTTTACAAGAATACGCCAAAATAACCATTTTGCAATGCACATATTCAATAAAGTAATTAGTTTCACTGACCGTACGGTGCAAACTTTAATTGTTTATAACTTTGTTATTGTCAATTTCCGTGGAAAAAAAATATTTGTCTTGTTTTATGCGTTATTTTACAACAATTGAAACAATTTCTTTTTTCGCGTTTATGCCTAATGGAAACCTGCCACGTTTTTTTTTCAAAATTTTTAAACTAACGAAATTTTTGTTTTTCTACTCTTCAACCTATATGCATAAACGAAATATTTTGTAAGAACGACAGGATACCTACATCCTATACAACCTACATGCATATAATATAATGCATGCATACATGCATATATATAATATAATATATGCATATTATTACATGTAAGCAGGAGGAATTCGCCTACTCACTTTTAATTAAACCATAACTTCAATAATTTTACAAAACATTTGTTTTTTTCACACAATAATTTGTAAAAATTGAGTTGGCATAGATATGCCCAAGTGAATACATTCGCGTCGAAGCACGTAGATATATTTTTTTTTTGTTACGAAATGTTTTGTATGGGCCATATATAAGTATAGGAACATGAAAATTGGGTACAACAAACAACGAATACTTTTAATAGTTTGGCAAAATATTTACTTTTTTTACGAAATATCTAATGTGTCACTTTTAACCAAATTTTTGTAATTTTATGAAACTTTTAGTAAAGATAATAGATAGAATCGTAAGCATATAAAGATTTGTTCAATTCACAAAATTTCGTATAACGAAAAACAGATTTACGAAAGAATTTCGTAGCAATTTTACGAAATATTTTTTTGGGTGATCAACATCTAGGCCGTGTGTGAATTGAATTAAAACCGCGTTAATAATAGATAGTATCTAATGATAATAATAATAATAATAATTTTTGATATATACTTAGGTACCTACGTAAGTAGGTATCTATATAAATTTCAAAATTCAATTTTGGATAAAATTTAATCCAATCCATACACGGTCTTCCCTTGAATCCATTGTCCTAATTCTTAATTGCAATTCAGGTTGGTATACATAAATCCAATTGGATTTAAACTTAATCCGGTTGAATTTAATCTTTTTCTCCGGGAGTTAGTTTAAGTATAGGTAGGTACCTACATTCTTAAATACATATTTTTTTTGACAAGGATAATAGGTATGCTGGCAGCAGTTTATTAAATTTTCAAATTTGTATCTATGTATATGTACCTACCTATACCTACATGTATGTACATAGGCAGGTATACCTATATGTATATGCCTACCTAATTAACCCAGGTCCATTTTGATTCTATGTAAGTTCGCCACATATGTCAGCTGATCCAAAAAACACGAAAGTAATAATTATTCAGCGTGGAAACTATTCTTAACAAAGTTATAAACAATTAAAGTTTGAATTGTCCCTTCCTATAAAACTACCTAAAAAATATAAAAAAAAATGGGTTCAATGCTGTTTTCCTAAATACATGCAACTCTTTTGATATCATTATGTCCGAAAAACCGTTGCGATTAAAATTTACTAGTACGATAAGATTCAAATTTCATTGAAGTTATTAGTTGAAAAGTTTGCGAAGCGGGCCACCTGCCGTATACTGTTTATTACAAAAAAAACTGATACCAAACCTACTGACGAACCCGCGAGGCCGGCCACCTACAACAGTACTGTTTATTATCTACAAATAACTTGATATAAACCAACTGACGCAACAAAAAAAAACTTTTTCTGACACAATCATGAAGTGTTGTATACTTTTAGGTAATGCACATTTGCTTCAGCTAATGCTTTTTGGTTTTTATTTTTATCCAGTCAATTACATATACCTACCTATCTACTTTTATAATTCATTAAAATTGTTAGTTGGTTTAACTATGTATCGCCTTTACCATTGACTTTGACGCACTGGATATTGTTTTACAAGATAACGACAAAATAACCATTTTGCAATGAATAGATAGGTATACCAAGGTATTCAGTAAATTAAGTAGTTTTCATTAACATACGGTGCAAACGCTAATTGCTTATAACTTTGTTAATAACAATTCCCGCGCAAAAAAAATTTTCTTGATTATATGATATACTTATTTATAGGTACACTTCAACAATGAACAAAATAATTGTTCCTCGTAATGGAAAGCTGACCCAAAATAAGTAAGTAACTAGGTACCTAGGTATATCTACCAATGTAATATATACCTAGTAAACTAGGTAATACCTTCCTACCTACGTCATAAAGGTATCTTTAGTGGGCATGCCTTTCATGTAGGTACCTGCTTATATGTTTAAAATATTGGTACATTCATAGATATGTAAGTAAGAATAAGGAAACTTCTTTAATTCGGTTGGTAGCTAGATACCTAGTTATATAGGTACATATCCATATCCATATGAAGGAACGCAGGCCTTCAATAGGCGTGTATTTGGCAAATATAGTTTTGCATTGGGTGAAAAGCCATATCAAAGCTAAGAAGTCACACGTAAATGCAACAACAACAATCCCTTTTGGGCCTAACAGAAAAAAAAAGTTATATAGTAATTCTCTTTAAAGACTTTATAAGTCTTTTTCATTCCAAGAGAATAATAGACCATAACTCCACTACAAAGCTATATGCACTTTCTTATAGAACTTATATTGGATATAGACATTTTTTACTGTCCGTTCTCGTCTTACACACTCAAATTTGGTAAAAGTTCATTTTGTAAGAAAGAGCACATGAATCATAGTTGAGTGACGCGCGTTGAATCACATTTCTCTCTCATAATTCTGTATGATCGGCCATTTTATCCTCTCACCAAACCTGTTTTGTTGTCAGTGGTATCGCTTAAAGGACATAGTACTAAAACTCTGTGTAAAATGAATACCTTTTAATACAAAACAATTTGTAAAACGACCTCATTGTTCGCATTGATTACAACATCCAAGTTCAAACGATATTTAACTATTTCAAACCCAGAGCGGAGACTGACGTTTAAAATGGGGTATAAGGAGGACGGACCACAATGAACAGGAACACGTTATTGGTTACTTTTACTTACACATATTATGTACCTATACCTACATATTTTAAATTTTATTTGATAATTTTGAAATGTTTAAAAAGATAAATCAAAGTTTGATTTGATTTCAAAATAAAGTGTGGAAACCTATTTATGTCTAGGTATAAATTACATTTAATATTATTTCTAGCACAAAATGTTTATTTTGGCCCAACTTTTCAAACCATGACCAATGGCGAAGCAGGTACCTAGGTACCTACCCTACCTTCCTATAGATAAGTTCAATCATTAAAATAATAAATGTAATTGTAGGTACATACCTACATATTATGTAGAAAATTTGGTCACAATTATTTTTTTTTGGATAGAAGAAGATACGACCTAACTAAACTACTAGTTTTATTTATTTTTTAATTAGGTACTTTTTTGGCATCAAAATAATAATGATTTTTGATTAACCCATACAAAAATAAAAATAAAATGTTTTAACGCCTTAAAGTATGATTCATACTTTGTATTTAAATATTATACAATTAGAAAAAAAATTAGGTAGGTATGGGTAGTTGGGTACCTACCTACCTATATCTATGCTATGCAAGTTTAAAAGAAACGATTACTTATAAGCTTAGGTACATGTATGTAGGTAGGTAAAAGGCACATACCTACTATTTCAAAGAACTCTTCTGCCTTTCAGTTTTATTTGTCGATAACAATAATAGGGAGGTACCTAGTTACGTATAAATATATGTACCTCTACATGTCGTTAATTTAAAAGAACAAAGTCATAACTCAAAATATGTTGGTTTTGACTTTGTTATAACTTCATGTGTATAAAGGATCTTTTTTGCTTTATTTTTGTAACTATTGCATTTTTCATTATGGTAAAAAAATTGTAAAAAATCACTGAGTTTTTCTTTAGTTGTGGGCATGTTTTTTAAAGAAATGAGATTTATATTATTTGCTAAAAAAGATTTACGGCAGATACCGTTATTTAAGGTTAACAAAAAATGAAAAAAATGTGTGGGGTGTGCCCAAAAAAACCCAGAATGTTTAAAGAAAATCGACCTACTCGTTTAGGCTGCAATATAAAGGACAGACAGACCGACAGAATTGCGAGACCCATTTTTTTCGACTTTGCTATAATCTTAATGTCAAGTATAATCAATATCTCGAGTTCGATTTTTTGTATACGAATCCATTACTTGCCATATAGTACCTACCTATGCATATATCGCAAGTAAAAATACATTTATTTCTTTATTATTTTTGTGTGAACTTCTTATGTATCTTATATTAAGAAGCACCAGATTGCGAAAACTACAAATTGCGAAAAACACAAAAATAAGACCATTTTTAGAAATTAAAAATAGTCCTAAATTCTTTTCGGTTTGTGAAATATTTCTATTTTAGTGAGGCATCGAAAATTTGTTTTTGTTTGTTGTTTTAAATAATTCAGTCAATTCAATTAAATCATGTTAACGAAATGTTCAGTTTCAAGTACTTTAACTTGATATTTTTATTTAAAAACAACATTAAATATAGATATCTACTTATTATTATTTAAAAGTAAAAAAAAAAAAAAAACTGTCTCACGTGGGAGTTGAACTTGCGACCCCTCAGGTCACAGCCAGTGACTCTACCAAAACGCTATAGATATCTATAATGTTTGGCGGTTTGTTTGTGTAAATTAATTTGGTGTGTAAATTAAAACTCCAAATGTGCAAGTTTTTAAGCCCCTTTGCATTTCGAAATTCGACATGGCTACCGAGACATGACCATTTTAAAATGGCATACAAAGTGAAAATTGTTTATATTTTGTTTTTTTTTTTTTTTAAAGGGGGGTGTGCAGTTAGAAAAACATCGGATAGCATTTTTGTTATATAGGGTAAGTGTACCAGTACCCGGCCAGTCACTAGTATCCGGCCACTTTCTACAAAATGTGTAATAATAAGAAAATTAAACATTATTTGCATGCGCAAATACATTGTTACTATAATTCCAGGCCCATTAAATAATGTGGTAAAGTTGTACCGATATGCACCTTATAGATCCTTCTTAAAAAATTGTTGAATCTTTGAAGGTCGTTGCGAGATTAATAAGTGGGTTTTAGAGTTCACGAGTGCTAGTAGAACCACTAAGCAAAAGAAGTAAGTTTCAGTGTTCTCTGAGACTATCAGGCCTATTCTGCTATTCACGTGAATCGTACTTTCGATACACCCATTCGATTCCCTTTCGCTCTACCTTTCAATTCTGCTATCCGTCGGGTGAACTTCATTATCCCAAACCAATTTGACATTCACGTGAACAGCTGTTCATGTGAAGATCTTCCGAAATTTGCGTAAATTGTTTTGGTTATCATTTTAAATTAATAAAAACAACAAATATAAACAGTTATTAAACTTTTTTCCACTTCCAACCAGAGGAATAAGAAAATCAACAAACAGAATACTTGTTTTTTGAAAAACTGGATTTAATTTCATTGCCGTAAATAGAAGGATGAATTGATCTCTATTTGTTGTTCTACCCCGAAAAATGAAAATAAGCTATCATTTACAGACAAATATTCTAAAATAGGCAATAAACTAGATTTTAATTATATTTTACTAATCACTTCCCAGGCAATCCAATAAAAATGAAAAAATCCGCAACATTTCATAGGCGGATCTGAATTGTATAGAGTGAATGCGTTCAAGTGAATAAAAGAATACCGTGGAGTATTACCGACTTTACCTACTTTAACCCAGATTCACTTCGAATGAATAGCAGAATAGTGATAAGTGAAAATTCAACAAAAATTCCCCCCGATGAATAGCAGAATAGGGCTGTATATTTGTTTGTTTTGTGTTTTTTTGTATAAATAATACAATAATTGACCATAATATATAAAAAAATAAAATTAAATTTTTTAAAATTCTTAAAAATAAAGTGGCCGGATACTGGAACACAATTTTTCTGAGAAGTTCTAGTAACCGGCCAGGGTGGCGCAAATACATTGTTACTATAATTCCAGGCCCATTAAATAATGTGGTAAAGTTGTACCGATATGCACCTTATAGATCCTTCTTAAAAAATTGTTGAATCTTTGAAGGTCGTTGCGAGATTAATAAGTGGGTTTTAGAGTTCACGAGTGCTAGTAGAACCACTAAGCAAAAGAAGTAAGTTTCAGTGTTCTCTGAGACTATCAGGCCTATTCTGCTATTCACGTGAATCGTACTTTCGATACACCAATTCTGCTATCCGTCGGGTGAACTTCATTATCCCAAACCAATTTGACATTCACGTGAACAGCTGTTCATGTGAAGATCTTCCGAAATTTGCGTAAATTGTTTTGGTTATCATTTTAAATTAATAAAAACAACAAATATAAACAGTTATTAAACTTTTTTCCACTTCCAACCAGAGGAATAAGAAAATCAACAAACAGAATACTTGTTTTTTGAAAAACTGGATTTAATTTCATTGCCGTAAATAGAAGGATGAATTGATCTCTATTTGTTGTTCTACCTCGAAAAATGAAAATAAGCTATCATTTACAGACAAATATTCTAAAATAGGCAATAAACTAGATTTTAATTATATTTTACTAATCACTTCCCAGGCAATCCAATAAAAATGAAAAAATCCGCAACATTTCATAGGCGGATCTGAATTGTATAGATTGAATGCGTTCAAGTGAATAAGAGAATACCGTGGAGTATTACCGACTTTACCTACTTTAACCCAGATTCACTTCGAATGAATAGCAGAATAGTGATAAGTGAAAATTCAACAAAAATTCCCCCCGATGAATAGCAGAATAGGGCTGTATATTTGTTTGTTTTGTGTTTTTTTGTATAAATAATACAATAATTGACCATAATATGTAAAAAAAAAAAAAATTAAATTTTTTAAAATTCTTAAAAATAAAGTGGCCGGATACTGGAACACAATTTTTCTGAGAAGTTCTAGTAACCGGCCAGGGTGGCCGGATACTAGATTTTTGCCTGAAATCGAATATTTTATCTTTTTTACGCTAAAAGGAAGCAGAAACTATTTGTCTCTCACTTCAACTCACTTAAATGCATTAAATGAGTAATGTTTCAGTATCCGGCCACTGTTTTCGGTCAAAACATTATGGTGGCCGGTTTTTAGAACAAGAAGCACCGGTAAGCGGCCACATAACTTATTGTATATAAATTCATACTTTTTTGTAGAAAATGAGTCAAGAAACAGTAGAACAAGAATTACAAGACCTTTCGCGAACCCAAAAATCAAACTTGCTTCATAAAATATTCGTGAAACTAACTTAAGTCACAGAAAAGCGGCTGCAAACAACAATGTAGGTATCAAGGAGTACCCTATATGATAGAGGGTTTATAGTAAGGTCGATGACGCTTGTCAAACCACAGGACCTGAATCCTTTTCATCTCTCGAGGAACAGCAGCACACAACAAATTGGGAACCCACACCTTGATGTTGCAAAGTGTGGGTTCCCATAAAAGAAATTTTGACACCGTCCAAAAATTTTTAAAAGTGAAAAAAGGAAAAGGAAAAGTAGTTGCTCCAAAGCGTAACGAAAATGTGTACCACTTACAAATTTCGGAGGAAAAAGACCACATTATAGTCCTAGCTATGGTGAAAGCTGCTGGTTTTCAGAAATACCAACTTTACCCGTTCAATTCAGATGCTGTCGATTATTGAAAATGTGTTCGTGACATGCTGCAAAACGTTCCTGTACATGCTGTAGATTTTAAAGCCACATAACCTGTGCAACGAGCGTCCTTGAAATCAAGGACAAACTTGAAAAAAATATATTTCTGTTTTAAAAATATTAACTATTTTAGAGATATCAACCCCGAAAACTGATCAAGATCTTCAAGAAACAATTTAGTAGAGCTGTGTAAATCGTTCATTTCAAATGATCGAATCGTTCAAGAATCGATTACCAAAATGATTCGATCATTTTAATCAATCGATCATTCGATTATTTTCATTCCACTCAATTCATTATTTCACACTGTTCCCATTCGATTTTTAATGTGTAAACATCTACATATGTCGGCGGTAGAGTGAAATAAAAACGTGGACTTTCCTCTGTGCGACGTTACGATGTACAAGGTTACGTAGCGCGTATTCTCGGAAATGATTTGACATTTTGACACTTGTAAAATTAAAAGTGTTCTGATTGACCTAGAGAACCTAGAGAACTGGTGTGACTTTAGGTAATTTCCACCTCCTTAATTGGCGAACTCCGTTTTTCGATCCGCCGTACCACAAATTTTGACATATTTTGACACCTGTCAAACTAAGACAATTTTTGTACTTCGGTCTCGATGAAATTCAATCTCCAAAGTTAACGAATACTGTACCAATTTTGATCGAATCCAATCTGACCCATATTTCATTTCTCCGATTATAAATATTTATAATTCAACAGAGATTGATATCGAAAATCGAGATTCATTAAAATGATTGAGATTGGGATGGAAAATCGAGAATCATCGAAATGATTGAGATTGGGATGGAAAATCGAGAATCATCGAAATGATTGAGATTGGGATGGAAAATCGAGAATCATCGAAATGATTGAGATTGGGATGAGATCGAGAATCGAAATGATTGAGATTTGGATCGATTGAAACGAAAATTTGTGATTTCAATCATCAATACTTTTCGATGATCGGATCAAAAAAATCGAAGCTATTGACTTACCAACCTACCTATGTCGTTTATTTGAATGTAGTTTTAACTACGTTTCAATAAAATTGAAGAATACTGAAAATCTATTAAGACCCGATTTTTCAATCATAAGTTAAGCAGCCAGTTAATTATCAGAAGAAAAAATAGCAATCAATGTTTGAATTATCTGAAGAATACTATCTGATTTAACTGCCTATTGAAAAATTGGCCCTTAAGCACCCAAATAAAATAAGATCTGTAGTGTTTCTACATATTAATTTCTAAAGAATACTAAATAGAGTAAATATTGGCAAAATTGTTTGATTTCAATGTTTAGTTTCCTATATAAATAGGACCTGGCCGGATACTGGATCAAAGTGGCCGGGTACTGAAATTTGGTGGCCGGGTACTAGTGAAAAGCACCTTTTTAAAAGAGAAATTGTCATTAAAAAATATATTATAGCAATTTTAAGTTTATATTTTTTTTTCAAAACATTATATGCAGCATTATTGATCAGCACAAAAAATATAAATGTATATGGTCAGGCAAATTAGTTATGCAGCCTCAAAGTCGGAAAATGTGTTAGGTGGCCGGGTACACTACTTCGACCGCTGGCGTCGCCCTGGTTAAAAAATGGGAAAGTACCTATCTATACCTTTAAATTTAAAACAGTATAGGAATCTTCACCCCATCCTTTATAATTGAGTACTTACTTACATATTTATCTTTGGAAAGAAAAATATATTTATAATATTATAAGAATAAATATGTTTCTCTATTTTGTTCCATTAAAAGTAGATTTTTTGAAGTTAAAATTTGTGGATATTTTCTTAGTTTCTGTTTCAAAAATAAACTCTTCTTATACAGAAGAAAAAAATGAGCAATTTCATCTAATAGGTAGGTATGTAGGAGTCTAGGTATATATATCTACAATTTATGTTTTTTTTTCACAGAATTTGGTTCAATTACAATTTAATTTAGTATAGGTACTTACCTATAGTATTTTACTTTCAACGAAGTTCATAAAGTTTGTAATATTGTATCAAAGCTATAAGGAAAAAATAGGTTTGGGGGAGAACAGGAGAGCAAACGATTCTGTACGTGCATTTGTAAAACAACGGATAAGTACACAGAATTCGTGTATGTAGTAATTACACGCCAAACAAAAATCCGAACTCTTAATAAACCTATTTATCATCCGTGTACCTACATCCGAATCTTAAGTATACACAGGTATATTTGAATTTTATCTTTTTAAGGAATGGACTTGTTAGAAGCTTAAAATCATAAGAGATGATGGATTTTACTGACTAATTGTAAGACTTTGGTGAAAAATGATTGATTTTCGCATTTAACGTTCTGCGGATAAAACCACAGTTTCACAATGCTTATCTACAGTAGGTATATTAAAAAATCTTTAGTTCAGACACTTAAATGTGCGTTGATTTGTTTCTTCTCCTATGCACAAGTAAATAAAGTAACGATTATTTTGATAAACCATACGTTACTGTATATGCTCTACAAGCAACGCAATCTTTTTTTCATTCACTATATGTATACTAAACTTTAACTTTAACCCGCCAACAAATTCGAATCAAAAGTCATTGTTGATGTGTTTTTAGCAAAAAGTTTCCATAAAATTAGCCTTCTCTTAACAAAATGAATAATTTCAAATAAACATGGATGGGTGGTGCACGGATATACGATATACTTACACGTATTCAAATCTGGATCTTTTAAGAACTCGTGTATGAGTGTGTTTTAATATCCTTGTAATAGGGAGCTCTAGTTTGGGTTAAGATTATTTTAACTTTATTTTATTATAGGTATAATTATTCTAATCTGCTTATGTATTTTATTTTTTTTTTTTATTAAAATATGAAATTATTTATTGACGGTAATAGGTACTCCTATTATAATGTACGATGTAGATACCTATATATATAATTTTGATGCAAAGCTGTTAAAACATTATATATATATATTTACATCATTTAAAGCATGTCAGCACATAAATTAAGGCAGAAATTCCATAAAACAGAGGTCGTAGGGTAAATTCCCCTGTTCTCGAACAGTTAACCCTCTTTGAAAAATGAAAAATCTGTACAAAATACCTACTTACATTGGGCCTAGAAACACAGTTTTGAGTTTATTAAAAAAAAAAAAAACAAATATTATTAAACCTCATATAAGTACCTAGTTGATTCTATTTATCTGTCTATCTATTTATTAACAAATTCAATAAATATACAAAGCAACAATTTTTGCCTGTTTTCGAACACTTGATTCCTGAAGGCCGTCCATTCCAGCTCAACTACATAGAGATGCTATTGAGAATACCTATATAGGTATCTACATACGAAATTAAAATTTTTTTTTAAAAAAAAAAATATATATATTTTAGTAGGTATCTAGAATTTTTTTATTATTTAAATATGTATGAATTTTGTATTTTTTTAAACTTCTCTTTCAAAAAAAAAATAAATTAAAATTTTTTTTTTTACTTTAAAGGTAGAACATAATGATTGTATTTTGCTTAAAGGCTTTGAAAAAATCTTACTGTAAAAATAAAGGTAGGAACCTACCTACCTATAGGTACACTAAAAAGTTTACTATGTATGTAGGTAGGTAGGTATGTGAAATGCATGCTTTGCACCAACGGACTTGTAGGTATATCTCAGCCGACTATAGGAAGGTACGTTGTATATAAAGTTCTCAAAATCTAAAACGAAAATCCGAATTCATAATCTCCATCATCCCATTTTTGAATGTAAAAAACAAGCATCCTGCCTAACCTTTACCAAAAATTTCAAAACATGGGCGAAATATTTGTCTATTTACATCATCCTGATTTACTAAAAATCATTTCTTAATAATCTACTTTCCCTATGAAATAGGAATCTTACTAATCTATATACCTACCTACTACCAGAACAAATTTCTTAAAATTAAAAAAAGCGCAAGCGTAGCCCACCAATGTTATACTTATCACTGCTGTGATAAGAATTAGAGCTGTGTCAATCGTGATTGATTCGGTCTTTGCGACCCGTTCACCAAAAAGAACGATTGATTGCAATCACAGTAAACCGAAACAATCAATCCCAGTATCAATCATTTCAGTTTTCAAATAAACGAGGTGACATGAAACGCGAAGTATGTTTCGTTCATTCCAATCGTTCAATCAATTCATACAAAGAAAGAAAAACACAAAAAAAAGCAAGCGCATCAAAAGGTAGAGAAACTAATATCTAGATGAATAAAACAAAACCCAACACAGACAGACATATACATGCAATTATTTGTTCTTAGTTCAACCCTGCTTTGATTGGGGCGCGGCTTATCATTCTCATGTATGCATTTGTGTTTCTCGTTTCTTGTGTTTCTTTCTCATTGGATTCGGTCAATGTTCAGTGTCTGTCTTGTGCGTTGTATCTATCATTTTTGATTGAGAATGACTTGAACGAACGAAACATATGTCGTTCATATGAAATTAACGATTGAAATAAATTGGGATACATTGGTGTTCGGCACGGGTCACAATCAAAAAGACCGAATCAATATGATTGACAAAGTGAACGATGCGATCTTTGTGCATTAAAAAGCGCGTGCGTTGCCAATAGGTATTATTTTTTAAATCAGTTTAAAGTAAATCAAAAAGTAAGACAAAAAGAACATTATGCTTTTTGTTGAAAGATTTTTAATTCTGGCCTTTCTTAAATATGGATAAAAAAAAATTGTGAGTGCTGGGACTCACGGTTAAGATGTGTAAACATCAACGTTTGCTCAAGCGCCTAATTTTTGTTACTAAATGTACTCAATATACATAACTACATACATGCTACATCGTTGCACAGAATAAAGTGCACGTTTTCATTTCACTCTACCGCCGGCATAGATGTTTACACATCAAAAACTACAATCGTATATTGGTGCCTTTTCAATTGTTATGTCGACGTGTTTGGCTTTTTATTGCCTTCCCAGATTTCCGGTGGCACCTCCGCTGATACTAATAAATTTTTGACAATGGACGCATTTTGCCTTTTTCTCAGTTGCTCAGAAAAAACGATGGAAAGAAATGATATTTCCCCATTTTATTCGCAACAAAAAGGAAACAGAAACCAAAATGATTGGAAAAATGAACGATTGAAAAGAACGAATCATTGAACTGAACGACAAATGAACGATTGAATCTTTTAAAATGAACGATTGACACACCTCTAATAAGAATGAGAACAAAATTGTTTCATAAATATAAAAAATATATCTATAAAAAGGGGAGGTTTCATTCAATACAACATGTTGAAAAGAATATAGAATGAATTCAGTCATACAATGAAATGAACCATCATACATTATGATCAGTTGTCTATGCGTGACCACCTGAGTCCCATGATAAGCTAGGTTGCGATCAGCTGGTTCGTGTTCACTTGCGTTGTTATCAGTTGGGTATGACCAGTTGAGTCGACCCCACCAGAAACAGTGAGACGTCAAACAAATTAACTTACAAAAATTATTAGGGTATTTTTCAATACATTAGATATCACGAAAACACACATTAATTTATAAAATCTATAAACTGAAAAACAAAATTTTAAAATATACGTACGTTAAATTGAATTCAAATTCAAATTTAAATTAAGTATAAATTTACTTTTTCCAATAAAAAAACCCAGGAGACTTATGTCGTTTTCCATTGGACGTCCGGAAGCATCCGAAAATCTTCTGAAACCATTCCTTTGGCAAAAATAACAGTCAACCTACGCTTCTGAGAATATAAATTCGCTTCTCGATTTGAAATCAGAATATGCTCTAGAAGCACGAATACATTTCAGCTCTGACGTCAGAACAAACTCAATCAAAATAACTATTCACCATTCATGTTATATATAATATGTGACCTTTTGTTCAGGTCATAAATGAAACAATTTTTTTTCCCGTTCACAACGCTTCGTCCATGACTATGGACATCTTCAGGTGAAAAAGTGGTATCTATATTTGCATTGATTATTACATAAGATAAAATATTTGCAAAAAACATAAGGCGATAAATAACTTACATTAATTATTACATTAATACATTTTCAGAAAAAAAACCAATGGTTCTAAAACAAACAAAACTTGAACTTAACAATTTAAAGCAACACTCGTAAGTAACAAAAATAATAGTCAAAAGCTTGTAAACATGTTTCATAGATCTTGGTATCGCCACCTCTTCTCCAACAAATGTTTACATTGCGGACAGACGTTGTCCATGTCTGTTTTTCTATTCATCGTGTTGCATGTAATGGGTGATTTTTTAAGAGATTTAGAACTTTTTTTTTAAAAAAAACACAAAAAATTCGAAAAAATGAATAAAATATTTATTTGAATCGATAGTTTGAACCTTGCAATTTAATGTTTAAAGATAATTTCATGCAAATGTTGACCGCGGCTGCGTCTCAGGTAGCCCATCCGCTGAGTCCAATTTTGGCATACTCTTTCACACATATCGGCCGGTATCTCACGAATGAATGCATGGATGTTGGCTTCCAGTGCGTCAATCGAAGCGGGCTTGTCCCTATAGACATTAGCCTTGACATACCCCCACAAAAAATAATCTAATGGTGTCAAATCGCACGATCTAGGCGGAAAATTGACCGTCCCGAAACGTGAAATTAACTGTTCACCAAACTCGCCTCGCAATTGCGCCATTGTTTCGCGTGCTGTGTGGCATGTGGCACCGTCTTGTTGAAACCACATATCATGCAAGTCAAGAACTTCCATTTCGGGCAAAAAAAAGTTTATCATCGCTCGGTAGCGTTCACCATTGACAGTAACGCTGCGATTCGCATCATCTTTGAAGAAATATGGCCCAATAATGCCGCCGGCCCATAAACCGCACCAAACAGTGGCTTTTTCGGGATGCATTGGTAGCTGTTGCAATGCTTCTGGCTGATCTTCACTCCAAATGCGGCAATTTTGCTTATTTACGTACCCATTTAACCAAAAATGTTCATCGCTGAACACAAGCAGCGCGCGATGAACATTTCGAACCGAGCACGAATTTTGATAGTAAAATTCAATAATTTGCAAGCGTTGTTCATTTGTAAGACGATCCATGGTTAAATTGCAAACCAAACTGAAGCTGTTTGACAGTGACACAAGGTACTAAACACACGTCAGCTGTCAAAACCAGTGTTGCCAAAACCAAACCAGCTAAAAAATCACCCTATATTTATGATGTGATGTGATCGATTAAAAACCTCTTTTTTTTTCTCCTCTCTCTGAAGTACTTGGATCTCTTCATAGTTAGGAGTGTGGCCGTGTGAGAGACAATGTGCTGCCAGTGCTGTCTTCTGTATAGCGTTATTTTGAATGTCTGTTTATGTCCTATAAGTCTCTTTTTTAATTTTTGTTTCGTAGTTCCTATATAAGTTTGGTTGCATTCTTCGTTAGGATTTCCTTTACAATTTATTTTGTAAACAAGGTCAGAATGGTCCATAATGTCCGTTTTTTTTTTTTAAGTTTAGTGTATATTTGTGACGTCGTGTTCAAGATCTATGAAACATGTTTACAAGCTTTTGACTATATTTTTTGTTACTTGTGAGTCTTGCTTTAAAGTGTTAAGTTCAACTTTTGTTTGTTTTAGAACCATTGTAATGTAATAATTAATGTAAGTCATTTATCGCCTTATGTTTTTTGCAAACATTTTATCTTATGTACTAATCAATGCAAATATAGATACCACTTTTTCACCTGAAGATGTCCGTAGTCATGGACGAAACGTTGTGAACGGGAAAAAACTTGTTTCATTAATGACCTGAAGCCTATATACCAACCAACATATTCACCATTCAGTTACTCAACTTCATAAATCTGTTCTCGAAAGCTTCAAATCCTAAAAGTTCCATAGTAAAATCCAAAGAAAAAGCTCTTGAATTTGCTTACAATTGGGAAAGGTAACTCTGTTTAGATGAGCACAATTTCAATACACACATCGTAGATGACGACGACGACCGCACGGCCGGCGCGCGCACGATCGTTCATCGTCAGTAGTGTTAATAAAACATCGATTGGTGGAGTTTTCGATAGTATCGATTGTTTTTTTTAAAAAACAATCGATTCATCGAAAAACAATCGGTAGTGGTATTAATATAAATAATAATTATAAAAACAACAAAATATCAATTTTTTTAAAATCATTTTCAAATTGAAAAAAAAATTAAAGATAAAGTTGATTTCCATCCTTCTCTTACATATTTATTATATTATCATTTATCACCATGTAAATAAGGGGTATTTCCAGAGTGTTTATACTTCTGGTCACAAAAATTTCATGTGCAAAATTTCCCTTTCTTGTAAAAAAAATCCAAAACATAAAATAACTGTATTGCAATGAAATGCCGATGCCCGAAGCAGTGAAGGTTAGGTGAACTGAAATTTCAAAAACAACAGTGTTAATTGAGTAGTGTACGTACGTTCCATAACCAACTTTAGCTCAGTTTAGATTTTTGTCATTCATGGACAAGTCTCATTTGACGACTCATTTCTAAATTTTTTTTCCCAACAACATAACCACATCAACTGAACGACTATCGATATTTTTTTCAAACTATCGATAGTCCCGATAGTTCAAAATAATCGATTAATCGATTAAACTATCCATGTTGTATTAACACTAATCGTCAGTATCCCTTCAGCAGTGGGATACAGCGGTCATGGTAGGGTGTACGTTTTTTTTTTAAGAATTACAACAATTCGTATAACTTATACGTAAGTCAGTGGCAATAGAGTATAGGTAGATGTTTATCTTGCAGGCAAATACAAAATAATGAACTAGCAGGGCATTTCACCGACACGACGATTCACTAATACAATGACAAAATTTCAAAAATTTAATAGAATTAGTTACCACTGTTCCATTGGATTTCAGAATGAGTGAATCCCCGAGTGAAACCAATGGAAAACGACATTTAAATAAAGAAGAACAAGAACGATGTCGTCACCAACCTCATCACACACAATCAGATCTTCTTTGAGTAAGCAAAGTTGTTGGTCTCTTTATAATCTGACTGTATGCACTGCTTAAGTTTTCGCAATCGGACTTTCGGTTAACCGCATTATTAGTGTTGATAATGAGCAACATCTCAAGTAGGTATTTCTTCGCGTGGTGCTTCTCTGTTTGCAAAACTTTTACTCTCTCCAAGTCTGGTTTATGCTTCTCTTTCAAGCAGTCTAGTGCAAGCGCTGTTTTCTGCAAACTCCCGCTGTTTATATCTGACTTGTGGCCAGAGAGTCGCTTGTTTAATTTTTGTTTCGATGTACCAATGTATACAGGATTACATGTTCTCCCATTCCCACCTAGACAATTTATTTGGTATACAACATTTGATCTTTCCAAGTTGTCTATTCTTCCTTTTGTATTGGTGAATAAATTAGTACGAAGAGGATTCACTGTTTTGAAAGCTATTTTTGTTTTTTTCTTTGTCTCTTATATGTGAAGATAGCAAACGGTTGGCAAGAAGGGGGATGAACAAAGCAGTTTTGTTAATTGCAGGTTGTTGCACGTTCTCTGTAGGTTTGTTCGCTTTATCATGATTCAATATTAACATATTCACGAGGGGAAGTGTGAATGAGTTGGAACATAAGCTGTTTATAATATAAATAATGTTTATATTTTTCTTTTGGAAAATAATATTACTAGTATCAAGTACACGGTTAATAAAATTTTGAGCTGTGTTGCAAATAACTCCTTTAGGTTGTTTGGACATGAAATTCGACGGTTGAATTTATCATCAAAAACAAGGTGTTTCAATGGGCAGCCCAGCATCACCTAGTCTCGCTGATATAGTTATGGAGGCGCTATTGGATGGGACTCTGGGTAAGCTAAGTTTCAAACCAAAAATTGTAACAAAATATGTAGATGACCTGTTTGCTGTGATGAAATCTTCAAAAGTTGATGAAACGCTAAATGCACTAAATTCCTTCAAAAATAAACTTAAGTTCACGGTGGAAGTGGAAGAACAGGGAGAACTACCCTGTTTGGATGTGAAAGTGATAAGAAAACAAAATCAAATCATTTTCGATCGGTATAAGAAACCCACGTCATCGGGTAGACTCATAAATTTCATGTCCAAACAACCTGAAGGAGTTATTTGTAACATAGCTCAAAATTTTAATAACCGTGTACTTGATACAAGTAATATTATTTTCCAAAAAAAAAAAATATAAACATTATTTATATTGGGGAAGTACTTTACGGCTATACTTAACTGGGAAAGAGACCTTAAAAGCAGTACTCATAGCTGCCTCAAAAGATTTAAGCTTTGTTTCTAGCTCCAGCACCGAGTCTGGGCTCAGATTCGGTATATTGCCAAGTTTAGAATTGAATATTTGACAAAACTTGGTCCAGTCAATACGTTTGGGGTTTCTGAAAGGAGGAGGAGTTTCATGCTCGAAATTCAAATTGAAGAGAATCCATCTGTGATCCGAAAAGGACTTCAGAAGGGAAATTCTCCAATTCTCTACCATCAGTTTAAAGTCATTTTTAACGATTGTAATACCTAAAACTTCTTCCCACCCTTCATAATTTTCCGAACTCGGAAAAATAAAAGTAGGGGTATCTCCCCTGTTGCAGTCATTTAGGTTGTTTTCAATAATAAAATCAAAAAGAGACTCACCTCGTTCGTTGATCTCCGAGCTACCCCAGAGAGTATGCCGTGCGTTAGCGTCGCAGCCAATCAACAGGTTAGTCCCTGTTTCCTTAACAACGGTAGTTATATTTCCTACCTCAGGCGGTGACTGCCGGTCATGGGCTGAGTAGGCTGATGCCAGTAGTAAGCCTCCTGCATTTGTATCTTCCAACCTGACGACTGTCAGATCGGGAGTACTAAAATTGGGACACAAAAAAGCTTTTAAGTGTTTTTTTAGCTAAAATACATGTTCTTGGCTTACCTTGGTCTGGATTTATGGATTTGTAGAAGAGGTCATATTGGTTGTCTTGGAGGCCTCTAACTTTGAGGCAATTTACTCACGGTTCTTGGATGAGGCTTACATCAACGTTTTCCTCCCTTAGGAAAACTCTCAGATTATCTGAGGCACATTTGGAGTGCTTCATATTAATCTGGATGATTTTCAGCGCGTTTTAATTTGTAGATGACCCTGCACAACCAGGGCCCGGCGCACAGTGGTTAAAATGCGGAAATAAATCAAAAAAATTGAAGTGTTAGTATGAAGTTATTTTTTTTATTTTATTATAGTTATATAGTTGGTCTATGATTTTTGAAAATTTGAGCAATTTTTGTTCATAATTAAAGATACAGGGCTCCAAAGTTACCCTTTTTTTATAAAACTTTAAGCCAGAATTTTTATTTTTATTTCAAAAACATGTACTTTAGCTATATAAAAATATGCATATATATACATATGTATATATGTATATTTTAGATAAGTCAGAGCAGAGAGCTCTAAAATTAAAATTTTAACGTTTTTTCCTTAGAGCTACAATTTTAGCTACACTTGCCTGCACGCTCTGACTACATTCACTTGAAAGCTACAATACTCACCTAACTAGTCCAAAAAGAATGAAATCCGTCTGGAACCAACCCTGTGACTTATGTTATTTTGTTCACCTGAATCAGGTCTTAAAAAACACGGTTTTGACGACGATAGATCCCGAAAAATTACAATTTCTTCGAAAATACTTGTCACAGATAACTAGATAAGAGCTTAATTTTTAGAAAAAATATGTACCTTTCTTTAAAAAATAAAATAAAATTAATCCATTGACTTACCTGTGAGATATTCAATTTAAACTTTTTTTTCGCCTGACTTATTTTCCAATTGTTTCCTAACTTTTATTTAAAAAATTACAATAAAAATAAAAAAAATTATGATGTATTAAACTATATGTAAGTACCTAAATAAAATATGAACAGAAATCAGGTATAATCTTTAAATTTTGTATGACAAAAAAGGGACAGGTAAAATAAAAAAAGGTGCTTTTTGTGGTTTTACCTGTATATGGGTTTTTCCTAATACTTGATGTTAGGTATATGAATTGATACCTGTTATATGAATGAAAAACAAACAATTTCTTTTTTACGACCATTTTCCGGAAAACCCTTGCAGGATAGGTAAGACCTAATAAGAATAGTTTGGTTGTGACTTATACATATAGATAACAAAAAATGGAATAATAAGTCATTATTAAGCTATTGTTCATTGTGCAAGGTGTTAGGAATAAAAAAAAGAAATTAACATGTCACAGTTTGTTTTAAGTTACACTGTTTTGTGTGAAGTTCTAATTAAAGGTCTTAATTTTGTAGAACCGTTTCTATACGAAGAGTATCCTCACTTGAGCGAAAATGATATTTTTTTAATAACATCAGAAATTAAAAAAAGATTCTTTTCTCAATTTAAACGGAGATACATGTTGGTTAGTTATAACCAAACCAAATTTTTTGAAAGATATATGGACTGGTTAAATAGTGAATTTGTGGTTAAATTAGAAACTAATAATAATAACACAGACGTTTTATCTGATTCTACTCGTGGTATACCAAGCAAAGATTTTACATCGTGCACTGACCGAGCAAAAAGATATAAAGCAGATAAACTGAGATCTTCTGTATCACAGGATCTTATAAATGCTGCATCCTCATCTTCTTCAAAATTAAAAGGTAAATATTTTCTTAAAGTAAATGAAAGTAGTTAAAAGTAATAATACTAATTCATGATTTTTTTGTACTTTTTTCTCAGAATTTGACGCAGATACTGCCTTAGCTCTTATAACGCAAGCAAAACTATCGAAATGCCAATACGAAATTTTAAGAAAAGCTACAAAAGAGATCGGTTATGATATTTTCCCAAAGTACACCGATATTATTGAGGCAAAACAATCTTGCTACCCAGACAACATAGCAGTAACCGAAACATCAGCGATGGTGAGGCTTCAGGATTTGCTAGATCACACAGTAAGAAGAATTTTAAAAACAATTCCAAGTGATGAGCTGGAACAACTTAACAACCAAACTTTAGAACTTCATACAAAGTGGGGCTGTGATGGCTCATCTGGACAGAGCGAATATATGCAGAAATTTTCCATCGGGAATCAGGAAGCTTCGGATGCACATCTTTTCATGACGTCGATTGTGCCCCTCAAAATGACCTTACCTACTGACGAAAACAATGCCACATGGATCAATTCCCGTCCGTCGTCAACACGATATTGCAGAGTATTGAAATTTGAATACAAAAAGGAAACACTTTACCTCATACGCGAAGAGAAAAACCGTGTGGAAAATGAAATACAGGGATTGGAGATGACCTCAATAAATATTGGCACACTTTCCATAAAAGTTAGACACCATCTTTATTTCACGATGATAGTTGGAAAAGTTGCTCAAGCTGTCAGAAATACTAGTTCTGCGAGCAACTGCATCATTTGTGGAGCTAAGCCTTCGGAGATGAATAATTTATCTAAGATCAGTACCAAGATGTTGAATGCAGATGCTCTTAAACTAGGAATATCATCACTACATGCAAGGATTAGATTTATGGACTACGTGTTGCACCTCGGCTACAACTTAAGCTTTAAATCATGGAGAACATTCGAGGACACTCGTGCTATTAAGGAAGTGGAAAAAAAAACGAATCCAAGCTGAATTCATCGAAAAGGTTGGTATCAAGGTTGACGTTGTAAAGCAAAGATTTTTTGAAAATCCGCTTCTGACTGCAGTGATCACCAAAATAGATTCAAGGTTGATAGCGAGACTTTCAGTCATATTGGAAGTAATTTGCTGCAATTTTTCAATTGATACAGAAAAATTTAAGGATTATTCTGAAGAGACAGCTAAATTGGCGATTTCGTTATACCCTTGGTATCACATGCCTGCAACAGTTCATAAAATCTTATTACACGGAGCAGAAGTAATACAAAGTGCATCTTTGCCAGTGGGTTCACTTTCAGAGGAGGCCCAGGAAAGCAGAAATAAGGACTACAAATATTACAGAACCCACCACTCCAGGAAATGTTCTCGGCTATCTACAAATGAGGATGTTTTCCACATGATCATGATATCATCTGATCCCTTTATAACCCAATTGAGACCGGAACCAAAAAAACAACCTTCCATTGAGTGAAGAAGCTCTTGAATAATTAATTAATATTTTTTAATGACTATGTCATTTATTTGTATGTAATTATACTTTTATTTATTTGTTTATTTATTTAATTATTTATTTATGTAATTAGTATTATAAGTAATTTTTGTAATGTTTACATATTAAAGCACAAAAAGTGTTTAGAAAAATCTCAGTAACTCATCTTCTAATTGTTATTTTTAATCCAAATTATGAGGAAATGTGTGTTTCCCTAACCCACACATGTGTGCCAAATTTATATTACAGGTTTTATCAATTTATTTCCGCGCTCCCATACAAACCGAACCACTGTGCGGCGGCTCGCTGATACCGAATTTTAGCTTGAATTCTGCTTCCTCCAGCGCCCTTCGGCTTTCCTCGCTGATCAACAGGATATAAGTCTTCTGCGGATCTTCAGCTTTTTTGACTGCCCAGTCATGCATTGGAACAAGGGGATTTAACTTCTGAGGACAACGGATCAGGGATGTCCTTAGCTGGGATAAGCTTGAGCTTCAAGCCCTCTCAGTCATTGCTAATCTTAGCAACGCTAGAACTAAGGAAATCTAATTAACCTGTATCCCCTGAGCATCTCACCAGAGTCAAAACTAAGGAAGGGGCCTTCTGCTGTTTCCATAGTATAAGAAAACACCATCTCAGAGTTCCACACAGCCAGCAGGCCTCTGCCGTTTGTGGAGAGCTCATCCACAACCGATACCTGGAGGTCGTTCCTGACAACTTCACTTAGAGTATTCGGTTGCGCCGCGACTGGTTTACCCCCCAGCCTTCCATTTCTTCGGCACGGATTATGAAAAATCGCTCACTCCACCACTGAAAATTAGGGACCCCGTATCTATGGTCAAAACGCATTACTGAGGGTTGAACTATTGATGAGTAAAGGAACACCTCAGCAATTCGCCCTGACCTTAGCTGATCACCATCTTCACAACGCACAAGATAAAAACTGTGGTGACATTACCGCCCGACACCCACTAGGAGGGTTTGATACGAAGATTTGCGCTCAAAACAGTGAATCCTCTTCGTACTAATTTATTCACCAATACAAGAGAAAGAATAGACAACATGGAAAGATCAAATGTTGTATACCAAATAAATTGTCTAGGTGGGAAGGGGAGAACATGTAAGTCTGTATACATTGGTACATCGAAACAAAACTTAAAAAAGCGACTCTCTGGCCATAAGTCAGATATAAAGAAGCGGGAGTTTGCAAAAAACAGCGCTTGCACTAGACTGCTTGAAAGAGAATCATAAACCAGACTTGAAGAGAGCAAAAGTTTTGCAAACAGAGAAGCACCACACGAAGAGATACCTACTTGAGATGTTGCACATTATCAACACTGATACAGTCAGATTATAAAGAGACCAAAAACTGCTTAATCAAAGAAGATCTGATTGTGTTTGATGAGGGTGGAGCGACATCGTTCTTTTTCTTCTTTATTTTAAGTCTCTTCGGTTTTTTTTATTGGAAAAAAGTAAATTTATACTGAATTTAAATTTGAATTTTATAAATTTTACAAATTAATGTGCGTTTTCGTGATATCTAATGTATTGGAAAAATACCTTAATAATTTTTGTAAGTTAATTTGTTTGACGTTTCACTGTTTCTGGTGAACTAATTAAAATGTATTATTGTTTATTTTTATATTTGGATAAAAAAATAAGGCCTGATGAAGGACGTAAACACGTTCGAAACGTTGCACTAAACAAACATCTTTTATTGACCTACAGCCCGCTTTAACAATTAACAAAATTAGAGAAATTAAGATCACGAAAATAATTAAGAACTTTGTTTATTAATTTGTATTACTTGTAGTTTACTTGATTGTTGGTATGTTGACGATCCAACGAGGTGGTGCACCGCTTCGGTTGGGATGACGTCGACTATAAATATTCCTCAATAATTTCGTTAACCTTTTGTTTTTCTCTTTTTTTCTTGTATGCTTCCTTCGCCTGTGGGGATAAAATTAAATTTTGACAGGATTTAAAATCGAATTTGCTTCACAACCTAATTTAGCTATTTATGAAAATCTTTTGTTTGTATTTATTATTATTTAAAATCAATTGCTTCCAATCGTTACTTAGTTTTTTTTTTTTTTTTTGTTTTCAATGTCTTTCTATTATTCTAGTTTTCTTTCGAATACCGTTTTTTTTTGTCTTCTCTGATTTACTTTAATTGTAAGTAAATTTAATATTTTAAACAAAACCTAAAAAACTTAAGTGCCTATGAATAATAGATAAAGAAAAACACAACAAAACTCGTAGCAAAACAAAATATTCACGACTTGATCGCACGAACTTGCTCTTGTGTATAAATACTGTATGTAACCCAACATTGAAGATGCATGATGTATATATTTAACGAGTAAATATTAAAAGAGTCAAAAGCACTGAAAATTGATTTTTTGTTTGAATTTTTTTTTTATAAAATAATACTTTTTAATATTTTTAAATGCATTATTATTTAAATAATTGAGAAGCACCAGACTGCAAAATTATAACAAAATCGATTTAACCATGACAATGATATACGCGAATAACCCAAAAATAAGAGCATTTTCTCAAAAAACGTTGAATACCTAATTCCGTAATGTGAATTTTTTGAGAAAAACCTGAAATGCAGTATTCTTAAAATTGACTTGGTTATTATAGGTACGAAGTTTAATCAAAATCATTAGAGCCGTTTTCGATAAAATTTGAAGAAACCAAAATATTTGTATGGCAACTATGGCACATAAAAATGCTCTGTACCAAATTCAAGCAAATCGGTCCACCCGTTTAGGCTCTAGCTCAAATTACAGTGGACGCACCGAGGCACAGGCGCACATACGTACAGACGCACAGACCGACGGACGGCATGACGAAACCCACTATTTCGGACTTCTCGATTATCATAGTGTTAGTTTTGATTATAACCTCTAAATTTTTTTTTTACACGACACCAATACTTGCCTTATAGAGCAAGTACAAATACTTAGCTTTAACGAGATGTGTAGGTACTAAGACGTTTTGTAACCAGGGGAGTCATTCCGTAATTTTCAAAATGATAATCGTCAAAACGATTATCGTTAATGCTATCCTCAATGATTTGCTTCACGTAACTCGACCACTAAGGTCTCGTCTATCGTTTTCAGTTTGAGATTGTTTGGTATATTTCACAAATTCTCAAACTGTAGTGAAAATGTTTTTTTTTCTATGGGGTTTGACAGAAAATTTGTAGTAAAATTGCACACCTACAACTTTATTGTGTTGTTTATTGCTTTGTGTTTTGTTTTGGTGCGGCCGCCGCCGATTGGATTGGAAAGCCGTCTGGCAAGTTTATTAGTTCGAGTACCCTCACAAAGGCTTCTTTTGATAGCCGAAAACGTTGAACAAAACTATAATGGTTTTAATTATTATAACAATAATAAAAAGATTAATTTTGCTTAATTTTATTTAGTAACCAGTGCCATTAAAGATATTCTACAATAGTACATAAACATAAAAACATTGTGCTTACATATGGGTTGGAAGAGATAAAGGATCTGATTTATCTCTTAATTGTCTTCGCAATCGTATTAATTGAAGTTTTTCTTAGTTTTCATTTTCACTTTGCAAGACAAATAAATTGCGCTGAAACATTTTTACTTCTATTTATCTACTAAATTGACAGATTTCAATGCCAAACGATACCTAAAGGGTTTTCCAATAAGAGGTGTTATTTTGATATTCAAAGCAAAATGGCATTTTTTGAGATAAATGATCGGATGTTTATTTCATTATAAAGAGGAAGGTATGCCGTTAATAATGGAACACAACATCAGCCAAATGGCCGCCACGACCACGCTTACAGGACCATATCCTTTTCATGAAATTTTCCATAACCAAATCGCAAAGTGGCTGCCATATGTCATCGATACCCTCACGAATTCCATCCTTGAGGTCTTGAATCGACGCTGGGCTGTTGGCGTAGACCTTATCTTTCACGTGGCCCCAAAGGAAGAAGTCGCAAGGTGTTAAATCACAAGATCTCGGTGACCAATTGTGATGACCTCTTCGAGAGATAACACGGTCCGGAAACTTTTCCCGTAAAAGATCGATGGTTTCATTGCTTGTGTGGCACGTAGCGCCGTCTTGTTGAAAGTAAACGTTGTCCAGATCAATACCATCCAATTCCGGCCATAAAAAAATCATTAATCATCTCTCGATAGCGCAATTCATTGACCGTAACTGTTGCTCCAGCCTCATTTTCGAAAAAGTAAGGTCCAATGACCCCGCCGGACCATAAACCGCACCAAACAGTCACGCGTTGAGGATGGAGAGGCTTTTCAACAATAAGTCTTGGGTTTTCCGAGCCCCAGATGCGACAGTTTTGCTTGTTGACGTAGCCTCCGAGGTGGAAATGGGCCTCATCAGTCAAGATGATTTTTCGATGAAATTCCGGATCATTTTCATGCATTTCAAGGACCCAATCAGCAAAGACACGACGTTGTTGATGATCAGCCGGCTTGAGTTCTTGTGTTAACTGAACTTTATAAGCCTTAAGACCCAAGTCTTTATGCAAAATACGGTGTAATGACGTTTGTGGAATGCCTAATTCCAAAGAACGACGAGGAATGGACAAACCTGGGTTTTCTTCAACACTTTGGGCTACAACAGCAATATTCTCAGTTGTTCTTGAGCGACGTGCACGGGTTTTATTCTTCACATCACTAACTTGTCCCAACAGCTCGAATTTGTCCACCAATTTCTGTATTGCGGTCCGACAAGGTGCTTCACGACGACCCAAAAATGTTTTAGTTTTACGAACCGTCTCTGCCAAATTTTCACCATTTTTATAGTGAATTTTAATAATTTCAATGCGTTGTTGAAGCGTGTATCGTTCCATTTTTATTAATGGCGTAGTTTCTACTTGTCAAATGTCAAAAAATGACAGCTTCAAAAGTGACAACTACCGAAATAGCGGGCTATTCAAAATAACACCTCTTATTGGAAAACCCTTTAGTATACATTAGGTCGTTACTGGTATGTATAAACAAAAATTAATCATAGGTTTCTAATTGCGGCGAATTCGATTACAGAAACCTTCAAAATTCAATATATTGATATAGAAATTTCACTCACCCCAAAGCTTTTGAATAAAGTTAATTAATTTGTATTACTTTTAGTTTACTTGTTTGTTGGTATGTTGACGATCCAGCGAGGTGGTGCACCGCTTCGCTTGGTATGACGTCGACTATAAATATTCCTCAATAATTTCGTTAACCTTTTCTTTTTCTCTTATTACTTGCTCGAGGTTATAATCAAAACTAACACTAAGATAATCGAGAAGTCCGAAAAAGTGGGTTTCTTCATGCCTTACGTCAGTCTGTGCGTCTGTACGTCTGTGCGTCTGTAAGTCTGTGTGTCTGTACGTCGGTGCGTCCTCTGTAATTTGAGCTAGAGCCTATTCTAATCGGGTGGACCGATTTGAATAAAATTTGGTACAGAGCATTTGTATGTGATTCCCTAGAGGGAAAATTCGAATTTTTGTCTTAGCTCTTCTAGAACGGGTAGCTGCCATACATAAATATTTTGGTTTATTCAAATTTTCTCGAAAAGGGCTCTAACGATTTTGATTAAACTTCGTACCTGTAATAACCAAGTCAATTGTAAGAAAACTGGATTTCAGGTTTTTCTCAAAAAATTTACATAACGGAATACCTAATTCAAGGTTTTTTGAGAAAATGGTCTTATTTTTGGGTTATTCGTGTATATCTTTGCCATGGTTAAATCGATTTTGCTATAATTTTGCAATATGATGCTTCTCAATAATTTAAAGAATAATGCATTTAAAAAAATTTAAAAACATTATTTTATAAACAAAAAAAAAATCGAACGAAAAATCAATTTTTTAGTGCTTTTGACTCTTAATATATACTCGTTAAATATATACATCTGCATTTTCAATGTTAGGTTACATACAGTATTTAACCACAAGAGCAAGTTCGTGCGATCAAGTCGTGCATATTTTTTTGTATGCTTCGCCTGTGGGAATAAAATTAAATTTTGACAGGATTTAAAATCGAATTTGCTTCACAACCTAATTAAGCTATTTATGAATATCTTTTTTTGTAATTATTATTATTTAAAATCAATTGCTTCCAATTGTTACTTGGTTTTTTTTCTCTTTTTTTTTCAATGTTTATATTATTCTAGTTTTCTTTCACATACCTTTTTTTATGTCTTCTCTGATTTACTTTAATTGTAAGCAAAGGACCATGGGCACTTTGGGATGGACTTTGGCCCCACTTTCAACATTGCTCAACAGTGATGAAATTTCTGTCATTTGAAAGGTCATGAGGAGTACTTTATTTCATTATATCGCAGCTTAGTCGAAATCGAGCGCAAAAGTGGTGTTTTGGTCGATTTTATGAAAAATTACTTTGAAAGATTTAAAAAATATTACAAAAAAATGGCAACACTGACAAAAATGGTTTTTACTGACAGCCAGGACGCTGTTCTATTATCGATCTTTCAAATCAAGTATTTTTTACAAACAGTTTTCGAAAAAAGTTCTATTAAACTCAAAAATAATAAAAAAAAAATGTTTAAAGAATATATTAAGTCTACTAATTGTTTCACTATTGTGATATAAAATTCTAAGTTGGCTAATGCTTCTATTAATTAATTATCTAACACTGAAAACTCAACAGTTTTATCTTTTCTAGTTTCGGATAAAATTGAAAATAACTAAGACTAATTTTTTTTATAAGAATGTTTATGATTAATTTTCTTGCGGTGAAACCCTACCTAATGGTAATAAGTACATCAGTATTCAGTAATAAAACCTGTGAACGCTCTCCTTTTGTCATTCTATGGCAGCTATGTTAGTCCAAATTAAGCGCGAAAATGGAGCATAAAGCAAAAAAAATAGACGAACACGAAACAGAAAGCATATTTCGTTCCCGATAGCTTTAGTTTTGTTTTGTAGAAACCGCAGTTAAGAAATGGATATAACATTTTTAAGTTCTTCAAATGCTAACTGCCATATTATTCAATCTGGATTTAAACTTTGAATATTAAAACCATAGTACTATGATGAAGACTTTTTTTAGTAGTAATTCCGATGTGGCGTCACTGTCGCTCGTTGTTTTTCATAGTCTTTTTTATTTAAACCATAGTACTATCATGAAAAAGTGTTATTTTTTTAAGTTTAGTATAATCATTCCTTTTCTTTTCTTATTTTTTTGTTTTTTTTAACAACACAAATATTTATATGCCAGTAAGACCTAAAGTTACATCTAGATTACAGGTTAAATCGGGATTAAGCAACTCAATAATATAAGTTCGGATTTACACCTTCAGTTTTTTACTTAGAATTTATATCACAATAGTGAAACAATTAGTAGACTTAATATATATTTTAAACATTTTTTTCATTATTTTTTAGTTTAAAAGAACTTTTTTCGAAAACTATTGGTAGAAAAAGTTCAATAATAGAACAGACTTCTGGCTTTCAAAAAAAGTAAAAACCATTTTTGTAAGTGTTGCCATTTTATTGTAATATTTTTTTAATCTTTTAAAGTACTTTTTTCCATAAAATCGACCAAAACACCACTTTTGAGCTCAATTTCGACTTAGCTGCCTTAAAATTAAATAAAGTACTCCTCATGACCTTTCAAATGACATAAGTTTCATCACTGTTGAGCAATGTTGAAAGTGGGGCCAAAATGCATATGGTCCTTTAATATTTTAAACAAAACCAAAAATACTTAAGTACCTACAAATAATAAATAAAGAAAAACACAAGAAAACTCGTAGCAAAAAAAAATACTTAGCCTTAACGAAATGTGTAGGTACTAAGACGTTTTGTAACCAGATGTTGTTGCATCAATTTAATATTGAATGATATTGTTGTATGATAATAGTGTAATTGCGTTTCTTCTCTTGCTGTTTGTAATGCGTTGTAAGTGTTGAACGTTCTTGATTGGTATCTATGTTGTCTGTGTTGTATGATCTCGCTGTTGGTATTAAAGATGTCTGTGTTGTATGTCCTTGCTGTTGGTATTAATGATGTCTGTGTTGTATGATCTCGCTGTTGGTATTAATGATGTCTGTGTTGTATGTCCTTGCTGTTGGTATTAATGATGTCTGTGTTGTATGATCTCGCTGGTGGTACTTATGATGTATGTGTTGTATGAACTTGCTGTTACTGTTTGTCGTCTGTGTTGAATGATCTTGCTGTTGGTATCTATGATGTCTGTGTTGTATGTACTTGCGGTTGGTACTTATGATGTGTGTGTTGTATGAACTTGCTGTTACTGTTTACGTTGTCTGTGTTGAATGATCTTGCTGTTAGTATCTATGATGTCTGTGTTGTATGTACTTGCTGTTGGCATTATTGATTTCTTCTCAAAGTGATCTTTGGTAGTCCTGCCCCAAAAAAAAAACATGTAGCTTTGACGTGTAAGGGTTGCCGTGGACGTTGGTGTGTATGGACCACCAAGTGCTGATGGCCTGAGGCGGAAAGCCTCATGAGTACTTCAGGCTTGGTTGTGGTTCAAAAAGTTGGGTGATTCCACAGTGTATAAGGCCCAACAAAAATCGTCGTGGGTTTTGGAGTGAAGAGCTCTCGCTTGCGCTTTGTTCCTGGGTGCGCGTGCTAACGCTCTTGGCGGGTTTGGTACTTCGCGGTAGGTATGGTGTGGAGCGCTCTTGAAGTTTGACTCGCAGAAACCTATGTATGCCTATATATATATATACATATATCTATTTGTATATGTTTCTTTATAAAAGCTTCAAGCATCACGTGGCCTTTACTTACCAAGTCCTCTGTTTTTTTTTCCTTGTTCTTGCTATCTGATATGTCGTTTAATTTTAATTACGAGTATTTTGCTTCAGTTTTTGTGTAACTTTATTATTTTTTCTCTTTAAGTCACTTCAGTTTTGTCTCGAAAGACCAACCTTTTCTTTAATTATTTTTCCGGTCTACTACTTGTGCGCTCGACTTTCCAAAACCAACTGAAGCCTTTGTTCACCTTATCAACCTCTTCATCCTCCGGAGTCATTTTTCGTTAAAGATGTTCACTATGGAAGCACATCCGGTGCCCAATTTTTGGGAATTTTGGATAACTTTTTGAGTACAAAAACTCAAATCTAAATTTTTCACTCATAAGTGTAATCAATTTGGGGTTTTCTAAATTATGTAGAAACCTCTTACGCTGTACCTCGGTTAACCTCCTCCTCAACACTTGTAGTAGTGTTAGTTGACGAACCGATATGATTTCTGCTTCCTCTCTCTTCTTTTTTTTTCTATAACACATTGCTTCCTCATCTTTAGACCACTCAGTATCGCTAACTGACCAATTTCGATCTAGCTTTCCCAAGCCTTTCCGTAACTGAATGGTATCGACGTTCGCTTTCCTGGCCCACCACGCTCGCTCCCTCAGTTCAAATCCTCCTCCAACCTCTTATTTTTTGTTTAATTTGTATATTCTTCTTCATATATCTACATATATTCATTTTTTATTTATTATTAAGTTTTCTTTTTTTTTTTTTGTGTTGAAATTTGTAGCTTTCTTCTTGGACAGCCTGTAGATTCCGATCTAAACTGTCTAATTGAGTAAAATTTCCACTAGATACTTCCACCATCATATAAGCTTCCTGGGTTTAACTTCCCTAAAAGAATTTTCGAAAGGCGTTGTAATAAGTTTCCTTGCTAGCCGAGATTCCAATCCTACAAATTTTTTTTTTTAAATGCCAAAAATTCGATGGCGAAGAGATTCGCCGTGGTTTGGTTATGTACCTACTTTTAAATTTTAAATATAATAACGTCTGCCAAGTATTTTACTACAATTTTTTCTATTATATTATACTGTTTTTAAACTTTTGTTGTTTGTTTAGTTAATACAGTTTTTTATGATTTTTTGTAATGTTTTGGCTACTTTGTAACCTGGTGCTGCGGTATAGTTGATGAGGGGCGTATAGGTGTTCCTTGTTTATGTATTTTTGGAAGGCCCGTGAAGTGCTGAAGCGTTGGGTTGTTTTAGTGTGTGTTTATTTAAATTATAAAATAGCAGATTGCATATTTTGATAGCATTGTTGATTTCTTTGGTGTATGTTTTAGTGGGGTCGTTTTGTAGGTGTTGTTGTCGTTGAGAAATGTTTCTGTTCTTGTCATGTATTCCTGTTGGTCGATTCACTGGCGTAGCGGGGGGACCTCTGCTAGAGGCGAGAATTTGGAGCGGTAGTTTTTATTAGTAAAAAAAAAATAAAAAAAAAATTGGTATATTTCATTTCTGACATGATTTTAAGTAAGCTCAAAGTTGATGTTCGTGATGTAATGGATTTCAGAGGTCTAGCAAATAGCAATGCACCTGTCACGGCTGGAAAATATACAGGAGTAGAGCAAAGGCTGAAAAACATAAACCCCAAAGCAGAATTTATACCCTGCTGCAATACCTCTTTCAAATTGGATTGCTTACATGCTACTGCTGTTGAGGCAAATTCGGTCACTTTGTTGGTGCCTTTAGAAAGCATTTATTCATTTTTTTCCGTGTCCACACAGCGTTGGGAAGTTCTGCTTCGTACTTCAGAAAAAGCATTGCAGAGGCAGCAAGAAAGAAGATGGAGCGTAAGAGCTGATGCAGTTGAGAAAATAAAAAAAGAAACATATTTTTGGTGACGGACATTTAGATGCCGCTTTATCTTATGAAAATGAACTGCGACGAATATTATTCTTGTCCTTAGATAAGTTCAGTGCTGAAATACAGCAAAGATTTTAGCAGCTACGAAATTTAGCGACAAAGTTTGACTTTCTCATCCCGCCAAAAATCTTAGACATTAACTATGAAAGCATTAACTATCTTGCACCTCATGATGATGACGTTGATAAGAAAGAATTTGAGATCAGAGAACAAGTGAACTACCTATACCTTTCGAATAAAAGCCCACTCAAACTATTAGAATTTATGTTACAGTTTATACTAAAGGGTCCGCCATATAACGTTTTTTTTTCAACTAGGGCTTATTTCGAGAATGGTAACACTTAGCTCATGTCTGATTTGACAGATTATTAGTTTTATCCTTCCGCTGAACGAATATGGTTGTATATACGCTTCGCTAAGTGGGCCTGCGATCGACTTAGAGAAGATGCCGATTTTGCCAAAAAAAAACATCTATTCAGATGAAGCTCATTTTGATCTTGGCGGGTAGTAAACAAGCAAAATTGTAGCATTTGGGACACAGAAAACCCGCACGCATACATTGAAAAGCCGATACACCCAAAACGAGTCACTGTTTGGTGCGGATTTTGGTCCAGAGGTATAATTGGGCCATATTTCGAAAATGAGCAAGGAGTGGCCGTTACAGTCAATGGCGATCGTTATCGGGCCATGTTGAACGAATTATTGTTCACAAAAATTGAAGAGGAGGATATTGGCAACATTTGGTTTCAACAGGACGGCGCTACGTGCCACACAGCCGAAGCTACACTCGATGTTTTGCGTCATTTTCAAAAAAAAAGAAGTTATTTGGCGGACCCTTTAGAAGTTATTCTGCCTAATAAATATAACAATAATGCTTCCCCTTTTCATTACAATCGTAATAAGTAATGCCGGCTGTGAGAGGAGTTTCTCAAAATTCAAATTTATTAAAAAATATTTAAGGTCCACAATGAGAACTCTAAGGCTATCCAATCAAGGTTTCATGGCTATAGAGCAGGAAATTACAGAGACGCGTCGATACTGAACAAATAATAATAGATTTTGCTTTGATAAAAAGTAGGAAAATAAAATTTTATAGAAGTTGTCTTATAAAAATAAATTAAATAAAAATGAATTAATTATGTGCCTTCATTATGTACGTACCTATATAACTTTTTTCTCTTTTATACTTTAAACTAAATTAAATACTTTCATCCTTTAATTTAAAAATCATTGTCTTAAAAAAAATTTATTAATGTAACGATTTATTGATTTATTAATGAAAATAATTTAATTAATGAACAAAACTAGTTTCATGTTATTAATTTAATATAATTAATTTAAAAGATTCACCTATGCACATATATTCTGATAAAGAAACCATCAGAACAAAAATGCCATTTTTCATTTTTTTCAAAAAAAAAAACAAGATAAATCAAGTATTTATATCTAGACAAAGTTAAAAAAATATTAAATACATTGGGTTGCCAAATTAATAGGGACAGTCATAAAGTTTAAGCAAACTTAAGTTTACCTGTTGAAGGTCAGTGAAAATTATGTTTTTATATTGTTTACATTGACGGAACAGCATTTACTCATTATTTGAGAATATTATTTTATAAAAGTAAATTAACTAAAAACAATAGTTTTTAAAAAAATCTTAATAACTAGTCCAGAAAAAGAAAAAAAAAAACAAGAAATCAGAGAAAAGTTAATATTTTGTTACTTTTCCTTTTGCCATTATAACAGCTTCTAACTGCCTCGGCATGCTCTCAATGCACTTTTTAGCAGCTTCTGCTATTGCAGGAAAGTGTTGCCAGATTTCTATGAGCTTTTCAATAAGTTTAACCTTGGTAGTTATGACCTCTTCGGCAATTTCCCTTTTTGTTATTTCCCAAAATCTGGGGAGTTACCTGGCCACGGTAAAACTTGAATTTTTTGTTCATTTAAGAACTATGTTACACTCTTTGCTTTATGGTATGGAGCAGAATCGTGCATAAATTGGAATGATTCGTTGTTTGGGAACCAATCTTTAAGTTGTGGTATGAGACGATTTTGCAAAACTTCTTTGTATTGATCTTGTCGCATGGTACCCTCAACGATATGCAAGCGTCCCACACCTCTTGTGCTGATGACTGACCACACCATAATCTTCACAGGATGTTTTACTCTTTCGACGATGCATTCAGGGTGATATTTCTCGCCTGGCTGCCGCCGAACAAAGCTGCTCTTGTCAGCCAAAAACAGTCATGTGACGAAGATCTCGAGCCCAAGACAAACGCTTTGTTTTCATGGTTTCTGTGAGACGTGGTTTCTTGGCTGGACGACGCGACGGGCAGTGATGTGTTCTTCTTCCAAACGTCGCTGCAATGTTCTCTTTGAAACCATAATTCCGGAGTCTTGCACCAGTTTTGTAAGAGTCGATATGCTTTTTGTTGCGATTTTCAAGACAAATATCTCTGACTTTTCTGTCTGTCCGTCGTGTTATGCGTTTTCGTCCGCATTTACCTCATTTTTGTTTTGTGAAATTGGAATATTCTGGAAGTTTAACTACAATCTGCTGACAACGGACTAAAAAATACCGGGAACGTCTGCAATTTATCTTTGTGAAAGGCTGGAATGCATCACCAACGTTTTTATGCCAGTTTTTTTTTTCTAGGAGTGATATCACATCCTCGGCCCATTCTGCAATCGTTGAAGTCTTCAAAATAATTGTAAAACTAATTATTATCACTCACAAAATCAAAATAATGACCTGAGACTGAACTATACTTACCTTGGAATTGGTAATTTCCTGTTCCAAACAAACAAAATCTTATTTTAAATAAAATATAATTTTTTTCCAATCGCCCTTATTTTTTTTTTTCACTGCACTGCCTGCTATAAAATTAATTTTACTGTCCAAAAAACATTTCAAATAACCGTTTGACATTTTCAAACCACCGTTAAGTTAGCAGGCTGTGAAAAACGAATCAATTTATGAACACTTAGAACCAAACAAACTCTTGAACGACACTCAAAAATTAGCAAAAATTTGCACTGTCCCTATTAATTTGGCAACCCACTGTACGTACATATGTACGCCTACTATGCAGCTTATCAAAAGCTTAAGAAACATAATTTGAAAATTTTTAATTTGCGGCTTTCTTTTTTAGTCCAGTCATTTGGTTGAAAAAATAGCAGTTACTTGGAAAGTTTTCCGGGAATTTTGAAAATTGGCAAATTAATAGATTTCGACTCTTTCGGCTCTTTCAGAATTTTAACTTTGCCACCTCGTATCTTTGCCATTCGCGCCGTCATATTGGGAAAATGGCGCCTAAAAGCAGTTATTTGATAATAACTTTTTTCCGACACATTTAACAGTAAAAACATATGTATATGTTCAAAATAAAACCAGAGAAAATTTCCTACAATTTATGTTGTAATGTTTTTATTCTATTCATGTTACGTCTAATTAATATTTTTATTTATTAATCAATGTTTTTAAAACAAAAAGATATTTATTTCAATAAAAATATGAGATTTATAAAAGAATGATACTCGTAGTTTGAATACCAACTAAAGACTGACTTAAAACTAATTCACAAAACAGTATTGGCATCCACAGAAATTATTAAAAAAATATAAGTTCCTTTAGAATCAAATGAAATCGATACAAACGAAAATCATTAAATGAATATTGGTTAGTTCATGGCAATCAAATGATTTGGATACAAACCGAAATCATTGAATAAATATAAGTTCTTGATAATCAAATGAAATTGATACCCTAAGATGCCAGACTCCGGAAGATGCAAAATGAATGAGATCATACTCTCCAACTGCTTTCATTTTTGTATTATTATTCTCATGACTGTATGACACATATTCATGTGTAAACTCCCTCCTTACTCCTGTAGTGATCGTCCCAATCGCTCTTCTATTGCCTTCCTGGTTTCTTGCAAACATTTTAACGTAGCCATTTTAATTGCTTCATTATTTTTTCTTTGTTGGCTTATTTTATAAATTTTCAATAGCTTACTTACTATTACAATACTTAATATTATTACAATGTTTAAAGTTATATCCCACAATATTGGGTGTTCTCTTATGTCTTGAATGTATGGCTTTACCAGATCTATGCTAGTGAATTTTAATTTGTCGTTATTTGACTCTAAATATTTTAAAATGTTTATTTCTATGGGAAAATTTTTTTTTATATGTTTTATAAATTTTGTTTTTGTATTTTCATACTTCCTAGAATTTATTGTAACATTATACAGTATATTTTTCCATTTATTGTGGTTTCTCCACTTACAAATATGATACCATCTTTAATTATTTTTACGTCCGGATTATTTTCTTTTATTTTGTGTCAGTTTGCTTTATTATTATTTAATAAATCCGTTAGGCAATTTTTTTCAATTTTTATTTTATAATATATGTCATTAAGTTCTCTTTTACAATTTGCCATTTTATATTCTTGATCATACAATACAACTTGATCAGGTAATTGTAATTTACCATCAGCTACATTAATGCTTTCTACAATAAATTTCTTGTTAATTTCTTTTACAATTGGATATTCAATATAAATCATTATTATTTCTCTATTCTGTATAATCTTAAAATCCGATGCATCTAAAACATCTGTAATTGAAATTGGCATTGTTTTTGTTTATGTTCTAATAATCTTCCATGTTCAAAATTACTGTATTTAAAATTCCATTTTTACTCAAATTAATGGTATTTATAATTTCCCTTAAATCTTCAATAATAAATTTAATAATAAGATCGTCTTCTCTGTCAATGTTATTACTTTCACTAGTTAGTTTTTCAATTGCATTAAATATTTGTGAATAAGACTGAAATTGTTTATTATTTGATTCTATTAATTCCTGTATCTTAGTTTCAATTCTAATCTTTTCGTCATAATCTGGCCTGCCTGATATCCATTTCCATAATTTACCAAGTTCATTAATTCCCCGTCTTAATCTATTTCTAATTATTAATTGGTTAAGTAATTTTTCTGCTGTTTCAAGATTTGCTAATATTAGTGTCATTAACCCAACACTTTTTTCCTTCATATCGTCTAATATATTTTTATAATAATGCAGCATTTTTATTAAAATATACAAGAGTCCTATCTTGTTTTTCCTTTAATATGTCCGTCAAGAATGTATATTTTTCAAAGTTATGAAAAACATCTATTGGTTGTAAGTTTGTTACTGTATGAATAAATTCATTGTATTTTTTTACTACATAAGGCATTATCTTTTTCGTCTCTGCCTGAATCTCTGCTTTTGTTATACGTATAAGTTCGGTCATAGTGCTATGCACTCTTTCAATCATCCCATTTGTCTTGCTATGATTGGGAGCTATTTTTTCATGTTTTATACCTAGTCGCTGAAACTCTTAAGTCGGTTGATGGTGTACAAAATGTCTTTTCATTGCCAGTCATTACTATTTCTACTTTTCCAAATATTGGTATTGTTTCAATCAATTTTTCTTTTGCATCTATCTTACTTTCAATATGCCTTACAATAAGAAATTTCGAAAAAGAATCAATCATGGTTAAAAATTGGTCATTGTCTATATAATAAATATCAGCGTGTATGCGCTCCCCCCTTTCTTCGCAATTGGAGCCTCTCCAATCTTGTACTTAATCGGATGTCTGTCGTACTTGTTTTCCTTGCAAGTTGTACAATTCTTCGTATAAGTCAACAATTGTTTGTAGCACTCTGGCCAATACCACTTGTTCGAAATTTGCTTAAAATTTTCTCTAAAGTCACGATTTGCACTTTCATGTTCTTGTTTTATAATTGATATTTGAGCATCTTTGTCTATAATGTCTTCGACTAAATTTGCTATGTATGCAAAATTCGTTGTTGGGTATTCGTTTATTAGTTTATCCTTTATTTTGAACAAAACCTCTTCAGTTGAGTGTATTGCATTCAAACCGTTCCTAATAACTTCTTTTAATTTAGTGAAAATTCCATCATCTTTGTATATAATTGTGTGTCTCCAGTCATCATCATCGTCGGCTCGACAACCGGGGTCCGGTCCTGGCCTCCTTCAACAAGTCTCTCCACCCATCCCGGTCTCGAGCCGCCGCCATCCAGTTGCGCACCCCAAGCCTCCGGGCGTCCTGGTCTACGCCATCTCTCCAGCGCAAGCATGGTCTACCACGCTGTCGTCTACCATAGAATGTACCACAAAGAACTTTCCGAGCAGGTTCCTCTTCGCTCATGCGAGCTAGGTGTGTCTCCAATAACCCTTATGTATTTGCTTGCTAAATACATTGTTGTTATTTCCTGTTTGAAAGATTAATTGATTTCTAAATCTATTAATGTTGCCTCCTAATCTTTTTATTCCTTCAATCGGGCTGCTCTGTGCACTATGTACTGTGGCTTCGTCTTCCTCACTATTTCTTGTCATATTTATTTCTTGCCGACTTATTGCGTCTGCAACTACATTTTCCTTTCCTTGTTTGTATTATATTATGACTGGGGCATACTCTTCTATGAATGCCTTCCAACGCTTTAACTTTGCGTTCGGATTTTTAACAGAAATCGCGAAACTTAATGGTTGATGGTCCGTACCGTATATATGCGGATGCCAGTCTGACCATAGGGATAATTTCTCAAATTTTTAAGACTCCATACTATCGCTAATAACTCTCTTTCATTCGTTGCGAAACTTTCTTCAGTTTTCACAATTTCCTACTTATGAAGGTTATCGGTTTATTTTCTTGACTAAGTACTGCGCCTATGGCTGAGTTACTTGCGTCAGTTGTCAATTCGAAGGGTTTGTCAAAGTCTGGTTGATTCAACACTATTTCTTCTATAAGCTTATCTTTCAATAACTGGAATGATTTTTTACCTTCTGCGTCTAATTCTATAAATATACGTTTGCTATTTATTTTTTCATTGTCTCTTAAACACTTAGTTAATCCTTTACTTATCATTGCATAGTTGCGTATAAATTTCCTGTAATACCCAGAAAGTCCTAAAAAACTCCTTAACTGACGTAAAGTCTTTGGTTCAGGGTATTCTTTGATAGTTTTTACCTTTTCCGGGTTCGTCTTGATGTCCCTCAAGTTAGCAGAGCAAAGTGGGCAGAACAAATTTTTTTTTGATGGCATAATTGGGCGCTTATTAAGTGCTAATTAAGTACCAAAAAATAAAATTAAGTGCTCCAGTACTTTTGGTAAAAACTAATGTTCTGCTAACTTGATTTCAAGTTAGCAGAGCAAATCCCTAAAATGGTTAAAACAAAAGCAAAAAAAAAAAAATAAGTCTCAAATTAAAGAGCTATTTAAGTGCTCTAAGAATCAAAAAAAAAAATTGAAAAAAAATAATTTGCCTTTAGAAAAAAATATTTTAGTAATTTTTGAAAAAAAAAATTAATTTAAATTATTTATCCAACTTTTTAATTAAAATCTATTTTATTCCTTAAAAGGACCTTTAGCTCGAATTAAGTACCCTATTTTCAGAAAGATTAAGCCAAAAAAAAAAAAATCATTTTCCCATACAAAAGGCTGGTCTGCTAACTCAAATTCGATTTTTCTCAAACAATTCAAATTATTTCGACACAAATCTTTTTTGTTATTTAAAAGCTCCGCTAGCTCGAATTAAGTACCCTATTTTCAGAAGGATTTTCCAACAATTAAGCCGAAAAAAAAATAATTCATTTTCCCATACAAAAGGCTGTTCTGCTAACTCAAATTCGATTTTTCTCAAACAATTCAAATTATTTCGACACAATTTTTTTTAATTAATTAAAAGCTCGGCTAGCTCGAATTAAGTACCCTATTTTCAGAAAGATTTTCCAACAATTAAGCCAAAAAAAAATAATTCATTTTCCCATACAAAACGCTGTTCTGCTAACTCAAATTCGATTTTTCTCAAACAATTCAAATTATTTCGACACAAATATATTTTGTTATTCAAAATCTCCGCTAGCTCGAATTAAGTACCTCATTTTCAGAAAGATTTTCCAACAATTAAGCCAAAAAAAAAAATTATTCATTTTCCCATACAAAACGCTGTTCTGCTAACTCAAATTCGATTTTTCTCAAACAATTCAAATTATTTCGACACATTTTTTTTTTAATTAATTAAAAGCTCCGCTAGGTCGAATTAAGTACCCTATTTTCAGAAAGATTTTCCAACAATTAAGCCAAAAAAAAATAATTCATTTTCCCATACAAAAGGCTGTTCTGCTAACTCAAATTCGATTTTTCTCAAACAATTCAAATTATTTCGACACAATTTTTTTTAATTAATTAAAAGTTCCGCTAGCTCGAATTAAGTACCCTATTTTCAGAAAGATTTTCCAACAATTAAGCCGAAAAAAAAATAATTCATTTTCACATACAAAAGGCTGTTCTGTTCTGCTAACTCAAATTCGATTTTTCTCAAACAATTCAAATTATTTCGACACAAATATTTTTTGTTATTCAAAAGCTCCGCTAGCTCGAATTAAGTACCCTATTTTCAGAAAGATTTTCCAACAATTAAGCCAAAAAAAAAATAATTCATTTTCCCATACAAAAGGCTGTTCTGCTAACTCAAATTCGATTTTTCTCAAACAATTCAAATTATTTCGACACAATTTTTTTTTAATTAATTAAAAGTTCCGCTAGCTCGAATTAAGTACCCTATTTTCAGAAAGATTTTCCAACAATTAAGCCGAAAAAAAAATAATTCATTTTCACATACAAAAGGCTGTTCTGTTCTGCTAACTCAAATTCGATTTTTCTCAAACAATTCAAATTATTTCGACACAAATATTTTTTGTTATTCAAAAGCTCCGCTAGCTCGAATTAAGTACCCTATTTTCAGAAAGATTTTCCAACAATTTAGCCGAAAAAAAAATAATTCATTTTCCCATACAAAAGGCTGTTCTGCTAACTCAAATTCGATTTTTCTCAAACAATTCAAATTATTTCGACACAATTTTTTTTTAATTAATTAAAAGCTCCGCTAGGTCGGATTAAGTACCCTATTTTCAGAAAGATTTTCCAACAATTAAGCCGAAAAAAAAATAATTCATTTTTCCATACAAAAGGCTGTTCTGCTAACTCAAATTCGATTTTTCTCAAACAATTCAAATTATTTCGACACAATTTTTTTTTAATTAATTAAAAGCTCCGCTAGCTCGAATTAAGTACCCTATTTTCAGAAAGATTTTCCAACAATTAAGCCGAAAAAAAAATAATTCATTTTTCCATACAAAAGGCTGTTCTGCTAACTCAAATTCGATTTTTCTCAAACAATTCAAATTATTTCGAGACAAATCTTTTTTGTTATTTAAAAGCTCCGCTAGCTCGAATTAAGTACCCTTTTTTCAGAAAGATTTTCCAACAATTAAGCCGAAAAAAAAATGATTCATTTTCCCATACAAAAGGCTGTTCTGCTAACTCAAATTCGATTTTTCTCAAACAATTCAAATTATTTCGACACAAATCTTTTTTGTTATTTAAAAGCTCCGCTAGCTCGAATTAAGTACCCTGTTTTCAGAAAGATTTTCCAACAATTAAGCCGAAAAAAAAAAATAATTCATTTTCCCATACAAAAGGCTGTTCTGCTAACTCAAATTCGATTTTTCTCAAACAATTCAAATTATTTCGACACAAATCTTTTTTGTTATTTAAAAGCTCCGCTAGTTTTAGTTAAGTACCCTATTTTCACAAAGATTTTCCAACAATTATGCCAAAAAAAAAAAAATAATTCATTTTCCCATACAATAAGCTGTTCTGCTATCATAGCATAGGTTCGATTTGTATTCAAACTATTGAGTCGAGATTTGCCTACCTGCCGGCGCGCGGCGGCGGAGGGTCCTTACCATGCGCGGCTGCATAAACAGTACTTTGACAAACCCAACCTGTTATAGGTACCTAATTGGCCTGTCTAGATTCACTGCCATTTGCATAATGTCATACCTACGTATTTATGTACATATGTACATATATACATAGGTAGGTGTTGTTAGGTATATGTATGTACATATTATGTATGTATTATGTATTCGATTCTTCGATTTTTTTTAAGATTGAAAGGCTTGTCATTTACATACATATACATATTAAAAATGTCCAATAGGTAGGTAGGTACCTGCATAGGTATTTTAAATATTGTTTTGTAAACAAATTTAGGTAGTTAGGTACATAGGTAGGTACAGGTACCTAGTACCTACCTATGAAGGTATGTACCTAAGAGATGAAGTCCAATTTCAAAAACCCAGTAAGTAAGTAGGTATAGGTAGGTAGGTACCTATTTTATTAACTTAAGTTAAGAAAAAAGATTTGGTAGTAATAGTTAGATAAACCTACATAGGTAGGTACCTACCTTGAAATACATTTTATAATTAATCTCATGTAGAGGTACATATAAAACATTTTTTATAAGTTGTCTATATAGGTACAGATAGATATAGGGAATAAGAAGATCTTGGTACCTGCATAGGTAGGTATGTATTTATATCGACATAATCTTCTAGGTATAGATACCTATGAACATTGTGTAGGTACCTATCCACATAAACATTTAAAATCTAACTAGATAGGTACTTAGGTAGGTATTCTGTTTTTTGGTTTTAAATTATGTGTTTTACAAGGAAAAACGTCTTTTTTTAAATATAGGCACCTAGTTGCCTAAAGTAAAAAGACGATCATCCTTGTAAGTAATATTAACCGCAGTGTAAGTACCTACCTAGGTATATATGTAGGTTATTACCTTTATTTATACCTACCTAAAACAAAACCTGCTCATATTCTCATCTTTGAAAATAAAACATCTAGGTAGGTAGGTACTTTTTGTCACACCTTATGCTAATCACCCTGTATACCTTCCTATACCTATGTAGGTATAGATTTATTATTTATATAAGATACTGAAAAAAAAACATGTACCTAGGTACCTAATTCGTTCTTTAATTAGATACCTAGGTACCTACCTACCTACCTATTGCTAAAATAACTTCTAAAATGTTTTAATCACATAATAAAAAACGCCACCTGCCTGAAGTATTGCAACAAAAATTAATGAAACAAATTTAATAGTAGATATACCTACCTACCCTAGTTGTAAACCGAAAACAAATGTTTAATAAAAAAAATGTTGACGCCATTTTTAAGAATTTAATAATATTAAGGTATTCACCTAAAAACATATTAGCTTATTAGTGATTTCATTTGTATCCTTTAAAACCGAAACCCCATTGTATACGACAAGAGCTTACAACAAAACAAGAAATAATTATGAGCAAGAGCAAAAGATGATGAAGGTTCATAAAATATCAATGACGAGCAGGAGCATGAGACCAATGCAGGACCTTCGAAAAATAAACAACAGTGCTCAAGCGCACAGAAGCAAAATTCTGAAAACCAACCCTCCGTGCAGCGCAAACGATTCACAATTCACATCAATGTCTTTTCGGTCTGAAAATGCAACAACTAAATGCATTACCGGACCCAGGACAAGTCACAGAGCAAACCATCTGGGTCCGCAAAATGCAAAAACAAAATACATTACCGGACCGAGAAGAAGTCAACGCAGCCAGAGGAATGATGATAAACATCATTATCGCCACTCGAGTAGCGGTTGTTGCGACTGAGAAATAGGAATTTCTCGTATAAGAGCTATCACAGGCAAACCAACCCTTTGGTATCCAGCGCAATGACGATGAGATCATCACCACCTGATGAACGGTGGTTGCGACCGAGAAATACGAAATGCCACGTATACTGCTAAGGATCGCAGCTCAGAGCAACACGAGCAACGAATTGTCTTGGGTCCGGTTATGCATTTTGTTGTTGCATTTTCGGACCGAAAAGCTATTGATGTGAATTGTGAAACGTTTGCGCTGCACAGAGGGTTGGTTTTTAGGATGTTGCTTATGTGTGCTTGAGCACTGTTTTTTATTTTTCGAAGGTCCTGCATTGGTCTCATGCTCCTGCTCGTTATTGATATTTTATGAACCTTCATGGTCTTTTCTCTTGCTCATAATTATTTCTTGTTTTGTTGTAAGCTCTGGTCGTATACAATGGGGTTTCGGTTTTAAAGGATAAAAATGAAATCACTAATAAGCTAATAAGTTTTTATGTAGGTAAATACCTAAATACATATTATTAAATGCTTAAAAATGGCGTAATTTTTTTTTTTTTTAAACATTTGTTTTAGGTTTACAAGTAGGTAGGTAGGTAGGTATACTATTAAATTAATTACATTATTTTTTGTTGCAATAATTCAGACGGGTGGCGTTTTTTATTATTTGATTAAAACATTTGAGAAATTATTTTAGCAATAGGTAGGTAGGTAGGTACCTACCTAGGTATCTATTTAAAGAACGAATTACCTAGGTACCTATATGTTTTTTTTTGTTCAGTATCTTATATAAATAATAAATCTATACCTACATAGGTATAGGAAGGTATACAGGGTGATTAGCATAAGGTGTGACAAAAAGTACCTACCTACCTTTCAAGGTAGGTACCTACCTATGTAGGTTTATCTAACTATTACTACCAAATCTTTTTTCTTAACTTAAGTTAATAAAATAGGTACCTACCTACCTATACCTACTTACTTACTGGGTTTTTGAAATTGGACTTCATCTCTTAGGTACATACCTTCATAGGTAGGTACTAGGTACCTGTACCTACCTATGTACCTAACTACCTTAATTTATTTACAAAACAATATTTAAAATACCTATGCAGGTACCTACCTACCTTTTGGACATTTTTACTCCCGATTCCTATGTTTCTTGATACATAATTATGTACCTACATATGTATATGTATGTAAATGACAAACCTTTCAATCTTAAAAAAAATCGAAGAATCGAATACATAATACATACATAATATGTACATACATATACCAAACTATACCTGCCTATGTATATATGTACATATGTACATAAATACGTAGGTATGACATTATGCAAATGGCAGTGAATCTAGACAGGCCAATTAGGTACCTATAACAGGTTTGGTTTGTAAAAGTACTGTTTATGCAGCCGCGCATGGTAAGGACCCTCCGCCGCCGCGCGCCGGCCGGTAGGCAAATCTCGACTCAATAGTTTGAATACAAATCGAACCTATGATAGCAGAACAGCTTATTGTATGGGAAAATGAATTATTTTTTTTTTTTTTGGCATAATTGTTGGAAAATCTTTGTGAAAATAGGGTACTTAACTCGAACTAGCGGACCTTTTAAATAACAAAAAAGATTTGTGTCGAAATAATTTGAATTGTTTGAGAAAAATCGAATTTGAGTTAGCAGAACAGCCTTTTGTATGGAAAAATGAATTATTTTTTTTTCGGCTTAATTGTTGGAAAATCTTTCTGAAAATAGGGTACTTAATTCGAGCTAGCGGAGCTTTTAATTAATTAAAAAAAAATTGTGTCGAAATAATTTGAATTGTTTGAGAAAAATCGAATTTGAGTTAGCAGAACAGCCTTTTGTATGGGAAAATGAATTATTTTTTTTTCGGCGTAATTTTTGGAAAATCTTTCTGAAAATAGGGTACTTAATTCGAGCTAGCGGAGCTTTTAAATAACAAAAAAGATTTTTGTCGAAATAATTTGAATTGTTTGAGAAAAATCGAATTTGAGTTAGCAGAACAGCGTTTTGTATGGGAAAATGAATTATTTTTTTTTTGACTTAATTGTTGGAAAATCTTTCTGAAAATAGGGTACTTAATTCGAGCTAGCGGAGCTTTTAATTAATTAAAAAAAAATTGTGTCGAAATAATTTGAATTGTTTGAGAAAAATCGGATTTGAGTTAGCAGAACAGCCTTTTGTATGGGAAAATGAATTATTTTTTTTTCGGCTTAATTGTTGGAAAATCTTTCTGAAACTAGGGTACTTAATTCGAGCTAGCGGAGCTTTTGAATAACAAAATATATTTGTGTCGAAATAATTTGAATTTTTTTTAATTAATTAAAAGCTCGGCTAGCTCGAATTAAGTACCCTATTTTCAGAAAGATTTTCCAACAATTAAGCCAAAAAAAACTCAAATTCGATTTTTCTCAAACAATTCAAATTATTTCGACACAAATATATTTTGTTATTCAAAAGCTCCGCTAGCTCGAATTAAGTACCTCATTTTCAGAAAGATTTTCCAACAATTAAGCCAAAAAAAAAATTATTCATTTTCCCATACAAAACGCTGTTCTGCTAACTCAAATTCGATTTTTCTCAAACAATTCAAATTATTTCGACACAATTTTTTTTTAATTAATTAAAAGCTCCGCTAGGTCGAATTAAGTACCCTATTTTCAGAAAGATTTTCCAACAATTAAGCCAAAAAAAAAATAATTCATTTTCCCATACAAAAGGCTGTTCTGCTAACTCAAATTCGATTTTTCTCAAACAATTCAAATTATTTCGACACAATTTTTTTTTAATTAATTAAAAGTTCCGCTAGCTCGAATTAAGTACCCTATTTTCAGAAAGATTTTCCAACAATTAAGCCGAAAAAAAAATAATTCATTTTCACATACAAAAGGCTGTTCTGTTCTGCTAACTCAAATTCGATTTTTCTCAAACAATTCAAATTATTTCGACACAAATATTTTTTGTTATTCAAAAGCTCCGCTAGCTCGAATTAAGTACCCTATTTTCAGAAAGATTTTCCAACAATTTAGCCGAAAAAAAAATAATTCATTTTCCCATACAAAAGGCTGTTCTGCTAACTCAAATTCGATTTTTCTCAAACAATTCAAATTATTTCGACACAATTTTTTTTTAATTAATTAAAAGCTCCGCTAGCTCGAATTAAGTACCCTATTTTCAGAAAGATTTTCCAACAATTAAGTCAAAAAAAAAATAATTCATTTTCCCATACAAAACGCTGTTCTGCTAACTCAAATTCGATTTTTCTCAAACAATTCAAATTATTTCGACAAAAATCTTTTTTGTTATTTAAAAGCTCCGCTAGCTCGAATTAAGTACCCTATTTTCAGAAAGATTTTCCAAAAATTACGCCGAAAAAAAAATAATTCATTTTCCCATACAAAAGGCTGTTCTGCTAACTCAAATTCGATTTTTCTCAAACAATTCAAATTATTTCGACACAATTTTTTTTTAATTAATTAAAAGCTCCGCTAGCTCGAATTAAGTACCCTATTTTCAGAAAGATTTTCCAACAATTAAGCCGAAAAAAAAATAATTCATTTTTCCATACAAAAGGCTGTTCTGCTAACTCAAATTCGATTTTTCTCAAACAATTCAAATTATTTCGACACAAATCTTTTTTGTTATTTAAAAGCTCCGCTAGTTCGAGTTAAGTACCCTATTTTCACAAAGATTTTCCAACAATTATGCCAAAAAAAAAAAAAATAATTCATTTTCCCATACAATAAGCTGTTCTGCTATCATAGGTTCGATTTGTATTCAAACTATTGAGTCGAGATTTGCCTACCGGCCGGCGCGCGGCGGCGGAGGGTCCTTACCATGCGCGGCTGCATAAACAGTACTTTTACAAACCAAACCTGTTATAGGTACCTAATTGGCCTGTCTAGATTCACTGCCATTTGCATAATGTCATACCTACGTATTTATGTACATATGTACATATATACATAGGCAGGTATAGTTTGGTATATGTATGTACATATTATGTATGTATTATGTATTCGATTCTTCGATTTTTTTTAAGATTGAAAGGCTTGTCATTTACATACATATACATATGTAGGTACATAATTATGTATCAAGAAACATAGGAATCGGGAGTAAAAATGTCCAAAAGGTAGGTAGGTACCTGCATAGGTATTTTAAATATTGTTTTGTAAATAAATTAAGGTAGTTAGGTACATAGGTAGGTACAGGTACCTAGTACCTGCCTATGAAGGTATGTACCTAAGAGATGAAGTCCAATTTCAAAAACCCAGTAAGTAAGTAGGTATAGGTAGGTAGGTACCTATTTTATTAACTTAAGTTAAGAAAAAAGATTTGGTAGTAATAGTTAGATAAACCTACATAGGTAGGTACCTACCTTGAAAGGTAGGTAGGTACTTTTTGTCACACCTTATGCTAATCACCCTGTATACCTTCCTATACCTATGTAGGTATAGATTTATTATTTATATAAGATACTGAACAAAAAAAAACATATAGGTACCTAGGTAATTCGTTCTTTAAATAGATACCTAGGTAGGTACCTACCTACCTACCTATTGCTAAAATAATTTCTCAAATGTTTTAATCAAATAATAAAAAACGCCACCCGTCTGAATTATTGCAACAAAAAATAATGTAATTAATTTAATAGTATACCTACCTACCTACCTACTTGTAAACCTAAAACAAATGTTTAAAAAAAAAAAAAATTACGCCATTTTTAAGCATTTAATAATATGTATTTAGGTATTTACCTACATAAAAACTTATTAGCTTATTAGTGATTTCATTTTTATCCTTTAAAACCGAAACCCCATTGTATACGACCAGAGCTTACAACAAAACAAGAAATAATTATGAGCAAGAGAAAAGACCATGAAGGTTCATAAAATATCAATAACGAGCAGGAGCATGAGACCAATGCAGGACCTTCGAAAAATAAAAAACAGTGCTCAAGCACACATAAGCAACATCCTAAAAACCAACCCTCTGTGCAGCGCAAACGTTTCACAATTCACATCAATAGCTTTTCGGTCCGAAAATGCAACAACAAAATGCATAACCGGACCCAAGACAATTCGTTGCTCGTGTTGCTCTGAGCTGCGATCCTTAGCAGTATACGTGGCATTTCGTATTTCTCGGTCGCAACCACCGTTCATCAGGTGGTGATGATCTCATCGTCATTGCGCTGGATACCAAAGGGTTGGTTTGCCTGTGATAGCTCTTATACGAGAAATTCCTATTTCTCAGTCGCAACAACCGCTACTCGAGTGGCGATAATGATGTTTATCATCATTCCTCTGGCTGCGTTGACTTCTTCTCGGTCCGGTAATGTATTTTGTTTTTGCATTTTGCGGACCCAGATGGTTTGCTCTGTGACTTGTCCTGGGTCCGGTAATGCATTTAGTTGTTGCATTTTCAGACCGAAAAGACATTGATGTGAATTGTGAATCGTTTGCGCTGCACGGAGGGTTGGTTTTCAGAATTTTGCTTCTGTGCGCTTGAGCACTGTTGTTTATTTTTCGAAGGTCCTGCATTGGTCTCATGCTCCTGCTCGTCATTGATATTTTATGAACCTTCATCATCTTTTGCTCTTGCTCATAATTATTTCTTGTTTTGTTGTAAGCTCTTGTCGTATACAATGGGGTTTCGGTTTTAAAGGATACAAATGAAATCACTAATAAGCTAATATGTTTTTAGGTGAATACCTTAATATTATTAAATTCTTAAAAATGGCGTCAACATTTTTTTTATTAAACATTTGTTTTCGGTTTACAACTAGGGTAGGTAGGTATATCTACTATTAAATTTGTTTCATTAATTTTTGTTGCAATAATTCAGGCAGGTGGCGTTTTTTATTATGTGATTAAAACATTTTAGAAGTTATTTTAGCAATAGGTAGGTAGGTAGGTACCTAGGTATCTAATTAAAGAACGAATTAGGTACCTAGGTACATGTTTTTTTTTCAGTATCTTATATAAATAATAAATCTATACCTACATAGGTATAGGAAGGTATACAGGGTGATTAGCATAAGGTGTGACAAAAAGTACCTACCTACCTAGATGTTTTATTTTCAAAGATGAGAATATGAGCAGGTTTTGTTTTAGGTAGGTATAAATAAAGGTAATAACCTACATATATACCTAGGTAGGTACTTACACTGCGGTTAATATTACTTACAAGGATGATCGTCTTTTTACTTTAGGCAACTAGGTGCCTATATTTAAAAAAAGACGTTTTTCCTTGTAAAACACATAATTTAAAACCAAAAAACAGAATACCTACCTAAGTACCTATCTAATTAGATTTTAAATGTTTATGTGGATAGGTACCTACACAATGTTCATAGGTATCTATACCTAGAAGATTATGTCGATATAAATACATACCTACCTATGCAGGTACCAAGATCTTCTTATTCCCTATATCTATCTGTACCTATATAGACAGCTTATAAAAAATGTGTGACAAAAAGTACCTACCTACCTAGATGTTTTATTTTCAAAGATGAGAATATGAGCAGGTTTTGTTTTAGGTAGGTATAAATAAAGGTAATAACCTACATATATACCTAGGTAGGTACTTACACTGCGGTTAATATTACTTACAAGGATGATCGTCTTTTTACTTTAGGCAACTAGGTGCCTATATTTAAAAAAAGACGTTTTTCCTTGTAAAACACATAATTTAAAACCAAAAAACAGAACACCTACCTAAGTACCTATCTAGTTAGATTTTAAATGTTTATGTGGATAGGTACCTACACAATGTTCATAGGTATCTATACCTAGAAGATTATGTCGATATAAATACATACCTACCTATGCAGGTACCAAGATCTTCTTGTTCCCTATATCTATCTGTACCTATATAGACAACTTATAAAAAATGTTTTATATGTACCTCTACATGAGATTACTACTTAATTATAAAATGTATTTCAAGGTAGGTACCTACCTATGTAGGTTTATCTAACTATTACTACCAAATCTTTTTTCTTAACTTAAGTTAATAAAATAGGTACCTACCTACCTATACCTACTTACTTACTGGGTTTTTGAAATTGGACTTCATCTCTTAGGTACATACCTTCATAGGTAGGTACTAGGTACCTGTACCTACCTATGTACCTAACTACCTAAATTTGTTTACAAAACAATATTTAAAATACCTATGCAGGTACCTACCTACCTATTGGACATTTTTAATATGTATATGTATGTAAATGACAAGCCTTTCAATCTTCAAAAAAATCGAAGAATCGAATACATAATACATACATAATATGTACATACATATACCTAACAACACCTACCTATGTATATATGTACATATGTACATAAATACGTAGGTATGACATTATGCAAATGGCAGTGAATCTAGACAGGCCAATTAGGTACCTATAACAGGTTTGGTTTGTCAAAGTACTGTTTATGCAGCCGCGCATGGTAAGGACCCTCCGCCGCCGCGCGCCGGCCGGTAGGCAAATCTCGACTCAATAGTTTGAATACAAATCGAACCTATGATAGCAGAACAGCTTATTGTATGGGAAAATGAATTATTTTTTTTTTTTTTGGCATAATTGTTGGAAAATCTTTGTGAAAATAGGGTACTTAACTCGAACTAGCGGAGCTTTTAAATAACAAAAAAGATTTGTGTCGAAATAATTTGAATTGTTTGAGAAAAATCGAATTTGAGTTAGCAGAACAGCCTTTTGTATGGAAAAATGAATTATTTTTTTTTCGGCTTAATTGTTGGAAAATCTTTCTGAAAATAGGGTACTTAATTCGAGCTAGCGGAGCTTTTAATTAATTAAAAAAAAATTGTGTCGAAATAATTTGAATTGTTTGAGAAAAATCGAATTTGAGTTAGCAGAACAGCCTTTTGTATGGGAAAGTGAATTATTTTTTTTTCGGCGTAATTTTTGGAAAATCTTTCTGAAAATAGGGTACTTAATTCGAGCTAGCGGAGCTTTTAAATAACAAAAAAGATTTTTGTCGAAATAATTTGAATTGTTTGAGAAAAATCGAATTTGAGTTAGCAGAACAGCGTTTTGTATGGGAAAATGAATTATTTTTTTTTTGACTTAATTGTTGGAAAATCTTTCTGAAAATAGGGTACTTAATTCGAGCTAGCGGAGCTTTTAATTAATTAAAAAAAAATTGTGTCGAAATAATTTGAATTGTTTGAGAAAAATCGAATTTGAGTTAGCAGAACAGCCTTTTGTATGGGAAAATGAATTATTTTTTTTTCGGCTAAATTGTTGGAAAATCTTTCTGAAAATAGGGTACTTAATTCGAGCTAGCGGAGCTTTTGAATAACAAAAAATATTTGTGTCGAAATAATTTGAATTGTTTGAGAAAAATCGAATTTGAGTTAGCAGAACAGAACAGCCTTTTGTATGTGAAAATGAATTATTTTTTTTTCGGCTTAATTGTTGGAAAATCTTTCTGAAAATAGGGTACTTAATTCGAGCTAGCGGAACTTTTAATTAATTAAAAAAAAATTGTGTCGAAATAATTTGAATTGTTTGAGAAAAATCGAATTTGAGTTAGCAGAACAGACTTTTGTATGGGAAAATGAATTATTTTTTTTTTGGCTTAATTGTTGGAAAATCTTTCTGAAAATAGGGTACTTAATTCGACCTAGCGGAGCTTTTAATTAATTAAAAAAAAATTGTGTCGAAATAATTTGAATTGTTTGAGAAAAATCGAATTTGAGTTAGCAGAACAGCGTTTTGTATGGGAAAATGAATAATTTTTTTTTTGGCTTAATTGTTGGAAAATCTTTCTGAAAATGAGGTACTTAATTCGAGCTAGCGGAGCTTTTGAATAACAAAATATATTTGTGTCGAAATAATTTGAATTGTTTGAGAAAAATCGAATTTGAGTTTTTTTTGGCTTAATTGTTGGAAAATCTTTCTGAAAATAGGGTACTTAATTCGAGCTAGCCGAGCTTTTAATTAATTAAAAAAAATTCAAATTATTTCGACACAAATATATTTTGTTATTCAAAAGCTCCGCTAGCTCGAATTAAGTACCCTATTTTCAGAAAGATTTTCCAACAATTAAGCCAAAAAAAACTCAAATTCGATTTTTCTCAAACAATTCAAATTATTTCGACACAAATATATTTTGTTATTCAAAAGCTCCGCTAGCTCGAATTAAGTACCTCATTTTCAGAAAGATTTTCCAACAATTAAGCCAAAAAAAAAATTATTCATTTTCCCATACAAAACGCTGTTCTGCTAACTCAAATTCGATTTTTCTCAAACAATTCAAATTATTTCGACACAATTTTTTTTTAATTAATTAAAAGCTCCGCTAGGTCGAATTAAGTACCCTATTTTCAGAAAGATTTTCCAACAATTAAGCCAAAAAAAAAATAATTCATTTTCCCATACAAAAGGCTGTTCTGCTAACTCAAATTCGATTTTTCTCAAACAATTCAAATTATTTCGACACAATTTTTTTTTAATTAATTAAAAGTTCCGCTAGCTCGAATTAAGTACCCTATTTTCAGAAAGATTTTCCAACAATTAAGCCGAAAAAAAAATAATTCATTTTCACATACAAAAGGCTGTTCTGTTCTGCTAACTCAAATTCGATTTTTCTCAAACAATTCAAATTATTTCGACACAAATATTTTTTGTTATTCAAAAGCTCCGCTAGCTCGAATTAAGTACCCTATTTTCAGAAAGATTTTCCAACAATTTAGCCGAAAAAAAAATAATTCATTTTCCCATACAAAAGGCTGTTCTGCTAACTCAAATTCGATTTTTCTCAAACAATTCAAATTATTTCGACACAATTTTTTTTTAATTAATTAAAAGCTCCGCTAGGTCGGATTAAGTACCCTATTTTCAGAAAGATTTTCCAACAATTAAGCCGAAAAAAAAATAATTCATTTTTCCATACAAAAGGCTGTTCTGCTAACTCAAATTCGATTTTTCTCAAACAATTCAAATTATTTCGACACAATTTTTTTTTAATTAATTAAAAGCTCCGCTAGCTCGAATTAAGTACCCTATTTTCAGAAAGATTTTCCAACAATTAAGCCGAAAAAAAAATAATTCATTTTTCCATACAAAAGGCTGTTCTGCTAACTCAAATTCGATTTTTCTCAAACAATTCAAATTATTTCGAGACAAATCTTTTTTGTTATTTAAAAGCTCCGCTAGCTCGAATTAAGTACCCTATTTTCAGAAAGATTTTCCAACAATTAAGCCGAAAAAAAAATGATTCATTTTCCCATACAAAAGGCTGTTCTGCTAACTCAAATTCGATTTTTCTCAAACAATTCAAATTATTTCGACACAAATCTTTTTTGTTATTTAAAAGCTCCGCTAGCTCGAATTAAGTACCCTGTTTTCAGAAAGATTTTCCAACAATTAAGCCGAAAAAAAAAAAATAATTCATTTTCCCATACAAAAGGCTGTTCTGCTAACTCAAATTCGATTTTTCTCAAACAATTCAAATTATTTCGACACAAATCTTTTTTGTTATTTAAAAGCTCCGCTAGTTCGAGTTAAGTACCCTATTTTCACAAAGATTTTCCAACAATTATGCCAAAAAAAAAAAATAATTCATTTTCCCATACAATAAGCTGTTCTGCTATCATAGCATAGGTTCGATTTGTATTCAAACTATTGAGTCGAGATTTGCCTACCTGCCGGCGCGCGGCGGCGGAGGGTCCTTACCATGCGCGGCTGCATAAACAGTACTTTGACAAACCAAACCTGTTATAGGTACCTAATTGGCCTGTCTAGATTCACTGCCATTTGCATAATGTCATACCTACGTATTTATGTACATATGTACATATATACATAGGTAGGTGTTGTTAGGTATATGTATGTACATATTATGTATGTATTATGTATTCGATTCTTCGATTTTTTTGAAGATTGAAAGGCTTGTCATTTACATACATATACATATTAAAAATGTCCAATAGGTAGGTAGGTACCTGCATAGGTATTTTAAATATTGTTTTGTAAACAAATTTAGGTAGTTAGGTACATAGGTAGGTACAGGTACCTAGTACCTACCTATGAAGGTATGTACCTAAGAGATGAAGTCCAATTTCAAAAACCCAGTAAGTAAGTAGGTATAGGTAGGTAGGTACCTATTTTATTAACTTAAGTTAAGAAAAAAGATTTGGTAGTAATAGTTAGATAAACCTACATAGGTAGGTACCTACCTTGAAATACATTTTATAATTAAGTAGTAATCTCATGTAGAGGTACATATAAAACATTTTTTATAAGTTGTCTATATAGGTACAGATAGATATAGGGAACAAGAAGATCTTGGTACCTGCATAGGTAGGTATGTATTTATATCGACATAATCTTCTAGGTATAGATACCTATGAACATTGTGTAGGTACCTATCCACATAAACATTTAAAATCTAACTAGATAGGTACTTAGGTAGGTGTTCTGTTTTTTGGTTTTAAATTATGTGTTTTACAAGGAAAAACGTCTTTTTTTAAATATAGGCACCTAGTTGCCTAAAGTAAAAAGACGATCATCCTTGTAAGTAATATTAACCGCAGTGTAAGTACCTACCTAGGTATATATGTAGGTTATTACCTTTATTTATACCTACCTAAAACAAAACCTGCTCATATTCTCATCTTTGAAAATAAAACATCTAGGTAGGTAGGTACTTTTTGTCACACATTTTTTATAAGCTGTCTATATAGGTACAGATAGATATAGGGAATAAGAAGATCTTGGTACCTGCATAGGTAGGTATGTATTTATATCGACATAATCTTCTAGGTATAGATACCTATGAACATTGTGTAGGTACCTATCCACATAAACATTTAAAATCTAATTAGATAGGTACTTAGGTAGGTATTCTGTTTTTTGGTTTTAAATTATGTGTTTTACAAGGAAAAACGTCTTTTTTTAAATATAGGCACCTAGTTGCCTAAAGTAAAAAGACGATCATCCTTGTAAGTAATATTAACCGCAGTGTAAGTACCTACCTAGGTATATATGTAGGTTATTACCTTTATTTATACCTACCTAAAACAAAACCTGCTCATATTCTCATCTTTGAAAATAAAACATCTAGGTAGGTAGGTACTTTTTGTCACACCTTATGCTAATCACCCTGTATACCTTCCTATACCTATGTAGGTATAGATTTATTATTTATATAAGATACTGAAAAAAAAACATGTACCTAGGTACCTAATTCGTTCTTTAATTAGATACCTAGGTACCTACCTACCTACCTATTGCTAAAATAACTTCTAAAATGTTTTAATCACATAATAAAAAACGCCACCTGCCTGAATTATTGCAACAAAAATTAATGAAACAAATTTAATAGTAGATATACCTACCTACCCTAGTTGTAAACCGAAAACAAATGTTTAATAAAAAAAATGTTGACGCCATTTTTAAGAATTTAATAATATTAAGGTATTCACCTAAAAACATATTAGCTTATTAGTGATTTCATTTGTATCCTTTAAAACCGAAACCCCATTGTATACGACAAGAGCTTACAACAAAACAAGAAATAATTATGAGCAAGAGCAAAAGATGATGAAGGTTCATAAAATATCAATGACGAGCAGGAGCATGAGACCAATGCAGGACCTTCGAAAAATAAACAACAGTGCTCAAGCGCACAGAAGCAAAATTCTGAAAACCAACCCTCCGTGCAGCGCAAACGATTCACAATTCACATCAATGTCTTTTCGGTCTGAAAATGCAACAACTAAATGCATTACCGGACCCAGGACAAGTCACAGAGCAAACCATCTGGGTCCGCAAAATGCAAAAACAAAATACATTACCGGACCGAGAAGAAGTCAACGCAGCCAGAGGAATGATGATAAACATCATTATCGCCACTCGAGTAGCGGTTGTTGCGACTGAGAAATAGGAATTTCTCGTATAAGAGCTATCACAGGCAAACCAACCCTTTGGTATCCAGCGCAATGACGATGAGATCATCACCACCTGATGAACGGTGGTTGCGACCGAGAAATACGAAATGCCACGTATACTGCTAAGGATCGCAGCTCAGAGCAACACGAGCAACGAATTGTCTTGGGTCCGGTTATGCATTTTGTTGTTGCATTTTCGGACCGAAAAGCTATTGATGTGAATTGTGAAACGTTTGCGCTGCACAGAGGGTTGGTTTTTAGGATGTTGCTTATGTGTGCTTGAGCACTGTTTTTTATTTTTCGAAGGTCCTGCATTGGTCTCATGCTCCTGCTCGTTATTGATATTTTATGAACCTTCATGGTCTTTTCTCTTGCTCATAATTATTTCTTGTTTTGTTGTAAGCTCTGGTCGTATACAATGGGGTTTCGGTTTTAAAGGATAAAAATGAAATCACTAATAAGCTAATAAGTTTTTATGTAGGTAAATACCTAAATACATATTATTAAATGCTTAAAAATGGCGTAATTTTTTTTTTTTTTAAACATTTGTTTTAGGTTTACAAGTAGGTAGGTAGGTAGGTATACTATTAAATTAATTACATTATTTTTTGTTGCAATAATTCAGACGGGTGGCGTTTTTTATTATTTGATTAAAACATTTGAGAAATTATTTTAGCAATAGGTAGGTAGGTAGGTACCTACCTAGGTATCTATTTAAAGAACGAATTACCTAGGTACCTATATGTTTTTTTTTGTTCAGTATCTTATATAAATAATAAATCTATACCTACATAGGTATAGGAAGGTATACAGGGTGATTAGCATAAGGTGTGACAAAAAGTACCTACCTACCTTTCAAGGTAGGTACCTACCTATGTAGGTTTATCTAACTATTACTACCAAATCTTTTTTCTTAACTTAAGTTAATAAAATAGGTACCTACCTACCTATACCTACTTACTTACTGGGTTTTTGAAATTGGACTTCATCTCTTAGGTACATACCTTCATAGGCAGGTACTAGGTACCTGTACCTACCTATGTACCTAACTACCTTAATTTATTTACAAAACAATATTTAAAATACCTATGCAGGTACCTACCTACCTTTTGGACATTTTTACTCCCGATTCCTATGTTTCTTGATACATAATTATGTACCTACATATGTATATGTATGTAAATGACAAGCCTTTCAATCTTAAAAAAAATCGAAGAATCGAATACATAATACATACATAATATGTACATACATATACCAAACTATACCTGCCTATGTATATATGTACATATGTACATAAATACGTAGGTATGACATTATGCAAATGGCAGTGAATCTAGACAGGCCAATTAGGTACCTATAACAGGTTTGGTTTGTAAAAGTACTGTTTATGCAGCCGCGCATGGTAAGGACCCTCCGCCGCCGCGCGCCGGCCGGTAGGCAAATCTCGACTCAATAGTTTGAATACAAATCGAACCTATGATAGCAGAACAGCTTATTGTATGGGAAAATGAATTATTTTTTTTTTTTTTGGCATAATTGTTGGAAAATCTTTGTGAAAATAGGGTACTTAACTCGAACTAGCGGAGCTTTTAAATAACAAAAAAGATTTGTGTCGAAATAATTTGAATTGTTTGAGAAAAATCGAATTTGAGTTAGCAGAACAGCCTTTTGTATGGAAAAATGAATTATTTTTTTTTCGGCTTAATTGTTGGAAAATCTTTCTGAAAATAGGGTACTTAATTCGAGCTAGCGGAGCTTTTAATTAATTAAAAAAAAATTGTGTCGAAATAATTTGAATTGTTTGAGAAAAATCGAATTTGAGTTAGCAGAACAGCCTTTTGTATGGGAAAATGAATTATTTTTTTTTCGGCGTAATTTTTGGAAAATCTTTCTGAAAATAGGGTACTTAATTCGAGCTAGCGGAGCTTTTAAATAACAAAAAAGATTTTTGTCGAAATAATTTGAATTGTTTGAGAAAAATCGAATTTGAGTTAGCAGAACAGCGTTTTGTATGGGAAAATGAATTATTTTTTTTTTGACTTAATTGTTGGAAAATCTTTCTGAAAATAGGGTACTTAATTCGAGCTAGCGGAGCTTTTAATTAATTAAAAAAAAATTGTGTCGAAATAATTTGAATTGTTTGAGAAAAATCGGATTTGAGTTAGCAGAACAGCCTTTTGTATGGGAAAATGAATTATTTTTTTTTCGGCTTAATTGTTGGAAAATCTTTCTGAAACTAGGGTACTTAATTCGAGCTAGCGGAGCTTTTGAATAACAAAATATATTTGTGTCGAAATAATTTGAATTTTTTTTAATTAATTAAAAGCTCGGCTAGCTCGAATTAAGTACCCTATTTTCAGAAAGATTTTCCAACAATTAAGCCAAAAAAAACTCAAATTCGATTTTTCTCAAACAATTCAAATTATTTCGACACAAATATATTTTGTTATTCAAAAGCTCCGCTAGCTCGAATTAAGTACCTCATTTTCAGAAAGATTTTCCAACAATTAAGCCAAAAAAAAAAATTATTCATTTTCCCATACAAAACGCTGTTCTGCTAACTCAAATTCGATTTTTCTCAAACAATTCAAATTATTTCGACACAATTTTTTTTTAATTAATTAAAAGCTCCGCTAGGTCGAATTAAGTACCCTATTTTCAGAAAGATTTTCCAAAAATTAAGCCAAAAAAAAAATAATTCATTTTCCCATACAAAAGGCTGTTCTGCTAACTCAAATTCGATTTTTCTCAAACAATTCAAATTATTTCGACACAATTTTTTTTTAATTAATTAAAAGTTCCGCTAGCTCGAATTAAGTACCCTATTTTCAGAAAGATTTTCCAACAATTAAGCCGAAAAAAAAATAATTCATTTTCACATACAAAAGGCTGTTCTGGTCTGCTAACTCAAATTCGATTTTTCTCAAACAATTCAAATTATTTCGACACAAATATTTTTTGTTATTCAAAAGCTCCGCTAGCTCGAATTAAGTACCCTATTTTCAGAAAGATTTTCCAACAATTTAGCCGAAAAAAAAATAATTCATTTTCCCATACAAAAGGCTGTTCTGCTAACTCAAATTCGATTTTTCTCAAACAATTCAAATTATTTCGACACAATTTTTTTTTAATTAATTAAAAGCTCCGCTAGGTCAGATTAAGTACCCTATTTTCAGAAAGATTTTCCAACAATTAAGCCGAAAAAAAAATAATTCATTTTTCCATACAAAAGGCTGTTCTGCTAACTCAAATTCGATTTTTCTCAAACAATTCAAATTATTTCGACACAATTTTTTTTTAATTAATTAAAAGCTCCGCTAGCTCGAATTAAGTACCCTATTTTCAGAAAGATTTTCCAACAATTAAGCCGAAAAAAAAATAATTCATTTTTCCATACAAAAGGCTGTTCTGCTAACTCAAATTCGATTTTTCTCAAACAATTCAAATTATTTCGAGACAAATCTTTTTTGTTATTTAAAAGCTCCGCTAGCTCGAATTAAGTACCCTATTTTCAGAAAGATTTTCCAACAATTAAGCCGAAAAAAAAAATGATTCATTTTCCCATACAAAAGGCTGTTCTGCTAACTCAAATTCGATTTTTCTCAAACAATTCAAATTATTTCGACACAAATCTTTTTTGTTATTTAAAAGCTCCGCTAGCTCGAATTAAGTACCCTGTTTTCAGAAAGATTTTCCAACAATTAAGCCAAAAAAAAAAAATAATTCATTTTCCCATACAAAAGGCTGTTCTGCTAACTCAAATTCGATTTTTCTCAAACAATTCAAATTATTTCGACACAAATCTTTTTTGTTATTTAAAAGCTCCGCTAGTTCAAGTTAAGTACCCTATTTTCACAAAGATTTTCCAACAATTATGCCAAAAAAAAAAAAATAATTCATTTTCCCATACAATAAGCTGTTCTGCTATCATAGCATAGGTTCGATTTGTATTCAAACTATTGAGTCGAGATTTGCCTACCTGCCGGCGGGCGGCGTCGGAGGGTCCTTACCATGCGCGGCTGCATAAACAGTACTTTGACAAACCAAACCTGTTATAGGTACCTAATTGGCCTGTCTAGATTCACTGCCATTTGCATAATGTCATACCTACGTATTTATGTACATATGTACATATATACATAGGTAGGTGTTGTTAGGTATATGTATGTACATATTATGTATGTATTATGTATTCGATTCTTCGATTTTTTTTAAGATTGAAAGGCTTGTCATTTACATACATATACATATTAAAAATGTCCAATAGGTAGGTAGGTACCTGCATAGGTATTTTAAATATTGTTTTGTAAACAAATTTAGGTAGTTAGGTACATAGGTAGGTACAGGTACCTAGTACCTACCTATGAAGGTATGTACCTAAGAGATGAAGTCCAATTTCAAAAACCCAGTAAGTAAGTAGGTATAGGTAGGTAGGTACCTATTTTATTAACTTAAGTTAAGAAAAAAGATTTGGTAGTAATAGTTAGATAAACCTACATAGGTAGGTACCTACCTTGAAATACATTTTATAATTAAGTAGTAATCTCATGTAGAGGTACATATAAAACATTTTTTATAAGTTGTAGATATAGGGAATAAGAAGATCTTGGTACCTGCATAGGTAGGTATGTATTTATATCGACATAATCTTCTAGGTATAGATACCTATGAACATTTAAAATCTAACTAGATAGGTACTTAGGTAGGTGTTCTGTTTTTTGGTTTTAAATTATGTGTTTTACAAGGAAAAACGTCTTTTTTTAAATATAGGCACCTAGTTGCCTAAAGTAAAAAGACGATCATCCTTGTAAGTAATATTAACCGCAGTGTAAGTACCTACCTAGGTATATATGTAGGTTATTACCTTTATTTATACCTACCTAAAACAAAACCTGCTCATATTCTCATCTTTGAAAATAAAACATCTAGGTAGGTAGGTACTTTTTGTCACACATTTTTTATAAGTTGTCTATATAGGTACAGATAGATATAGGGAATAAGAAGATCTTGGTACCTGCATAGGTAGGTATGTATTTATATCGACATAATCTTCTAGGTATAGATACCTATGAACATTGTGTAGGTACCTATCCACATAAACATTTAAAATCTAATTAGATAGGTACTTAGGTAGGTATTCTGTTTTTTGGTTTTAAATTATGTGTTTTACAAGGAAAAACGTCTTTTTTTAAATATAGGCACCTAGTTGCCTAAAGTAAAAAGACGATCATCCTTGTAAGTAATATTAACCGCAGTGTAAGTACCTACCTAGGTATATATGTAGGTTATTACCTTTATTTATACCTACCTAAAACAAAACCTGCTCATATTCTCATCTTTGAAAATAAAACATCTAGGTAGGTAGGTACTTTTTGTCACACCTTATGCTAATCACCCTGTATACCTTCCTATACCTATGTAGGTATAGATTTATTATTTATATAAGATACTGAAAAAAAAACATGTACCTAGGTACCTAATTCGTTCTTTAATTAGATACCTAGGTACCTACCTACCTACCTATTGCTAAAATAACTTCTAAAATGTTTTAATCACATAATAAAAAACGCCACCTGCCTGAATTATTGCAACAAAAATTAATGAAACAAATTTAATAGTAGATATACCTACCTACCCTAGTTGTAAACCGAAAACAAATGTTTAATAAAAAAAATGTTGACGCCATTTTTAAGAATTTAATAATATTAAGGTATTCACCTAAAAACATATTAGCTTATTAGTGATTTCATTTGTATCCTTTAAAACCAAAACCCCATTGTATACGACAAGAGCTTACAACAAAACAAGAAATAATTATGAGCAAGAGCAAAAGATGATGAAGGTTCATAAAATATCAATGACGAGCAGGAGCATGAGACCAATGCAGGACCTTCGAAAAATAAACAACAGTGCTCAAGCGCACAGAAGCAAAATTCTGAAAACCAACCCTCCGTGCAGCGCAAACGATTCACAATTCACATCAATGTCTTTTCGGTCTGAAAATGCAACAACTAAATGCATTACCGGACCCAGGACAAGTCACAGAGCAAACCATCTGGGTCCGCAAAATGCAAAAACAAAATACATTACCGGACCGAGAAGAAGTCAACGCAGCCAGAGGAATGATGATAAACATCATCATCGCCACTCGAGTAGCGGTTGTTGCGACTGAGAAATAGGAATTTCTCGTATAAGAGCTATCACAGGCAAACCAACCCTTTGGTATCCAGCGCAATGACGATGAGATCATCACCACCTGATGAACGGTGGTTGCGACCGAGAAATACGAAATGCCACGTATACTGCTAAGGATCGCAGCTCAGAGCAACACGAGCAACGAATTGTCTTGGGTCCGGTTATGCATTTTGTTGTTGCATTTTCGGACCGAAAAGCTATTGATGTGAATTGTGAAACGTTTGCGCTGCACAGAGGGTTGGTTTTTAGGATGTTGCTTATGTGTGCTTGAGCACTGTTTTTTATTTTTCGAAGGTCCTGCATTGGTCTCATGCTCCTGCTCGTTATTGATATTTTATGAACCTTCATGGTCTTTTCTCTTGCTCATAATTATTTCTTGTTTTGTTGTAAGCTCTGGTCGTATACAATGGGGTTTCGGTTTTAAAGGATAAAAATGAAATCACTAATAAGCTAATAAGTTTTTATGTAGGTAAATACCTAAATACATACTATTAAATGCTTAAAAATGGCGTAATTTTTTTTTTTTTTAAACATTTGTTTTAGGTTTACAAGTAGGTAGGTAGGTAGGTATACTATTAAATTAATTACATTATTTTTTGTTGCAATAATTCAGACGGGTGGCGTTTTTTATTATTTGATTAAAACATTTGAGAAATTATTTTAGCAATAGGTAGGTAGGTAGGTACCTACCTAGGTATCTATTTAAAGAACGAATTACCTAGGTACCTATATGTTTTTTTTTGTTCAGTATCTTATATAAATAATAAATCTATACCTACATAGGTATAGGAAGGTATACAGGGTGATTAGCATAAGGTGTGACAAAAAGTACCTACCTACCTTTCAAGGTAGGTACCTACCTATGTAGGTTTATCTAACTATTACTACCAAATCTTTTTTCTTAACTTAAGTTAATAAAATAGGTACCTACCTACCTATACCTACTTACTTACTGGGTTTTTGAAATTGGACTTCATCTCTTAGGTACATACCTTCATAGGCAGGTACTAGGTACCTGTACCTACCTATGTACCTAACTACCTTAATTTATTTACAAAACAATATTTAAAATACCTATGCAGGTACCTACCTACCTTTTGGACATTTTAACTCCCGATTCCTATGTTTCTTGATACATAATTATGTACCTACATATGTATATGTATGTAAATGACAAGCCTTTCAATCTTAAAAAAAATCGAAGAATCGAATACATAATACATACATAATATGTACATACATATACCAAACTATACCTGCCTATGTATATATGTACATATGTACATAAATACGTAGGTATGACATTATGCAAATGGCAGTGAATCTAGACAGGCCAATTAGGTACCTATAACAGGTTTGGTTTGTAAAAGTACTGTTTATGCAGCCGCGCATGGTAAGGACCCTCCGCCGCCGCGCGCCGGCCGGTAGGCAAATCTCGACTCAATAGTTTGAATACAAATCGAACCTATGATAGCAGAACAGCTTATTGTATGGGAAAATGAATTATTTTTTTTTTTTGGCATAATTGTTGGAAAATCTTTGTGAAAATAGGGTACTTAACTCGAACTAGCGGAGCTTTTAAATAACAAAAAAGATTTGTGTCGAAATAATTTGAATTGTTTGAGAAAAATCGAATTTGAGTTAGCAGAACAGCCTTTTGTATGGAAAAATGAATTATTTTTTTTTCGGCTTAATTGTTGGAAAATCTTTCTGAAAATAGGGTACTTAATTCGAGCTAGCGGAGCTTTTAATTAATTAAAAAAAAATTGTGTCGAAATAATTTGAATTGTTTGAGAAAAATCGAATTTGAGTTAGCAGAACAGCCTTTTGTATGGGAAAATGAATTATTTTTTTTTCGGCGTAATTTTTGGAAAATCTTTCTGAAAATAGGGTACTTAATTCGAGCTAGCGGAGCTTTTAAATAACAAAAAAGATTTTTGTCGAAATAATTTGAATTGTTTGAGAAAAATCGAATTTGAGTTAGCAGAACAGCGTTTTGTATGGGAAAATGAATTATTTTTTTTTTGGCTTAATTGTTGGAAAATCTTTCTGCAAATAGGGTACTTAATTCGAGCTAGCGGAGCTTTTAATTAATTAAAAAAAAATTGTGTCGAAATAATTTGAATTGTTTGAGAAAAATCGGATTTGAGTTAGCAGAACAGCCTTTTGTATGGGAAAATGAATTATTTTTTTTTCGGCTTAGTTGTTGGAAAATCTTTCTGAAACTAGGGTACTTAATTCGAGCTAGCGGAGCTTTTGAATAACAAAATATATTTGTGTCGAAATAATTTGAATTTTTTTTAATTAATTAAAAGCTCGGCTAGCTCGAATTAAGTACCCTATTTTCAGAAAGATTTTCCAACAATTAAGCCAAAAAAAACTCAAATTCGATTTTTCTCAAACAATTCAAATTATTTCGACACAAATATATTTTGTTATTCAAAAGCTCCGCTAGCTCGAATTAAGTACCTCATTTTCAGAAAGATTTTCCAACAATTAAGCCAAAAAAAAAAAATTATTCATTTTCCCATACAAAACGCTGTTCTGCTAACTCAAATTCGATTTTTCTCAAACAATTCAATTTATTTCGACACAATTTTTTTTTAATTAATTAAAAGCTCCGCTAGGTCGAATTAAGTACCCTATTTTCAGAAAGATTTTCCAACAATTAAGCCAAAAAAAAAATAATTCATTTTCCCATACAAAAGGCTGTTCTGCTAACTCAAATTCGATTTTTCTCAAACAATTCAAATTATTTCGACACAATTTTTTTTTAATTAATTAAAAGTTCCGCTAGCTCGAATTAAGTACCCTATTTTCAGAAAGATTTTCCAACAATTAAGCCGAAAAAAAAATAATTCATTTTCACATACAAAAGGCTGTTCTGTTCTGCTAACTCAAATTCGATTTTTCTCAAACAATTCAAATTATTTCGACACAAATATTTTTTGTTATTCAAAAGCTCCGCTAGCTCGAATTAAGTACCCTATTTTCAGAAAGATTTTCCAACAATTTAGCCGAAAAAAAAATAATTCATTTTCCCATACAAAAGGCTGTTCTGCTAACTCAAATTCGATTTTTCTCAAACAATTCAAATTATTTCGACACAATTTTTTTTTAATTAATTAAAAGCTCCGCTAGGTCGGATTAAGTACCCTATTTTCAGAAAGATTTTCCAACAATTAAGCCGAAAAAAAAATAATTCATTTTTCCATACAAAAGGCTGTTCTGCTAACTCAAATTCGATTTTTCTCAAACAATTCAAATTATTTCGACACAATTTTTTTTTAATTAATTAAAAGCTCCGCTAGCTCGAATTAAGTACCCTATTTTCAGAAAGATTTTCCAACAATTAAGCCGAAAAAAAAATAATTCATTTTCCCATACAAAACGCTGTTCTGCTAACTCAAATTCGATTTTTCTCAAACAATTCAAATTACTTCGAGACAAATCTTTTTTGTTATTTAAAAGCTCCGCTAGCTCGAATTAAGTACCCTATTTTCAGAAAGATTTTCCAACAATTAAGCCGAAAAAAAAATGATTCATTTTCCCATACAAAAGGCTGTTCTGCTAACTCAAATTCGATTTTTCTCAAACAATTCAAATTATTTCGACACAAATCTTTTTTGTTATTTAAAAGCTCCGCTAGCTCGAATTAAGTACCCTGTTTTCAGAAAGATTTTCCAACAATTAAGCCGAAAAAAAAAAATAATTCATTTTCCCATACAAAAGGCTGTTCTGCTAACTCAAATTCGATTTTTCTCAAACAATTCAAATTATTTCGACACAAATCTTTTTTGTTATTTAAAAGCTCCGCTAGTTCGAGTTAAGTACCCTATTTTCACAAAGATTTTCCAACAATTATGCCAAAAAAAAAAAAATAATTCATTTTCCCATACAATAAGCTGTTCTGCTATCATAGCATAGGTTCGATTTGTATTCAAACTATTGAGTCGAGATTTGCCTACCTGCCGGCGCGCGGCGGCGGAGGGTCCTTACCATGCGCGGCTGCATAAACAGTACTTTGACAAACCAAACCTTTTATAGGTACCTAATTGGCCTGTCTAGATTCACTGCCATTTGCATAATGTCATACCTACGTATTTATGTACATATGTACATATATACATAGGTAGGTGTTGTTAGGTATATGTATGTACATATTATGTATGTATTATGATTTCGATTCTTCGATTTTTTTTAAGATTGAAAGGCTTGTCATTTACATACATATACATATTAAAAATGTCCAATAGGTAGGTAGGTACCTGCATAGGTATTTTAAATATTGTTTTGTAAACAAATTTAGGTAGTTAGGTACATAGGTAGGTACAGGTACCTAGTACCTACCTATGAAGGTATGTACCTAAGAGATGAAGTCCAATTTCAAAAACCCAGTAAGTAAGTAGGTATAGGTAGGTAGGTACCTATTTTATTAACTTAAGTTAAGAAAAAAGATTTGGTAGTAATAGTTAGATAAACCTACATAGGTAGGCACCTACCTTGAAATACATTTTATAATTAAGTAGTAATCTCATGTAGAGGTACATATAAAACATTTTTTATAAGTTGTCTATATAGGTACAGATAGATATAGGGAATAAGAAGATCTTGGTACCTGCATAGGTAGGTATGTATTTATATCGACATAATCTTCTAGGTATAGATACCTATGAACATTGTGTAGGTACCTATCCACATAAACATTTAAAATCTAACTAGATAGGTACTTAGGTAGGTATTCTGTTTTTTGGTTTTAAATTATGTGTTTTACAAGGAAAAACGTCTTTTTTTAAATATAGGCACCTAGTTGCCTAAAGTAAAAAGACGATCATCCTTGTAAGTAATATTAACCGCAGTGTAAGTACCTACCTAGGTATATATGTAGGTTATTACCTTTATTTATACCTACCTAAAACAAAACCTGCTCATATTCTCATCTTTGAAAATAAAACATCTAGGTAGGTAGGTACTTTTTGTCACACATTTTTTATAAGTTGTCTATATAGGTACAGATAGATATAGGGAATAAGAAGATCTTGGTACCTGCATAGGTAGGTATGTATTTATATCGACATAATCTTCTAGGTATAGATACCTATGAACATTGTGTAGGTACCTATCCACATAAACATTTAAAATCTAACTAGATAGGTACTTAGGTAGGTATTCTGTTTTTTGGTTTTAAATTATGTGTTTTACAAGGAAAAACGTCTTTTTTTAAATATAGGCACCTAGTTGCCTAAAGTAAAAAGACGATCATCCTTGTAAGTAATATTAACCGCAGTGTAAGTACCTACCTAGGTATATATGTAGGTTATTACCTTTATTTATACCTACCTAAAACAAAACCTGCTCATATTCTCACCTTTGAAAATAAAACATCTAGGTAGGTAGGTACTTTTTGTCACACCTTATGCTAATCACCCTGTATACCTTCCTATACCTATGTAGGTATAGATTTATTATTTATATAAGATACTGAAAAAAAAACATGTACCTAGGTACCTAATTCGTTCTTTAATTAGATACCTAGGTACCTACCTACCTACCTATTGCTAAAATAACTTCTAAAATGTTTTAATCACATAATAAAAAACGCCACCTGCCTGAATTATTGCAACAAAAATTAATGAAACAAATTTAATAGTAGATATACCTACCTACCCTAGTTGTAAACCGAAAACAAATGTTTAATAAAAAAAATGTTGACGCCATTTTTAAGAATTTAATAATATTAAGGTATTCACCTAAAAACATATTAGCTTATTAGTGATTTCATTTGTATCCTTTAAAACCGAAACCCCATTGTATACGACAAGAGCTTACAACAAAACAAGAAATAATTATGAGCAAGAGCAAAAGATGATGAAGGTTCATAAAATATCAATGACGAGCAGGAGCATGAGACCAATGCAGGACCTTCGAAAAATAAACAACAGTGCTCAAGCGCACAGAAGCAAAATTCTGAAAACCAACCCTCCGTGCAGCGCAAACGATTCACAATTCACATCAATGTCTTTTCGGTCTGAAAATGCAACAACTAAATGCATTACCGGACCCAGGACAAGTCACAGAGCAAACCATCTGGGTCCGCAAAATGCAAAAACAAAATACATTACCGGACCGAGAAGAAGTCAACGCAGCCAGAGGAATGATGATAAACATCATTATCGCCACTCGAGTAGCGGTTGTTGCGACTGAGAAATAGGAATTTCTCGTATAAGAGCTATCACAGGCAAACCAACCCTTTGGTATCCAGCGCAATGACGATGAGATCATCACCACCTGATGAACGGTGGTTGCGACCGAGAAATACGAAATGCCACGTATACTGCTAAGGATCGCAGCTCAGAGCAACACGAGCAACGAATTGTCTTGGGTCCGGTTATGCATTTTGTTGTTGCATTTTCGGACCGAAAAGCTATTGATGTGAATTGTGAAACGTTTGCGCTGCACAGAGGGTTGGTTTTTAGGATGTTGCTTATGTGTGCTTGAGCACTGTTTTTTATTTTTCGAAGGTCCTGCATTGGTCTCATGCTCCTGCTCGTTATTGATATTTTATGAACCTTCATGGTCTTTTCTCTTGCTCATAATTATTTCTTGTTTTGTTGTAAGCTCTGGTCGTATACAATGGGGTTTCGGTTTTAAAGGATAAAAATGAAATCACTAATAAGCTAATAAGTTTTTATGTAGGTAAATACCTAAATACATATTATTAAATGCTTAAAAATGGCGTAATTTTTTTTTTTTTTAAACATTTGTTTTAGGTTTACAAGTAGGTAGGTAGGTAGGTATACTATTAAATTAATTACATTATTTTTTGTTGCAATAATTCAGACCGGTGGCGTTTTTTAATATTTGATTAAAACATTTGAGAAATTATTTTAGCAATAGGTAGGTAGGTAGGTACCTACCTAGGTATCTATTTAAAGAACGAATTACCTAGGTACCTATATGTTTTTTTTTGTTCAGTATCTTATATAAATAATAAATCTATACCTACATAGGTATAGGAAGGTATACAGGGTGATTAGCATAAGGTGTGACAAAAAGTACCTACCTACCTTTCAAGGTAGGTACCTACCTATGTAGGTTTATCTAACTATTACTACCAAATCTTTTTTCTTAACTTAAGTTAATAAAATAGGTACCTACCTACCTATACCTACTTACTTACTGGGTTTTTGAAATTGGACTTCATCTCTTAGGTACATACCTTCATAGGCAGGTACTAGGTACCTGTACCTACCTATGTACCTAACTACCTTAATTTATTTACAAAACAATATTTAAAATACCTATGCAGGTACCTACCTACCTTTTGGACATTTTAACTCCCGATTCCTATGTTTCTTGATACATAATTATGTACCTTCATATGTATATGTATGTAAATGACAAGCCTTTCAATCTTAAAAAAAATCGAAGAATCGAATACATAATACATACATAATATGTACATACATATACCAAACTATACCTGCCTATGTATATATGTACATATGTACATAAATACGTAGGTATGACATTATGCAAATGGCAGTGAATCTAGACAGGCCAATTAGGTACCTATAACAGGTTTGGTTTGTAAAAGTACTGTTTATGCAGCCGCGCATGGTAAGGACCCTCCGCCGCCGCGCGCCGGCCGGTAGGCAAATCTCGACTCAATAGTTTGAATACAAATCGAACCTATGATAGCAGAACAGCTTATTGTATGGGAAAATGAATTATTTTTTTTTTTTTTGGCATAATTGTTGGAAAATCTTTGTGAAAATAGGGTACTTAACTCGAACTAGCGGAGCTTTTAAATAACAAAAAAGATTTGTGTCGAAATAATTTGAATTGTTTGAGAAAAATCGAATTTGAGTTAGCAGAACAGCCTTTTGTATGGGAAAATGAATTATTTTTTTTTTCGGCTTAATTGTTGGAAAATCTTTCTGAAAACAGGGTACTTAATTCGAGCTAGCGGAGCTTTTAAATAACAAAAAAGATTTGTGTCGAAATAAATTGAATTGTTTGAGAAAAATCGAATTTGAGTTAGCAGAACAGCGTTTTGTATGGGAAAATGAATTATTTTTTTTTGGCTTAATTGTTGGAAAATCTTTCTGAAAATAGGATACTTAATTCGAGCTAGCGGAGCTTTTAATTAATTAAAAAAAAATTGTTTCGAAATAATTTGAATTGTTTGAGACAAATCGAATTTGAGTTAGCAGAACAGCGTTTTGTATGGGAAAATGAATTATTTTTTTTTCGGCTTAATTGTTGAAAAATCTTTCTGAAAATAGGGTACTAAATTCGAGCTAGCGGAGCTTTTAATTAATTAAAAAAAAATTGTGTCGAAATAATTTGAATTGTTTGAGAAAAATCGAATTTGAGTTAGCAGAACAGCCTTTTGTATGGGAAAATGAATTATTTTTTTTTCGGCGTAATTTTTGGAAAATCTTTCTGAAAATAGGGTACTTAATTCGAGCTAGCGGAGCTTTTAAATAACAAAAAAGATTTTTGTCGAAATAATTTGAATTGTTTGAGAAAAATCGAATTTGAGTTAGCAGAACAGCGTTTTGTATGGGAAAATGAATTATTTTTTTTTTGGCTTAATTGTTGGAAAATCTTTCTGAAAATAGGGTACTTAATTCGAGCTAGCGGAGCTTTTAATTAATTAAAAAAAAATTGTGTCGAAATAATTTGAATTGTTTGAGAAAAATCGGATTTGAGTTAGCAGAACAGCCTTTTGTATGGGAAAATGAATTATTTTTTTTTCGGCTTAGTTGTTGGAAAATCTTTCTGAAACTAGGGTACTTAATTCGAGCTAGCGGAGCTTTTGAATAACAAAATATATTTGTGTCGAAATAATTTGAATTGTTTGAGAAAAATCGAATTTGAGTTAGCAGAACAGCGTTTTGTATGGGAAAATGAATTATTTTTTTTTGGCTTAGTTGTTGGAAAATTTTCTGAAAATAGGGTACTTAATTTGAGTTAGCGGAGCTTTTAATTAATTAAAAAAAAATTGTGTCGAAATAATTTGAATTGTTTGAGAAAAATCGAATTTGAGTTAGCAGAACAGCCTTTGGTATGGGAAAATGAATTATTTTTTTTTTGGCTTAATTGTTGGAAAATCTTTCTGAAAATAGGGTACTTAATTCGAGCTAGGGGAGCTTTTAAATAACAAAAAAGATTTGTGTCGAAATAATTTGAATTGTTTGAGAAAAATCGAATTTGAGTTAGCAGAACAGCCTTTTGTATGGGAAAATGAATTATTTTTTTTTTGGCTTAATTGTTGGAAAATCTTTCTGAAAATAGGGTACTTAATTCGAGCTAGCGGAGCTTTTGAATAACAAAATATATTTGTGTCGAAATAATTTGAATTGTTTGAGAAAAATGGAATTTGAGTTAGCAGAACAGCGTTTTGTATGGGAAAATGAATTATTTTTTTTTTTGGCTTAATTGTTGGAAAATCTTTCTGAAAATAGGGTACTTAATTTGAGCTAGCGGAGCTTTTAATTAATTAAAAAAAATTGTGTCGAAATAATTTGAATTGTTTGAGAAAAATCGAATTTGAGTTAGCAGAACAGCCTTTTGTATGGGAAAATGAATTATTTTTTTGTTTGGCTTAATTGTTGGAAAATCTTTCTGAAAATAGGGTACTTAATTCGACCTAGCGGAGCTTTTAATTAATTAAAAAAAAATTGTGTCGAAATAATTTGAATTGTTTGAGAAAAATCGAATTTGAGTTAGCAGAACAGCGTTTTGTATGGGAAAATGAATTATTTTTTTTTTGGCTTAATTGTTGGAAAATCCTTCTGAAAATAGGGTACATACTTAATTCGAGCTAGCGGAGCTTTTAATTAATTAAAAAAAAATTGTGTCGAAATAATTTGAATTGTTTGAGAAAAATCGAATTTGAGTTAGCAGAACAGCGTTTTGTATGGGAAAATGAATTATTTTTTTTTTTGGCTTAATTGTTGGAAAATCTTTCTGAAAATAGGGTACTTAATTCGAGCTAGCGGAGCTTTTAATTAATTAAAAAAAAATTGTGTCGAAATAATTTGAATTGTTTGAGAAAAATCGAATTTGAGTTAGCAGAACAGCGTTTTGTATGGCAAAATGAATTATTTTTTTTTTCGGCTTAATTGTTGGAAAATCTTTCTGAAAATAGGGTACATACTTAATTCGAGCTAGCGGAGCTTTTAAATAACAAAAAAGATTTGTGTCGAAATAAATTGAATTGTTTGAGAAAAATCGAATTTGAGTTAGCAGAACAGCGTTTTGTATGGGAAAATGAATTATTTTTTTTTTGGCTTAATTGTTGGAAAATCTTTCTGAAAATAGGGAACATAGTTAATTCGAGCTAGCGGAGCTTTTAATTAATTTAAAAAAAAATTGTGTCGAAATAATTTGAATTGTTTGAGAAAAATCGAATTTGAGTTAGCAGAACAGCGTTTTGTATGGGAAAATGAATTATTTTTTTTTTCGGCTTAATTGTTGGAAAATCTTTCTGAAAACAGGGTACTTAATTCGAGCTAGCGGAGCTTTTAAATAACCAAAAAAGATTTGTGTCGAAATAAATTGAATTGTTTGAGAAAAATCGAATTTGAGTTAGCAGAACAGCGTTTTGTATGGGAAAATGAATTATTTTTTTTTTTGGCTTAATTGTTGGAAAATCTTTCTGAAAATAGGGTACTTAATTCGAGCTAGCGGAGCTTTTAATTAATTAAAAAAAAATTGTGTCGAAATAATTTGAATTGTTTGAGACAAATCGAATTTGAGTTAGCAGAACAGCGTTTTGTATGGGAAAATGAATTATTTTTTTTTCGGCTTAATTGTTGGAAAATCTTTCTGAAAATAGGGTACTTAATTCGAGCTAGCGGGGCTTTTAAATAACAAAAAAGATTTGTGTCGAAATAATTTGAATTGTTTGAGAAAAATCGAAGTTGAGTTAGCAGAACAGCCTTTTGTATGGGAAAATGAATTATTTTTTTTTTTGGCTTAATTGTTGGAAAATCTTTATGACAATAGGGTACTTAATTCTAGCTAGCGGAGCTTTTAATTAATTAAAAAAAAATTGTGTCGAAATAATTTGAATTGTTTGAGAAAAATCGAATTTGAGTTAGCAGAACAGCCTTTTGTATGGGAAAATTAATTATTTTTTTTTTGGCTTAATTGTTGGAAAATTTTTCTGAAAATAGGGTACTTAATTCGACCTAGCGGAGCTTTTAATTAATTAAAAAAAAATTGTGTCGAAATAATTTGAATTGTTTGAGAAAAATCGAATTTGAGTTAGCAGAACAGCGTTTTGTATGGGAAAATGAATTATTTTTTTTTTTGGCTTAATTGTTGGAAAATCTTTCTGAAAATAGGGTACTTAATTCGAGCTAGCCGAGCTTTTAATTAATTAAAAAAAAATTGTGTCGAAATAATTTGAATTGTTTGAGAAAAATCGAATTTGAGTTAGCAGAACAGCCTTTTGTATGGGAAAATGAATTATTTTTTTTTCGGCTTAATTGTTGGAAAATCTTTCTGAAAATAGGGTACTTAATTCGAGCTAGCGGAGCTTTTAAATAACAAAAAAGATTTGTGTCGAAATAATTTGAATTGTTTAAAAAAAATCGAATTTGAGTTAGCAGAACAGCGTTTTGTATGGGAAAATGAATTATTTTTTTTTTTTGGCTTAATTGTTGGAAAATCTTTATGACAATAGGGTACTTAATTCGAGCTAGCGGAGCTTTTAATTAATTAAAAAAAAAATTGTGTCGAAATAATTTGAATTGTTTGAGAAAAATCGAATTTGAGTTAGCAGAACAGCCTTTTTGTATGGGAAAATGAATTATTTTTTTTTTCGGCTTAATTGTTGGAAAATCTTTCTGAAAATAGGGTACTTAATTCGAGCTAGCCGAGCTTTTAATTAATTAAAAAAAAATTGTGTCGAAATAATTTGAATTGTTTGAGAAAAATCGAATTTGAGTTAGCAGAACAGCCTTTTGTATGGGAAAATGAATTATTTTTTTTTTTGGCTTAATTGTTGGAAAATCTTTCTGAAAATAGGGTACTTAATTCGAGCTAGCGGAGCTTTTAAATAACAAAAAAGATTTGTGTCGAAAAAATTTGAATTGTTTGAGAAAAATCGAATTTGAGTTAGCAGAACAGCGTTTTGTATGGGAAAATGAATTATTTTTTTTTGGCTTAATTGTTGGAAAGTCTTTCTGAAAATAGGGTACTTAATTTGAGCTAGCCGAGCTTTTAATTAATTAAAAAAAAATTGTGTCGAAATAATTTGAATTGTTTGAGAAAAATCGAATTTGAGTTAGCAGAACAGCCTTTTGTATGGGAAAATGAATTATTTTTTTTCGGCTTAATTGTTGGAAAATCTTTCTGAAAATAGGGTACTTAATTCGAGCTAGCGGAGCTTTTGAATAACAAAATATATTTGTGTCGAAATAATTTGAATTGTTTGAGAAAAATCGAATTTGAGTTAGCAGAACAGCGTTTTGTATGGGAAAATGAATTATTTTTTTTTGGCTTAGTTGTTGGAAAATTTTCTGAAAATAGGGTACTTAATTTGAGTTAGCGGAGCTCTTAATTAATTAAAAAAAAATTGTGTCGAAATAATTTGAATTGTTTGAGAAAAATCGAATTTGAGTTAGCAGAACAGCCTTTGGTATGGGAAAATGAATTATTTTTTTTTTGGCTTAATTGTTGGAAAATCTTTCTGAAAATAGGGTACTTAATTCGAGCTAGGGGAGCTTTTAAATAACAAAAAAGATTTGTGTCGAAATAATTTGAATTGTTTGAGAAAAATCGAATTTGAGTTAGCAGAACAGCCTTTTGTATGGGAAAATGAATTATTTTTTTTTTGGCTTAATTGTTGGAAAATCTTTCTGAAAATAGGGTACTTAATTCGAGCTAGCGGAGCTTTTGAATAACAAAATATATTTGTGTCGAAATAATTTGAATTGTTTGAGAAAAATGGAATTTGAGTTAGCAGAACAGCGTTTTGTATGGGAAAATGAATTATTTTTTTTTTGGCTTAATTGTTGGAAAATCTTTCTGAAAATAGGGTACTTAATTTGAGCTAGCGGAGCGGAGCTTTTAATTAATTAGAAAAAATTGCGTCGAAATAATTTGAATTGTTTGAGAAAAATCGAATTTGAGTTAGCAGAACAGCCTTTTGTATGGGAAAATGAATTATTTTTTTGTTTGGCTTAATTGTTGGAAAATCTTTCTGAAAATAGGGTACTTAATTCGACCTAGCGGAGCTTTTAATTAATTAAAAAAAAATTGTGTCGAAATAATTTGAATTGTTTGAGAAAAATCGAATTTGAGTTAGCAGAACAGCGTTTTGTATGGGAAAATGAATTATATTTTTTTGGCTTAATTGTTGGAAAATCTTTCTGAAAATAGGGTACATACTTAATTCGAGCTAGCGGAGCTTTTAATTAATTAAAAAAAAATTGTGTCGAAATAATTTGAATTGTTTGAGAAAAATCGAATTTGAGTTAGCAGAACAGCGTTTTGTATGGGAAAATGAATTATTTTTTTTTTGGCTTAATTGTTGGAAAATCTTTCTGAAAATAGGGTACATACTTAATTCGAGCTAGCGGAGCTTTTAATTAATTAAAAAAAAATTGTGTCGAAATAATTTGAATTGTTTGAGAAAAATCGAATTTGAGTTAGCAGAACAGCGTTTTGTATGGGAAAATGAATTATTTTTTTTTTTGGCTTAATTGTTGGAAAATCTTTCTGAAAATAGGGTACTTAATTCGAGCTAGCGGAGCTTTTAATTAATTAAAAAAAAATTGTGTCGAAATAATTTGAATTGTTTGAGAAAAATCGAATTTGAGTTAGCAGAACAGCGTTTTGTATGGCAAAATGAATTATTTTTTTTTTCGGCTTAATTGTTGGAAAATCTTTCTGAAAAGAGGGTACTTAATTCGAGCTAGCGGAGCTTTTAAATAACAAAAAAGATTTGTGTCGAAATAAATTGAATTGTTTGAGAAAAATCGAATTTGAGTTAGCAGAACAGCGTTTTGTATGGGAAAATGAATTATTTTTTTTTTTGGCTTAATTGTTGGAAAATCTTTCTGAAAATAGGGTACATACTTAATTCGAGCTAGCGGAGCTTTTAATTAATTAAAAAAAAAATTGTGTCGAAATAATTTGAATTGTTTGAGAAAAATCGAATTTGAGTTAGCAGAACAGCGTTTTGTATGGGAAAATGAATTATTTTTTTTTTCGGCTTAATTGTTGGAAAATCTTTCTGAAAACAGGGTACTTAATTCGAGCTAGCGGAGCTTTTAAATAACAAAAAAGATTTGTGTCGAAATAATTTGAATTGTTTGAGACAAATCGAATTTGAGTTAGCAGAACAGCGTTTTGTATGGGAAAATGAATTATTTTTTTTTCGGCTTAATTGTTGGAAAATCTTTCTGAAAATAGGGTACTTAATTCGAGCTAGCGGAGCTTTTAAATAACAAAAAAGATTTGTGTCGAAATAATTTGAATTGTTTGAGAAAAATCGAAGTTGAGTTAGCAGAACAGCCTTTTGTATGGGAAAATGAATTATTTTTTTTTTTGGCTTAATTGTTGGAAAATCTTTATGACAATAGGGTACTTAATTCTAGCTAGCGGAGCTTTTAATTAATTAAAAAAAAATTGTGTCGAAATAATTTGAATTGTTTGAGAAAAATCGAATTTGAGTTAGCAGAACAGCCTTTTGTATGGGAAAATTAATTATTTTTTTTTTGGCTTAATTGTTGGAAAATTTTTCTGAAAATAGGGTACTTAATTCGACCTAGCGGAGCTTTTAATTAATTAAAAAAAAATTGTGTCGAAATAATTTGAATTGTTTGAGAAAAATCGAATTTGAGTTAGCAGAACAGCGTTTTGTATGGGAAAATGAATTATTTTTTTTTTTGGCTTAAATGTTGGAAAATCTTTCTGAAAATAGGGTACTTAATTCGAGCTAGCGGAGCTTTTAATTAATTAAAAAAAAATTGTGTCGAAATAATTTGAATTGTTTGAGAAAAATCGAATTTGAGTTAGCAGAACAGCCTTTTGTATGGGAAAATGAATTATTTTTTTTTTCGGCTTAATTGTTGGAAAATCTTTCTGAAAATAGGGTACTTAATTCGAGCTAGCGGAGCTTTTAAATAACAAAAAAGATTTGTGTCGAAATAATTTGAATTGTTTGAAAAAAATCGAATTTGAGTTAGCAGAACAGCGTTTTGTATGGGAAAATGAATTATTTTCTTTTTTGGTTTAATTGTTGGAAAATCTTTATGACAATAGGGTACTTAATTCGAGCTAGCGGAGCTTTTAATTAATTAAAAAAAAATTGTGTCGAAATAATTTGAATTGTTTGAGAAAAATCGAATTTGAGTTAGCAGAACAGCCTTTTTGTATGGGAAAATGAATTATTTTTTTTTTCGGCTTAATTGTTGGAAAATCTTTCTGAAAATAGGGTACTTAATTCGAGCTAGCCGAGCTTTTAATTAATTAAAAAAAAAATGTGTCGAAATAATTTGAATTGTTTGAGAAAAATCGAATTTGAGTTAGCAGAACAGCCTTTTGTATGGGAAAATGAATTATTTTTTTTTTTGGCTTAATTGTTGGAAAATCTTTCTGAAAATAGGGTACTTAATTCGAGCTAGCGGAGCTTTTAAATAACAAAAAAGATTTGTGTCGAAATAATTTGAATTGTTTGAGAAAAATCGAATTTGAGTTAGCAGAACAGCGTTTTGTATGGGAAAATGAATTATTTTTTTTTGGCTTAATTGTTGGAAAGTCTTTCTGAAAATAGGGTACTTAATTCGAGCTAGCCGAGCTTTTAATTAATTAAAAAAAAATTGTGTCGAAATAATTTGAATTGTTTGAGAAAAATCGAATTTGAGTTAGCAGAACAGCCTTTTGTATGGGAAAATGAATTATTTTTTTTCGGCTTAATTGTTGGAAAATCTTTCTGAAAATAGGGTACTTAATTCGAGCTAGCGGAGCTTTTGAATAACAAAATATATTTGTGTCGAAATAATTTGAATTGTTTGAGAAAAATCGAATTTGAGTTAGCAGAACAGCGTTTTGTATGGGAAAATGAATTATTTTTTTTTGGCTTAGTTGTTGGAAAATTTTCTGAAAATAGGGTACTTAATTTGAGTTAGCGGAGCTTTTAATTAATTAAAAAAAAATTGTGTCGAAATAATTTGAATTGTTTGAGAAAAATCGAATTTGAGTTAGCAGAACAGCCTTTGGTATGGGAAAATGAATTATTTTTTTTTTGGCTTAATTGTTGCAAAATCTTTCTGAAAATAGGGTACTTAATTCGAACTAGGGGAGCTTTTAAATAACAAAAAAGATTTGTGTCGAAATAATTTGAATTGTTTGAGAAAAATCGAATTTGAGTTAGCAGAACAGCCTTTTGTATGGGAAAATGAATTATTTTTTTTTTGGCTTAATTGTTGGAAAATCTTTCTGAAAATAGGGTTCTTAATTCGAGCTAGCGGAGCTTTTGAATAACAAAATATATTTGTGTCGAAATAATTTGAATTGTTTGAGAAAAATGGAATTTGAGTTAGCAGAACAGCGTTTTGTATGGGAAAATGAATTATTTTTTTTTTGGCTTAATTGTTGGAAAATCTTTCTGAAAATAGGGTACTTAATTTGAGCTAGCGGAGCGGAGCTTTTAATTAATTAAAAAAAATTGCGTCGAAATAATTTGAATTGTTTGAGAAAAATCGAATTTGAGTTAGCAGAACAGCCTTTTGTATGGGAAAATGAATTATTTTTTTGTTTGGCTTAATTGTTGGAAAATCTTTCTGAAAATAGGGTACTTAATTCGACCTAGCGGAGCTTTTAATTAATTAAAAAAAAATTGTGTCGAAATAATTTGAATTGTTTGAGAAAAATCGAATTTGAGTTAGCAGAACAGCGTTTTGTATGGGAAAATGAATTATATTTTTTTTGGCTTAATTGTTGGAAAATCTTTCTGAAAATAGGGTACATACTTAATTCGAGCTAGCGGAGCTTTTAATTAATTAAAAAAAAATTGTGTCGAAATAATTTGAATTGTTTGAGAAAAATCGAATTTGAGTTAGCAGAACAGCGTTTTGTATGGGAAAATGAATTATTTTTTTTTTTGGCTTAATTGTTGGAAAATCTTTCTGAAAATAGGGTACTTAATTCGAGCTAGCGGAGCTTTTAATTAATTAAAAAAAAATTGTGTCGAAATAATTTGAATTGTTTGAGAAAAATCGAATTTGAGTTAGCAGAACAGCGTTTTGTATGGCAAAATGAATTATTTTTTTTTTCGGCTTAATTGTTGGAAAATCTTTCTGAAAACAGGGTACTTAATTCGAGCTAGCGGAGCTTTTAAATAACAAAAAAGATTTGTGTCGAAATAAATTGAATTGTTTGAGAAAAATCGAATTTGAGTTAGCAGAACAGCGTTTTGTATGGGAAAATGAATTATTTTTTTTTTGGCTTAATTGTTGGAAAATCTTTCTGAAAATAGGGTACATACTTAATTCGAGCTAGCGGAGCTTTTAATTAATTAAAAAAAAAATTGTGTCGAAATAATTTGAATTGTTTGAGAAAAATCGAATTTGAGTTAGCAGAACAGCGTTTTGTATGGGAAAATGAATTATTTTTTTTTTCGGCTTAATTGTTGGAAAATCTTTCTGAAAACAGGGTACTTAATTCGAGCTAGCGGAGCTTTTAAATAACAAAAAAGATTTGTGTCGAAATAAATTGAATTGTTTGAGAAAAATCGAATTTGAGTTAGCAGAACAGCGTTTTGTATGGGAAAATGAATTATTTTTTTTTTTGGCTTAATTGTTGGAAAATCTTTCTGAAAATAGGGTACTTAATTCGAGCTAGCGGAGCTTTTAATTAATTAAAAAAAAATTGTGTCGAAATAATTTGAATTGTTTGAGACAAATCGAATTTGAGTTAGCAGAACAGCGTTTTGTATGGGAAAATGAATTATTTTTTTTTCGGCTTAATTGTTGGAAAATCTTTCTGAAAATAGGGTACTTAATTCGAGCTAGCGGAGCTTTTAAATAACAAAAAAGATTTGTGTCGAAATAATTTGAATTGTTTGAGAAAAATCGAAGTTGAATTAGCAGAACAGCCTTTTGTATGGGAAAATGAATTATTTTTTTTTTTGGCTTAATTGTTGGAAAATCTTAATGACAATAGGGTACTTAATTCTAGCTAGCGGAGCTTTTAATTAATTAAAAAAAAATTGTGTCGAAATAATTTGAATTGTTTGAGAAAAATCGAATTTGAGTTAGCAGAACAGCCTTTTGTATGGGAAAATGAATTATTTTTTTTCGGCTTAATTGTTGGAAAATCTTTCTGAAAATAGGGTACTTAATTCGACCTAGCGGAGCTTTTAATTAATTAAAAAAAAATTGTGTCGAAATAATTTGAATTGTTTGAGAAAAATCGAATTTGAGTTAGCAGAACAGCGTTTTGTATGGGAAAATGAATTATTTTTTTTTTTGGCTTAATTGTTGGAAAATCTTTCTGAAAATAGGGTACTTAATTCGAGCTAGCCGAGCTTTTAATTAATTAAAAAAAAATTGTGTCGAAATAATTTGAATTGTTTGAGAAAAATCGAATTTGAGTTAGCAGAACAGCCTTTTGTATGGGAAAATGAATTATTTTTTTTTCGGCTTAATTGTTGGAAAATCTTTCTGAAAATAGGGTACTTAATTCGAGCTAGCGGAGCTTTTAAATAACAAAAAAGATTTGTGTCGAAATAATTTGAATTGTTTGAAAAAAATCGAATTTGAGTTAGCAGAACAGCGTTTTGTATGGGAAAATGAATTATTTTTTTTTTTGGCTTAATTGTTGGAAAATCTTTATGACAATAGGGTACTTAATTCGAGCTAGCGGAGCTTTTAATTAATTAAAAAAAAATTGTGTCGAAATAATTTGAATTGTTTGAGAAAAATCGAATTTGAGTTAGCAGAACAGCCTTTTTGTATGGGAAAATGAATTATTTTTTTTTTCGGCTTAATTGTTGGAAAATCTTTCTGAAAATAGGGTACTTAATTCGAGCTAGCCGAGCTTTTAATTAATTAAAAAAAAATTGTGTCGAAATAATTTGAATTGTTTGAGAAAAATCGAATTTGAGTTAGCAGAACAGCCTTTTGTATGGGAAAATGAATTATTTTTTTTTTTGGCTTAATTGTTGGAAAATCTTTCTGAAAATAGGGTACTTAATTCGAGCTAGCGGAGCTTTTAAATAACAAAAAAGATTTGTGTCGAAATAATTTGAATTGTTTGAGAAAAATCGAATTTGAGTTAGCAGAACAGCGTTTTGTATGGGAAAATGAATTATTTTTTTTTGGCTTAATTGTTGGAAAGTCTTTCTGAAAATAGGGTACTTAATTCGAGCTAGCCGAGCTTTTAATTAATTAAAAAAAAATTGTGTCGAAATAATTTGAATTGTTTGAGAAAAATCGAATTTGAGTTAGCAGAACAGCCTTTTGTATGGGAAAATGAATTATTTTTTTTCGGCTTAATTGTTGGAAAATCTTTCTGAAAATAGGGTACTTAATTCGAGCTAGCGGAGCTTTTGAATAACAAAATATATTTGTGTCGAAATAATTTGAATTGTTTGAGAAAAATCGAATTTGAGTTAGCAGAACAGCGTTTTGTATGGGAAAATGAATTATTTTTTTTTTGGCTTAATTGTTGGAAAATCTTTCTGAAAATAGGGTACTTAATTTGAGCTAGCGGAGCTTTTAATTAATTAAAAAAAAATTGTTTCGAAATAATTTGAATTATTTGAGAAAAATCGAATTTGAGTTAGCAGAACAGCGTTTTGTATGGGAAAATGAATTATTTTTTTTTTGGTTTAATTGTTGGAAAATCTTTCTGAAAATAGGTTACTTAATTCGAGCTAGCGGAGCTTTTAAATAACAAAAAAGGTTTGTGTCGAAATAATTTGAATTGTTTGAGAAAAATCGAATTTGAGTTAGCAGAACAGCCTTTTGTATGGAAAAATGAATTATTTTTTTTTCGGCTTAATTGTTGGAAAATCTTTCTGAAAATAGGGTACTTAATTCGAGCTAGCGGAGCTTTTAAATAACAAAAAAGATTTGTGTCGAAATAATTTGAATTGTTTGAGAAAAATCGAATTTGAGTTAGCAGAACAGCCTTTTGTATGGGAAAATGAATTATTTTTTTTTTTGGCTTAATTGTTGGAAAATCTTTATGACAATAGGGTACTTAATTCGAGCTAGCGGAGCTTTTAATTAATTAAAAAAAAATTGTGTCGAAATAATTTGAATTGTTTGAGAAAAATCGAATTTGAGTTAGCAGAACAGCCTTTTGTATGGGAAAATGAATTATTTTTTTTTTGGCTTAATTGTTGGAAAATTTTTCTGAAAATAGGGTACTTAATTCGACCTAGCGGAGCTTTTAATTAATTAAAAAAAAATTGTGTCGAAATAATTTGAATTGTTTGAGAAAAATCGAATTTGAGTTAGCAGAACAGCGTTTTGTATGGGAAAATGAATTATTTTTTTTTTTGGCTTAATTGTTGGAAAATCTTTCTGAAAATAGGGTACTTAATTTGAGCTAGCGGAACTTTTGAATAACAAAATATATTTGTGTCGAAATAATTTGAATTGTTTGAGAAAAATCGAATTTGAGTTAGCAGAACAGCGTTTTGTATGGGAAAATGAATTATTTTTTTTTTGGTTTAATTGTTGGAAAATCTTTCTGAAAATAGGGTACTTAATTTGAGCTAGCGGAGCTTTTAATTAATTAAAAAAAAATTGTGTCGAAATAATTTGAATTGTTTGAGAAAAATCGAATTTGAGTTAGCAGAACAGCCTTTTGTATGGGAAAATGAATTATTTTTTTTCGGCTTAATTGTTGGAAAATCTTTCTGAAAATAGGGTACTTAATTCGAGCTAGCGGAGCTTTTAAATAACAAAAAAAGATTTGTGTCGAAATAATTTGAATTGTTTGAGAAAAATCGAATTTGAGTTAGCAGAACAGCGTATTGTATGGGAAAATGAATTATTTTTTTTTTTGGCTTAATTGTTGGAAAATCTTTCTGAAAATAGGGTACTTAATTTGAGCTAGCGGAACTTTTGAATAACAAAATATATTTGTGTCGAAATAATTTGAATTGTTTGAGAAAAATCGAATTTGAGTTAGCAGAACAGCGTTTTGTATGGGAAAATGAATTATTTTTTTTTTGGTTTAATTGTTGGAAAATCTTTCTGAAAATAGGGTACTTAATTTGAGCTAGCGGAGCTTTTAATTAATTAAAAAAAAATTGTGTCGAAATAATTTGAATTGTTTGAGAAAAATCGAATTTGAGTTAGCAGAACAGCCTTTTGTATGGGAAAATGAATTATTTTTTTTCGGCTTAATTGTTGGAAAATCTTTCTGAAAATAGGGTACTTAATTCGAGCTAGCGGAGCTTTTAAATAACAAAAAAGATTTGTGTCGAAATAATTTGAATTGTTTGAGAAAAATCGAATTTGAGTAAGCAGAACAGCGTTTTGTATGGGAAAATGAATTATTTTTTTTTTGGCTTAATTGTTGGAAAATCTTTCTGAAAATAGGGTACTTAATTCGAGCTAGCGGAGCTTTTAATTAATTAAAAAAAAATTGTGTCGTAATAATTTGAATTGTTTGAGAAAAATCGAATTTGAGTTAGCAGAACAGCCTTTTGTATGGGAAAATGAATTATTTTTTTTTCGGCTTAATTGTTGGAAAATCTTTCTGAAAATAGGGTACTTAATTCGAGCTAGCGGAGCTTTTAAATAACAAAAAAGATTTGTGTCGAAATAATTTGAATTGTTTGAAAAAAATCGATTTTGAGTTAGCAGAACAGCCTTTTGTATGGGAAAATGAATTATTTTTTTTCGGCTTAATTGTTGGAAAATCTTTCTGAAAATAGGGTACTTAATTCGAGCTAGCGGAGCTTTTAAATAACAAAAAAAGATTTGTGTCGAAATAATTTGAATTGTTTGAGAAAAATCGAATTTGAGTTAGCAGAACAGCGTATTGTATGGGAAAATGAATTATTTTTTTTTTTGGCTTAATTGTTGGAAAATCTTTCTGAAAATAGGGTACTTAATTCGACCTAGCGGAGCTTTTAATTAATTAAAAAAAAATCGTGTCGAAATAATTTGAATTGTTTGAGAAAAATCGAATTTGAGTTAGCAGAACAGCGTTTTGTATGGGAAAATGAATTATTTTTTTTTTGGCTTAATTGTTGGAAAATCTTTCTGAAGATAGGGTACTTAATTCGAGCTAGCGGAGGTTTTGAATAACAAAATATATTTGTGTCGAAATAATTTGAATTGTTTGAGAAAAATCGAATTTGAGTTAGCAGAACAGCGTTTTGTATGGGAAAATGAATTATTTTTTGTTTGGCTTAATTGTTGGAAAATCTTTCTGAAAATAGGGTACTTAATTCGAGCTAGCGGAGCTTTTAATTAATTAAAAAAAAATTGTGTCGAAATAATTTGAATTGTTTGAGAAAAATCGAATTTGAGTTAGCAGAACAGCGTTTTGTATGGGAAAATGAATTATTTTTGTTTTGGCTTAATTGTTGGAAAATTTTTATGACAATAGGGTACTTAATTCGAGCTAGCGGAGCTTTTAATTAATTAAAAAAAATTGTGTCGAAATAATTTGAATTGTTTGAGAAAAATCGAATTTGAGTTAGCAGAACAGCCTTTTGTATGGGAAAATGAATTATTTTTTTTTCGGCTTAATTTTTGGAAAATCTTTCTGAAAATAGGGTACTTAATTCGAGCTAGCGGAGCTTTTAAATAACAACAAAGATTTGTGTCGAAATAATTTGAATTGTTTGAAAAAAATCGAATTTGAGTTAGCAGAACAGCCTTTTGTATGGGAAAATGAATTATTTTTTTTTTGGCTTAATTGTTGGAAAATCATTCTGAAAATAGGGTACTTAATTCGAGCTAAAGGTTCTTTTAAGAAATAAAATAGATTTTAATTAAAAAGTTGGATAAATAATTTAAATTAATTTTTTTTTCAAAAATTACTAAAATATTTTTTTCTAAAGGCAAATTATTTTTTTTTCAAATTTTTTTTTTGATTCTTAGAGCACTTAAATAGCTCTTTAATTTGAGACTTATTTTTTTTTTTGCTTTTGTTTTAACCATTTTAGGGATTTGCTGTGCTAACTTGAAATCAAGTTAGCAGAACATTAGTTTTTACCAAAAGTACTGGAGCACTTAATTTTATTTTTGGGTACTTAATTAGCACTTAATAAGCGCCTAATTATGCCATCAAAAAAAATTTGTTCTGCCCACTTTGCTCTGCTAACTTGAGGGACATTTCGTTTTGATATGATTATAGGATACGACATATCCTAGAAAGTCTACCTCTTCCATAAAATATTTACTTTTATCACTACTAATACTCATATTAGCTCCATACTATCGCTAATAACTCTCTTTCATTCGTTGCGAAACTTCTACAGTTTTTGACAATGTCCTACTTATGAAGGTTATGCGTTTATTTTCTTGACTAAGTACTGCGCCTTTGGCTGAGTTACTTGCGTCAGTTGTCAATTCGAAGGGTTTGTCAAAGTCTGGTTGATTCAACACTATTTCTTCTATAAGCTTATCTTTCAATAACTGGAATGATTTTTTACCTTCTGCTTCTAATTCTATAAATATACGTTTGCTATTTATTTTTTCATTGTCTCTTAAGTACTTAGTTAATCCTTTACTTATCATTGCATAGTTGCGTATAAATTTCCGGTAATACCCAGAAAGTCCTAATAAACTTCTTAACTGACGTAAAGTCTTTGGTTCTGTTAGCACCCTAAGAATGGTACATGCCTGGAGCCAAAGAGATGTTAACAGCCCTGGAGCAACAGACATATGAACAGCCCTGGAGTGTGATAGACATTATATATTTAAAGAATTCCAAGTACAGTCATTAGACAAGATAGACTAAAAGTTCCAGCTAAGAGTATTTTTAATAAAGTTATATTGTATTGTAACGTTGCCTTTTATTTCCTAGCTTAACCAGGGCAACGAGTTACAACAGTGGCGACGAGGATTACCCTAATAAAAGTGGATTAAAAATCAACCACCACCACGCAACGCATCATGGCGGAGAACAATCCAGGAATTCGTCATCCGCTTCAGCCTCCTCTACAACAACCTCTTTTGCAACATCCTCCTCTGCATCAGCCTCCACCGCAACAAGTGCTGCAGCAACCACCTCCACCACAAAATCCGCTTCTACCTAACCACCAAGTGCCTCCACCACCGCAGATTCCGCAAGACTTTATTTCATTTTTCCAAGTAATGATGACTAATCAGTCTGCCCTCATGGAACGCCTATCCGAAAATGTTTTCGGGCTGCAGACGGAAAGAGCATCCGCCGAATACACTATGGAGGTGCTGGCTAAAAACATTCAAGAATTTCATTTTTACAAAGAAAATGGTGTCACGTTTTCGCAATGGTTTGAAAGTTTTTCGACCACATTTCAAGAAGATGCAAAGGCGCTGTCAGAAGAAGCTAAGGTTCGCCTTCTTTTAAGGAAGTTGGGTGCAGCAGAGTACTCCAGATATGTTAATTTAATTTTGCCAAATACACCTGCTAGTTTCGATTTTAAAACCACAATCGAAAAACTTAGCAGTATATTTGGACAATCAGAGTCGATTTTCAACTTACGCTTCCACTGCTTACAGACCACAAAAAGCAGTTGTGAAGACTATACGATGTATGCAAGTAGAATCAACAAGAATTGTGAGCAATTTCAACTTGGGAAGCTGACAAGTGAACAATTCAAGTGCCTAATTTTTGTGAAAGGGTTGCACTCTTCATGCGACTCAGACGTCAGGTCAAGATTACTCGCACTACTTCAGACAGGTGATGAAACAAAAATCACAATAGCTAACTTGTTAATGGAATGCCAGCGAATTGTAACACTCAAGCAGGACACTCAATTGCTTGAAATCTCACCATTCAGTGCAAATGTAGTCGGCAGCAAGGATAAGCTGATGAAATCTCAACAGAGCAATGAGGTACCATCCAATTTTCGTGCATCAAGCAGCTCTGCAGTCAAGTCAGAGCCACGTACACCATGCTGGGGATGTGGTGGCATGCATTTTGCAGCAGACTGCTCATTTAAAAACCACCAATGCTCATCATGCAAGCGTATTGGTCACAAAGAGGGATACTGTTCTTGTTTTGGAAAAACCAGTACCAATCAACCATCCAAACGCAAATCAAAATCCAATAAAAAACAACGAAAATCAAACGTCGTTTGTGTCAACTCACTTCGCAAATCAAATCGAAGATTCATACAAGTCATTATAAATGGAGTCGCAGTCAAACTTCAATTAGACACAGCAGCTGACGTCACAATTTTATCGAAAAGTGTTTGGGAACAGCTGGGAAGACCAAAACTTTCTCTTGACAAAAAATTGGAATCAGTCATTGACGCACAAGGTAAAACAATTAACATGCTGGGCTTTTTCATTGCAGATGTCACACTAGACAACAAAACAGTGCAACTAGCTTGTAGAGTGGCAGACCTTCCAAATCTGAATCTTTTCGGAATAAATTGGATAGATGAGTTTTCCCTATGGGACCAGCCATTTAATAGTATCAGTAAAACACAGCAGGTGACATCTACAACTTCTGTGGACAATCAGATACAGAAAATACAGAAAAACTTTGCAGACATTTTCACAAACGACCTAGGCCATTGTACCAAATTCAAGCCTAAGTTGTATCTGAAAGAGAATGCCACACCGATTTTCCGAGCCAAACGTCCAGTACCATATGCAGCTCTTCAGGAGATAGAAGAAGAACTAGACAGATTGGAACGATTGGGAGTCATAACGCCAATAGATTTTTCTGAGTGGGCAGCACCCATAGTAGCAGTTCGAAAGACGAATGGAAATATAAGAATATGTCCAGACTATTCAACCGGCTTGAATGACGCTCTCCAACCACATCAACATCCACTTCCACTTCCAGAGGATATTTTCGTAAAGCATGCCGATGGAAAGTTTTTCACTCACATCGACTTATCAGATGCATATCTGCAAGTAGAAGTTGAAGATGAAAGCAAAAACTTACTCACGATAAACACTCATAGAGGTTTATACAAATTCAACAGACTGCCTCCTGGAGTCAAATCAGCACCAGGAAGTTTCCACCAAGTTATGGATACAATGCTAAGGCAGCTTGAAGGTGTATCAGCGTTTATCGATGATCTTTTGGTATCTGGTAGAACAATGGAAGAGCACATTCAGAGATTGAATACAGTTCTCACAAGACTACGTGAGTATGGATTTCATATCAAAATAGAGAAATGTTCATTTTTTCAGCCCTCACTCAAATATTTGGGTCATATCATCACATCCACTGGTCTCAAAACAGACCCAGAAAAGTCAGCGGCTATTGTTTCAATGCCAGAGCCACAAAACGTATCACAGCTAAGGTCCTTCTTGGGAGCCATAACCTACTATGGCAAGTTCATACCAAACATCAGCAAATTAAGTGGCCCATTGCACATGCTACTTAAAAAAGACAGTTTATGGTCATGGACGAAGGCATGTCAAGAAGCTTTCAACAAACTTAAGAGAATTCTTTCATCAGATCTTGGTCTCACGCACTATGATCCACAATTACCAATCATAGTTGCAGCAGATGCCTCGAACACTGGTATAGGCGCCTGCATTTCTCACCAATTCAAAGATGGTACAATCAAACCCATTCAACATGCATCTCGGACACTCACTTCAACGGAACAGCAGTACAGTCAAGTGGAGAAAGAGGGTCTTGCTCTCACATTTGCAGTGAAGAAGTTTCACCGTATGCTATTAGGACGACATTTCACCCTTCAGACAGATCACAAACCACTTCTGTCAATTTTTGGTTCAAAGAAGGGAGTTCCTGTTTATACGGCAAACAGGTTACAGCGTTGGGCGCTCACTTTACTCAGGTATGATTTTTCAATTCAGTACATATCTACTAGTGACTTTGGGAACGCAGACGTCTTATCACGTTTGATTCGACAACATCCAAAGCCTACATCAGAAGAGTACGTCATAGCGACTTCTACAGTAGAAGAAGAAACTTGTGCTGATCTCAATCATAAACTCAATCAACTGCCACTTACATTTGACAAGGTACGTAATGCAACAGTTAACAATCCAGAGCTGAGTCGCATAACCGATTACATAAAATCAACGTGGCCGAACAAAAAGTATCTATCTTCAAACGCAGTTCAGTACTTCAATCGACGTGACGCGTTGTCACTTGTTAACAGCTGCATCATGTTTGGAGATAGACTTGTGATTCCTGAATGTTTCCGCATCAAAATACTTCGACAAGTATACAGAGGACATCCAGGCATCCAGAAAATGAAGGCGATAGCTAGAGGGTATATTTACTGGCCGCAAATCGACAAAGACATCGAGAATTTTGTGAAGCAATGTTCAAGTTGTCAATCAGCGGCAAAGTCACCAGTAAATACAACACTACAATCAACACTACTACCTTGGTATCTGACAACGGAACACAATTTTGCAGTAACCAGTTCAAAAGCTTCTGTGAAACTGCTGGTATTAGTCACTTGCGAACTGCACCGTTTCACCCCCAATCAAATGGGCAAGCCGAAAGATTTGTCGACACGCTCAAACGATCCTTTCAAAAACTCAAAGGAGAGGTAACCATACAGGAAGCTCTTCAACAATTTCTCTTCATGTACAGGACAACCCCTAATTGCAACACACCAAACGGCACATCACCTGCAGAAGCATTATACAACAGGAAAATTAGAACATCATTAGACCTTCTATTACAACCGAAGTCAGGGCAGCAGTCCATCACCAATGAACAACAAAACCAGAGCTTCAACCGTCAACATGGGGCAATGCATCGATCCTACTCAGTAGGAGATAAAGTTTTCATCAAATTATACCGTTCTCATAAAAGCAGTTGGATTGCAGGTGAGATATTGGAGAAAGTGGGATCCGTCAACTACAACGTTTTAGTAAATACTAGAGACAAGTTAGTTCGTTCGCATGCAAACCAAATTCGTCCAAGAACTTCATATACACAAATATCATCGACATCAGCAACACAACTGCCTTTTTCAATTCTTTTACAGGACTTTAACATAAAACCAAATCCCATCATTTCAGAAGCTACGATTAGTCCTGAAGTCGTAAGGTCTAACATCACTGCCAGCACAAGTTCGCATTCAAGACGACCTGAATCAGAAGTAATCGATTTCAACCATAATCGTTTGATTTTGCCAGAAGTCAAAGTAACGCCTCACAATCAAAGAAGATCTAATCGTAAGCGCAGAGCACCAAAGAGGTATTCTCCTCCCTCACCACCATCTAAAAGGGGAGGTGTTAGCACCCTAAGAATGGTACATGCCTGGAGCCAAAGAGATGTTAACAGCCCTGGAGCAACAGACATATGAACAGCCCTGGAGTGTGATAGACATTATCAGCCTAATTTATTAGAATTCGCTAAACACCTCTAAACGGCTGAATAGTTATATAGTGCATAAGCATTTATGAAGCCACTATTCAACGTTGCATAAATCCTAATTCATAAAATATTTCCCTACACATTATAGTTATAATGCGCTTGTGTCAAATAAAGTACCAAGAAGGGAAAATCTATTACGTTTTACTGCCACAATTGATTAACAAAACAAAGCTCTGAAAGTGAAAAGTCAATAAACGAATTCTCCTGCATCGATTGGATTAGTTTAAATTTCATTTAATATTGCATAATGTACCTATTCTTGTTACTGTTTCTTTTGTGCCGTGTTAGAAAATATAGTTTAATATTTTAGAACAAAAAATTCATGGTTTTTATTGAAATAATTGTTTCATTCACTGACAGTGCGATCAAATTGAAAAGAATATAGGAACATCTATTAGGGTGGCAATTATTTTTGCAATGTTTTTTTTATTTATTCTGTGTGTCCCACTGAAAATATTCAATAAACCTCAATTTTGGCATACATCTAAGCACATGTATATTATAAATAAAGAATTTCCATCAAATTGTATACTTTCACCGACATTTTAAGTAAAAGTCGGAAAACTGCGTGCATTTTTAATGAAAAGTTTTAACTTCTAGGTGGGATACGTCGCCCTTAGCCGATTTCAAAAAAATTTAACAACATTTTGGTTTGTACAAAGTAGCTTCATAATAAAGCTTGATCACTTTCAGGAGGGGACAAAAAAGATATATAAGCATTCCCGAAATAAGTGCCACCCTTATAACATTGTATTTTATTCTCGTCTGTGTATGAGTCAAAGTGACATTTCGATACTTAAACATCCTTATGTATGCACTATTCAACCTCCAAACGCGTTTAGCTTCTAATGCCTCTTTTCAACGTTGCATAAGTTTTATGAATAACATTTTGGCGTTTAGTTGAATTATAAGGAGTGAATAGTTCTATGCACTCGCTATGATGCATTTATAAATTCGGCTGTATATATTTAAAGAATTCCAAGTACAGTCATTAGACAAGATAGACTAAAAGTTCCAGCTAAGAGTATTTTTAATAAAGTTATATTGTATTGTAACGTTGCCTTTTATTTCCTAGCTTAACCAGGGCAACGAGTTACAACAGGTTCAGCGTATTCTTTGATAGTTTTTACCTTTTCCGGGTTCGTCTTGATATGATTATAGGATACGACATATCCTAGAAAGTCTACCTCTTCCATAAAATATTTACTTTTATCACTACTAATTTTCATATTAGCTTCCGATAAAGCTTTAACTATGAGTTCTATGTGATTAAGGTGTTCTTCGGGTGATTCCGAAAATACAATTACGTCATCTAAGTCCATAGCTCTCTGAAAAACCGCCGGACCATTTTTAAGGCCGAATGGCATACGGTTAAACTCGTATTTGCCATTATTAACTGAAAACGCAGTTTTTGATCTATCATTTTCTTGCATAAGGATTTGATGAAATCCCGACTGTAAGTCTAAAGTAGAGAAGTATTTTGATTTACCCAAGTTGGATAAAATAACTGAAGTTTCTGCCATAGAGTATTTATCTGATTTGGTAAATGAATTGAGTTTTTTAAAATCTATGACCATACGTAGTTTCTTTGTACCATCTTCGTTGAATCCTTTTTTGTCAACCACCCAAACTGGGCTATTGTAAGCACTTCTACTTGGTCTTATAATATTGTTTTCCAATAATGTCTGTACTTCTTTATTAACAAATACGGCAGCGGATTTGGGATAAGGATAAGCCTTTTGCCAAACTGGTTCTTCTTGTGTGGTATTTATGCAACATTTAACGTTTGTATTATACGGTAAATGATTGGGTTTTTCCGTGAAAATTCCCTGATACCTCTTTAATTTTTTTTTTAATCTATCCTGATATTCCACTTGCATATGAGTGTTGATCTCGAGGTCGTTAAGTAATTCATCATTATAAATATATTAAAGGCACTATACCTCCTTCATATTCTAAAATATTTTCTTTAATATTTAAATTACATTTCGCTTTCCTTAAGGTTTTTATTCCTACTATTGCATCATATTCTTTAAGTTCATTTTATTCATACAAATTTTCCCAATTCCCAAATATATTTAACTCTTGTTAACTATCTATTATACTGCTACTATGAACACTGTTTACTCTGATTATCTTATCTAACTTCCTACTTTTGTGTTTATCTGGCTTGACATAATTATGGGTCGCACCTGTGTCAATTATTATTTTGTATATCTGACCTGTCGCATAGTTTGTTCGTCTGATTGTTTGCAGGTCATGTCTTATTCTAAAAAAGAATCCCTTTCGTTCAAGTTGTTTATTCTGGGGTTTTTGTGCAGCGGTTGTTGGTTGCTATTTGGTCTGTCCCTCTTAAAAGGATTATTATTATTACGAATCTCGTTGTTGAATCTCTGATCCCTAAATTGATCGCTGCTGTAATACCTGTTTTGATTGTTATTATCATTAATTTGTGGCTTAGGGCGGTAGGTTCCACTTCCTGAATCCATTCGTTGATGTTGTGGTGCCGTGATCTGATGATTTTGTATTGGTGTAAAATTTTGGTTTCGCACAAAATTATTATTAAATCTTGGTTGAACTGGGAGTACTGGTCGTTGTGCTTGTACTTGTGGCAACCCTCTGTTGTATTCCGTTCTATTGGGAATAGCGTATGAATCTCTAAACCCTTGAGATGAGTTAACTTCGATTTCCTGAGCTCTAACTAGAGCGTTAGGAAGAACACCTGGATTTAATGAAAATACTACATTACTTATGGGTTGGTTTAACCCCATTACGAAAACTCTTAATGCGTTTTCCCGTGCTACATTGATTAAAACATTTGTCTCGGCCGTCCTAGGTCCATAACTCATTATTGTCTTATTTGTTATTAGTGTTAGAAGTTTGCTGACGTGATCGTAAATTTGCTGTAGGGTTTGCTTACCCTGTCTGGCGTTCGTTAATTCCGTTTGCAACATATGCACCGGTCTTTTATTGTCGTAAGTTAAGTCCAATCTTCCTAAGATTGCGTCAATGTTTAAAGGGGTAACATGTGATGTTAGTACGTCATTAGCCCTACCTGTTATCCTATTTCTTACAATATTTACTGCTGTAAAGTAGCTAGAACTATCTTTACAGCGTTCGTAAACTTTCATACAATTTATCACTGAAGTTCGCCAACTTATATAATTTTCCCCCTCAAACTGTTGTAAGCTTTTTACTAACTCTAAACTTTCTTTAGTTGTATTAAGTGGATCAATATGAACATCTACATATGGTTCTATATGATCCGTTGGTGCTAATCTACTCAAAGCCCCTGTTAATTCCTCAACTTTCCTAGATAATGCTACTGTGTTTTCAGCTACTACCTATGCAATTAATGCGTGTATTTGTTATATTGTCATTGCCATTTTGTTATCAACAAAAAAAAACTTACTTTATTTCGTTAAATATCTATAATTTTATAAAATTATTTGATTTTAATATTATTTATTAATATTCTATCAGATTTATTATTATTTCAATGTCAATGTTCTTTTTTATATTTTTTTTGTTAATTTAACTTTTTTTTTTTAATTAATATTTTTTTAACTTTAAATTTTTTTTCTTTTTGGTTCTTTTTTTATAACTTTTTAATTTAAAACTTTGATTTTCTGCTCTATGAGCGTACTTCTCACAATCAGTTCAGAAGTTTTATTCCGTTTTGCCTTTCAATGTTTTACGTTGAATAGGGCTACTGATGCACTTTGTATTAACTATTATTACTTCTTTTTTTGTTAATGCTGGGTTAACCGTCACTGCATTTGTAAAAAATTTGTTTTTTTTAAATACTGGGTATAACCGTCACTGAACTTGTTTTAACACAAAAACAACAAACAGAAAACTTATGTGTTAATAAATATGATTTAAAATCACGAAAACAAATATAAACCAGCATAAAAGTGTTCATATATGCGTTTCGCTCCGATGTAATGGCTGGGCTCATCAGAAGATGACCATTACACCTTGTCTTGACGCATATTTTCCCGAATAAATCGAGATTCCATATAATCCGAGCTACAAAGAGCAACTGCGAATTATATAGTCGCTACAAGTCTTCAAAGAAGATAAATTGTAGCTATTTTTATTGCCTTGCTATGGGACTTTTGAAGAAGAAATATTTGACTGTTAACAGTCGAATTGCTTTTTCCTGAACACCGTTTATTTTAATAAATATGATTTAAAATCACGAAAACAAATATAAACCAGCATAAAAGTGTTCATATATGCGTTTCGCCCCGATGTAATGGCTGGGCTCATCAGAAGATGACCATTCCACCTTGTCTTGACGCATATTTTCCCGAATAAATCGAGATTCCATATAATCCGAGCTACAAAGAGCAACTACTGTAGCTCGGATTATATGGAATCTCGATTTATTCGGGAAAATATGCGTCAAGACAAGGTGTAATGGTCATCTTCTGATGAGCCCAGCCACTACATCGGGGCGAAACGCATATATGAACACTTTTATGCTGGTTTATATTTGTTTTCGTGATTTTAAATCATATTTATTAAAATAAACGGTGTTCAGGAAAAAGCAATTCGAGTGTTAACAGTCAAATATTTCTTCTTCAAAAGTCCCAAAAGTCTAAAGTAGAGAAGTATTTTGATTTACCCAAGTTGGATAAAATAACTGAAGTTTCTGCCATAGAGTATTTATCTGATTTGGTAAATGAATTGAGTTTTTTAAAATCTATGACCATACGTAGTTTCTTTGTACCATCTTCGTTGAATCCTTTTTTGTCAATCACCCAAACTGGGCTATTGTAAGCACTTCTACTTGGTCTTATAATATTGTTTTCCAATAATGTCTGTACTTCTTTATTAACAAATACGGCAGCGGATTTGGGATAACGATAAGCCTTTTGCCAAACTGGTTCTTCTTGTGTGGTATTTATGCAACATTTAACGTTTGTATTATACGGTAAATAATTGGGTTTTTCCGTGAAAATTCCCTGATACCTCTTTAATATTTTTTTTAATCTATCCTGATATTCCACTTGCATATGAGTGTTGATCTCGAGATCGTTAAGTAATTCATCATTATAAATATATTAAAGGCACTATACCTCCTTCATATTCTAAAATATTTGCTTTAATATTTAAATTACATTTCGCTTTCCTTAAGGTTTTTATTCCTACTATTGCATCATATTCTTTAAGTTCATTTTATTCATAAAACTTTTCCCAATTCCCAAATATATTTAACTCTTGGTAACTATCTATTATACTGCTACCATGAACACTGTTTACTCTACTTATCTTATCTAACTTCCTACTTTTGTGTTTATCTGGCTTGACATAATTATGGGTCGCACCTGTGTCAATTAATATTTTGTATATCTGACCTGTCGCATAGTTTGTTCGTCTGATTGTTTGCAGGTCATGTCTTATTCTAAAAAAGAATCCCTTTCGTTCAAGTTGTTTATTCTGGGGTTTTTGTGCAGCGGTTGTTGGTTGCTATTTGGTCTGTCCCTTTTAAAAGGATTATTATTATTACGAATCTCGTTGTTGAATCTCTGATCCCTAAATTGATTGCTGCTGTAATACCTGTTTTGATTGTTATTATCATTAATTTGTGGCTTAGGGCGGTAGGTTCCACTTCCTGAATCCATTCGTTGATGTTGTGGTGCCGTGATCTGATGATTTTGTATTGGTGTAAAATTTTGGTTTCGCACAAAATTATTATTAAATCTTGGTTGAACTGGGAGTACTGGTCGTTGTGCTTGTACTTGTGGCAACCCTCTGTTGTATTCCGTTCTATTGGGAATAGCGTATGAATCTCTAAACCCTTGAGATGAGTTAACTTCGATTTCCTGAGCTCTAACTAGAGCGTTAGGAAGAACACCTGGATTTAATGAAAATACTACATTACTTATGGGTTGGTTTAACCCCATTACGAAAACTCTTAATGCGTTTTCCCGTGCTACATTGATTAAAACATTTGTCTCGGCCGTCCTAGGTCCATAACTCATTATTGTCTTATTTGTTATTAGTGTTAGAAGTTTGCTGACGTGATCGTAAATTTGTTGTAGGGTTTGCTTACCCTGTCTGGCGTTCGTTAATTCCGTTTGCAACATATGCACCGGTCTTTTATTGTCGTAAGTTAAGTCCAATCTTCCTAAGATTGCGTCAATGTTTAAAGGGGTAACATGTGATGTTAGTACGTCATTAGCCCTACCTGTTATCCTATTTCTTACAATATTTACTGCTGTAAAGTAGCTAGAACTATCTTTACAGCGTTCGTAAACTTTCATACAATTTATCACTGAAGTTCGCCAACTTATATAATTTTCCCCCTCAAACTGTTGTAAGCTTTTTACTAACTCTAAACTTTCTTTAGTTGTATTAAGTGGATCAATATGAACATCTACATATGGTTCTATGTGCTAATCTACTCAAAGCCCCTGTTAATTCCTCAACTTTCCTAGATAATGCTACTGTGTTTTCAGCTACTACCTGTGCAATTAATGCGTGTATTTGTTATATTGTCATTGCCATTTTGTTATCAACAAAAAAAAACTTACTTTATTTCCTTAAATATCTATAATTTTATAAAATTATTTGATTTTAATATTATTTCTTAATATTAATATGATATGTTTAATTCTGCTTCCAGCTATCAGATTTATTATTATTTCAATGTCAATATTCTTGTTTATTTTTTTTTTGTTAATTTAACTTTTTTTTTTAATTAATATTTTTTTAACTTTAAAATTTTTTTCTTTTTGGTTCTTTTTTTATAACTTTTTAATTTAAAACTTTGATTTTCTGCTCTATGAGCGCACTTCTCACGATCAGTTCAGAAGTTTTATTCCGTTTTGCCTTTCAATGTTTTACGTTGAATAGGGCTATTGATGCACTTTGTATTAACTATTAATACTTCTTTTTTTGTTAATGCTGGGTTAACCGTCACTGCATTTGTAAAAAATTTGTTTTTTTTAAATACTGGGTATAACCGTCACTGAACTTGTTTTAACACAAAAAAAAACAAAAAGAAAACTTATGTGTTAATAAATATGATTTAAAATCACGAAAACAAATATAAACCAGCATAAAAGTGTTCATATATGCGTTTCGCTCCGATGTAATGGCTGGGCTCATCAGAAGATGACCATTACACCTTGTCTTGACGCATATTTTCCCGAATAAATCGAGATTCCATATAATCCGAGCTACAAAGAGCAACTGCGAATTATATAGTCGCTACAAGTCTTCAAAGAAGATAAATTGTAGCTATTTTTATTGCCTTGCTATGGGACTTTTGAAGAAGAAATATTTGACTGTTAACAGTCGAATTGCTACGATTATATGGAATCTCGATTTATTCGGGAAAATATGCGTGAAGACAAGGTGTAATGGTCATCTTCTGATGAGCCCAGCCATTACATCGGGGCGAAACGCATATATGAACACTTTTATGCTGGTTTATATTTGTTTTCGTGATTATAAATCACATTTATTAAAATAAACGGTGTTCAGGAAAAAGCAATTCGACTGTTAACAGTCAAATATTTCTTATGTGTTAACTTTATGGTTAAATTATTTAAAGTGTCCCTGCTCTTCGGGCGCCAATTAATATTTTAAGTTATTAATTAATGTTTTTAAAACAAAAAGAAATTTATTTCAATAAAAATATGAGATTTATAAAAGAATGATACTCGTAGTTTGAATGCCAACTTAAGACTGACTTAAAACTAATTCACAAAACAGTATTGGCATCCACAGAAATTATTAAATAAATATAAGTTCCTTTAGAATCAAATGAAATCGATACAAACGAAAATCATTAAATAAATATTGGTTAGTTCATGGCAATCAAATGATTTGCATACAAACGGAAATCATTGAATATATATAAGTTCTTGATAATCAAATGAAATTGATACCCTAAGATTCCAGACTCTGGAAGATGCAAATTGAATGAGATCATACTTTCCAACTGCTTACTTTTTTGTATTATTATTTTCATGACTGTATGACATGTGTTAACTCGTCTACGTCGACCCGCAACATTTAATTTAAACTGAATTATACTCAATTTTGTACTATACAAAAAAAACCGGCTCACTATGGTCTGTCTCCGCTGGTATAAAGGAATGCGTCGCCTTTGTGTTGGGCCCCTTCTGTCCCTTCTCTCCCTTCGTTGACATCTACCTACGTTGACATTGTTTTTACCTTCAACGCATTGACTTTTTTCGTTGAACGTGTAATTGCAGTTTTCGTTGTTGTTTACCAAAACGGTATATAATTTAACTATAGGACTCCGTATCTTCTTTAACTAGGTTTTTGTGAATGTTCATCATTCACAATGCATCAAGACTTTCATCGCTCAGTTTTGAGCTTAGCCAAGTTTTGTACTGAAAGATCGCTCTGCTGTTCATATTGTGGCGGGAATGCAAAGACCTATAGACAGTGCGCCGAAAACCGATAAAGTTCTTCTGCATTTTTCAACACATCACATGTAGGTATTGGTATATTACTTTTGGTCAAAATTCATCGTATTGTGGACATGATGGACTCGGCAGAAAATTATCGAGAAAGGATCCATATTTGTCAGTTTTTTTTTGGACAGTCAAATTGAAATTGGATGAGTCCATGCTCTGCATATATAGCTATAGGGGATAACTGAAATATTGCATATTCGGATTTTTTTGATGTTCTAAAATAATTTTTGGGTGAGGACTAAGGAATATTGGATCGGTGAGTTTGTTTCTTTACAATTAATGGGTAGCTCAATTCAATGACTGATTCACTCAAACATTTTCCAGTTATTTCTCAAAGCGTTTTGAAAGAATTGTCCGCATTCTTCCGATCTTCTTCAAAATGGTTGTTCAAGAAAATGATCCGATTTTTTACACTTAATTAATTCTGGTCAAATCCATGTAAAATATTTGCGACTGACTGGATCAAGTACCGACGATTAAAGAGCCATTATGAACAAGCAGACTAAAAAAGTCGAATTCGAACACCAGTAACAAAGTTGAAAGGCTCCTTGCCTTATGTTTTACCTGAATACTCGCAGACTTTTGTATTTTGCTGTCCATCGTGTTTCAGCATTGAATAAATATAAATAGAAGTGACACCCAATTACTCAAAGCGACCATCTCTCCTCGGCGGCATTTGGGAGTAACGAAATAAAAGATGTCGAATTTGTGTGTACACAAACCAATTGAATAGGGATATTTGATTTATTAAATTGTTCCTTTTTGTATCGGTATCCATGACAACGATGTCAATATTTTGTTTGTTTTGAAATTTGTTTACAATTTTCACTATAAGCCGTGGGAAAAATGTATCTGTGTACATTCCTTTAGCAGTGTTGGTTGTTTTTTGTTTACATGACGATATTTTTTTAAACTACGCTGAAGATTATATTTTTCATATCGAAATATATGTAGAACAAACTAGCTGATGATAGTTGAGTATTTTATCTGAAAAATTAGAAAAAGAATAAAATTTCAGCAGTTAAAGGCTTGAAAAATTTCTTGATTTTGACTGTTTTATTTTTTCTATCATTTCTTAGAAAGATATTTTTATTTTTAGGTATGAAAATTTTAATATATTTTAGGGATTTAGCGAAAATCAAGTGAATGTACCTATATGTTATGTCAAGATCTTTAAGTAACATTGTTGTGTAATGTGTATGTTATGTATTAAAGAAAAGTAATGTATTAACAAAAACTTACATATGTACAAGTGTGCAAGGGGTAAAGCTAAATTTAATAGGTTTTTAGATATATTGACTGCACAAATGCATCTGTATAAGAAAAAAAGATATCAAAAATAATTATGTAAACAGGTAGATAATTTATAGATAAAATCCTGTATGAAAAAAAATTGACTGAGTCGCACGTACTTCTATTTATGTTAAGTGGATTTAGTACTTCATGAATAATTGTATGCATAAAACATAGTTGTTAAAAAAACAAAATTTTGAGTGGTTTTATTTTTAAATTATTTTGTACATATGTACATATTATAAAATTTGAAATTTATTCTTAAATAGAAGAGAAACTGTTAGTATTTTAAATATTAATTATGTAAAAAATTTTAAAACATATTTTCAGAAAAAAAGCAGTACAAATCGTTCATGCATAGTAAACTGAGTAAAGAAAAGATATACTGATTAGAAAAGTTTAGAAATATTGGCATAGGTTGCATTTATTTCCACACCACCTTTGAGGTAGAATGCATGGCGCGTTTTTTTTTACATGGTATCCCCTGTAGGCCTACTCCATGGATTATTTGTTAATGAATTTTGTTCGTTATACAAAATCTTCGCCCTCTTCTATAATAAAAAATAAAAATCAAATTAAAGTTATATTAGCCGTATAATATATCTTACCTAGAAAAAAGGTGAAATTTGTTATAAATTGAATTTTATATATGTCTCAATATGTCTAATTTGTTCAGTTTTTTCTTTGAGCACTTGGCCCTCGAATTTATTATTTTAATTTTCGTACGCAACAGTATTGTATTCGCATTGTATATTCTATGAAAAGTTTCTTATATTCAACTGAAGAACATGGAATTTGAACTTCACCTTGGCATATTTTATAGCACAAACTTGATATATTTTTTTGAAAGCAGATATCATCAAAATTGTTTTCAAAACATCTGATAATATTTTCTACCATCTTCACGAACTGATATGTAGGAATTACGAGGCCTCTTTCATATTCTCGACATTTTATTAGTTCTTCATAAATTTTGTACGTTTTACTTTGATTATTTGTTTTAACCATCAAATTTTTGCAATTATTACATTCTGTTTTTTTGAGTAATGATTTTGCGATATATCCACTGAAATAAGTTGTTGCCATTTCTGATATGTTTTGAACTGACTCTTCTTCTGAATCAGAATCATCAAGTTCACATGCATTATTTTCTTCATCATCTTCGATATTTGAATCGATATCAGAAGAGTTTTCTACAAAACCTTAACAATAAATAATTATGAATAAATATTAAAGGACAAATGTCTTACAAAAACATGATTGAATTAGTATAATGAAAAATGTTTGCATACTCGCAGTTAAAGTGATGATATTAGTCGGAATACTATTTTCTGATTTCTCATTATTTTCAGAGAAGTTTGTCTTTTCTTCAGGATCCAAAAAACCATTGATAATATCAAAGTTAAATTGAATTAAAATAATTGCCAGATAGTGCAATTAATTTAACATACTTTCTACATCTGCCATATTCAAAATAATAGAAGCATCAGAAGTTTCATAACTTGAAGTGTCTGGAGCCATAATATTGTAGAAGCTCATTTGCTTTAAGTTTTTATACAGCCGAAAAGAAGAGGGATTTTTTTTCGTAGCTACCTCTGTTATTTCTGATCACAGAAATTGTATTTTCAAGACAATCAGTATTGAGATGTGATGTTACAAAAAATTGTTGATCTTTATTTTTTATGTGGTCCCACAATTCCAATATTCCATTTATCGTCTGACATAAACCTTTAAAGCAAAAGATATTGCCCTTTTTATGCCGCTTCCACATCTCAATCCATTTCACGGCATCTTTCATTTTTGAAATTATATCCACCTGGCTATCAGATAAAGCACATTTGTCGGGATTGTTTGAAAATTTTGTCTTGCTTTTTAAATTGTCAAACAATTTATTTAGCCTAAAAAAAAAGTTAGCCGTGCTAATCACTACAACCTTTTCCGCATCATTGAAAATATTAGTAGATGCAGCAGCAAAAAGAGCTGAGGACACATGATGACTAAAAACCTGTGTTGTCAATTTGGCACTCATTTTTTGAAAACTATCAGGTTCAATGTGCGCTTCTGTCAGCTTGTGCATAGATCTTATTAAACTATTTTCAGAATAATAAAGTTTTTTTAAGAAACGAGAAACGACTTCCCCATCAACGACTATATCTGAAGCGAGTAGATTGTTTCGGATACTTTTAAAAAGATGCACAATATCATAGATGCAAAATATTTTCCGCTCTAATACAAGACAGTACCTATGTATGTAGATGTAGCCCACAAAAATAAAAAGATTGTTATTAAAAAAATAATTTCAAAATAAAATAAGTTATATAAATGTAGTACGGTTTGTCAGTGGTAACACCCAGTTTCTTGTATGCCATTCTGTTGGGAGCTCCTTCGTCGCAAGAAATGCACAGAATTTCAATGTCTTCTTTTATCAGCAATTCCATCATAGAGTACCTATATACCTAGAGAACCGACTTAGGCGGTCGTTCTCTTCCACCCTACAAGCTGTACTGAGAGGAAAATGCCCATTAAGTTTTGTATGGGGTTGTTGTCCTATGCATTTTAAATGGGACCGAACCAACATGGCTTCAATTGAAAGGACTTCGCTCAAATTGCTCAAAGTGCTCAATAAGGTGGATAAGACCGCCCAGGGATTCAAAAAAAAAATCCGTTAAATTCAAAAATTGAGAAATTTATTAATTTCGTAGTCAAATTTCTTTTTTTAACCTTTTGTCAACCTAAACTATGAAGAATATCGGTCATTGTTGCTCCCGGGTAATAAATTAAATAATATTTTTGAATATTTATGTTTAAAAAAAAAAACAAAAACACCTACCGAAAATTAGAAGTGCACTCTAGTTTCTTAGCTCAAAAAGGTACGTGTCTACGATTTAGGTGTGCAAATCGTAGACACGCACCTTTTTGAGCTAATGCCACCACTTTGTTCACAATTAAACCGTAGACACGTACCTTTTTGAACTAATGCGCCAATTTGTTTTTATATCCACCATTCACACGGATTCACGGATAAGGAAAAAAGAGTAAACTAAGAGAGTTTCCACTTACTCACCTCAAATAAAATTTGCGGGTGTTTAAGGCAAGAGGGGTACCGGTCGGTTCTCTAGGTAATATAGGTACTCTATGAATTCCATGGTGTTTTGCAGAATTTCAGCAAGTTGGGCCCCTTGGACATTTCCATTGCAGTATCCAATAACCTTTTGAGATAAAATACTTTTCGTTTAGCATTGATTTCACGTTAAGGGTCGAGTTTAACACTTTTTATGTTGAGATGTTATATTTCCTATCGATTTATAGTCCAGTACACCAACTCAAAAAAAGCTTAATTGGGTAACTTCTTAAATTTACTTCTGAACCTTTTTAAAACTATTGCTGTAAGGAAATCATAACAGATGTCTCATAACCTACATATATATGTATCAAATCATATTTCTGTTGGTTTCCAACAAATTTTTACTTTTTCGTGTTCATGAATTTTTGTGCATTACTAGTACGTTCATTATAAAACATAAAACTAATAAAACGACATGTTTATTACGTATATAAAGAGAAATGAGATTGACAGGAAAGTAAAAAATTAGCATGGTCAAGAAAAATGAAACAGGCTTAGAAATCGTTAATATGAAGATTCAAACAAGATACACATTTCATTTAAACGCAGTAAGAAGAACTGGTATACATTCTAAAATCAAAGCCCTAAATGATGTCCCAGATTGGGAAGGACCCTTACTATAAAATGTTTTATTTTCTTTTAGGAGAGGATACCTCGATAAGTATCAATGATATTGGGAAAGTTTAAACACCAAAATGTTGGGCGCAATTTTTTCTAGGGATGATATCCATTACTTTTTTAAAATTGTATCTCATTATATTTTAAAAATGACTTTTTAATTTTTGAAAATTAATGTTTTTTTTAGGAGAGGATATAGGCCACATTAAATGTGGTATAGAAAATTATAAAAAAAAATTAAATTATAAATTAAAATGACACTAGAAAGAACATATGTATTTCTTTTTAAGTTTCATGGTTAAAAAAAACAAAAAACTAAGGAACATCGCCCCTAGAGAAAGGTATGTTCTATACCTAGTGTAATTTATATTTTGTCTATACCACATTTAATGTGGCCTATATCCGCTGTGCTGCCAGTATAGCCATATTATAAATACAAAGGTACATACCTGTTTCCAGGATTGATTAAGTCCTCGGAGCATAAGGAGAAGACAATGATTTGCCATTTTCTTATTCCTCCCCAATCCTCCCAAATCCTCAAAACCGTAAATTATGTCTTCCTTGGAATTATATTCCAACTCCACTTTGGTGCTCATCTCATCGAAGACAAGGACACACTACCTATGGGTCAGTGGTAGGTCTTTTAATTTTTCCTTAAGCATTTGAAGGATGTTCTTTGAAATTCCCGTACCAAACGGTAACATATCATACCACCTAGTTAAAGTCCTTTGTGAAGGCAGTGAAAATGCTTCCTTTTTTTAAAAATTTATAAAAAGATGGTGACTTGTAGTGAAACTTCAGGAATAGGTCTTTTTCATCAGAATCCCATTTTGTTCTTTCCTTGTTCTTTCCTTGTGACTTATTTGGGTTTTGACAAAAGTACGTACACTTTTGTTTTTTGTTTCCAAAACCTCGTCAATAATATTAACAATTAAATCTTCCTCTTCTTCAAATGATTTAGTCCTTATTAACGGGGTTGGCTGTTTTCTTAAACATGCAGCAGAAGTACTGTGTGGATTTAAAAAAAACAAGTTTTTTTTAAAACCTTTCCGATTGTATTGATGGATAATTCTGGCGAAGATTTAAAATTACGAAAACTACCTTTTTTCTTAAAACTACCAGTTTTTGGCTATCACCATTGTATATAGAACCTATAGTACTACCACGAGACTGATTTTTTCTTCTTTATATGTGGCCGTTACGCGGCGCTGGGCTCGTCGATTAGTTGGCAGTGGAGACTTGAGACAGAAGGAAAAAGTAAGAATTAAAAGAAAAAAATAGAAGGAGAGGGTTGTATTTAATTGTTCTGACAACAATAAGGGGAGTAAAGGAGATAACTAAATCAGACATTTTTGCCATGACAACGACCAGAATATAGGAGAAAAAACGCTATATGTTTACATTTGTATGTAGGTATTCTATCGTTTATTATTTTTTACAAGGAAAACTTGAGTAGGTAGGTATTTGAATGTATAAGAATTAATTTTTTTTCTATTGCCAGGCTATAGGCATATGTTTATATATAATTACTTCATGATTTTATTTTTCAACACAATATTGAATTTGTTTTTAAATTTTCAGTTTTGATTTTCAAAGCAACGTTGTTAAATTTCACTATAGCTTAGTGGAATACAACGTTGCTACATTTTGAATTATGGTGCATAGGTAGGTATACCCAATTTTCAAGTATAGGAGGTACATAGGTATAGCTACATATATTTAATAGATTTTTGGTAGGCTTTTTTCACAGTAGGTATTTTATTATGTTTGTTATTCAAAAAGAAGATAGGTAATTGGAATTTTGAATAACAAAATTAATAATAATTATGTAGGTATTCGGTAGGTAGGTATAATTTGTTTTTTAAAGTTTAGGTAGGTATGAAGGTATCGGTATAGGTACATCATGTAAATATCAATGTAGGGATGTAGGTGGGTGGGTGGGTGTGTATGCACAGGGTGGTACCTATTAGAACATTTAATTTTTAAACATTTGAAAGAAATGTAGATAGGTACCTAACCTACATACATATATATGAATGTATTTGGTAGGTAGGTAGGTATGTACACAAATTTAACCAACCACCCACCTATTAAAAATTATTTTTCAAACCAAATCAAATACCTTATAGGTACCTACAACCTACCTAGCTTTCTTTTTGGAAAAAAAAATACAACCTAGGTATCTACCTATTTATGGGTAAAAAAGGTACCTTTCTGTCCGAAAAAAATATTTTGTAGGTAGGTACCTACTTGACTAATTATACAATTGAGACAAAAATTAAAAAAAATATTTTTTTTTATGTAGGTACCTATTTATGTATGTATGTATGTAGGTATTGAGACTGAAAAAAAAATTGAAATGAAAATAGGAATACATATAGCCAATTTAGCAAGATTTGAAAAAATCAATGTTTTTTTTAGAAAAAATTTGCTTTCATCAGCAGACAATTTTTCAAAAATTAAAAAAAAAAATTAATTTGGCTAACCAATTTTGAAAATCCATTGAAATACACCTAAAAAATATTTTCAAAAAAAATTAAGTACATTTTTTTCCGAAAAAAATAGTTTATATTTTTAAAAAATTAAAAAAAAAAACAAAAATTTGGTGTTTTAATTTAAAAAAAAAAAACAAATTGCAATGCTCCTTAAAATTATTTTTTAAAAAAATTAAGGAAATCATTTCGATAAAATTAGTTTTTTTGAATACAAAGAATTTTGAAAAATTAAAAAAAGACAAAACTTTGGTGTTTATTTAAAAAAAAACAATTTCAATACTCCTAAAAACTATTTTTTTAAATAAAATTAAGTTAAAAAGAGTTTTTGTGAGCATAAATAAAATTTATTATTTCAAAATGAACTCTTAAACTTATTCGCAAGCAAATAATCCCACTCAAACACCCACTTAGTCGTTACTATAACCAACCTATATCCCCAATTTTACTAGAAAAAAAGGTCAAACTTATAAGAAAAAGTAAGACATGATTACCACATTTGTTAATTGTTTAGCATTCCAAACCGATTTCTTAAAAAATTTAACTTAATTAAGTATTTCCGAAGCCGAATGCAGAAAAATAAGTGTTTTGTTTTAACTTTACAGAACATTGATAATTAATTTTCAAGAAAAAACAGATTAATTTTAATTTAATTAGGATACTTTTCTCTTCTTAAAGTCTTAACTATAAATTTGTCTGAATAAAAAACCTAAGGCCACATGAATTTAAAAATTAAATGAAAAACTGCACGTAAAATATTCATCAGATGATATTCAGGTATGATGGTAAACTTAAAACTTCTCAAGTTTCAGCTCAAACGGATTATTTTTTCTTCAGTTTTTAACTAATTTTTATATTTCGATGTTCAGCTCAATTTATAGAAAAGTTTAAACAAATTATTTACGTGAACTTCTGATTCATCAACAATTGCATTGTCTAAGTTTCAGCTCAATTTGATGCTCAGTTTTTGAATTTTACAACATAACGAACAATCATCTGTCAATACCTTTCCATATATACCTACCTAGATACTAACCTGATTTAACCTGATATCACAAAAAAACCTTAAATAGAGCCTTTCTAATATATTTATACCTATGTATTTACGTAAGTTAAATCTCAACGGAAAACCTACCTACAAAGGCGTATAACATCCTTCGCCATACAAATCAGTCAAAAAGTATTCATTTACAACAACATTATTATTCTTAGTGGTAACCGAATTTGAATAATTTGCATGCATATTATACATTTCCTCTATTCCCACACTACGTCACAGGCAAAAGGCAAAAGCCAAAAAATCAAGCCTTCTTTTGAACAATATTTATTTTCGTTCTTCTTACACCCAAAAAACAAACAAAAAAAAACATTTTCCCCTTTCTATAAAAAATGATAAAAGCAAAAACAACCCCTTCCTCTGCAAAAAAACCAAATCCCATTCATAAAACAAAAAAGCACAAAATTGTTACTTCCTGCCTCCCTCTAACTTTCATAAATTTAGTGGGCTCTCATTTTTGTATTAAAAAACTATTCTCCTTTGTTGGAGAATTCAAAATCTACACTTTTCTTTGCAACAGTTGTTAGCAACATTAGCTTTATGTGTGGCCGTATGGTAGCGCGTCGGTCGTTCGTCATCATGATAGTACTATAGATTATATATACAATGCTATCACATTAAACTTCAATTTTTTATCAAAAACACACAAGTTCTTAAGTCATAAAACTAGTAAATCCTATTGCCAAAGTAATAAATATGAACGTAATAGCCGTGTTTTATTATCTACGGATCTGTATCAGGGTCATTTTTTAACACGTAGGTATAACAACAACAACAAACCAAATCGATTTTTCAATATATTATACAGGGTGATTTGCATAAGGTGTGACAAAAGCTAGAGCGTGTAGGTTGGACTTAGACAAGAAAAAAATCGTATGGGAAGGGGGGGTCTATTTTTTATTCAAAATTTTACGTAATTAAGTATTATTTTTGTGTCTAACATTCAATGCTCTTATTAATTTTTGATCAAAGACAAAAAACCGGATTTCGTAATATTTGTACAACAAAACGTTCTTGCAATTTATTTGTCTTTAGGTAGCGCACATTTTTATTTTAGTTTAAAAAATTACGCGACGTTTTATTATTGACCTCAACAGTAAGACCCCGTCGCCAAGCCGACCACACCGTAATACAAAAAAATGGCAGGTCAATTTTAACCCGATGCTCTCACGCAGGTGTGAAATATGGTTAATCCAGTACTTTATCACTTTATTGTATACTTATCAGACTGATAATAAAAAAAAAAGAGTAAAAAGAAAGTTAATCGTTTCATTCGTAAATTGACCTAAGAATCGAATAAAGAAGAAAATAAAATAAACGGTTTTTCTTAGAAAAAAGTGGTTTTTGTTATTTTTGATTTTCTCAAAAACTGCAAAGTATTACGACATCCGGTTTTTTGTATTTGATCAAAAATTAATAAGAGCATTGAATGTTAGACAAAAAAGTAACACTTAATTACGTAAAATTTAGAAAACAAACTTGTTAAAAAAGTAAATAATTTTTCTTTTTTAAATTTTGACTTTGAATATTAATTTTTCAAAAACATTTCGCTCGAACAACTTTATTTAAAAATAAAATTAAAGAATCGATTTCTTGCTTTTCAAAATGCTATAGCATGACTCCATATGTATTACCGTTATTTTTTAATAATTTTTTTTCTGTTTAAAGTCAATTTTTTAGAAAATTGCCCCTCCCGCCAAAACGGGGGAAAAGAGACCCCCCTCCCATACGTGTTTTTTCTTGTTTAAGTCCAACCTACACGCTTTAGATTTTTGTCACACTTTATGCAAATCACCCTGTATATATAGAATTTATATTTGAGTATGAACGATTGCTCAGAAAAAATCTTCTTCCTGTTGTCAAGAACAGGGCAACAAATAAAAATCAGTTTGTAATATTTGTTAAAAGTTTTTTATTCAAGCTTCAGATCCCTTACCTCGGGTCGGGGGAAATCTTCAGCTATACGTAGAGACAATTTCTTAATACTGCACTTAATGAGATCCAATGATCCCTTTTCATAGTTATTAAATGCTAACGCAGCAGATCTTAGTTTGACTGCGGATGATGCGATGATTCAAATAATTCTTTGTTGTGAAATAGATTTGATATCCATTCGATACTCTCGCACAAGTTACTGAAGGCAAAAAGTGCTGATATGCAAGTTATGGTATTTCTTATGATCGCATCATCTTGGATATAAACAATGAATCTTTGATACATTGTTTATGCTTTGATTCGTTCATTGTTTATATTAATTGAACTTGAAGTCAAGTGTTTGTGGGGACGCACAAGTGTGCTCTGATATAACATAGATATATTTAATAGGGCGTTATTTCCTCAATTTTGGTTGACATTTCCAAGGTGAAATTTCAATGAAACTTGTTGACAAACATCGCAAAATACTTGCTAAAAATCAAAAAACTTTGAACACATTCATGGCAACCCAGAAGGCTTGTTCAAGGAATTGGAAGCCTTGGGTGACATAAAAAAAACAGTGCTCAAGCTCCAAAGTGCTGCTTGTAGGTATGTATTATATAAGATAATCTTAAAAAAATCGCGGCTGCTGCCCCCCTGCAACCCCCTTGCTTGGACACACTATAGGATTTGAGGTAGGTGCGAGGCGGAGTGTATGCAAAGTCTCTTTTGCATTTAAGGAATCTGGATTTAAAGAAGCATTGCATACACCCAGCCTCGCACCTACCCCAAATCCTATAGTGTGCCAAGCAGGGTGGTTGCAGGGGGATTGCAGGGGGGTAGCATGGCCCCCCATACATATACCTCACTGTTTATTTTATTAAAGTGAAATAAAGCTGATTTGATTAAAAACGGAGTTGTTTCGGTACAACTGCTGACAAGATTTTGATTTGGGCGTTCTTTCCTAGCCCTTGGACGTTATTTCCTAAGATTTGGAAAATAAGGAAATATCCTTTTTCTGGATTTTTTTTTGGGTAATAATTCCAAAGTTGATTTGATTTAAAACGGAGTTGTTTCGGTACAACTGCTGACAAGATTTTTATTTTAGGCGTTCTTTCCTTAAAACATAATTAAAAAGTTGGAAATAACTGCCAAATTGAGAAAAAAAACAATAATTGTTTAGAATTTTTTTGGGCGATATTTCCATATCGATTTGGGCGTTATCGCCTAACGCCAATTCGGGGTCCTGCTCTCTATCTGATTTATTTTAAAGATCCGAAAATTAGTTCTTACTCTTACGGGTAGATGGCCTCTCATGGTAAGATAGTTTGAAATGTCGTGTACAGAAAAAAGACAACAAATACATGAAAAATAAACCAACGTTCGTTTTATTTTCATGCGATGATCCTGATCCAGACCCGTTGATAATAAAACACGGCTAATGTAACATTCAACTTTGACTTATTCATAAAGGTTAAAACTTACCTGCATTTGACTTGCCTTTTTTTAATGTCATTATCAGAAGTTTTTTTATGATTTAAAACACTTTCACATTCACTCTTTACACACACTTCCTTATTCTGCTTAAATGAAAAGGGAACAGCGCTTTTTGATGTTCGCGAGCAGAAAGGGGAAAGGCTCACAAAATGTTTTTCAAAATGATCAGCACAAAGTAACATTTTTTCATTCGAAATAAGTTTTTCCGAAAAACTGTTACCAGAATTGACTAACCATATATCACGACGATGGTCATTTGGTACCAAAAATCTGGGAATGCCCGAACCTTTTGTATTTCTACAACCGGTATAGTCACAATAAACCATTTTTATCCGTTTTTGATGAATTCGCTACAAAATTAAATTATGTGTTCGAACAATTGCTTAAAGTAACGCAACGAATAACACGTGAACACAAAATCAAATACTTTTAGAATGAATCATACAAAAAAAATTGAACAGATAGTTAGATAAATTTTCTTTTTCATTAAAAAAAATGTGCAAAGTGTTTTTCCTTAATAATATTAATTTATTTATGAGCAAAATAATTAATATTGGTTTTAGCGATAACATTTCATTCATTTATAATAAAAAAAAAAGCCTTAAGACTAAGACCTTTTTGTGTCCTTAAAAATTAACAATTAATTTACAGAATAATCTAAGACATGAAACTTTAAAAAAAGTGTTTAGTTATATTTATTAAATAGAAATACAGCAAAACTATGTCTAGGATCTGTAATGGAGGTGAATTCATTCAAAATTAAAATATTCTGAAAAAGGAGGGGGACTGTATTCTAAATTCTGGTAGCTTATGATCGTTTTTCTTTAAGCTTGGCACCTAGTGTTTTTTTTAAATCCCCCTACACTTTTTGTTATAAATTAGTAACTCATAGAACATTTTTTCTGATTTTCGTTTTTTTTTTTCGGAAATGCAAATGTCACTTTAATAACAAATGTGAAAATGGTACGGATATGAACAGTCACTGTTTTAGGCTTATTGGCGCTAATATTTTTGAAATTTAAAAAAAAAGTAATTTTCTTTAAACTCAATACATATTTCGAAAAGAAATCGAACAATTTTTTGGGACTTGATGGTATCTAAGGGCCTTTTCACACTTTCTTTAATATAGACTTCCATATTCGAAATATGACATAATCGCCCTACAACAGTTTAAAAACCATTGATTTTTGACTTTCTCATTATCATTGAACTGATTTATAGATACCGAAGCTTCGAGAAAAATTTGGAAAATTTGACAGAAATACAATTTTTTTTGTATTGTTCTCTCTACAACTGTTATGTCTACAAATTTTATTGAAGATGCAACTTTAATAACAGACTTCTTGGACTAAAAACTTTTGTGAAAAATACTCTTAATTTAACACGCATTTTTGGAAATGTGTTTTTTGGCAAACGGAAAAAATCGCACTCCTCCATATGGTATTTTCCCTGTCTTACGCCGGTAAACACAATTCATATTTTTGACGAATCTTTTGCCATTCATCTTGCATTAAGTAACTTATATATTTTATTTAGCTTTAAAAATAATATTTTGTCCCTTTATTTTTCAAAATGCATTTACCATGCAAACTAAAATCATGTCATTGCATTTAGTCTATATTTTTTGTAGCTTTTCTCTTTTTAAGAATACTAATTCGTTAACATTTGTAGTGTTTTGAAACCTTGACATTGAAGATCTGTTAAGTACCTTCATATTTTTCAATGATATGGCAGACACGCACAGGATTGATTTATGCATATTTGCAAGTCACTATGCCTTGGTTCTTGGTTTATAAACTTATCAAAAGGATTGTTAAAAATTACAGTATGTATGTAGATAGGTAGTTTTCTTCAGCCCTCGGCGTTTGCAAATTATGGTTACCCATCCTCTCTCTTTCCCTCATATACTGACCCACAAAATATTGTCTTACCTACCAAAATGTATCTTGTTATATTTCTTGCATTTTGAGGCCTTTACCTTAAAGATCAAATCAGAAGAACTTAAGTTATCCGAGTATAGATATGCAGATTTAAATCTAAATCAATATAAAATGTACATACATATGTAGGTAGTTAGTTCCTGTTTTGATTTCAGTAAAGAATTGAAATCACAACGAAAATGATTTTCATCCTCATAAATAAATTAAAACATACATACATACATAAATTTCAGACCTAACACAGTCACATCCGTTTCCATAGAAATGTACAAAAATATGAATACAAAATAAATCACAACATTCGTTACCATAGCATTAGTGAAAAATTCCCATTCAAATACATGAATGGGAATAATAATTAAGGAAGTTTATTTTATTGAATTCACAAACCTGGCATATTTTTTTATGCGACAGCAGCGACCACCCAAAACCTTAGCGGAGTTTTCCCCAGGTGTCACCTTCTATTTATATTTATTCAATGGTTTCAGAGAACAGGAAGATGCTGGGAATATATTTTCATCGCAAATAACTGCGATAAAGGAATTATTTCTTATATCTTCCCTACAGCATATCATCACTCAGTTTTTCCAATATTTTTTTGTATGACTTAAACGTTTAGAGTTAAAGAGTTATGTGAACAATTTTTCAACATGAAATGAAAAATTAAATCCATTTTCATGATAAGTACACGATTTTCATTGTCTACAAGGGGGGCAAATCGATAGAACTTAGTTATTGAATTTGACGAAAAAAGTGAAAAAAATGACCAATTAGTCAAAATTCCCGGTTAAGAACTGATAAAGTTTTGGTAGAAAAAAGTCTTTGCTCAGAGCCATGGGAGGGCAAGTGCCCCCGGGCCGCTTACTCTACCTCAAGTCGGTGTGGAAATGAGTTTTTCTGCGGGAACGTGTGTTGAACTAAACTTTGGGACGCTCGTACCCCGAAACTATTGATTTTAGAAAAAAAAGGTTATAACATAAAATGTAGGAAAAAATGTATATAAAACTGTTTTTAGGCGCCATTTTTCCAATATTGCGGCGCGAGTGGCAAAGATACGAAGTGGCAAAGTTGAAATTCTGAAAAGTACGTCGAAATCTATAAAATTGCCAATTTTCAAAACTCCCGGAAAACTTTCCAGGTAAAATTACCAAATGACTGTACTATTTGCTTCGCTTGCTAGAAAGTACTAGGAACAACAGTTGACAAATTTTTTAAGAGACATTTTTCCAAGAAACCGTAGACAAAGGTTTTTTTTTAAAACCTGAACCGTATTATAACAAAGAAATTTTGTAGTTTTTTTTTTTTTTTGGGTGTGTGAAAAAATTACTAACGGTGGAAAAAGTTGGATCTGCCCCGGGCGGCCCTAACTAACGCTGCGCCACTGGGTCGATTATGACTATTGTATTACCTTTTTCGGCTTTTTTGATCATAGCTTTATTGTCTTTTAATTTTTGTTGTATGATTTTTAAATTTGTTTGTCTTCTTTGTATTTAATATGCATTTTATTGTTTATATCGTTGTTTTTTATTAGTTGTTTAAGTTTTTTGTATATAATGACTCTAGTTTCGTCTTGTATGTCATAAGCAGGTGTTGTTTTTATTCATGCTTCTGCATTGATGACTTTTTGTTCGATGCTATTTTTATTTATTTTTGGGATATTGTATTTGAGGCCTATGTTAAGTGTTTTTATTTCTGGGGCATCATTCCGTAAAACGATTATCGTCAGACGATAGCGTTTCGGCGGTAGTCGTGCTTCACGTAAGACGATAATCGTCAAAGTGATATCATCAAAACGATATCGTTTACACGATAGCTAAAAAGGTATCGTTTGGCATTGAAATCTGTCAATTTAGTAGATAAATAGAAGTAAAAATGTTTCAGCGCAATTTATTTCTCTTGCAAAGTGAAAATGAAAATTAAGAAAAACTTCAATTAACACGATTGCGAAGACAATTAAGCGATAAATCAGATCCTTTATCTCATTATCTTTATGTAAGCACAATGTTTTTATGTTTATGTACTATTGTAGAATATTTTTAATGCCACTGGTTACTAAATAAAATTAAGCAAACAAATAATCTTTTTATTATTGTTATAATAATTCAAACCATTTTAGTTTTGTTCAACGTTTTCGACCATCAAAAGAAGCCTTTGTGATGGTACTCGAAATAATAAACTTGCCAGACGGCTTTTCAATCCAATCGGCGTCGGCCGCACCAAAACAAAACACAAAGCAATAAACAACAAAAAAGTTTTAGGTGTGCTTTTCTACTACAAATTTTCTGTCAAACCCCATAGAAATAAAACATTTTCACTACAGTTTGAGAATTTGTAAAATATACCAAACAATCTCAAACTGAAAACGATAGACGAGACCTTAGTGGTCGAGTTACGTGAAGCTTATCATTGACGATAGCGTTAACGATAATCGTTTTGACGATTATCATTTTGAAAATTACGGAATGACCCCCCAGATTTCATTTGGCGTCACGAACATGTATACGAATATACCCATAGACGAAACTATAAAAATACTTAAAGACGCAAATTTTTAAACAGTCCTCGTTTAAGGAATAAAACCGACTGTAGTAAACGCAGTCGTTTAGTTGCGAGCCCTTGTCTAACCTTTCTTAATTTTAAACACTTTAAACAACTCTTCTAATTAATGAAGGTTTTTAGCGCATTTGTAAGGTTTTTTAGTGCATTTGTATGTTTTTTTTTATGATTTGTGGTAGAGCATTCGACTGCAGATCGAGAGGTTCCCGGTTCAAATCCGGGTTACCCATATGAAAATTAAATTTGTTTGTATTTTTTTTCTTTTTTTAACTCCCCTATAGCTATTTCACCTTTCCAGCTAAGATGACGGGCGATTTTGTGAGCACAAAATGATTTGCCGCGATATGGTAGTCCAACACTATGTACCACATTTTTTTGTTTTTGTTGAGGCGGTCGACCGAAAACAAGTTTGTATTGTATATATTGATTTACATGCTTAAAATCTTCATCAAACACTTTTCTTTAAATTTTTGTTATGAAATTACAAACGTTGAATTGATAAAGTATACTTTAAAATAAAGGGTTTTCCAATAAGAGGTGTTATTTTGATATTCAAAGAATATATATTTTGAGATAAATGATCGGATGTTTATTTGATTATAAAGAGGAAGGTATGCCGTTAATAATGGAACACAACATCAGCCAAATGGCCGCCACGACCACGCTTACAGGACCATATCCTTTTCATGAAATTTTCCATAACCAAATCGCAAAGTGGCTGCCCTATGTCCTCGATAGCCTCACGAATTCCATCTTTGAGGTCTTGAATCGACGCTGGGCTGTTGGCGTAGACCTTATCTACACGGTCCGGAAACTTTTCCCGTAAAAGATCGATGGTTTCATTGCTTGTGTGGCACGTAGCGCCGTCTTGTTGAAAGTAAACGTTGTCCAGATCAATACCATCCAATTCCGGCCATAAAAAATCATTAATCATCTCTCGATAGCGCAATCCATTGACCGTAACTGTTGCTCCAGCCTCATTTTCGAAAAAGTAAGGTCCAATGACCCCGCCGGACCATAAACCGCACCAAACAGTCACGCGTTGAGGATGGAGAGGCTTTTCAACAATAACTCTTGGGTTTCCCGAGCCCCAGATGCGACAGTTTTGCTTGTTGACGTAGCCTCCGAGGTGGAAATGGGCCTCATCAGTCAAGATGATTTTTCCATGAAATTCCGGATCATTTTCATGCATTTCAAGGACCCAATCAGCAAAGACACGACGTTGTTGATGATCAGCCGGCTTGAGTTCTTGTGTTAACTGAACTTTATAAGCCTTAAGACCCAAGTCTTTATGCAAAATACGGTGTAATGACGTTTGTGGAATGCCTAATTCCAAAGAACGACGAGGAATGGACAAACCTGGGTTTTCTTCAACACTTTGCGCTACAACAGCAATTTTCTCAGTTGTTCTTGAGCGACGTGCACGGGTTTTATTCTTCACATCACTAACTTGTCCCAACAGCTCGAATTTGTCCACCAATTTCTGTATTGCGGTCCGACAAGGTGCTTCACGACGACCCAAAAATGTTTTAGTTTTACGAACCGTCTCTGCCAAATTTTCACCATTTTTATAGTGAATTTTAATAATTTCAATGCGTTGTTGAAGCGTGTATCGCTCCATTTTTATTAATGGCGTAGTTTCTACTTGTCAAATGTCAAAAAATCACAGCTTCAAAAGTGACAGCTACCGAAATAGCGGGCTATTCAAAATAACACCTCTTATTGGAAAACCCTTTAGATGGAGAAGCATTTTGCTGCTTTTAAAGTTAGACGGGTGTAAATCAACAATCACGGAAACTGACTTAGCTTTAATTTGTGGTGGATGCACCCAGTAACCATTACCACGACAAAACAACACCATCTCCACCCCCGATTCAATAGTCTACGACACCAAACAATACACAATACAAACTTGTATTCGGTCGACCGCCCCAACAAAAACAGAAAAGAATATGGTACATAGTGTTGGACTTCCATATCGCGGCAAATCATTTTCTGCTCACAAAATCGGCCGTTATCTTAGCTGAAAAGGGGAGTTTAAAAAAAAAAGAAAAATAAAATTACAAAAAAAAATAATTTTCAAAGGGGACACCCGGATTTGACCCATGGACCTCTCGATCTGCAGTCGAATGCTCTACCACAAATTATAAAAAAAAACCTTAGGCAAGTGCTCGCAACTAAACGACTGCGTTTACTAGAGTCGGTTTTATTCCTTAAACGAGGACTGTTTAAAAAATTGCGCCAATGTTGAAACCACAGCAAATCTTAACCAACAAAAAATCAAGGAACTAATATTTATATTAGAAATCATACTTAAGCAAAACTATTTTACACTTAATAATGAGGATGATAGGACTGGCAATGGGCTCATCAACTACGAGAATAAATATATACATATTATCAACACCTAATCCACAAAATCAAAAAATAATAACATATGATGACACTTTGTAATATTTGACGGTACCCAAAGACAAGTAGACATACTCACAAAATATATCAACAACATTAACACATAAATAAAAGCGACAACAGAAATAACAACAACTCAATAAACTTTTTAGGCATCAATATAAAAAAACAACAATAATAAACTCCAATTCAAAGTATATAGAAAACAAACAACGACTGATATTACCATACTCAAAGACTCCCACCACCCATACCCCCAAAAAATGGCAGCATTTAATCCATACTAGTATCGCCTGTGGTCGAAATTCGACCATCTGTATTTATATATTAAAATATTATATTTTTTTGCAGCTTTTGTTGTTGCATGTGTGCGTAGAGTATCCCTACCAGCGTTAGAACCTTACTCCAATCAGAGTTAATTTACTCCAATTTTGAGATAATAAATCTACTCCACCACTTCGTTTTTTTTTAAGTTCTACTCCTTTTTTTCCCCACTGAAAAAAAATCACAAATTCTTTAGCCAAACTATATGAAAGGGCTGTGTTGTTCAGTTTTTTAACCAACTCTGGCTCTGAACGTTTAAATTTAACATTCTATTCAGTTTGTTTAAATTTCATTTCTTTTTATGTTCAAATTTCATTCTAATATTTTTTTTTGCTTTTAACCATGCGGCCAGTTATATTGTAAGGCCAAATGGATCATTTCATTTTGTAAATCTTTTTATGCATAGTTGCAACAATAATATTATTATTGATTCAAGTGTGTGACCAGTTGAAATTTGTATAGTTCACGCTTCTCGTGTTCCACTTTTTAGATTTGCTATTCATCTGTTCTCACGCTTGGAATTTTTTGCGTAGTTGCACTTATTATCCGTTAAAATCTGTATTTGTATTTACAAAATAAAGTTTAGTTCTGTTAAAACCTTCGAACCAGTGCGTCGTCTTATATCTACAATTATTTTTGGGTTGAATATTTCTTTTGGGAAATTATCATTATTTTTGAGTTGAATATTTCATTTAAGAATTTATCATTGGCGACCGTGACAGGACACATTAAAAAGAGTTTTAGTGGCCTGCAACTTTTAGTGGAAGTAAAATAATATATCATTGCGTTTACAATGGCTAGCTTGAATAATGATCAATCGATTGAAGAGATCGCCACTCAGCAAGAGCAAGTAGGTGAAGCAATTTGCACCATGGTTCGGAATTACAACAAAGATAGTTCCACTAGGAAGACTCTTGATTACCTGAACAAGAAAAAAGGGCAATTGGAGCTTTTGTGGGAAGAATTTGACCAGAATGACTCGATTTTGCGAGAGAGATTCTCGGACCACATGGACCATCCTTACTTCCAAAAGGACTATATTGAACTCGTTCGAAAGGCAGCAGAGCTCATGACTACCAATTTACAGAGACGAATCGCAGAATTAGCAAAACCACATGATGTCCAAAACTCAGATGATCTTCAGAAGCAGTTTCAAGAAGGAAGCAAACCTGCAGAAAAGGCCGAAACATTCAAGGAAAAGCCTGCAGAGGATATCCATAGATTTACTCAACAAGGTGCAGTTTCTAAAACCAGAAAGGGAATGTTTACAAGTACAGAAGATTTGTCAACCATACTCAGATCGCAAATGAACAACAAGGAAAGGTATCATTTGTTGATAAACATTTTAAAGACATCGTTAACAAAGATCCTTGAACATTCAAATTTCAATAAAAGTGAACAATTCGCCCAAATTAAAGCAAGAAGTTTGGAGCAGAATTGGGATGAAATTACATGCTTATATCGCAAGTTGGACCAGTATGTGAGTGCAGAGGAAGTACAAGAGTACTTTAATCTGCAAGAGAGGGTAGAGGAGACTTTACTGAAGCTATTTACAGACATTACGACATCTCAAGAAAGGGGAAGTGATCAAAAACCTGTAAGCGTAATGATGAAGCTTCCGAAAATCGAGCTCCCGAAATTCGATGGTGAATACTTGAACTGGTTACAATTTCATGACTTGTTCAAGCAAATGATTCACGAACAGCCAATACCACCAGCACAAAAGCTTTATTTCTTGATAGCGAATGTGACTGGAAAGGCCCAGGAATTAATACAAAACTTCAAGCCAACAGACAGCAATTACGAGGTAGCCTGGGGTGCACTTGTTGAACGTTTCAATAATAAAAGATTGCTGCTGACCGCGCAATTAAACAAGTTATTAACGCAGTCAGTTACCACAGCAACAAGTTCAAGCTTAAGAAGACTCCATGATAACACGAAGGAGTGTTTACAAGTAATCATGAACTTGAACATTGACATCGCAAGCTGGGATCCAGTCGTGGTACATCTTCTCTTGCAAAAATTGGACCGAGAAAGCCGTGAAAAATTTAAGTTCGCGATAAAGGATCCGAGAAGCAGTCCCACCATTGAAGAATTCCTGAAGTTCATTGAGTCAAGATTTCAGACTCTTGAAGCCATCAACATCTGAGATGACAAGAAGAAGTTCCAGAGCCTGGAAGTCACTACTAGCTGCGATAATGGAAAGAAGTCAATCGTGGCCATAGCCCCCAAGATGGATCAGGATATAGCACTAATTTGCCATTTTTGCAATTCAAGTAAGCATGGTATTTACAACTGCAGTAAATTTTTATCTCTTTCAGGTGTGGAACGAGGAAAAGCTGTTTACAGGCTGATGTTGTGCAGGAATTGTTTGAAGAAAGGCCATTACACCCAATCATGCTCATCCCGAAAATGCCAAAAATGCAACATGCCCCACAACACACTACTTCACCAGCAGAACCGACAGCAAAAATTACATCAGCCTCAAGAAAACGGCAACAAATCATCAACTATACATCAGTGGGGTGAGAAAAGTGTTATAAACAAGGCTCCACAGCCAATACATCAAGCAGTTAATGCAGCAGCAGAAACACATTACAAGAAGCGTCATGTTTACCTAGCAACGGCAGTGGTCAATGTGATGTCATCGTATGGTGTGAGAATCCCGTGCAGAGCTCTTCTTGACTCTGGATCCCAGTTGAATTTTGTCACAACATCGTTCCTACAGCAATTAGGAATCAAGAAGCATCGCAAGGATACTTCAATCAGGGGAATAGGTGCTCAAGAGTGCTGATCGGATTTCGTGGCCTCAATAACATTTGAATCCAGAACATCGAATTATGAAACAACAATTGAAGCGAACCTCATGTCTCGTATAAGTGACTACCAGTGCAGTCAAGAAATCGACATTTCCCTGTGGAACATTCCAACTCACATCCAGCTGGCAGATCCTTCTTTCTGCAAGACTAATCAAATCGACATGCTGTTGGGAGCTGAACTTTTCTTTGACCTGTTTCTACCAGGAGAATACAGGATTTCAAATGATCTACCAATATTACGTAAATCAGTGTTGGGTTGGATCGTAGCCGGAAGTGCTCCAGTTTCAAATTCAAGTGCTCATTGTCATATAGTGACAAGACCATCGATGACATCGTTGGACAAACTTGTTCGCTCCTTCTGGGAATCCGAAAGCCATGACATTCCCATTAATACTCAGAGCGAGGAAGAACATCAGTGTGAAGAACATTTCAAGAAGAATACAACTAGAAATTCTGAAGGTAAATTTGTTGTTAAATTACCATTTAAAGAGGATCCTTCCATATTTTTAGGTGACTCCCTTCAAGTAGCAAGAAAAAGGTTTCTTTCATTAGAAAATAAGTTGAGTAAGGATGATGAGCTTAAAAAATCTTACACCAGCTTCATGGAAGAATATATAACATTGGGTCACATGACACCAATTAACAAGGATAATGTTCCAGAGAGACATTACGCCATACCTCATCATTGCGTCATGAAACCCGAGAGTTCATCAACAAAACTTCGAGTGGTTTTTGATGCTTCCGCCAAGACAACCTCTGGCCACTCACTAAATGATATACTCATGGTGGGTCCAACAGTTCAACCAGATCTATTTTCAATAGTTCTGAAATTCAGGATGCACAGATACGTCTTTACAGCTGACATAACAAAGATGTATCGACAGGTGTTAATACAAGAGGAAGACCGAGCTTTTCAACTTATTTTTTGGAGACCGAGAACTGATGAGCCATTACAGCTTTATAAATTAAACACCGTTACTTATGGAACAGCATCGGCTTCTTACCTAGCAACCAGATGTCTTGTTAAACTGGCAGAAGACAATCAAGATAAATTTTATAGAGCTTCCCAAGCCATCAAGAACAATGTGTACGTGGATGATTGCCTGACTGGTTCAGAGACCATTGATGACGCTCATGAGTTGCTTAATGAGATAGTTTATCTACTCAAAGCAGGTAATTTTGAATTGAAAAAATGTTGTTCCAATCATCCTATGATTTTAGAAGGAATTCCTGAAGAAGATAAAGAGAAACTAGTTACGTTTCATCAATCTGAGATAGTCAAAACACTAGGACTAATATGGGATCCTTCACAAGATGACTTCAAATTCAGCTTCAATGACGAAAAGGTAAATAAAACAATTACCCAGATAACAAAGCGAACAGTTTTGGCCGATCTTGCAAGACTTTTTGATCCTCTTGGCTTGCTTGGGCCTATAATCGTCATTGGCAAGCTATTTTTACAAGAGTTGTGGAAATCAAAACTGTCTTGGGATGACAATCTTCCAACTGAAAAGGCTCAAAAGTGGATGAACTACGTTGGTCAATTCTCCCTCATGAACAAGATAAGCATTCCACGATACGTTCTTCTTCCTTCTGCTTAGACAATTGAACTTCATGCCTTCTCCGATAGCAGCTTAAGTGCCTTTGGTTCTTGCGTTTCCTTAAGATCCATTGATGAAAGCTACCAAAGCTTTTGCCAACTTCTTTGCTCAAAATCAAGAGTTTTGCCGTTAAAAGCTGTCAGCATTGCCCGCCTGGAACTACAAGCAGCAGTACTTATGATGGAATTAGTGGATAGGGTAATTCAAATACTTCCAAAGAAAATTGACAAGGTATGCTTGCATACAGATTCTACAACCGTGTTAGCCTGGCTTAAATCACCCTCTTACACCTGGGAAACTTTTGTTGCAAATAGAGTTGCAAAAATTCAATCACTTTCAGAATTTCATCAATGGCAATTCATCAAGGGTCATTTAAATCCAGCGGACTTGGTGTCGAGAGGATCAAGCTTAGAAGGACTTTTCAAATCATCAATATGGTTCAACGGCCCAGAGTTTCTTAGAAATGGGGAAACTATTAAATTTAAGGAATACGAATTTCCTGACGTAATTCCAGAGCGACGTAAGAAAAAATCGGTATTGTCGGCAACAATTCAAAACGATCCAAACTTGATCGAAAACATCAATTATAGAAGCTCATTTTTCACATTGAGGAACATTTTTTCATTCTGTTTTAGATTCTATTATAATTGCAGAAAACCAAACGAACTTAGAAACACAGGCTAGCTAACTGTTGAGCAATTAAGAGAAGGAACGCGATGGATTCTTGTTTACACGCAAAGAGTGTCATTCTCAGAAGAATATCGTGCTTTAGAAGGAAGGAAGCTTGTAAATAGAAATTCATCTATAGCATCTCTTACTCCATATTTTGATGAAAGAACAAAACTCATCCGAGTTGGTGGAAGGTTGACAAATGCCAAGATCTCTCCAGATGCTAAGCATCAAATTTTAATTCCTAAAATCAATATAGTAACCAAATTAATTTTAACACATCTTCATTATAAACACATGCACGCTTCACATAGAGCGTTAATTGCCATCTCCCGACAACAGTACTGGATATTGGGTGTTGGACATGCAGCTCGACAAGTAATTAGCCGATGCATCATATGCTTTAGAGCAAAGCCAAGATTCATCAATCAGCTGATGGGAAATATGCCTGCAGAAAGGGTCAATTCAGCAAGACCTTTTTATCATTCCGGTGTTGACTTTTGCGGCCCCATAAAAACTCACTACAAGGTCAGAGGTAAGACTCCTACAAAGTCATATTTAGCTATTTTCGTTTGTTTTTCTACTAAAGCCATACATATAGAGGTAGTAGGAGACTTATCTTCTCAATCATTCATATACGCTTTAAAGCGATTTGTAGGAAGGCGAGGACTTTGCCACACAATATTTTGCGATAATGCAACAAATTTTGTTGGCGCCAAGAATGAATTAGCTGAACTTACAAAAATTTTCAATTCAAATAGAATACAAGCAGCCATCCAGACATATTGCCTGGAAGAAGGAATAACTTGGAAAAACATTCCACCTCGTTCCCCTCATTTTGGGGGCTTGTGGGAGGCTGCCGTCAAGTCTGCAAAAATGCTCCTCGTTCGCCACCTAGGTGAAGCATCACTTACGTATGAGGAGTTGCTTACTGTCGTCATACAAATAGAAGCTATATTGAATTCTCGACCGTTGACTCCGTTATCATCTGATCCAAATGATTTAGAAGCTCTCACACCTGGACACTTCTTAATCGGAAGTCCTCTTACTGCAATTGCAGAACCAGATGTAACAGCCTGCAAAATGAGCAGCCTGAATAAATTCCGGCAAATTCAACACATTCAACAGCACTTCTGGAAAAGGTGGTCAGATGAGTACTTACATCTTCTGCAGCAAAGACTAAAGTGGAAGACTGAATCAAACAATCTAAAGCCTGACACCTTGGTGCTTATTAAAGAAGAAAATATTCCTCCGATGCGCTGGAAATTAGGACGTGTGATTGAAACTTTCAAGGGAAGTGATGACAAAGTACGCGTGGCTAATGTAAAAACCCAAACTGGAATATACCAAAGAGCAATACATAATCTTTGCCCGCTTCCAACAGAAGAACCAGATAATAAAGAAAAAAATCCAGATTGCTCTATTCTTGAACCCACAAGAAGCATAAGATGTTTAAGGCCAAGAAGGACACAAAAATTGACATTGCTTTCAATCTTACTTTTGGTACTTGTCATGCTACCCACATCTTTATGTCAGACGGAAACACAGGAGCAAGTAAATACAAAGAAACTTGATGATGGTGTTGGTATATATTTTGAAGATGTTGGCAGAATTCGCACGATAAATACGTACTGGAAAATTTTTGTATTTTACAACTTGACAACGTACTGGCAAGAATTCAATGAGCTTAAAGCATATGTCAACAGAATGCAAGACGTATGCACAGAAGAAATTGCTAATCAGATGTATTACCAGCCAATAATAGACACACTTCGAAACAGGATCGCAGTTATCGAACATAACAATGAGTTGCTTCACAATTATCATGCACCAAAATATGAACGAACCAGGATAGCAAGATCACCATTCGACATAGTGGGAACTCTGGCACATAGTTTGTTTGGTATCCTTGACCAAGAAAATGCAGACAAAATTCAGGGTCAAATCAACAATGCCTACAAGAATGAAGATCATTTGGTTGAACTTTTGAGAAAACAAAGTTCAATTGCAGATGCTACTTCGAATATTTTAAAACGTGATCACATGCAAGTTCAAGATCAGTTTAAGGCTTTAAATGAACATCTTCAAAAGGCCATTACAATCATCAACGGGAAACAAAAGGCTAACGGGTTAAAACAGAAGCTCGGATCATTGACTTCATATCTGATTCTTGTCCTCACAAATTTCGAGCATAAACAAGAAATGCTTTTAGATGTTCTTTTGGATTTAAATCACGGAAACATAAATCCACAACTTATAACACCCAAACAATTAAGTGAGCAGCTGAAGCTCGTTAAAAGTAATTTACCTTCCTATTTATCGTTGCCAGAAGGTTCAGTTATTGACATGTATAAAATATCATCAGTGAGAGGACGGTGCTTAAATGATTCTATTGTGTTTGAAATGTTACTGCCCCTGACAGATGCTGAAGAATTTCAACTTTTTAATCTTATAACTATTCCTATTTTTCACAGAAACAAGACATTTATAGTAGAAACATCTGCTGAATATCTAGCTGTCTCATTACCTAGAGATAGATATTTCTTATTGAGTGGCCTCGAGCTGGGAGAATGCAAAAGATTACTGTCGACCAACTACATGTGCAACCAAGTACACCCAACTATAATCCAACAAGAAACTTCAGCGATTTGTGGAATGGCTTTGCTAAATCATAAAGAGGATAGCTTCAGCAAATGCACCTTGAAGGCGACACATTCACAAAGTGTTTGGAAAGGACTTAAATCTTCAAACAGTTGGATTTTTTCGATTCCATCAAAAATATCTGGCCATCTAATCTGCGGCGATAAAAGCACGACCATTAACTTATCTGGAAATGGTGTTCTGGAATTCAAAGAACCTTGTATTCTTCAACTGCCCAACATCGTTATCAAATGTAAAATTAGTTATGAAAGCAAAATAACCTCACCTTTTATTCCTAGTGCCAATGCAAGTTGCTGGAACATAATTCAACAAATAACATCAAAGACAATAGAAACGACCATTGAAACGGATCATATTGACCCATCCGAGTTTGAGGATCTAAAGTCCAAAATCAAAGATGTAATGGATAAAACCAAGGAACTGCCTGCCCCTACTGATATCAACTCACATGATTACCATCACTATGGAAGCAGTCTATTGTTGTTGGCATGCATGATTGGGATTATCTTCATTCTTTTTCTGCGAACAAGAAGACCAACACCTATGCCAAGAACTTTCGAGGTCAACGTATAAAATAAGTTAAATTTAGAGAGTTAAGAACCCTCAAAAGGGGGGAGTATGTTTAAATTTCATTTCTTTTTTATGTTCAAATTTCATTCTAATATTTTTTTTTGCTTTTAACCATGCGGCCAGTTATATTGTAAGGCCAAATGGATCATTTCATTTTGTAAATCTTTTTATGCATAGTTGCAACAATAATATTATTATTGATTCAAGTGTGTGACCAGTTGAAATTTGTATAGTTCACGCTTCTCGTGTTCCACTTTTTAGATTTGCTATTCATCTGTTCTCACGCTTGGAATTTTTTGCGTAGTTGCACTTATTATCCGTTAAAATCTGTATTTGTATTAACAAAATAAAGTTTAGTTCTGTTAAAACCTTCGAACCAGTGCGTCGTCTTATATCTACAATTATTTTTGGGTTGAATATTTCTTTTGGGAAATTATCATTATTTTTGAGTTGAATATTTCATTTAAGAATTTATCACAGTTCTAAAAGTGAATTTGTGTATTGCGATTTATTTTGCTTTTGTTAAAAATACAATTTTTGAAGGTTTTTTCTTTTTTTCAAATCTACTCCAGAAATTTCCTATTTACTCCACTTTTTTTGTACAAATCTGCTCCGAAATTTCACTACTGTTCCCTGCTCATTGTAAGTAGATGTATAGTACATCATTCGGAACGAAACAACAAATATTGAGTCTAAGCTACATGAAACAAGTTGGAAGTGAACTTTTGGTATGGTTCACAATATTCGGGTGTTGACAAACAGCCGTGTGTATCGTGAATCTGTTTTTTTTTAGACTTTGTATGGGAAACCATTATTTAAAATTTTTACATGTAAGTAATCGACGGATTCACATAATCTCTTCTGATGGCACTTCTAATTAGTAATAGCTTTCAAATGGTATATTTTTTATTGGCGGGCGTTCGGTTTAAGTATATTAAAAAGGGAGTACAAAAAAATTGTTAACGTATAAACATATAGATAGACAAACTAATAAAAATTCCAATGCATAAAAACGACTTTGACAAACTACTCGCAAAAAAGAAAATAAATAAAAAAAAACAAAACCATAGATAACCCAACTTAATCCCTCAAACCCAATTATACCAATTAAAAAAACTAAATACATACACATCTCCTTTTAAACCAATAACAGCAACAATAATATTCTAAAACAGAAACCCAAAAAAGACAAAACATCATGTTCTGGAGTTTATAAATTGAAGTGCGACAACTGCAGTATGTTCTACATTGGCCAAACTGGTAGAACCTTCAACGAAAAATTTAAGGAACATAAACAAAAACACAACACAAAATCCGCATACGCCCAACATTTAATAGATAATAAACACTACATTACAGATTTGGAGACAAACTTAGAACCCTTACATTTATACGGTGACGTGAAATAATGCCCGACGAAATAAGACACCAATCAAAATGTGGCCTTATTTTCATCTAAAAATTGAAATAAGACGCGACGGGCCTTGTTTCCAACCTGTCATGGAAACAATGCCACATTCAAGCATGGAAATAAGACCGCATTTATGAAAAAGAATTTTTCACTATTACTTTATAATTTTTTAAAAATGAATTTATAATTCGACTAAAATAAATTAGAACTTAAAATAAGAAACTGTACCTTTCGGCCAAATGCATTCTATATTTAGACTAAAATATAAAGTTTTCGGCATTTAAACAGGAAGGTAGGTATGGGGGACATGCTGCCCCCTCCCCCCTCCCCTGCAACCCCCCTGCTTGGCTTCACTATAGGATTTGGGGTAGGTGCGAGGTTGATTATATGCAAAGTTTTTTTTAGATTTAAAGAAACCTCACTGTTTCAAGTACATTAAAAAATTACGGCAAAACAACAATTTGCTTAAAACAGTGAGGTTTCTTTAAATCCAAAATATCTTTGCATATAACCAACCTCGCACCTACTCCAAATCCTATAGTAAAACCAAGCAGGGAGGTTTATATGCCGTAAACTTTTGGTATGTTCTTCGGAATTATTCAAAAATGAAATAATGCCCGACGGGCCTTATTTCATAGCAGTAATTGGAATAAGTCCACATTGCTTGTGCGGCCTTATTTCCACATAAAGATGGAATTAAGGCCACATTGGGCCTTATTTCGTCGGGCGTTATTTCACGTCACCCATTTATGCAAGAAAAGAAAAATAGTAGACACAACCGAAGAATATGAAATTTACAAAGCATATAAGACAGACTACTAAATAATAAATTGACATTTAAGACAAACACTTTATATGAGACAGCAGTAAAGCACCAACAAAACAATAGATAAAATATAAAGAAAACAACACCCAATTATCACCACACTAAAAAAGCTCACTAGAGTGGTGAGCTTAAACCAAATAAAAACAACATCACAAATAAAACGCAGCATGTGACGACAAATAGGCTTAAGTTTGACAATGAAGATCAAAACTAGTTCGCCCGATGATGGAGTATTAACTTCGAAAAGCGTCGCAGAATAAATTCAAACAAAGTTGTGATAATAATTAAAAATCTTTTATTAAATAAAAACGATATAATAAATTTTGTTTAATTTTAATTTTCTATTTAATTAATAATTTGCATGTCTAGAGTCACTTCCAAAATTAAAACTGAAATTTGTGTTAGTTTTACTCGATGGAAGGTGTTCAAATTGGACTATCTCCTACTATTTTTTTTTGACGTCTCTGTGCTTTTGCTCACTCTCAATTCCAGGAGGAAATGGCCGGGAAAGGCAGGATTTTTTTAATTTTTAAAAAATCTGTGAATTTTTTCGACGTTATCTTTTGTGACATCTATTTTTTCTCTTTGTGACTTACAAAATCCAAAATTTTTCAATTGGAAACATATTTATTTAAGAAGATTTACATTTTTAAGTGAAAAATTACTAATTAATCCTTCAAGGAGCACAGATTTTTGTTTTATTTTAACGACTGCTGATCGTCAAAGTGGGTCGGATATGTTCGTATTTGTCTGAACAAAACAAGTTGGATTCACTTCGGATCGGAGGAGTCAGTCCAATGTGAACAACTTCATTGAAAGATGGAGTTGCATAAGGGGTGGAAGTTTGTTGACAGTTCAAACTAAATAATCTGTCAAAGCATTAAGTGCCACTGTGTCCTTTGATTGAAATCACTATTTTAGTGCTTTCCGCTGACAGTTGTTTGGTTTTGTCGATGTTCAGAGTTCGTTCCAATTGTATTGTTGGTGTTGAGTCATGGTCAAAAAAAATTAGGATGTGCTATTAAGCACTGCCTACAGATTGGTAATGCAGTGTTAATTATTCAATATGGCCATGTTTCTTTCGAGTACGTTTAGTAACAAAAATTAGGCGCTTGGACAAACGTAGATGTTTACAGATTTTAACCGTGAGTCCCGGCACTCAAACATTTTTGAATGTTTTGTATGCTGTTTTCGAAAGTAGCTTTACAATGTAATTCATTTAACCTAGGTATCGATTACAAAGCTCATATATTATAGGCAATGTCTAGTCGTGGCATCCCTACCAGACTCGTCCGTTAGTGCAGGATGAAGATGGAGAACGGACTCGCTCCATCAAGGCCTTCGATTTTAAAAATGGAGTTAGACTCTTGCCAATCGGTGCTTCTTCGGGCTAAGAAGGCCATTGAGTACATATGTATTTTCCACTCAACTGGGAAATCAGCCGTGTGGGCCCAGAATCCCGGCGCTGTGTATTTTGGATGATATACATTTATTTGTACTACCTGGGGTGTAGATAAATAAATATTTTCTTTTTAAATTATAAGTCAATTGTTTTTTTTATAAAGTTGCCTCCTCCCTCTTAAAGAAGAAAATCGACATTACCATACGATTTTGAGCTTACCTAGATGCTCTTGCTTTTTGTTGCGACTTATGTGATCACTCCCTTTTTTTTTACTAAATATTAAATAATAAAGGGTATAGCGCTTAATTTCTCTAACTATTTTTTTTTTCAGATGCTTTTCCACTTGAATCAGTAATATCAATGTCGCCTATTGGGTTACAATATGCACGAGATCCCAGCAGAGGACAATTCGTTTTGCTTCCTACGACATCTGGGATGGGTAGGCAATACTCACAATACAAATTTTCAAATAGTCGTGTAGCAAAGCATTTCCGTTTTGCATCCGTATTCAACCTCTTTATATATTTTTATGTTTATTAGAATCTTTTCCACAAGCCGCATTTCTTTGGCCACCATACATGCAGCAGAATCCAGGTCCTCTACAAACAACTCCAAACTTTGTATTCCCATCTATGAGTCCGCAAACTAGCGCCCCAACCCAGTCCTATGCGGCACCTGTTCAGCTTTTAGGGTCCAATTATTTAACGGCAACTGCTGCATCATCTACAGTTTGTCATCACTCACAACCTATCGGTAGTCGATTTCTCTCTATTTCCTCGGATACGAGAAGGACTGAACAATCTCAAAAACATAATGGAATGAAAAAGGATGACTGCCTTCAACAAAATAGTTTGAACATGGGATACTTAACATCAAATTTTGATGGTGCCACAAAAACAGACAAATCGAAAGATGACGAATCCATTTATTCACAGTCAAATGTTAATCTCATTGGTCCAAACCCATTGATGCCAAATGAACAGTCCCATATTTTATTGAATTGCACACATTCACCATCAGAACTTTTAACCATGCCAATCATGGCTGCTAATTATATAAACCCACCCATTACGAAAGCACTAACTGCACCACAAATGGGCGAGGTAAATGCTATGTACAAAAATTCACCTATTAAGGCTTCTGGTTTTTCGAAAACTCCTGAAATGCAAGATGTAAATATTCAAACGGATACTCCTGTGTGCAGTGACGATGAGAATTCTTCGTTGGAAGTTTCTTCGGCTGAATTCATTTCCTGCAATCTGCTATCCTCCGACAAAATTAAATCCATATCTAATAATTACGGTGGATGTACGGGTGCTTTGCCGAAAGATGTTCCTACTGATTCATTGCAACAATATTCTGGGGTGTATGATTTATCTAAGCCCAACACTTCTTCAGAAACGTATGTTTATGAAATTGAATGTGCATCAAAGAGATCTGGTTACAAAAACGATTCCTATAATACGGTCCGTACCACTGTTCTTCCAAGTACCACATGTAGTAGTGACAGCTCAGCAATTAAGGCCAATCCTGCTCCTTTACTCGAGATGTCTGGTCTAGAATTACTTTCGAACATAAGCACAGGATCATTTATTAGCCATGATTCCCTTAAAGCAGTTCGTGTTAAGCAAGAGCCATCTGAAAATGTTGAAAATGAACGTAGAAATGATTCTTTTAATAACTACGAATACGATACAAACCTTACTAATTTAGAAATGCAATACGCAGATACTAAAGAAATAAATGAAATTAATAATTTGATTAAATCTTCTACACTAAGAAGTGAAAAATCGTTAGGAGGGCTTAACCTGCTTTGTGCTTTAGCTGAGCAAAGGATCCAGGAAGAGGTTGAGAGAAATAACTTCAATAATAAAACTATAGGGACGAGCCCCGAACTAAAACAAAAAAAGCACAAACATTCCAAATTAAAGTCTAACAGACAATCGCGATACTACAAAGAGAGTAAGAAAAAAATTAAAAAAGAACGAAAGGGATCTGGCTTGAAATCAGACTGTGACGATGTGCACACTCATTTGAGGAGTGTCTTCGAAAAAGTCGATCCATATTCCAATAAAATTAATAAGTGGCCTGATCCTGAAGATTTTTTTAAAGCAATGGAGTCAGATATGCGGACGCGATTAGCTGATATAACAAGGCAATACAAAAAGAAAAAAAGAAAGTTGGATGAAATTAACAAAATAAAAAAAAGGAATAAGACTTCTGAGTATAAATTTGCAAATATTTCATGTAAAAACCCCAGTTTTATTTGTTTTCTTGATAAATTTCAACCAACGTCTTCGAATTTTTCCCTATCTGCTGATGAAACTGAAATCAAATCCTTAAACATTCAGAGTAAAAACATTACTGATTGTGCAATAGAGACAAGAGAGGAAAACGAAAACAATTCAACTCCCTTAGGTGAAGGAACTTCTTCAATAAAATTCAATACGCAAAGGCCATCTGAACACATAGTTTTGTCTGAAAACAAACGCTGTAAAATCAAAAAAAAAAATAAAAGACAGCACATACCGACGTTAAAAGCTGACAGAATTACATTGAAAAACAGGTCTTCCATTAAAAAAAGTCAACAAATTATATTAATCAAAGAGGAACATGCATTAGCTAAGAAAATTGACAAAGAAATTGTTTTGTCAAATGAACATTTATATAGAGAAGAAACTCGAGTACTAACTGATATGGGTGGTCTATTCTATGCAGGCATTTTAAAACCATTGCAACCACCAGACGTGTACGCTATTACACTCGATGGTGAAAGAGGAAACAAATCGCATATAATGTCAAGGGAAGAAATTTTTAAGGACACCGTAAATTTTGCATTTTTTTAAATGGTCAATTTAACTCACTTTAAAATTTATAGATATTGGAAGTTGTACCAACAAATATTGAAAACGTCCCTACAGGAACACGGCTTTGCGCATATTGGAGCCAACAATATCGGTGTTTGTATCCAGGAAAGGCAATCGAATCCGATTACACAGATATGGGATCGGACTTTGTGAGCGTAGAGTTTGATGATGGTGACAGTGGAAGAATCCGTTTGCAGAATATACGATATTTACAGAGTGATTATCCCATTGTTGGTAAGGCTTCAATTTAAATAATTGTAATACAAATTTTATCATAGTAATACCAATTTCAGTTAAAGTAATATGTAGTTAAATTTTTTTCTAACCTATTTTTCAATTATTTTTGATATCGCCTGTTGTTTTTAAGTAAAAACTACAGTAAAAAACTAAATTTTAAAAGAAATTTATTTCAATTTTAAGTAAGAGAAAAAAACATCAAACAATTCTTTTTTAAAATATAAAATTTTTTGGCGGCTTTTCAAATTTAAAAATGCCATGTTTCAAACGTCATTTCAAAATATGCTTCCCATGTTATCATGATCGGGTCCAAGGAAATAACTTGATAAGGCAGGAGACTAATATAAAAAATGAACTACTTCTAGAAAATACAGTGCATTAGTGTTGGTGTAAGTAAGTTGCAACAAAAGCGAGAGCTGAACAATTTGCTAACCTTAAATCCCCAAAACAGATAGTGCACTTGAATAATCTCACAAAAAGAGGATAACGAATAAATGTTAATGGTCTAAAAGATGGCTGCAGTGTTTACAACCTCACTCGCGGTATGGAATCTTTTTTCGGAAAATTGGTGGATGGAAGTCGGAAAAGCAAAAAAAGAAATAAGTTGGGTGGGGGATGAAGCATGAAATTTTTTTTTTGAAAAAAGTGGTCTCCAGCCAAGCTGAAAATTGCTAGGATTGATGAAGAGTGTGTTGTCAGTGTATTCGTGTAGGTATCAAGTAATCAAATTCCAAATAAAGGCGGAGACATCTTTTTTATTAAATCTATAATTTTAACATACAATATTAAAAACAAAATTTAACACGTATAGTATAGATAATATAGAATAATATTTAGGTCGCATATGATTTGACAAAAGTCTTAAGCGTTTAGTTTGGGTCAAATCAACCCAAACAGTTGTGTAGCAGGGGGATCTGTTTTTCCCTTTTAAGCCTAGTACGCTGCTGATGCGAAACGAAATTTTTCGGTGGCCTCCAACATGACAACGAAATGCTTACTGAAAACATAATTGAAAGAATCACCTATTAACACAAACGCAAAAAAAGTCACAGAAAGCCATGCTGTAATGAAGGAAACAAAATATACAAGCACGAATATAACTCAAAAGTCACTTTTCTGCATCCAAGTAATGGTCCGTGCAATTGGCTTTAGGCGGGAGGGGTTATTTTCTAAGACGATGCTTACAATGTGATGTTATAGAAATTTTTTAGGCCTGAAATGTATTCTTTAATGTTATTTTTAAATCCAGCTGTTCTAGTGAAAAGTTTTTGAAAAATCAATTTTCAAACTCAAAATTAAAAAGAAAAATTAAAAATTTCCATACTAATTTTTTTCAAAATTTTACGTTTCTAGTATTTGGTACTCTAATCAATTTTTAGCCAAACACTCAAAACCAATTGTTTAAATGTCTTCTAGTTTTTAAGAAATTCATTAATAACAAAAATTTCCTTTTTCTAAGAAAACGTTTAACATGTTGGACTTTGAGATTAAAAAAGGTGGCCCATTTCTGGGCCCAGTGCGTTCACTAATGAGTTTAGGATCAAATGAAAGGTGATGTTAAGGAAATTATGTGGGCCAAATATTTCCAAAATCGTTCGTGGGATTTTTGAGATATTTGAGCTTGAAGTTGGCTACTTCCGAAAAAAAACTGTTTATGTCTTGCGATATAAGGCGCGTAGGATAATGATTTTGGAATCAAATGAAATGTATTTTCTTTATCTTTTTAAAATAATCATAATTATGTATACTTATAGTATATTTTAAAATATTTAGTTTTAACTTTTTGAAAATCGAGTTTTTTTTTACTTACCTTTTCAACGCCGATACCTTAAAAATATCAGTGATGACATATATTTTTGTTAGCACCACCTTATAGATTAATCTCTCAGCTATAATTTGATATATAATTAAATACCCTTTTTCAAAGAAAAACTTACTTTTTAATAAACTTACTCAAAAAGTATCGTAACATGCTTTTTGTGCTATGAACTTTTTCGTTAAGCGTTCTTTTTAATAATTCATGTAGCGAAATATGCACTAATTAATAATTACTTCAAGTCTGTTAAACAATTTTTTTTCTTCTTTATTTTTTTCAATATTCATTTTAAGTACAAAGAGGTTTTAAACTGAAAAATGTTTTATTTCTATAATTGTTTTTGTTCTTATTACATATGAACTTATTTTAATTATAATAATAAGTTTTGATAAATTGATTTCTATTCCTCTATTCTATTCTATTCTATTCTATTGTCTATTAAAATATTGTTTAAAAATAACGCTGCAGCTATGTCTATATTTTCTTGGTGACGAGCAAATCCCAAATACCACAAAATACTCATAACGTAAGCGCAACAACCAACAGTTCTCATACCAACAAGACAATTGCAATAGTACTCTTCTATTGCGTTGCAACTATTGTCTACATTAATTCATTACTTACGAGGATGTACATATGTGAAATATATTTTTCCACTTATGTGTCGAGATTTAATGCGACCCCTCAGCAAATAACTGTTTCCAACCAGGCTTGGATGTGCAGAATTAATACAAGCTAGGTTTTCACAAACTTCTATTATAAAACTACCATTGTTTTTTTAGATGTTTCCCACAATAAGAACAAGCTTGTTTGATCTGATAAGTAATTATTAAATAGTGCATATTTTGCTACATGAATTATTAAAAAGAACGCTTAACGAAAAAGCTCATAGCACATAAAGCATGTTACGATACTTTTTGAGTAAGTTTATTAAAAAGTAAGGTTTTCTTTGAAAAAGGGTACTTAATTATTTATCAAATTATAGCTGAGAGATTAATCTATAAGGTGGTGCTAAAAAAATATATGTCATCTCTGATATGTTTAAGATATCGGCGCACAGTGGCCCGTATTGACTTTTTTGGTTGGAAAAATCATATCTCTTAGACGAATTAAGATATCGCTAAAATTTTTTTTTGTTTTGAAGGAAATTTCTAAGCCTTTAAGGTTTGTGAATTTTAAGAAAAAATATTTGCAGGGTGTTTCAGAATCTGCTGCTGAAATAAGAAGTTTTTGTTAAGGTGGTTAACATAATTGGTATTTAATTTTAAAAAGGTCGAAAGTCAATTTATGAAGTAATTTGAGTGTAATTCAAGTGAAACAGTGGGGAAAAAAGAAAACAAACCAATTTGAGTGAAACAGTGGGGAAGAAAATCAGTTTTTATTTTTTTTTATTAAATGATTTTTTTATTAAATGATTTTTTTATTTTTTTTTTTATAAGAGAGTAAATTTATAAAGTATTTTATCGATAGATTAGAATTCAAAAAGTAGAAAAACAAAATAAAAGGAACAAAAATTTACATACAAACATTAAATTTCTTGGAAACTATCATCTAAGTCCGGGGTAATAAGTAATAAACTTATAATTTCCGGTGAGTATTGTGCTTTCAGATCTTTTTGGTTTCTTACATGCCTTAAGGAAGAAATAAGTTGATCGGATGAGATTGCTAGCATGTTAAATAGGTCTTCATTCTACCGAATTCTTGAAACTTTGCACGAATTTTGATATCTGTATTTCTTGTAGTCTTTATTTTTGGACTCCTGGGCTTCTTCTGACAATTCTCCAAGTGGTAGTGATTGGTATTCGATGATATTTTGACTATGAACCAAAATTTTATGAAGAGTAGCTGTGAGTTGATTTTCAGGGTACTTTTGTTTCAATAACTCTGCGGTTTTTTTGATGTACTCTCCAAGTTTAACTGTATTCACTACTTCCCTGCTATTCAAAATATTAAATATAGAGTTTTCCAATAAGAGGTGTTATTTTGATATTCAAAGAAAAATGGCATTTTTTGAGATAAATGATCGGATGTTTATTTCATTATAAAGAGGAAGGTATGCCGTTAATAATGGAACACAACATCAGCCAAAACGCCGCCACGACCACGCTTACAGGACCATATCCTTTTCATGAAATTTTCCATAACCAAATCGCAAAGTGGCTGCCCTATGTCCTCGATAGCCTCACGAATTCCATCTTTGAGTTCTTGAATCGACGCTGGGCTGTTGGCGTAGACCTTATCTTTCACGTCGCCCCAAATGAAGAAGTCGCAAGGTGTTAAATCACAAGATCTCGGTGGCCAATTGTGATCACCTCTTTGAGAGATAACACGGTCCGGAAACTTTTCCCGTAAAAGATCGATGGTTTCATTGCTTATGTGGCACGTAGCGCCGTCTTGTTGAAAGTAAACGTTGTCCAGATCAATACCATCCAATTCCGGCCATAAAAAATCATTAATCATCTCTCGATAGCGCAATCCATTGACCGTAACTGTTGCTCCAGCCTCATTTTCGAAAAAGTAAGGTCCAATGACCCTGCCGGACCATAAACCGCACCAAACAGTCACGCGTTGAGGATGGAGAGGCTTTTCAACAATAACTCTTGGGTTTTCCGAGCCCCAGATGCGACAGTTTTGCTTGTTGACGTAGCCTCCGAGGTGGAAATGGGCCTCATCAGTCAAGATGATTTTTCGATGAAATTCCGGATCATTTTCATGCATTTCAAGGACCCAATCAGCAAAGACACGACGTTGTTGATGATCAGCCGGCTTGAGTTCTTGTGTTAACTGAACTTTATAAGCCTTAAGACCCAAGTCTTTATGCAAAATACGGTGTAATGACGTTTGTGGAATGCCTAATTCCAAAGAACGACGAGGAATGGACAAACCTGGGTTTTCTTCAACACTTTGGGCTACAACAGCAATATTATCAGTTGTTCTTGAGCGACGTGCACGGGTTTTATTCTTCACATCACTTACTTGTCCCAACAGCTCGAATTTGTCCACCAATTTCTGTATTGCGGTCCGACAAGGTGCTTCACGACGACCCAAAAATGTTTTAGTTTTACGAACCGTCTCTGCCAAATTTTCACCATTTTTATAGTGAATTTTAATAATTTCAATGCGTTGTTGAAGCGTGTATCGTTCCATTTTTATTAATGGCGTAGTTTCTACTTGTCAAATGTCAAAAAATGACAGCTTCAAAAGTGACAGCTACCGAAATAGCGGGCTATTCAAAATAACACCTCTTATTGGAAAACCCTTTATTATTTTGATCCTAGTTATAACTTCTTTATTGACTCCAGTTATTCGAGCTGTTGCCTCAATTATTTCAAAAATATCCTTGAAGTGTTTCCATAATTGCTATTTCCAAATCCTTGCTTTGGTTTATCTACATCAATTCCAAGCTCATTTGTCCGGTTTTGATATGCAGAGATGAAGAAAGCCATTCCTCATTTTTGTGTATGAAATATAATCTCGATCTATGGGCTGCGACCCTTTTATATTAATGTTGTAATAAACGCTTTTTAATTTTGCTTCATTTTCCGGTAAATTTTCACCGGATAGTTGGCATTCACTTTTTATGGCAAAAAAGAACTCTTCAAGACTCTCATCTTTGACAAAAAGTTCAAACTAAATATTGTATGGTATATCCATTTTAAATAATTTTTCCTTATAAAACTGCTCGTTCAAGTTTTCAATGATAATTTCATCCCAATGTTTTATCTTTTTATACAACTACTTTTTTTTATAAAACTAAATACCTACACTAATAATATTCAATTTTATGAAATCCTAATAAGGTAATCTGCTAACCTATAAGATTTAAATCTTTAAAAAAAAAATTCTACTCCAGTTAAAAATTCTTATGCATTAAACTACCTGACAATAATTAATCATACCCGAAGTCAAAAACATTCATACTTAAAAGTTTTACTAGGGGTCACAAAAAATAAGCTATAAAACCGTGTTTAAAAACTTAGGTAGGTTTTTCCTTCTAAATTACAAAACCATTTTATTTCAAACAAACACTCATGCCTGGAAAACAGAAAAAAAATATTTTCCATGATTTCTTTTCTGCACCTGAAAAAAAAACTCCGAAAAAATTACTGACTTCATTAAATCAAATCGCTCTAGCTCAGCTCTATGCAATTTTATGCAGCTGAGTTTTTGGTCTTATATGAAGAGATATATAAGGATTTACTACCCGTCGAGCTTGGCTTGATTATATTTGAACCTTTTTTTTCTACTCAGTGTAAAGTCGAAAAAGCGTGCAAAAATGGGTGTTTCAAAAAACATTAAATTTAACAGTTTAAAAAAATTTATCATTTTTTTTTTTCATTTCTTATTATAGCAATTAACACATATATCAAGTAAAAATAACAAAAAAAAGTTTTATTTACACATTTTTCATATTCTTTTACACTCAAAATTAAAACAATTGTTTTTTTCTAACCATAAAAATTTGTCAACTTTGACTCGCTCTACAAGTCAAACCATTCATACAAATGAAATAATTTGTTCGATTACTAGAGCTCCAAACATTTTTCAATTCAAAAAAAGTAAAAGTTTTGCATTATAAACCCACCCGAAAAATGAATTTCGCAAGCACTTTTGCTTAAACGGGCCACTGTGCGGCGTTGAAAAGGTAAGTAAAAAAAACTCGATTTTCAAAAAGTTAAAACTAAATATTTGAAAATACGCTATAAGTAGCAACATAAGTATGATCCTTTTTCTGAAGTAGCCAACTTCAAGCTCAAATATCTCAAAAATCCCACGAACGATTTGGGAAATATTTGGCCCGGTTCATTACCAGTGATTCGCATTGTCCAACCCAACATAAACACGCCGCGTTTCATTCATGGTGCATAGAATGTATTTATAAGCTCCCTTAATCAGCTTCAAATTACAAAGCTGAGTATGAATACATGAAAAAAGCTGCAGATGTAAACGGATACAGTGCAAGTTAAGTGGATAAACTCATAAAAAATCATTCAAACAAAATTAAAAAATCAAATATGTCGATGTTTTTCTCGCAAAATTTTGAAAGAAATGAAGTTAAAGGAGCCTTAGTGTGTTATGTGCCTGAAATTACCAACAAAATATCGAAAAATTTCCGAGAACATAACATAAACATAAACTAACCAAGAAGATGTCACCGATTTGACCAGTCGTGATGCTGATGATGGACTGCATGCAGTCCGAAATGCATTCAGGTACGTGTTTTTTGGTCGTTCGTTCGTTTTGTTTTTATTGTCATTCGTTTAATCGTCGTGATTAATGGATATATGAGAAAGTGAGACAAAAGCTTATATTGTAAAAACATTGAGGTGTTAAAATATATGTTTACTGTCCTCAACATCACCTTTCATTTGATACCAAATTCATTAGTGAACGCACTGGGCCCAGGCTCCCTAGGAAAATGGGCCATCTCCTTTCCTTTAATAGTTGTTTTGGATTAATATAATCCCTTTCCCTGCGATTTAATTATTCACAAGAAAAATAAATGGTTGTCACAGAGCGCATTCATGCGACCACACCAAATCAAAAAAAAAACAGTCAATTTACCCAACGAATAATAATATATTTAATTTAAGATGCTTACGCCTCGGTGGCCCAGAACAGAAAAATAAAGAATTCCAGTTCAATCGAATGCATATGCAAAATCGTAACAGCATAACATGTTTTTGTTAACAAAAAAAAATACCACTAGAGAGTAAGTAAGATAATAAGGTAACAGTAGTTAGCATAAGCAATGTAGAGAAAGGTAACATACACAAATAGATAACAGGTAATGGGAATTTAAGAACAAACAAAATAATTTAATAAGGTCATACATGATATGTTTGGCAGTTAACAAAAAAAATATTATTGGATAGAAAATTAATTTGACAAAATTTTAATTAAAGTTTAATTGCTTTTTAAATTAATTAAAATGGATGTTCATTCTTGAACATTTAGCCCCCCCTGAAAGACTCCGGTCTTTCAGTAAATGGAAGTAGGCGACCTTCACTACTGGACGAGTATATTCGCCATGCTTCGTCTTGACTGTGATAACTCTCACTTTGTTGTCCTTTCCTGGATGCGTTGCAATGATGCGACCAATGATCCACTTATATAGAGGAAGATTTGGCTCCTTCAACAACACGACAACATCAACACAGAGGTTTGGTTTCGGGTTTTGCTACTTTTCCTTTGTTGGAGAGAAGTTAAATTCTCATTATGCCATTGTCTCCAAAAGCCTTCATTGAGTTTCTGTAAAAGATACCAATTAGTTTAAACAGATATTTTAGAATTTACCATATCAGGCTGGGGAACAGAGGTGTATACTGTATAAGCTTCACCAATCATGAAATGGGATGGTGAAAGTGCAGCTGGCTCAGTATCTGATGTTTGCCACATTGGGAATGTATTAAGAAGGGCTTCGATTTTGGTAAGGAGAGTATACATTTCCTCGTACGTCAGAATATGTTATCCAATGACCCTTTTTTAAGTGCTGCTTCACAGACTTGACGCCAGCTTCCCATAGGCCACCAAAATGAGGTGAAGATGGTGGGAGAAACTTCCAGCTGATGTTGTCCTTGGCAAGATAATCAGTAACAATGCTTTGATGTTGTTGACTTAAAAGGCATTGATACATCTCGTTCAGCAAACGCTTTGTACCATGAAAATTGGTTCCATTGTCGCTCAAAATTTCTATGGGCTTTCCGCGACGCGCACAAAACCGATCCAACGCAAGGAGAAAGGCATTCGACGACAATTCACCAACCAATTCAAGGTGTATTCACTTCGTGACAAAGCAAACAAAAAGCGCAATGTATGCTATGACAAATTTCGGTTTTCTGCCTCGCGATAGCCTTAAAGTTATAGGCCCGGCGTAGTCGCAGCCAACTTTACAAAATGGCCTCGAAAACTGAATTCGCTCCGCAGAAAGATTTCCCATCAATTGATTTGACGAATCCCGACGTTGACGAAAACATTGAAAAACGCATGAAACTCGTGATTAATTTTACTTGTCCATATGATTCTAGGAATATGAATATCTTCAATGAGTGGAAGTTCCTGTCGAACTATTTTCCAACGATCAGCCATTTCTCTTGGGGTTTCATCATCCCACATAAACTTTTCTCTCCACAAATCCTGAAGCAAGAGTTTTACCGCAATAATAATGGGAGACAGAAATCCTAGAAGGTCGAAGATTCGAGAAGCGTCTGACAATATCCGACGCTTGGTGCAGATAACATTTTCACTGAGGTTGACCTTATAAGAAAATCGATCCTTTGAAGGACACCACTGCAAGCCAGGAATCTTAACCGAATCAAATTCCTCGAATTCCATTGGAGACATTTCTCGTTGATCCTCAAGTAACGACAGTAAAAGAGGCCAGCAGTTTGTAGTCCATTTCCTTAAATTGAAACCCCCTGTTTTTAGAAGCTCCACTAGTTCCTTCTGAAGAGCGATAACTTCTTCAATGGAGTCTGCACCGGTGATAACTTCATCAACGTAGAAGTCGTTGAGAACCGTTGAAGATGCTAAAGGATATTCCTGAGAAGAATCCAACGCCAGCTGTTTCAAGGTTCTTACCGCTAAAAAGGGAGCACAGGCAGTACCATAGGTCACAGTTAGAAGCCTATAGTGCTTCACAGGATCCGCAGGATTTTGACGCCAAACAATCCTTTGGTAGTCGCAATGGTCATTTGAAACTCTAATTTGTCGATACATTTTCTCGATGTCCCCAGAAATAGTGTAAAGATGTCGGCGAAAACGAAGACAGATCGAAAAAATGTCCCGTTGTATAGTCGGACCAACTAGAAGCGACTCATTCAAAGAAAAAGAGTGATTGGTCTTTGCGGATCCATCAAAAACTACCCTAAGTTTAGTGGTGCTACTATCATTCTTAATAATGGCATGGTGAGGAAGATAATATGACTTATTTTTTGGTTGCTTAACCTCAGCTGCAGAAATTTCCTTCATGTGACCTAATGATTGGTACTCTTCCATAAACTTGTGATATTGTTGCTTTGATTTCAAGCAAGCCTTTTTTCAATGGAGTGAAGACGATGAAGTGCGTCCGCGACAGAATTTATCGGTTTTAAATGGTAATTTCACCACATAATGCCCATCTGTAATCCTTTTATGAAATGAAGCAAACAACTCTTCTGCACGTTGATCATCAAGTGAAAAGGGTGGTTCATTAGAGATTTCTTCTAGTCGCGAGAACTTCTCAAGATCAAATTCCTGCGAATGATCTAACTGCGTACAAAAGATCCTAACACCACTTTTGAAACTCAGAGAAGTTTGATTAGATCTTCCAGCAAAAACTGAACCGAAAATAGTTGAAATTAAACTAGGCGTCTTGCTTATTCCATTATTAATTGGTCCCGTTATAACATTGAACACCTTATCTGCTCCAATCAAAACGTCAATAGATCCAGGTTTGTAAAAATAGGGATCAGCGAGTTCAAAAGATACCAGTTTGCTAACGTCAATATTGTCAACCAACGCCGACGGCAGCAACGAAGTAAGCTTCGAAAGAACATGGCAGTTCACATCAATGAAGTTTGAGTTGAATCGAGAGTTCAGCCTCACTGTGACCAAGCCGTTGGTGACACCTGCTGAAGTAGACGCAACTCTCAGAACGGGAATACAAGAATAATTGCGATACAACCCTAAGCGTTGAACAGCTTGTTCACTAACGAACGAAACCTGAGACCCAGAATCAAGAAGCAAACGAACATTTTGAAATGACCCTTCCTTGGGAGTAGGAAGTATAGTTTTACCATTGAGGTTTGGCTCAGACGAGTGATTATTGACCACTCTAGTATGACTTTAGGTAGTAAAATTTTTGGGATGACGTAAGAGACGCATTTCGATCGATCGAGCTGACAAATATGTCCTTAAACGAAGGCCATTTTTCGTAATCACCTGAAAAAGTCGTAATGGCGATTTTTGGCAAATTTACCGATGATTTGCTTGTAGAGTTCAATTTCTCTAAAAATGCGGCTTGCTGATTTGCCAATTTAAAAGCAAGCGACTCTTGGGCAGGTTGCGACTCCTTTACCTTTATAAAGCTCGAGAATACCGAATGAGCAGTAAAATATTTAGATTCGTATTCATAAAACTCGGGTTCTGGATCCACGAAATCCTCATCTTCGATGTGCTCATACATCTCATCTTGGAGCACTACAAAACTAGCCCATGTTTCATCTACTTTTTCTAGACGAATTTTTAGCATCGAAAGTGGAGTATTAATGTTCACAGTACCGGCATAACCAGCCGCCTTTGTCAACCGCTCCTTCGCGGGACCACGTTTTGCCTTTATGACGTTCATGGCACGTGGTTCAAAGACGACAAAAATTCCGAATTCCAACAGAGATAAAACCAAATATCTATATTACACGATCTGAGGATATTGGTTTGCACTTTCTTTTATGATAAGGAATTGCTTTTGATGATTATCATAAAAAAAACGCATCAAGTTCATCAAAAAAAAGGCATAAATTGACGTGTGTCAAGTTAGCACTACAGTTTAAGAAATTAAATAAACTAAGCACACAGTTAATTGTAGCTTTTTAGTAGTAAATTAGTTGTGGAAAAAAAAAATTTGTAGCTCTACTATTTAATAAAAAAAATGGTATGTAGTGCTAACTTGATATCAAGTTAGCATTACACTTTCAGAAAATAAAAAAAACTAATAACACAGTTAATTGTAGTTTTTTTTGTTGTAAATTTGTTGTGGAAAGAAAAAAATTCTAAAAATTTGTTTGCCATAAGAATCCTTGTATTAAAAAAAAACATGGTATGTAGTGCTAACTTGATATCAATTGTAGCTTTTTTGTAGTAAATTAGTTGTGGAGAGAAAAAAATTCTAAAAATTTTTTTGACGAAGTTTTCAAACAAAAACTAGGTAGGTAGTGCTAACTTGACACTCTCAGTCCAGGCATTAGAAAAGGAAATTAGAAAATCTAAAGATGGCATTAATTGTAGCTTTTTTGTTGTAAATTAGTTGTGGAGAGAAAAAAATTCTAAACATTTTTTTGACGAAGTTTTCAAAACAAAAACTAGGTAGGTAGTGCTAACTTGACACTCTCAGTCCAGGCATTAGAAAAGGAAATTAGAAAATCTAAAGATGGAATTAATTGTAGCTTTTTTGTTGTAAATTAGTTGTGGAGAGAAAAAAATTCTAAAAAATTTGTTGACGAAGTTTTCAAACAAAAACTAGGTAGGTAGTGCTAAGTTGACACTCTGAGTCCAGGCATTAGAAAAGGAAATTAGAAAATCTAAAGATGGCATCAATTGTAGCTTTTTTGTTGTAAATTACTTGTGGGGGGAAAACCTTTCGAAAATCGATTGATTCGATTACTCAACCATTCTTTGACGTTTCCATAGAAACTATCGATAACAAATTGATGACGATGAGTAGGTCCGAAACTCTGGGCTTTGCTGGGAATTATGTTGTTTTCGTTGCATTTAGTATGGTTTAGCTGCGGCCTCAGTTTTTTCATTCCCTTATTTTTTTTATTTATTTATTCCTTTTTATTACTTTTAAAACTTAACATTTCTTATTTTAGTCCATTATGTTATACATATATGTTACATTGATGTTAGCTGCGGCCTCAGTTTTTTCATTCCCTTATTTTTTGTATTTATTTATTCCTTTTTATTACTTTTAAAACTTAACATTTCTTATTTTAGTCCTTTATACTATGCATTTGCCTCACCACAGCAATTTTGTTTACCCCGGCCACCAAATATGTCCCCTGATAACGTGCTTAAATATTGCAAGCAAAAATTACATCGTTTAAAAGCAGTCTTGGAAATTAGGTGCAAACAAATCGAACACAACTTCATTGAATTCAATTGAATCAGAATCGAACAACTGCTGATTTATGCTTTCGTTTCAACCAATTCAGATTTGGGTGTCAGATCTTAAATCTTACTTTCAAAACGAACACAAAACGTGATTTTATTTTGTTTTAACAAAAAAGCTACAATTAATGCCATCTTTAGATTTTCTAATTCCCTTTTCTAATGCCTTGACTCAGAGTGTCAACTTAGCACTACCTACCTAGTTTTTGTTTGAAAACTTCGTCGAAAATTTTTTTAGAATTTTTTTCTCTCCACAACTAATTTACAACAAAAAAGATACAATTAATGCCATCTTTAGATTTTCCAATTTGCTTCTCTAATGCCTGGACTCAGAGTGTCAACTTAGCACTACCTACCTAGTTTTTGTTTGAAAACTTCGTCGAAATTTTTTTTACAATTTTTTTCTCTCCACAACTAATTTACAACAAAAAAGCTACAATTAATGCAATCTTTAGATTTTCCAATTTGCTTTTCTAATGTCTGGACTCAGAGTGTCAACTTAGCACTACCTACCTAGTTTTTGTTTGAAAACTTCGTCAAATATTTTTTTTGAATTTTTTTCTCTCCACAACTAACTTACAACAAAAAAGCTACAATTAATGCCGTCTTTAGATTTTCTAATTTCCTTTTCTAATGCCTGGACTCAGAGTGTCAACTTAGCACAACCTACCTAGTTTTTGTTTGAAAACTTCGTCAAAAAAATTTTTAGAATTTTTTTCTCTCCACAACTAATTTACAACAAAAAAGCTACAATTAATGCCGTCTTTAGATTTTCTAATTTGCTTTTCTAATGCCTGGACTGAGAGTGTCAAGTTAGCACTACCTACCTAGTTTTTGTTTGAAAACTTCGTCAAAAAAATGTTTAGAATTTTTTTCTCTCCACAACTAATTTACTACAAAAAAGCTACAATTAATTGTGTACTTTGTTTTTTAAATTTCCTTAAGTGTAGTACTAACTTGATATCAAGTTAGCACTACATACCATGTTTTTTTTTAATACAAGGATTCTTATGGCAAAAAAATTTTTAGAATTTTTTTCTTTCCACAACAAATTTACAACAAAAAAACTACAATTAACTGTGTTATTAGTTTTTTTATTTTCTGAAAGTGTAATGCTAACTTGATATCAAGTTAGCACTACATACCATTTTTTTATTAAATAGTAGAGCTACAAATTTTTTTTTTCCACAACTAATTTACTACTAAAAAGCTACAATTAACTGTGTACTTAGTTTATTTAATTTCTAAAAGTGTAGTGCTAACTTGACACACGTCATACATTGTTCATGAGAAAAAAAAACCATACATTTCTGGACAAAATTAACACCACACGAGACACAAAGCACTATTCTTTTTTATTTTTTTAAATGCCGTTCAAATATTGGCGTCGAAGGACCAGAATGATTTGGATTAATATAATCCCTTTCCCTGCGATTTAGTTATTCACAAGTAAAATAATTGGTTGTCACAGAGCGGATTCATGCGACCACACCAAATCAAAAAAAACACAGTCAATTTACCCAACGAATAATAATATTTTTAATTTAAGATGCTTACGCCTCGGTGGTCCAGAACAGAAAAAGAAAGAATTCCACTTCAATCGAATGCATATGCAAAATCGTAACAGCATAACATGTTTTTGTTAACAAAAAAAAAATACCACTAGAGAGTAAGTAAGATAATAAGGTAGCAGTAGTTAGCATAAGCAATGTAGAGAAAGGTAACATACACAAATAGATAACAGGTAATGGGAATTTAAGAACAAACAAAATAATTTAATAAGGTCATACATGATATGTTTGGCAGTTAACAAAAAAAATATTATTTGATAGAAAATTAATTTGACCAAATTTTATTTAAAGTTTAATTGCTTTTTGAATTAATTAAAATGGATGTTCATTCTTGAACAATAGTTTTGTTTGAAATATCAGAGTCTTATTAGCATAAAATTAAGTATTCGACTATCCATATTCCAACCACGATATAGGTACTATAGGTCAAGTTTTGGATTCGTTAAAAATTATTGAATTCGAAATTTCAATCAAGTATGACCTTACGATAAGAGATAAAATAAAAAGGGGCTTCACCAATTCTTTCTGTACCTCGAGCTTCAGCCTAAACGACCAGTATTTCTAATTGATTTCCTAGAAGATAAATTGGAAATTTTTTTAGCTCCAAAAATAATGGTACCTATATCAACGGTTATGAAAAAAATAATTTATCTAGGAAAAGGCACAAACGATTTTGATAAAATATTTTGTGTGCACTATTAGCCGTTTTTATTATCAAACATGATGCATATGTTGCTCAATAAAATATGTATTTGCATTACAACAACCACACGAAATCCTACTCTTTATCGCGAGCACGTTTCATGAACCAAAAACTTAGTTTTGGCTCTTGCTTCTAAGCTTTGTCAGGAAGTGTTAATTAGAGTGGAAAAAAAAACAACAAATGTATGGAAAATAAACAAACGTAAAGAAAAAAGAGTTGTCACTAAGATCCACCCCGACTCCACAGGACATTTTTCTCTGCAACTAATTGTCTGATATCTCTATCAAGACATTTTCATTTATTTTCGCTGGGAAATCATGTCATGATATTTCATTTAGTACCGCGACTGCATGGGAGCAGGATGTTGACGGGTGATTTTTGTTTTGCGGACAAACTAGGAACTCTTCGGTTGTATTCATGCATGGTTGGTGGTTGACTTTCGTTTCGTGGTCAAATATTAAAGTGTTCGTCGAAGTGCACTGGAAGTAGATGCCCTAGCTTTTTGACGAATCCTATGCGAACTAGCCTTTATACATACAACGTACAAGTGAATACTATTATTTATTCCTAAATTACCGAAAAAATGTGTATCTAAACAAAAATTACCTATGAACCTCCCTTGCTGTACTAACTGTTTCCAAAAATAAATCTAACTTTCAAAGACCACGAAGATAAATTAAACCGAACGCAAATTAAACAAAATAAGAAAAAAAAGTTCCTCCTAAATAATGAGACAAAAAGTGGTATTTCTAGACAAAAAGCATCTGTCAAATTCATGTCATGCATGTGATAGTGTATTGAATTTTATTGAGTCTTTTTAGTTTCGTGTTACATATTTGTCTTATTCTAACGATAGCTTACGATGTAATAAAACGGCTATAATGAATTGCCTTCTTTTTCATTTGTGTTTTTATGGAAGGCCTCGTGGCGGTCATTTTTTCTATAAAGTACATATATGGTTGATCTGCTTTTGCATATATACAACAAAATATATATACAATAAAACACCTTTCAAACTAAAATACCCCTGGGATAATAGCATCCTTTGCTTTTAATTTGAAATTGTGGTTTCTGATATGTGAATATTAACTTAATAAATAACTTGGGAAATTTATAATTTATGTAATTTTTTTTTAACTAAACGCAAATTGTTAACAAAACCAGACTTTTGGCATGTGATTGTTGATGCGAGGAATATAATTCTGACGTTTTGTACACAAAAGTGGTTCAATGCGTTTGTTAACTTTCTTGTAAGTTTCTCCATTTTTGAAAAATTCGTTCTCACTTTGGTGTTTTGACATGTTTTACACATTTAGCTGAAAAAAGATACCAAACAGACCTAATATTTATATATAATATATATAATATTTCATGTTATAGAGCGAGTGCGCTATATGTTAAAATGTTCACGTATTGCTAATGTGTCAAATAGAGTAGGAAGGCTCACATTACATTTGTTACGAAACAAAGATAGCCTTTGCATTGTAGTGAATACACTTTCAGTTTCTACATACAGACAAACAATTTTCTCTTGTTACTTGACATTAATAAATACTGTTAACAGCAAAATAGAAAAAAGAAAGGTTGATCACTTTGACTGTACGTTAATGAATATTTGTATATAAAATAAAATATTTTTATAAAAAAGATTGCACTAAAAAAACACTGATATCCTCTTGGAGTTCATGTGTGAACTGGTGGATTTTTGTTTGCTGCAAGCATTTGTTCAATGGTTGATTGCTGGTGTTGACCATAGTCCAATAGATAATGCAGCTGCTGGGCGGTACTTGGTGCCCTTAGTGGCCGGTCCTGTCCAACAAATCGGTGAATTTGGTGTGATTGATTCAGCCATAATCAATCAATCCAATCAAACGATCTGGCACAGTTGCTAGGCGGTAATTGGTACCACCTGGAGGCCTGTGTCAACGGGATTAAGGTTTCAGGCAAAGTCCAGTGGCTGGAACGGTTACTAGGAGGTAAATGGTACCACCTAGGGGCCCGTTTTAACGGCCCCCTACATTTTTACATCGAGTTCAGGCGGTTACTGCTGCTGAAGCGCGTACATCTCCTGGTTGAATTCAGGTGGAATCCCTCCTCCACAAAAGGTTTCCAAGGAATGGGAGAGTGTATTATTATATTCTTTTTGATGTTGCATGTTGACAAATCATGCATGAGTCTTTAAGAGCCCTTCACCTAAATGTGGGAACTAAATGTAGAACCTATTGACTATCTCAGATTCTCTCCCTGGGTTTGAACATCAGATAATAATAATAATAAAAAAAAAAAAAAACAATTCAATCCACAAAAAAAAACATCCGCCACCTTTTACTGCCACTCCTCCAAATCAGTGACACACACGCAACGGTTTCAGCATTGAAGAGTGTGCGTGCACTGCTTGATTTTTTTGTAGCTAAATAGAACAAAAAAAATGAGGTTTCAAGGTTTTTTATTGAACTTTATATACAATTTGAGAAACTTAAAATTAAAAGATACATTAACTCTTATACATTGACATTGTTTTTATAAATATTAATATTAAAATAAATGGTTAAAAAATTTAAAAATATGTTGGCTTGGTTTTTCTCTCGGGTTGTTCCGTCCCGGTTGTCCAGTTGGTGGGTTCAGAGTTGGTTGGGTGTTGGTAGGTGTTTAGCCACGGTGGTAGGCTGACCCTGCGGCAGCGTAGAATGGAACTGCTTCTTCGTTGTCGGCTGGGATCCTTACGGTTATTTCCAAAGCACTTAGGTACCTCGGCTCTGGATGTCGTTCCTGAGTATTCATCCTTCTCATCAGCGGATTAGGGTGGTTGGCAGTGTTTTCCATAATCATATATTGATCTAGTGGTTTGATTTTGGCTTCGTCGTATATTCGCTGGTTGCTGGGATACCTCTGTCGCTGTCGATCATAGACAAGCCCGCTGCTTATCCTCAGGATTTTCCTTTAAAAAGTTGGAGCTTCTTCATCGCTGTCTGTATGGTGTACCATACCGGAAAGCTGTAGCGGAGGACAGGTCTTAACAACTGCTTGTAGATAAGCAGTTTCGTTAGCTGGCTTAGCCCATTTCTCAACCTGAGCGAGGGGTGTAGGCGATGGAACGCAAAGTTTGCCTTCTTCAGCACTTTACTAGTATGTGGGTTGAATTTCATCAGCTCATTGAAGTTCACCCCGAGGTACTTGACGTTCTGTTTGGTGGTTATCGTCGATCCATCGGGAAGAATCACGACCAGATTTCTGCAGGCGGTTGCAGTACGCCAGCGGTTGCCATTGCTGGATGGTCTCCTGAAGCAAACGAGTTCCGTTTTGTTGGTATTTATTTTGATTCCCCACTTTTGGTAGAACTCGAAGAGTCTGGTGACGTGGGCTTCAACTTTCTTGGCAGCTATGGTTGGTGATATGGATGAGGCGTATGTCAATGAGTCGTCAGCGAAGAGCAAGTTTTCGCAATCAGTTGGCATTGGCTGGTCTGACGTCATCAGGCTGTAGAGGAAGGGTCCCAGCTTTGACCCTTGGACGACTCCGGCTTTTTATGGTTTTGATGGTGGACTCACAGTTGTCCAGTTGGACGAAGAATTTTCTGAAAGAAAGAAAAGAAGAAAGTGTTTTTGTTACTGGTGAAGGTAGTCTTATTAGTCTAAGTTTATGGATGAGGCCTTCTATCCATACGCTGTCGAATGCTTTCTCGACATCCAGAAAGCATCGGACGCACAGTGGGACGAATGTATGGGGAAATCGGCAAACCTATATCTTTTGTTTAAGTTATTGAAATCACGCAAAGTTGCATTGGGACGTCTTTTTACACCTAAATCTATGAATTAAACATGAAAACCAAATAAATGGAAAAGTTTTAGCACGTAAATTAAAGTTCATTTCATCAAAAGAGTTGAGCAGCGAACTTTTTTTTTAGGATTTTCATTTTATTATTAATTTTATTTCTTCTTTTAATAACAAATAATTAAATTTCTTGTATGATTTCTATGTATGACAAATATAACAATAAATAAAAATATTATTTGAATACAAAAACAAAAAAGAAAATAGCAATATAAAGAAAAAAACTTATAATTCGATGTCGGTTAATATATGTATAATTTAAGTCTTCCGGGAAAACAAAGATTTGTTTCGTCTGTTAATAAATATGGGCATATATCTTGATCATAATTTGACATATGGCAATTTTTTGACCGCAAATGCGAAAGCTGCGGATCAGATGAAATCAGTAAATGATTAATTAAATCACTCATTGTATGATTTCTCGTTGTTTTTCTGGTGTGATCCAGTCTAGCTTTTCTTATTTCCTTATGGCTTGCTTCCAAGGCTTCTTCGGAAAGACCACCAATTGGTAATTCGAAAAAGCTTATTATGTCCTTCCCATGTATAAGAAGCTTGTGCACTTTGCTTGGCATGTAATACCAACTGTATTTTGTTAAGTAGATGCAACTGTTCGAAGGATAATTCCAAAATTAAAAATCAGGTCCTTGTCCACACCAGCAATTTCAGAACTGAGCCTTGGGTTTGAGAAAAACCTTCTCGCGGTATTTCCGTCATTGGTTGTTCCTTAACCGGGCTTTGGAATGTCGAAAAGGAGCCCCATTTTTTCCCTGAAATTTTCTTGTATCTGCTTTTTCCTCTCATCAAATATTAATTTATTTTCTTGGCCACGAACTGCCCAAATTTGAATTGGAAATTCATCTTATCCAGGAATGAAGAGATGATAGGCCGTATTTGTAATTTTGGACATTTGGCGCTCGTTCTGCAATTGAAGATAAATTCATTTGAGAGGGTTTCGCTCCACAAATGTAACAGTTTTGAGCTGCATTTGCTTCACTCAATGCATTTATGGCACTTCCATCAAGCCGTGTCAACAACATTTTAAAGGAAACCGAAATATTTTTGTTACCAATTGACGTTTCATAGCTTTCAAGTTCTGAAATAGCCTTTTCCATTTTACCTTGCTCGGATCTAACTAGCGCGCTATTTTCTTTTGCAAAGATTAATTTTATTGGCCTGCAGAAAAGGGTTGAGCCTGGACGAGAATTCACCCAAATTTCTTTTTCATCTACAGAATCCAATAATTTAAGTGGCACTAGAGCTGTAACAAATAAAAAGCTATCCGTATCGGTTCGTGAATTTTCAAAAGTTTGTTTATAGTTGCTGTGTCCCGAGCTGCCATCAAAGTCCCACTTGCAAACATGATTAAAAGATTGGCTTGTATTTTCAAATGCCTTTTCATTTTCTTTTATCTATAATATTGAGTATGCTTTTTGAAGTTTTATTTAATAAAGATTGCAAATTTACTTCAGCGGTGGATTCAGAAACAACAGCAACTTCTGGCAATATTTCTGACTTATATGTTGGCAACTTATGATAGCTTGGAAAACAATCTTTATGTAAACTGTTTACAACGGAAAGAAGTAAAGAATATTTTCTTTCTGATAAACCCAAGTCTAAGTATAAGGCCAGGGTTTGTTCAAGAGTTAGGGTCTTATCATTCTTGCGAGGAGAACCTGAAGCACGACCAGTCAACTTTGCCGCATACTCCAACTCCTCTGGAGAGGTTTGCGACACAAGTTCTTGAACACGACGTTTTTTAGTGCGATCAGTACACGTTTCAAAACTTTTTCTTGACCTTCCCTTGCTCCTACTTGTCATGTTTAGATTACACTATAATTTTTTGGGTTAGGCGGGTAAAATGTTATAAAAAATATTGGTTAAAATAGGATGATATAACTTACGCAATCAAGTAAAGCTTTAGGTAAATTCAGATTTAAATTAAGCCATGTTTCATTAGCGCTCATGAACCGATTAAGTCTTCTACAACACTGCTCCCACTTCTGCTTCACCATGAGACAATAAAATTTAGCAACTTCCTTAATTCGCTTGTCCAACTCTTCCATTCGCTCTTCTAAGCCAAGAAGTTTTTGAATTCTTTCACAAACATTCTCAAATTTCCTGGTTCTATCACTATGCAGCCACGTTTCAAAAATTTCGGCATTTTTAATACAGGGAGTTGAACCTAAAAAACGTGATTTTAAGTACTTAGAGCAAAATTGTAGCAAGATTTTTTTCTTGATTTACTTAAAGGACACTTTATTGAGTATAAAACCATAAAAACCTAAGAGGGCCTTTTAGGCCAAAAAAAGAAAAGCTTACTCAAAGTCACTTTTTTTTAACTTCTACCCTCACTTGGAAAATCACGAATAAAAAACACAATAAAAATAAAAGATGTTTTTATTATTAAATATTAATTTAAATACCTTGAACAGTGTTACTATCCGTAATTGAGTTAATTTTTAACGCACACAAAATTTTAGGAGAAAAACAAAATTGAATTTAAAAACACTTGATTTTTTCACTACAAAAAAAATAAACTTGACAATGTTTGCCGCTCTATTACTTTTGCACTAATTGGTCAGTGCAAAAAATTTTGATGCAGTTAGAACCTATACATATTTGTGATGGCTTACCAATTACTCAAAAGTACCGCTATAACATTTGGTTTTTTATTTATTGCTATGGGTCGTCCTACTGTGTCACGGTGACACGGTGGCTGTTCAGTGCTATGGTGACGTCGGACTGGAACTTTATCAGCGCGTGTAGCGTTCAGTGGCCTTATCGGAAGCCAAACTGCATGTCGGGGATGATATTATTGTCATTGGCCACAAAATCTGAAAATTCAGATCTGAATTTATGCTGTTGAACGCACAAAAAATCTATATTTTCAGTTGAAAGTTGTTGTGTCAAATGCTAGCGTTTACCTTAAGGATTTACATTAAAATGAAAAAAAAAATAGAACTTAAACTACTATATTTCTTAAATTAAAAATTAAGCGTCAGTAGTACTGATATATCTAACTAAATCAGCAACAAATTTCAGTAACTCTATGTGAAGTTTAATGAAAAAATAATTCCGAAATCTGGGAACATTTTTCTAAGAATAGTAAATCTTTTGATTTAGCAACTCACTTATCAATAAACAATAAATTCTTTTATGTAAAAAAGTATTAATTTGTTCGTAATCATGACAAATCAACCAATAACCAGAGCGAAAATCATAAAGTTCAACTTCCACGGTTTGTAATTTAACATTCCCTCCCCACTATCCCAAAAATTCTCATCTGAAAATTCAGATGAAACGTAAGCAAACGTAACTAAAAGTCACTAAAAGTCATCTAAGTTTTTATTGCAGCTGGCCAATCAGAAGCTCCAAAAATTCATAAATCTGAAAATTCAGATGTAAAACGTAATGCGTTGAACGCGCCATTGCAGTATTTTTTGAGCCTCCTGAGCAAGACCTCTTCCAGGATTTTGCTGACCCGTTGTGGAGGCAAATCGGCCTGTAATTGGAAATGACATTTTGTGCGCCTTTTTTAGGGATAGCCACGATTTTTGCTTCTTTCCACTTCTGGGGGAAGTAGCCGTTGTTGATGCAGGATGATGGTGAGAATAATCATCACTGCATGTGGACCCCTTTTTAAGATATAGTTGGAGACACCGTCTGTTCCAGCTGACTTTTTGCAGAAACGTTGGGTTGGTAGGTGGGTTCGGTGTGAAGTTTTCTTCGAAGTAGTTCGCGAATGCTTCCACCTTGTCCTTGGCTGAGGTCACCTCGATGTTGTTCCAAATTATGGTCTCAGGCATTTTTGTCTGTTTGCCATTGATTCTGTTTATGTTCTTGCCTGAAATTGATTAAGTTCTCTGGAGTTTCTACTGCGAGGAGGATGGGTTGGCTTAGGTTGATTGACAGTTGGACAGCCTCGTGGTCCGAGTCACTAGGCACAATCGTGCGGACGTAATTGCGGATTTCCAGAACAATGTTCACTAGGTTCGAGGAAGCCAGGAAGAAGTCCAACGTTGATGGTGTCTAGGGAAGGTGGGTTTGGGTTGGGATACAGCTACCAGTGAATGTTCACTGGAGTTTACTCTCATCCAGTCATAAATTGCCTTGCCTTCGTTGCTGATTTGTGTGTCCACCCACATGTGATGCCTTGCGTTGAAGTCTCCGCCAATGATTCCATGAGTGGTTTCTTTTAGGACTCCTTTGAGGATGTGCAGGTCACTTTGGATGTTCCTTGCAGAGGATGCGCACTTGAAATACGTGCTGATGACCGTAAGGGTCTCCCATCTTCCTAATGTTATCTTCATGGCGGTGGCTTCACTGGTCTGGAGTCCTGATATGGTGACTTAAGTCGAGTTGGGGAATAGCTTTTCTTTTATAAAGATAGCCGTTCCAACATGGTCCTGGTTTTTGTCCTGCCGGTAGGTTTTATATCCCTTGACGTCTATGTTGTTGTGATTTGTGACGTTCGTCTCGCTGATCAGGGCAATGTCGGATGTGTTGTTCTTCATGAATATGCTGAATGACGTCCTCTTTACCAGGCTGTATAATGAATTCACATTATACGTCAGGACAAAAAAATGAGTACGAATGCTAACGATGAAAAGAGCAATCATTACATTTTTTTAGAACCGCCATCGCCAAATTATTTGTGTGTTTTTACACAAAAAACCAGTTTCGTTGTAGGCTAGGTTCTTTTTCTCTTGCTTGGTGTGACAAAGGTATACTGATATAAGATTGGTTTTATTCATTTTTTGGTTATCTTTTTGCTTTTATTAATAAAGCCCCCTCAAAAACCTTTTTAAATCAATGTATTATTATTAAATATGAAAACAAGCTTTAGATTTTTATTTAAGATTCTTTTAAAAAGTAAAAACAAGTTATCTAGATTATGACAGTAGTAACGTTTTATTCTCTTGTTAATAAATTAACAGCAATTGGTCATACTGATTTGGTATTGACTGCATGGGATTTGTTTGGTAGAGCATTATCTTCATAAATAGCTGTTCAAAGGGATCGAGAAAAAAAATTCATATGAAACATATTTTGGATTGCGGGTCGGGGAAAGTAAGGACAAGTTCGTTTTCTTGCTTTTTGGACAGTGAGAAAATTTGTTTTCTTTTCTGCATTTCGTTTAGATTGATTATTGAAAAAAAATGTTTGGATAAAAAAGGGAAAATAATTATTAGCATAGAACAGGAACATATATGTGTAAATATGCTATTGGATAGGTACCTCTACCTATCTGAATTTCACAATTTGGCAAGAGTACGATAACTGGCGACAAGAGCTTTGTAGAGCAGTTAGATACAAGCACTTTTTACTATGGGAGGGGGGTCTATCTCTCCCCATTTGGGGCAATTTTATAATTTAAAAATAACGGGAATATGTAGGCAGGTATGTAAATACTTACAATTAAGTATTGCACGTTTTTGTAAAGCTAGAAATCTCTTCTATCATCTTGATTTTAAATCCAGTAATTTCTGTGAAAAATTTTGAAAAAAAAACTAATTTTATACTAGGTATAAATTTCGAAAAAAAAATGAAAGAACAGTTTATAGGTATTGTATTTATTCAAAATTATGAGATGGAATACTGATTTTTTTTTGTATTTCTGGCTCTTGTAAGTTCTGAATCGAAAACTGAAAACTAAATAGTTCTAGGTCTAATAATTTTCGAGAAAATTGAAAACAACTATACGTACTTTTTATTTTTTTGTTTGGTGTTTAGGTAAGTGGTCTTATTTTGATGTTAATAAATGAACTTGTATCAATCTTTATACAAATACATTCTCTGTGAAAACGGGGGTACCTTGCGTGGCCCGCTGCGCGGGTTCCAAGGGTGTGAACTCTCTTTTTCGGCGACACACCCGCTCTCGAAACTCCGTTGCTCCGCTTAGGGTATGTCCAGTCCCCAGGTAGGCGCCAATGCAAACAGTTTTCTAAATCAATACTACCTCTTCGTGGTTTATTCTGGGTAACGCCAAATGACTTATTGTACTTTACTTGTTAGAATGATATCATTTATTCATGCTGTCCCCCTGCAACCCCCCTGCTTGAGCACACTATAGGATTTGGGTTAGGTGCGAGGTTGGCTGTATGCCAAGTTTCTTTTGCATTCAAAGAATCTGCATAAAAACAGCGGTACAAAATTCGAATGTTTGTTCGTTTTTTTATGATCTAAGCAGGTTGCATAATTTAAACATAACAATTGCATTATATAGTTATGTAAGACACAAACATACATATTTAGAAATTATATAAATTTGCTGCAGTCGTACAGTAGTACCTAAGTAACATGAATTTTTTGTCAAACTTTCATGTCCGAAAATTTTAAATGTGGAACTTTGGGCAAGCAAGCTTACATAAATACCAAAAAAATAAAAATTTAATAAAAAAGTAGTTATGTTAATTTTCAATTTTCTCATTATCTATAAGTTCCAGTTCTCAGTGTTCAATTAAGAACTTATAGGGACAACAAATAATTGTAAAGTGTTGCAAATTCAGTACTTAATTTCACAACTTTGAATAAAAAACAGTAGGTAACTTTTTTAAATGTTTTTTAATAAATTTTGAGTTTGAAAGTATTTTTTTCAAAAACTATTAACACAAATAAATAGGTTGAAACAAATGACAAAACAATAAGTTTCTGGCCTTCTGAAAACCTATAATTTTGTATTGTATGTATTGTTGTTGTTTTTCATCTTTTCTTTTTTTTTTTAATTTTAAGTCATTTTTCGAAAATTGCCCCTTCCCCCTAAACGGAATGGGATAGACCCCCCTCCCATAGCTTGTATTTTACCCTTCTATAAAAATCCGTTACTATTTTGGGGCGCCCTAGTTATCGTACTGGTTTCATCACCGTAAATACCAAAAAAACAAAAATCTCATAAGATAGTAGTTTTAGTAATTTTCAATTTTCTCAAAAACTAGAAAACATAAAACCCTTCGGTTTCTTGTGTTCGATTTAGAATTAATATTCGCATTGACCACAAGAAGCTAATTTAACACTTCATTTCATAATTTTGAAAAAAAATTGGTCTAAACTTTTTTTTTCATTTTTTATCAAAATTTTGAGTTTACATACGAATTTTTCAAAAACTATTGATATAAATAAATTAATTAAGATTTAGGATTAAAAAAAAAAGATTTCTGGCTTTCAAAACCGGTATTGTACTTGATTGTAAGTGCTGCTGTCGGTTTTATAATATTTTTTTTTCATTTTAAGTGATTTTTTTTCTAAAATTGCATCTACCTCCTAAACGGGGCAAAAACTATTGATATAAATAAATTAATTAAGATTTAGGAGTAAAAAAAAAAGATTTCTGGCTTTCAAAACCGGTATTGTACTTCATTGTAAGTGCTGCTGTCGGTTTTATAATAATTTTTTTTTTCATTTTAAGTGATTGTTTTTCTAAAATTGCATTTACCTCCTAAACGGGGCAAGATAGATACCGAACTACCATTCTACCTAACCAAACCAAGTTATGTAAACTAAACAAAGAAATAATGAAGGTATTTTCACTTTCAGCAATAATAAAATTATAAAAACATCCTGATACAAAAATTATAGGCAGTTTGGCACACAAAATTCCTATATCTTAGATACCTACATGAATTGGTAAATAAAAACAAAACAAATAATTACAAATCGCCTGCCACACCAACACCAAGCAATCAGAGTAACTGTATATATATCCATACAAACCATATATATATTATTCAACTATTGCACACCCAACTAAAAATGCACACGCGGTCAAATGGAGTGACTGACAAATAGGTACTTGATTTTTTTTTCATTTTCCTTTTCATACACACTCCACGTCCACAGTCCACAGTCCACACTCTAGCTCTAGCGGTCATTTGGAAAACAAATTAAATGAAATGATTTGTGTCTGAACTAAAGATGTTTTAAAAATTCTTTGTTTCATATAAAATACACGGTTATTGATTTATTATTTTGATTGGATTTTACTTAAGGTATACCAATTTATAAGTCAGGATCATTATACAAACGAAATTCATTAAATACATACAAGAAAAACCGAGTTGAAAAACAGTATTTTTACTGTTTTTAAAATCAATATATTTTCTAAACCTTGCTGAATTTTGAATTTTTGAAAGCTACAGATAGAAGATCTTTTTAATACCTTTAAAATAAGACCAGATTAGTTTCAATCAATATTCTAACTTGTCTAAAAAACTGCGAACGGATAAGCAGTTTTAGCAAAAATCTGACAATACAACACTATATTTTTTGAAATATTTACTTGTGTGTGCCAACTATCTAAAAAAGAAAAACTGCAGTTTAAAGGCAATAAACAGTTCTTTATATGCAATTTAAATTATTGGCCTACGCGTACTAAGTACTTCTCAAAATTGCGAACCAAATCATCAATTTTTCGTTTTTCCTTCAAATACAGGGAAAGGCCTCTTAAGCATTTATTTTTACTTAAATGTCGAGGTGAATGGACGTGCGGTTCTGGTCGTATCGCCGATGTTGTTCGTCGTTGTTTCAATGGACAAATTAATTTTTGCGATTTTATCGTTATATTTCATTTAAATCAGCGAACGGTACACTTCTATAAACTTCAAAAAAAAGTTTTGTTCTCCATTTTAAATTTTTTTCCGCTGCCTGATAGGTTTCCTCTTCGACATCTATGTGGTAATGTACCTATGCATGATCGAGCAATCATTCTCAAATATAAATTATTTCAATGCTGGCTATCTGATTGAAAAAAAATCAAAACATTTGGATTTGTTTCATTTTTACTAATACACACTCACATGGATGACATCCATTTGAACAGTGTATATCCCACATTAGATATCCATGTCAAGATAAAATATCAGAGAGAGTTCGATTACATCATATCATAAGATGTAACAAAGCGACTCCACTGAATACTTCATGTCAAGATGAGCATTCTGGGAAGAATTATCTCCCGTGGATTCGGGGTGTATAGTTTTATTTTCATGAGATAATCTTTTCATGAGATAATCTATATGGATCATCTGCGATTCTTTCCTTTGTTATCAACAAATACCAACAAATACCAAGGTTACAGTTGCATGAACTTTATCCTAGCCGATCAAATACATATTGAAAGCATCGAGAAATGGGATCAGTTTCCAATACACAACCTTACGCTGGAGCTCCACAAGTAAGCTGAATTTCGGCTGATGAAAGAATACTGGAAGCTATTACTACTGATCCATCAATCAGCATTAGACGCTTAGCTTTGCAATTCAATATTTCCAGACAAAAGTTTCGAATGTACTACAAGGAGAAAATCTTTATTTGTACCACGGTAAACTTGTGTAAGAATGGGTTGGGAACGAAATCCCGAATTATAGAATCGAGAATTACAAAATCCCGAAGTTTTGAGAAATGAAATTGTATTTTAATACCTAATTAAGTAAAATATGTGAGATGATAAAGTTAACAACACATATCTTTTGTAAATTAAACAATTTGTCATATCAAAGTGCAATTTCTTTTTGAGTTTTTCATTAAATTTAACGTTAACAACCGCATAAAAGTGTTATAAAATTGGTTATAAGCAGTGGACAAATTAATTTGTATAAAATTTCAATCAATTTCGCATTCCTTATCTTGTTAAACTCAATCTTATTATTCGGCCAAATTTTGTAAAATGTCGACTACTCCATCCTCACTTAAAACACATCTTACACGCGGTGTCGTTGGTTTACAACATCAAAATAAAGCATCAGCGAAACCTACCTCAAGCAAGTGTAGTGAAGATAATAAAACATCGGTATACAAGATTGAGAACCAAATCAAGGAATTAAGAGAACTGATTTTGAAAGCAAATCGTAAGTTAACCGAGAAACTAGATAAAATTGTAAGCGATTTTATGCAACGTTTCGCAATGGTGGACCAAACATGAGACGACCTGTCAAATAGAGTCCAAAAGCTTGAAACGACACCTTAGCCATCAGCTGCAACTGCACAAAACACATTGTTACTTGCCCAACGCGTGGATGAATTGGAACTTGAAAAAATGTCAGCGGACGCTATTATACTCGGTGTACTTAGGGAGCATGAAGAGGATCTACAACTTTTGTTTAACAAATTATGTAAAGGGTCCGCCATCTAACTTTTTTTTTCAACTAGTGCTTATTTCGTGAATGGTAACACTTAGCTCATGTCTGATTTGACAGATAATTAGTTATATCCTTCCGCTGAACGAATATGGTTGTGTATACGCTTCGCTAAGTGGGCCTGAAGAGAAGATGATGGAGAAGATGACGATTTTGCATCAGCAGCAACTGCAGCAGAAAAATCACTTTTAATAACAACCATTGAAAGCTTAAATTCAATTGCCAATGATACTGCGAATGAAGGAGATGAACGAGATGATGGTGATTCGTAAGCTGCACTTTGTGGAGATTATTTTTGTTTACCTTATTACTTTCTTAGTTTCTTCAAAATTTTCTTTCTTATTTATTTTTGTAAATTTGTCTAAATTTTCCATAAAACTCTGCCTTGTATCTGAACTCTGCACCTGTCGCTGTCGTAAAGTACTTCTATTGCATAAATTAAAAGTAATTTTCATATTCTTTGAAAATGACTAACCATAGTATAAGTAATACTCCTCTAGCCTGTAACAGAGACCAAAAATTGAGAGTTATGCTTGAAGTTTTGAGCAATCAATGTGGTGGACTAAGGGTTTGCCATATAAATGCTCAAAGCTTACATGGTAAAATAGATGAATTTAGAGATGTGTTTATGGGGTCGAGTATCGACATATTATGTGTATGTGAAACTTGGTTTCAAGCTGAAATACAGGATGTTGTATATAGTTTATCTGGATACAAACTATTGCGCGCTGATAGGTGAAATCGTGTGGGTGGTGGTACTGCAATATATATCCGTGACTGCATATCTTTTAAACCTATAGTTAAATCAGATGCCTCTTCTTCAATTGAATACTGTTTTATTGAAATTTCAAATGGTATTAATAACTGTTTACTTGGAGTTGTTTACCGTCCCAATAGATATGTAGATTTTGGAAACCTCTACTCAGAACTTGAACGTTTTTCATGCCTTTTTTCTGAAGTTATTCTATGTGGTGTCTTCAATTGCGACTTACTTCAAAGAGAAATTTCACAATCTTTTATGAACAAAATAAAATCCTTTAGTCTTTACCCAGTAAACACCTCTTGTCCAACCCATTTTTCCAATACTACTTCTTCATTATAAGATCTATTTCTTGTTAATAATATCAACAATATTCTCCTTTATTCTCAACTTGAGGATCCTGCTTTCTCAAAGCATGACTTAATGTTCGCAACATTTAAGCTAACTCTGTGACTGCGATAAATCAACCGGTTTTGTAAATATAGGGACTTTAGAGCGGTTAACCTTAGAGGCTTAGAAAATGATATAAGACAGATTAACTGGCAAACAGAGTATCTTATGTCTTCACCTGATGACCAAGTTACATTCCTTCAAAATGCAGTTAACCAACTCTTTAATACATATGTACCTCTTAAAACAAAACTAACTCAGAATGATAGAAATTCATGGTTCGCACCATAGATTTTGAAATTAATAGAGAAACGTGACCAGGCTTATAAGCGTTGGAAGCGTTTTCGCGTCCCTGAAATGCTTTCTGTTTTTCGCGCCATAAGAAATGTTGTAAGCAAAAAAAAATCAGAGAAGGCAAATACAGTGTGTACTCAAAGCGCCTGAGCAAAACCTTATCGTCGAAAACGCTATGGAAAAATATCCGGGAGCTTGGTTTTGGACGGCAAAAAGAAAATTCTTCTTCTAACATATGTCCCGACTCATTAAATGAGGTATTTGCAAAAATTCAAAATTTACGGGTTGTTGACCCCGGGAGTGACACTTTTGACACTGCTGAAACGAATGAAGCCTATCAGGTTGTTGACCCTGATAGTGCCGATTTGTTTCAATTTCTTTGAAATAGATAAAATAGGTATGCTGATGCGCTATACTCAAAATAAAATCATGTGCTATGGGCTTCGATGAAATACATCCACTCTTCATTAAAATGATTTTACCCCACATTCTCCCTGTCCTTACGCATATTTTAAACACTATAATAATGACACCACATTTTCCATCCTGTTGGAAAGTTGCAAAAGTAATACTGGTCTTAAAAAAACCTGCCACTCGGTTATCTCAACAAGAGTTAAACCAATATCTATTTTATCTTTCTTATCGAAAGTATTGAAGAAGGTCCTTCATAACCAAATATCAGTTTTTATATCTGCACATAAACTTTTGAGCCCTCGACAATCGGGTTTAAGACAAAACCACAGTTGTGTTTCAGCCATCCTTAAGGTTTCAGACGATATTAAAACGGCAATTGATGGTGATCTGTTATCATTCTTAGTGCTGCTGGACTTCTCCAAGTACGGGTAAACGTACTTGCCGACCAAAGTGTTATCACCTTGACGACGTGAGATAATTCCAGTACATGAACTAGGAATATCTCTTCTGACGTGTTTATGGATTGTCGTTTGGTATTTAAGGGTTCCTTTGTTTTGTTTCAGAATTAATTCGACCCCTTACCTCTGGTGGGGAGAAGTCGTAATAATTGATTGAAAGACTGACTCTGTGGTAAAAAAGTAAGTGATTTTATTCTACAAATTAACTGTCTTATATACTAACAAATTGCTTATTTTACAAATCAATACATTCGATTAAAGTCAATATTATTGCTTAATTTCCTAATATGCAATGTGGGCACAATGTGTCATTGACTTGATAAAAAAATAAACATAATGTGCACACACTGCACAATGTGTAAAGAAATAACAATGAATGAAAAAGAAAATGAAAATGTGCACACACTGCACAATAGAAAATGAAATTATTTAAGTGTTTATTATGGATTGAATTATAAATTTAATTGTGACCTACTTAAGGTAGGTAGGAAGTATGAAATGTGTATTGTGTTTATGATTTGTGATAGGTCAGTGTTATAAGAATTGTGCTGGGTGTAAACATACTCCCCGCCTTGAACTATTGTTCAAATGTGCATGGTGCAGGCCTTGTGAATGCGTGGAGCTGGAATCGGGGGGTCCTTCGGACGGTTAATGCGGCTTCTTATGACTCTCCAGATGAAGTGTAGTATTATCACCACTATACAAGATACGGCGAAATAACTGACGATGAACTGATGAGTGTCAGTATTCTTTACTTGCACGAGAGTTTCTTCGAGTCGTTGTTGTGCGATATTCTTCTGTAGTAAGTCCAGTTCGTATGAGCGTCTCTGAAATTGTAGTTGTATGTGATGGTGACTCATCTGGGTTGATTGTGGATAGTTCTGGATGACCTCCGATAAATTACTTGTTGGGACATAGGATGCTCGAGTAGTAAAGGGTGATTTTTTAGCTGGTTTGGTTTTGGCAACACTGGTTTTGACAGCTGACGTGTGTTTAGTACCTTGTGTCACTGTCAAACAGCTTCAGTTTGGTTTGCAATTTAACCATGGATCGTCTTACAAATGAACAACGCTTGCAAATTATTGAATTTTACTATCAAAATTCGTGCTCGGTTCGAAATGTTCATCGCGCGCTGCTTCCATTTTATGATCGGCATTCTCGACCGTCTGAGCAGTCTATTCGGAAGATTGTGACCAAATTTCGCACCAAATTTACTTTGTTGGACATTAAACCACCAACACGTTTACGTACTGTGCGTAGTGAAGAAAATATTGCGGCCGTATCAGCTAGTGTGACAGAAGACCGCGAAATGTCGATTCGGCGCCGTTCCCAGCAGTTAGGCCTTTGTTACAGCACTACGTGGAAAATTTTGCGGAAGGATTTGGGAGTAAAGCCTTTTAAGATACAGCTGGTGCAAGAACTAAAGCCAGCCGACCTACCACAACGCCGAATTTTTGGTGAATGGGCTCTTGGAAAGCTGGCCGAGGATCCGCTTTTTTATCGAAAAATTGTGTTCAGCGATGAGGCTCATTTTTGGTTGAATGGGTACGTAAATAAGCAAAATTGCCGCATTTGGAGTGAAGATCAGCCAGAAGCATTGCAACAGCTACCAATGCATCCCGAAAAAGCCACTGTTTGGTGCGGTTTATGGGCCGGCGGCATAATTGGGCCATATTTCTTCAAAGATGATGCGAATCGCAGCGTTACTGTCAATGGTGAACGCTACCGAGCGATGATAACAAGATACAGCTGGTGCAAGAACTAAAGCCAGCCAACCTACCACAACGCCGAATTTTTGGTGAATGGGCTCTTGGAAAGCTGGCCGAGGATCCGCTTTTTTATCGAAAAATTGTGTTCAGCGATGAGGCTCATTTTTGGTTGAATGGGTACGTAAATAAGCAAAATTGCCGCATTTGGAGTGAAGATCAGCCAGAAGCATTGCAACAGCTACCAATGCATCCCGAAAAAGCCACTGTTTGGTGCGGTTTATGGGCCGGCGGCATTATTGGGCCATATTTCTTCAAAGATGATGCGAATCGCAGCGTTACTGTCAATGGTGAACGCTACCGAGCGATGATATCAAACTTTTTTTTGCCCGAAATGGAAGTTCTTGACTTGCATGATATGTGGTTTCAACAAGACGGTGCCACATGCCACACAGCACGCGAAACAATGGCGCAATTGCGAGGCGAGTTTGGTTAACAGTTAATTTCACGTTTCGGGCCGGTCAATTGGCCGCCTAGATCGTGCGATTTGACACCATTAGATTATTTTTTGTGGGGGTATGTCAAGGCTAATGTCTATAGGGACAAGCCCGCTTCGATTGACGCACTGGAAGCCAACATCCATGCATTCATTCGTGAGATACCGGCCGATATGTGTGAAAGAGTATGCCAAAATTGGACTCAGCGGATGGGCTACCTGAGACGCAGCCGCGGTCAACATTTGCATGAAATTATCTTTAAACATTAAATTGCAAGGTTCAAACTATCGATTCAAATAAATATTTCATTCATTTTTTCGAATTTCTTGTGTTTTTTTTTTAAAAAAAGTTTTAAACCTCTTAAAAAATCACCCATTACTTGTGAAAATGTTATGTCCGTGGATGGTAAATAGGTCTTGTTTTACAATGCACCCAGCTGGGACGGTTAAGATACCAGAGTTGTTCAATCGGATTTGGGTTAGGTTCCCTGCACAAACGACATTTATTAATGATTGAGATCGAAGTGAATATAACCAGTGGTTCGATCGGTGTAATTGTATCCAAAACTGCTCATCTGTAAAGTCTTCGAGTTGACAGGGCGCATGATCGAAAATCTGGTTCATAAGTTTAAACTCACAAATACTGATATTAGAGCCCTTCTGATAAAGTGGATGCTTTTGGTGACACATAATGTCATTTTCTAGAATTGTTGTACATGAGTTAAATTCTGCCTCATTCAATGTGTAGTACTGAGTTCGATGTAGATTTATAATCATGTAATCTGAAGACGGTTTTATTGCAATGAATGAAGTGTTGACTAAGACTGGAACTGGGATCATACTGTATAGTTCATAATGATCGGTTGTGACCAACGGAAGTGATAATTTGAAAATTATGTTCGATCCAACGATTCGTCCTTCTGCTGTCATCAATTTGTAGAACATTGCTAAGTTACCGTTTGTTTCTGGAAGACGTAGTGCTGGTGGCAGATGGGCCTTAATGGTTGTTTTCTCTTGTCGTAATTGTTTGGGATGTATTAGGTTGGCGCTTATTTTTCCATGATGAACGTCTGTGATTAGGTCCAAAAGTAATGTTTGCATTCCTTGAAGATTTGTGGCGCCTAAGAACATTTGAAAACAATGTGCAAGCATTAGCAGGGAGAGTTCTATCTAACACTCCAAATAGTGAATTAGCCAGATTTCCAACTATGCTAATTGCACCACGTTTTGATCTAAGTACATTTTCTTCTAGAAGTCCATCCTTGTCATTTATTTCTTGTATCAAATGTTGAAATTGTTGCAAGAACGTTATGCACGGATCAGCTGGTGTCATCGTTTGGCAGAGTTCTTTAAGTTTGTTGTGGCCTAAGTTTAGCCATTTTAATTCCGCCAGTATGGCCTTAGTTCATAGTATATCACAATGTCCCATTGATCAGAGATTATGTGCGCCATTCCCAAATTTTCGAAGTCAATTCTGGGGGTCGTTTTGAATGGTGATAGATTGACCTGGCTGCACGCGATCATCGGTAGTATTAGTAAGGATAGGTTAGGTTAGGTAGAAGGGCTGACAGTTGATCTTGTTACCGTCACACTTAGATCTATGTAGATCCGTTGTGATACCCTAGGAAGTTGTATCCCACTTAATGTAAAAACCTATGTGTTCTGTTAGCAATCAAGCCAATTAGAGGCATTGACGAAGTTCAGAAGACTGTTCGCCAAAGTTCTAGAAAGATCCTCTAAATCATCAAAGAAATGATTACCTAAGTGTTTCTTTCTTAAGTGACAGAGTGCTGGGCAGTGACAAAGGAAGTGTAAGGTGTCCTCATGTGCTTCTTCATCGCTGCAGCCTCTGCAAAGGTCGTCAGTACTGAGCCTCATTTTCTTTCTGTGGTATCCCAGTAGGTTGTGTCCGGTGATTATGCTGACAAGGGAACGAAGATGTTTTTTGTTCATTTGCATAATTTTGTCTGTCCTCTGCTTATTGAAATTGGGCCACAATTTTCTAGTTGTGGCGCATGTTTCAAGCAGGTTCCATCTTTCATTGTTTTTTTCTGATATTTTGTTACCAATATCCTGTTTGATGTTACAGTTCGGTACTTTAATATGTCGTTCGGCTTGACTTGAATCAAGTGACGATCCCGTTCTCGCCAGTTCATCAGCTCTTTCGTTTCCTTGTACATTGCTGTGACCAGGAACCCAGCAGAGTCTAATGTTATGCTGCATGCCAAGAACCCTAAGCCCTTCGCGACAGCAATTTACAAGCTTCGAATGTATTTCGGTGGCGGAAATTGCTTTAATTGCTGCTTGGCTATCAATAAAGAGGGTGATGTCAGCTCGTGGTATCGCCATCATTGATATTTGCGTAGCTGCTATGGTCACTGCCAAGACCTCAGCTTGGAAGACGCTGCAAAATTCTGGAAGTCTGAAGGAGCTAGCTAGTCCCAGAGTTTCCGAGAAGATTCCTGCACCAACTCCAGTGTCCATCTTAGAACCATCAGTGAAGACGGTTATCGTAGATTCGTTACTGAGAGGTTGGTTGTTTTTCCACTCCTCTCTATTAGGAAAAGAGGTAGTGAATGGTCTGTCGAAGTTTAAATGGGGTGTTATGTAGTCTGTGCAAACATTAATTCCCACATATCTCTGAAGAATCTGAGTATGACCCGTTGTGCTTTGCTTCCAGCAGTTAGTTGGCTTAGTCGCAAGGCACTGTATGCTGCTGATTCTTGCACGAATAGATCTAAGGGTTTCAGGTTGAGTATCGCTTCCAGCCCCGCTGTGGGGGTGGTTTTCAACGCCCCTGTAATACCTACGCATGCTAATCTTTGAACTTTTGTTAAGATTTTCAGGTTTGTTGTTTTCTCTGTCGCGTTCCACCAAACTAGATTACCGTAGGTTAGTATCGGTCTAACTATTGCCGTGTACATCCACCTGATAATTTTTGGGTTTGGTCCCCAGGATTTTCCGAAAATCCTGTTGCAGGAATAGAATGCGACCATAGCTTTCTTTGCTCTTTCTTTGGTGTTGAGACACCAGTTCAGTTTCTTATCAAGGATCACACCAAGGTATCTGGCCTGATCTGAGATTTTGAGTGGTGTCCCTTCTATTGATGGTAGTCTAAACATTGTTATTTTCCTTCTGTTAGTGAAGAGAACCAATTCTGTTTTCAATGGATTAACCATTAGACCACATTTCTTTGTCCAGTTGTTGACCTTTGACAGGGCAAACTCGATCTGTTCACTTATAGTGGATGGGAATTTTCCTGTCGCAAGTAGTGCTAGGTCGTCCGCATAGGCTACTACTTTGACTCCACTATATTTTAATTTTACAAGAATTTCGTTCATAACTAGTATCCAAAGAAGTGGAGAGAGTACCCCTCCCTGGGGTGTTCCTCTAGATGTGGATACTTTTAAACGTGATTCTCCAAGTTCTGTATTTATATGCCTGTTTCTTAACATGCACATAGTCCAATTTATAATTGAACTTTCTATATTCAGCTCTACAAGGGTTCTCTTAACTGCATCACTTTCCACATTATTGAATGCTCCTTCAATATCCAGAAAGGCAGCGAGAGTGTATTCCTTGTCTTTGAGAGTTTTTTCAATTGTATTAACAACACAGTGAAGTGCTGTTTCTACGCTTTTGCCTTTTGTATAGGCATGCTGCATTGGAGAAATTACCTCCGGGTTCAGTGTGCTGCGAATATAGATGTCCAACAGTCTTTCGAAGGTTTTAAGAGTAAACGACGTGAGACTGATTGGTCTATAGTCTTTAGCTTCCGTGTGACTAGGTTTACCAGCCTTCGGGATGAAAACAACCTTGACTTCACGCCATACTTTAGGTACATATCCCCATCTGAGGCTGCTTGAGAATATGTTTTTTAGGTGCGGAGTAATGAGGTTTTCACTTTTTTGTAACATCATTGGAAAGATGCCATCTAGTCCCGGGGATTTATAAGGGGAGAAAGAGTTTATTGCCCATTTAATCTTGTCTTCCGTTACAATATCCGACGGTGCTCTGTGCTCTGTATGGATCTCACTCACCTGGTTATAGCTCGGGTTAGAGTTACACCCGGGAAAATGAGCATTAACTAAGAGTTTAAGAGTTTCACTGCATGATTCTGTCCAACGACCATTTGGTTCTTTTAGGGAACCCAAGGTAGTTGGCTCTTTAGAGAGAATTTTCCTTAGTCTAGCTGATTCATTGGTGCCTTCTACTTCATCGCAGAAGGTTCTCCACGAGCTTCGTTTGGCTCGCTGTGTTTCAGCTTTGAATTTTCTTTGACTGGATTTGTAGTTCTCCCAGTCTATGTCTAATCTAGTGTGTTTGGCGATATTGAAAAGTCGCCTAGTTTCTTTCCTAATATCGCCCAGTTCTTTTGTCCACCAAGGTGGTTTTTTGTTGCCTTTACTACCTGATTTTAAAGGACATCCTGTGACAAAAGCATTGCTGAGTATTTCTGTGAATTTCTCGGCAGCTTTGTCTAAGTTATCAGGATTATCAATTTCATTGGTATTAAGCAATGTGATTCTATTCTCTACTTCCCCATTAAAAATATACCAGTTAGTTTTCCTAAAATTTCTAAAAGGTTTTTGAGAATTTGTTGTGTTAAGTATAAAGAATTCAATTAACCTATGATCGGAAAAAGATTCTTCCTTAAGTACTTTCCACTGTTCTATTGAGACGGTATTCGAGTTGCTCACAAGGGTGATATCGAGTACTTCCTCGCGGTTCTTAGTCACAAATGTTGGTTCATTACCTCTATTCGCTACTAGTATGTTATTTCCTATGATAAATTCAAAAAGAGACTCACCTCGATCGTTGATGTCGGTGCTCCCCCATTGAGTATGATGTGCATTAGAATCACATCCTATCACAAGGTCCCATTTCTCCACAGCTGCGCGTTCAACAAGTTGGGACGTGATATTTGCAGGTGGTCCCTCCGTTCCATCGTAAGGCATATAGCATGATGCCAAGATAAGCGGTGGAAGCCCATCGCGCTCCAACTTTATCGCAGTTTGGTCTAGGTTACTGTATGTAGATAAAAGAAAGAGATTAATCTGTTTTCTAGCTACAATACATGCTCTATGATTACTAATTGTACCTGCAAAAGAGGATTTAAACAAAGTCAGTCCCTTTGAGTGGAGCCCCCTAATTTTGCCGCCTGATACCCAGGGTTCTTGAACTAGGGCAATGTCTATTTGTCTACTCTCCATGAAGTAGACCAGGTTGGCGCTGGCAGATTTACTGTGATGAAGATTTATTTGTACAAATTTCATTATAAGTTTTTAACTACCACCCCCTTATTTACCTGTTTTTTCATATTGGCTATCATCCTGAGCTTGCATCGGTTTATACCGACGCGTACTTTGTAGCCAATTTTCCGAAGAAGTGGCATCGATTTGTGGCTTGAACTCACGATTACTTCGGTGCCATCTTTGGTGGGTTCGCCAACCTTAACAACCTCCCAATTCTGGCTGAGTTGGTCGGTGTTGAGGGACTTGAGGTACCGCTCTATCCTGTCACTTGGTATCACGGGTCCTCTCAGTGTCAGCACTGCTTTTGGCCTACTAAGTTCGCTGATTTCCTTCTTGCTGATCAGACGAAGGTCAGCGTTTGGCCAAGGAGCTTCGGTCTTCTCGATGAACTCTCGGAGCCATGTGAGAGTGTTGCCATCTTCACATGTCATCACCTTGAATCCATGGACAGTGCTGAGGTTACCGAATAGCGGCGGAGGCCTGTTTTTGACGATAGCCTCATTTACCCCGTCCAGAATTCGGAGTTCCATCAATTGCCATTGATCATCCGTCAGTTTCCTTGAAGGGTTGCCAAAGTCTGCTATCGCAGTTTGTTGGCCCTCCATGGTCACCCGGGAGAATTTGGCTTTCTTCTTCTTGTTCCCTGGTGAGGGAACAGCTGGTGACGTTGTGTCGTCGTGCCTAGCTCTTTTGGAACCGCTCGCGGTTGGATGAGGGCTAGGCGGGGGCAAGAGGCCATCCTTTCCTTTCCCTTTCACCTTCCTTTGAGCTGTCCTCGAGTTCGGCTCGTCCTTAGTTCGTCTGTCCGTACTATCTGTCCGTGACTTAGTGTCGTCATGCCTAGCTTGATAGGACGTACCCGCAGTTGGGTGAGAGCTAGGTGGAGGCAAGAGGTCGTCCTTTCCTTTCTTAACCTTTCCTTGGGCAGTCCTCAAGTTCGGCTCGTTCTGGGTCAGTCTGTCCGTACCCGTATCATCCGTCCGTGACGGATTGTCGTCTTGCCTAGCTTGGTTGGACGAACCCGCAGTTGGGTGAGAGTCAGGCGGAGGCAAGAGGCCATCCTTTCCCTCCTTCACCCTTCTTTGAGTAGTCCTCAAGTTCGGCATGTCCTCAGTACGTCTGTCCGTACCCGTGCTAACTGTCTTAGTCGAAAGTCTCTGAGTACATCTCTCCAGAGCTAGCTTTTCCTTGGCCGTTAAGGATTCAGGATTTCTTTTAGCTAGCCGCCGGAGGATCCTCTCAGCGTTCCGTTTTTGCCTGCGGAGTATCTGACTTTCGTTCAGGAGACCTGTCACCTTGCGCTTGCAACGCTCAGCTCGGGCCTCCACAACTGTCTTCTCGGTGTCCATTGTTGAGTCAGTCGGTTTGCAATCCCCTGTGTGAGAGGAGGTGGACGCATTCAGACTGCATTCAGGGTTGTGGTTCCTAATGCAACCCGAGTGCGATTCCTCCAACTCGACCACTTCCGGTTCATGCGTCCTGTCTTTTGGTATGTCCGTCTTTGCAAGCACAGCCGATGAGGCCAACCCCTTCCTTACCTGGGATTTACCAGCAGGGGGTTCGGGTGGTCCCATCAGCGTGTGCACGCGTGTGCCCTGCACAGAAGGAGCCTTCTCCGGTGTTAAGACAGTAGGCCCAACCTCCTTTGCAGACTCTTCCTGCAGAAGCGCACGCGCGTTATGCAATCGTTTCCGTTCAAGTTCCGTAAGTTCTTCCCAACTCCTTGTGCCAAGTCGTTCAATCACTCTTCTGCAGTTGCGGTATTTACTCCGCACCGAAGAAGAAGATAACCGTGAGATGCTGGAGCTGGCAACGGAAAGGCAGTCACTGATGTCGTCAGTGTCAACAGTTACGATGCTGGCCCCATCATCCACACCGAGATTGGCAAAGGGGTTGAGAAGAAGGTCTTCCTCTTCCTGAGTCAATTCCGTCGTTGTGTCGTTCTTGTCTTTGTTATCGTTTGCGTTTTTTGTCACTGGCGACTTCTCCCTTCGTTCGATACGAGGGGCCAAGCCCACGCCGGTAGCCGCGACTTCTACCGACGGTTTAGCGTATATCCCCGCTAGTTTGTTTTGTCTTTTGTGTGTGTTGTCCATAGTTTTTACGTTTGGGTTCCTCTTAGTTGGCCTAGAATCTTCAGCTGTCCAGCTGCGGATCCCTTAATCAGTCAGTCCGTACTATCTGTCGTCCGTACTTGCCGTCATGCCTAGCTTGATTGGACGTACCCGCAGTTGGGTGAGAGCTAGGCGGAGGCGAGAGGCCGTCCTTTCCTTTCTTCACCTTTCCTTGAGCAGTCCTCAAGTTTGGCTCATTCTAAGTTAGTATGTCCGTACCCGTATTATCGTTGTCTTGGTCTTGCTTAGCCTGGTTGGTCATAATCGAAGTTGGGTTAGGGATGGGCGGAGGCAAGAGGCCATCCTTTCCCTCCTTCACCCTCCCTTGAGCAGCCACCAGGTTCGGCTCGTCCTCAAGCAGATCCAGGAGGTCCACAGCTGGCCAGCTGAAGACCTAAACGTAAGCCTCCCCACCACTACAAGGTGGAAACCCGTCGGGGAGGATTAGTAAGGATATGAGTACTGTAGTACAAACATTGAAGGGGTTGTATCTCCTTTTCTTTGGGGGTGAGCTTATGTCATGATCTTGTTCAATCTCGCCGTCTTCAAGTTCCTCGATTGGTTTAGAGGATGTTGCAATAAATGTCGATGCATGCTGGTCTGTGTTCTCTTCTGTTTCATTTGTCTGGATGGGTAATGGAGCTAGTCTGTGTATTGGCCTTCGTAATATATTAGTTGCAGTCTGGATCTCAGCAACTCTTACCGCTCCATCTGCACCAGGGAATGTCTGAATTACTCTTCCGAGTGGCCATTTCATGACCGGACAGTTGTCTTCTTTGATAATGACCATTGTCCCGGGAAGTAGGTTTTCACATTTTCGTTGCCATTTATGTCTTTGTTGAAGTTCATGAAGATACCCAGTATGCCATCTTTTCCAGAATTCGTCTTTGATGTCTAAAATAATTTTTAGTTGTTTCGAAAGCTTGACCTTAAGTGTTTCGGCAGTTGGATCGGTTGGATTAGTTAATGGTTCGCCTATGATGAAATGTCCTGGTGTAAGTGCCGTTAAATCATTGGCATCGTTTGACATTGAAGTGATGGGTCGAGAGTTTAAAATTGCCTCAATTTCTATCATTATGGTTTCAAGTTCTTCATAGGTTAGTGAGGCGGAACCTAAACATCGATACAGAAGATATTTTGCTGATTTCACAGCAGCTCCCAGAGACCTCCGAAGTGTGGTGCTCTTGGAGGTATGAAATGAAACTCTATTCCCTTTGATGCGAACGTATTTTGAATCTTGTCTTGTGCCCCCTGGGTGTGTATGTGGCTTACCAATTCCTGTAGTTGATTATTTGCACCAACAAAATTGGTAGCATTGTCACAATATATGTTTTGACAATTGCCTAGCCTTCCGATGAATCTTTTCAAGGCGGCGATAAATCCATTAGTTGACAGGTCTGTTACTTATTCTAGATGGACCGCCTTTGTGGAGAAACAGCAAAACACAGCAATATAGGTCTTCTGTGGATGTTTCCCTCTTACCTTGTAGTGTTTCTTTATTGGCCCGCAAAAATCAACTCCGGAGTTCAAAAAAAGACGTGCGGACTGTACTCTATGTGATGGGAAATTTCCCATCATTTGGGTTAATAGTCTTGGTTTGGCTCTGGTACATCTGACACATTTATGAACAACTGCTCTAGCTAGTGTTTTTCCCTTGATGGGCCAAATTTTTTATTTCATTGTTGCTAATAACGCTTGGGGGCCGCAGTGTAAATTTTCCTTGTGATAGGAATCCATCAACATCTTTGTGGAGGGATGAGAGTAAGGCAAAAGTAGTGGATGTTTGGATTCAAATGATAATGATGATGCTTCAAGACGGCCTCCAACCCTTAGAGCTCCCTCTTCATCGACAAATGGGGATAAGCTGGTGATTGGACTGCCCTTTGGTGTTTCAGTGAACCGTTATAGGTGTTTGATGTCTTGGTCAAATTCTTCTCCTTGCATGGTTTTGACTATGTAAATGAGGGCCTTATATAGTTCTGTTGGCCTGAGGGATCATCCTTTTTGATAAGTACGTCTTTTCTTGCAGCTCTCAAATTATGAAAATAGCGAAGAATATATGCCACAACTCGCTGTAATCTTCTGAAGTCATTGTGGTGCTCAATCGAATAAATAAAGCTGGCTGGTTGTTCTATAACTGATAACGTCTGTGTTGTAGCTCTTTTCTCCAGATCAGTTTCTTGGTGTATGGTGGAGGCCATGATGTTTCTGCTCCATGGAGATAGAAGGGTCCATAAAACCATAAATTGCATGATGCTAACTTATCAGCTGGAACTCCACGCGACAGTAAATCGGCAGGATTGTCTCTGGAACGAACGTGCCGCCAATATTGAATTGATGTGAGTCTCTGAATGGATGATAATTCGGTTTGCAACAAATGTGTGAAAAGATGATGACGAGGAGTTGATCCAACCAAGCACTATCTCAGAATCTGTCCACATAAAGGTCGGGCAGGACTCTAAATGTAGATCTTTGTTTATACGGTGAACTAACTCTGCTGCCAATGTTGCAGCACATAACTCCAGACGTGGGATCGTTAGCTTTTTTACTGGAGCTACCCTTGATTTGGCACACAGTAATCTAAAGGTGATGGTTTTGTCTTTGTTGATTGCTCTTATGTATATGGCTGCTCCATATGCCTTCTCGGATGCATCAGCAAATGCATGGGCCTGCACGGAATTTGGGGTCCTATGTCAAAAATGTGTCGATCGATTCTGATGTCTCGTAAATGATTTAAATTGTCTCGGAATTTGGACCATTCGACCTGTAGTTCTTTGGGAAGAGGGGTGTCCCAGTCGAAACCACATATCCAGAGTTTTTGTAAGAACATCTTTGCTGTAACGATGACTGGTCCCAAAAATCCAAGTGGATGGAACAGTTGTGATATGTCACAAAAAGGCCGTTCGCTTGGTGATTTTTTCAGTTTTGCTGTGTTGAATGCGTACCACAAATGTGTCGGAATTAGGGAGCCAACCTTGACCAAGAGTTTTGATTTGTGTTGTGTTATTTATATCTAAGTCAAGCTGCAGGGCGACGTCATCAATTGGAATGTTTTTCAACAGGGTTTGATCATTGGCACACCATTTTGTGTGAAACCAGCGGACCTTAGCAAGGCATCTAGTTGCTCTCGCATTTCAATTGTTTCAGACAAGCTGTCGGACCCTGTCATAACATCGTCAACATAGAAATTCGTTCTTAATACTTCTGCGCCAAGGGGGTATTGAGTCATGCCGTCTGAAGCCAACTTCTGTAAACATTTCGTGGCCAAATATGGTGCTGAGGTTGTCCCATATGTGACCGTGTTGAGTTGATACACTTGAAGTTCTTCTGATGGATGATTTCGCCATAGAATTAATTGGAATCGTCTATCATCTTGATTGATATCTGAAGTAAACACGTATCGGTGCAGACGGAACCGAAGAAGAGTTGTTAAAAACTCATCTTGGATGGTCGGTCCATTTGATAATATGTCGTTCAGGGATATGTTGCTTGTCGTTTTTGCAGATGCATCAAATACCACTCTTAGCTTAGTTGTAGTGCTATCTGGCTTAAGTACACAGTGATGTGGTAAGAAATAGTGAGTTCCATGAACCTGAGTGATGTCAATCTCTTCCATGTGACCCAATCTGATATATTCTGCCATAAAATTTGAATATTGTTCTTTCAAATTGTCTTGTTTGTCTAATCTTTTTTCCAAGGAATTGAATCTTTGAAGAGCAAGGTTTTTAGATTTACCGTTGCCTTCTTGTCTGCCTTGAATGAGAGTCGAACGACGAATCGCCCGTCCGAGTTTCTGATAGTGTTTTCTGCGACATGTAGTTCGCATTTTCTTTCTTCGTTTGTGAAAGACTCTCTTGAAACCGTTTGCATCTCTTCTACCTTCCAGAATTTTTCTATATTTTCATGGAGTTCGTCTTCGATGGAGATTCCGCAAAATGGTTGTTTGTCGCGATGTTCCGTCTAATTTACCGGCCACTACCCATCCAAGATGTGTATTTTGGAGGCTTGGTAGGCCTGGTCCTATGGTGATATATCCAATTGCAAGGAATTGATAGTATAATTCCGCTCCAAGGAGGATATCAATTTGTCCAGGTTCATTGAAGTGCGGATCTGCCAATTTTAATTCGTTTGGAATGTGCCAAGAGGCAGTGTTGATTCTTCGAGTTGGTTGAATTGGAGTAATTTGTCGTAAGACAAAGGCCTCTAAGTTGGCAGTAAAGTCAGATATCCTGGATCTTAATGTGAGATTTACTCTTTTGGTTGCTTGTCTGGTTCCTTCACCAATTCCAAGAATTCCCATTGTTTCGGAAAATTCAGGAATATTTAGTTTTTTTGATATTCTTTCTGTAATGAAATTAAGTTGTGAACCAGAGTCAAGCAATGCTCGGCAGTTCACGATGGTCCCTTCACTGTCCTCTTTTTTTTTTCGCGATGCATAGTTGTATGATGTTTTCTCTTACAGATTTGACATCTTCTCGGTGACAAGCAATTTGAAGTGAAGTGTCCTGTTTTCAGACAGTTTATGCAAAGCTTCTTTTCCTTAGCATATTCACTTTTTTGATACACTCCCTTCTGCAAAAATGTTTTACATGTGTAGAGTGCATGGTCGCCTTTACATAACTCGCATTTGATGGTATTCAGAGTTGAATGGTAGGCTCTGGACAAGGGAGCTCTTGTTTGGTATGGTGGTTTCTGTTTGCCTTCCTTACACTCCGGATTTATTGTTTCCATTGATTGGAATCTTTTCTCAATGAACTGCAGTAGTGGCTCTATCTCTTGGATTTCACGAGGCTTTGTCAAGGCTTGTTCGTATAATCGTTGTGATTCTTTTTCCAATTTTTGGAGAATGATATATGCCACCAATGTTCCACAATTTTTTGTATCTATGCCCAAATTTTGTATTGCTGATATGCACTCTTGCGTTGTGTCTAGAATCTTCTTTAATGAATTAGCTGATTCTGTTGAGCTTGTTGGTTGATTCATTAGTTTTTGCATGTATGTTGTGAAGATCAATCTCCTGTTGTCGTATCGCTGTTCTATTAACTTCCAGGCTGTTGTATAGTTATCTGCTGTGACTTGAAGATGTTTAATTATGCTGCCTGGTTCTTCAGTTAAGTGCGTCTTAAGATACTGCATTTTCTGGATCGAGTTTAATGAATGGTTGTTATGTACCAGAGTCTTGAAGAGATCATAGAACGATGGCCAAGAATCATAACGTCCATTGAATGTTGGAATGTTGATTCTTTCTAGTTTGACCTCGATATTGCTGCTTCCATTTTGGTCTTTCTTATTTGCCCTTTCTTTTGTCTCGATTGCAATTTCTTGGTACATCTCTTCTATTTCAGCAAATTCATCCTGTTTTAGGTAGTCTGATTCGTCTGGAGCGGTGGTGTTTGCTATTATGTCATCGTGAGTTTGCCTGATGTCGTTCCAGTACTGTTCTAAGGTTTTAAGGTATTGCTCGCATGCCAGATTTGACAGTGGTTGAGATAACCCTTCCTTCAGCTTGTTGTATAAACGTAAAAACATGGCTATTTTATTTTCTTGCCGTTTGTATCGTTGTTTTTGTGGAGTTAGGTCTTGGTTATTTGGTTCTTCTGTCTTTCCGTTGTCTTTATCTTTTTCATTGTTGGCATCGTTGATTGCTTGGTGAGCATTTTCAATGAGTTTGAGCATCTCTTCGTATATGGTGTTTATTACATCAAAGTAGCCGCCTTCGATGTATTGATGATTCTCATCTTGGTAGGTTTCGTGAATCACAGTGTCATTCATAACGAATTTATCCCATTGTTCCTTCAAGGCTTGACGTTGCTTTGTTAGATACTCCGGGGTAATTCGTATTTTTGGTGATTTTTTGAAATTTCTAAGGAGACCTTCAATCACCTCTCCGGTTTCCTTCTGTTTTTGGAATAGTTTTGCCATCTCTCTTTTTACTAATTGTGTACGGCTGTTTGAGGATGTTTACGGATGCGGATGATGGTTGGTTGGTTGCCTTAGATTCACTTGCTTGATTAAGTCGCTGGTTTGCTTGAGGATATTGGATGCCTTAGATTCGCTTGCTTGATATTGTGGCTGGTATGCTTGAAGATATTGGATGCCTTAGATTCGCTTGCTTGACATTTGCTGCTGCTTCCTCTGATGAACAAAAAGAAGCCTTAACCAAAATACTACCCAAATCACGTCGGGGTCACCAAAATGTACGGGTAAACGTACTTGCCGACCAAAGTGTTATCACCTTGACGACGTGAGATAATTCCAGTACATGAACTAGGAATATCTCTTGTGACGTGTTTAGGGATAGTCGTTTGGTATTTAAGGGTTCCTTTGTTTTGTTTCAGAATTAATTCGACCCCTTACCTCTGGTGGGGAGAAGTCGTAATAATTGATTGAAAGACTGACTCTGTGGTAAAAAAGTAAGTGATTTTATTCTACAAATTAACTGTCTTATATACTAACAAATTGCTTATTTTACAAATCAATACATTCGATTAAAGTCAATATTATTGCTTAATTTCCTAATATGCAATGTGGGCACAATGTGTCATTGACTTGATAAAAAAATAAACATAATGTGAACCCACTGCACAATGTGTAAAGAAATAACAATGAATGAAAAAGAAAATGAAAATGTGCACACACTGCACAATAGAAAATGAAATTATTTAAGTTTTTATTATGGATTGAATTATGACTTTAATTGTGACCTACTTAAGGTAGGTAGGAAGTATGAAATGTGTATTGTGTTTATGATTTGTGATAGGTCAGAGTTATAAGAATTGTGCTGGGTGTAAACACATAGGATACTCATATCAAAGTTAAAGGAACAGTATCGGTTTTCAAATACTGCAGCAAATATGATTCTTTCATATGTAAGTGGGAGAAGCCAATCAGTGGTTGTCGATGATAAAATATCCCGTCCCTTAAACCTTCGCTTAGGAGTTCCACAGCGATCGATTCTTGGTCATGTACTATTCACATATTAAATGACCTTCCACTCCAGGTTAAATACTCCTCTCTAGATTTGTATGCTGACGATGCTCAGGTTCGATTAAGTTGCAAGCTTGGTTTGATTGAGGATGGCGCCAATAAATTAAACACTGATATGAGAAGCATATTAAATTGGTCATAACATAAATAACCTGGTCCGCAACCCAGGAAAGTCTAAATGCTTAGTCATTTATAAAAGTAAACTTGATTACAGCTACTTTCTTAGCATACATCTTGGCAGTCAACAGCTGGAATACGTCGAGAAAGCCAAGAACTTAGGTATTCTGTTCAACCGCACTCTTACTTGGGATGACCATGTTCAAATGGTTATTAAAAAAGTATATGGATCTCTTAGAAGTCTCTCGTTATCAAAGCACTTTACTCCTCAGCATATTCGGCTTAGCTTAGCAAAAACATTAATCATCCCGATTATAACATATGGATGCCAAGTTGTAAGTACCCATAACTCAGAAACGAAAAGAAACTTGACAGTAGCGTTTAATAATGTTATTCGTTATGTATATAATCTCAAGCGATATGACCATGTTTCAAGCTACACAAACAACATTCTTGGGTGTGGTCTTTACACATATTTAAAATACCTTACCCTTAAAACACTGAATACAATTATAATCAGTAAGGAGCCATCATACCTATTTGAAAAAATTCAGTTTATAAGCTCGACTCGTTCATTTTCATTTATGTTGCTACAACCAAGATTTACTTGTAGGAACTCGGAACGTCAATTTTTTGTCATTGTTGTCAGGCAGTGGAATAGTTTACCCTATGTCATTAAAAAACTTCGCGGCACCACGCAGTTTGATGCGGTCCTATTCAGGTACTTGGCAGTACATTAAAAATTAAAATAAAGTTTTAACTTAAAAAGTGACAAAAGGTAAATTAATTAAAAATCAAATAAAACATTATGTATCTTGCTTGTCATTTTCTACTTTGAACTTCTTTTTGTATAAAAATGTAATTTAAACTAAATTAAATGCACCCTCAACTCTTACTAATTATTATAGGCTTAGAAGCCCATTGTAAAGGATTTAATTGAAATAAATGAAATAAAATGAAACTGATAGTTATGCAAAATTTCTATAGATATGTTATAATGGATTTATTTTGGCGCTGGTAGTTTTTTGACGCGTGTGGAGGCGATGTTGTTATGGTGAAATCTGTTAAATCTGTCGTTTATTATTCAATTACCGATGCTAAACAGAGTTGCGGAACGATTCTTTTTCTTGTCGGAACTAGTGCCTGGAACGATGTCCGCGGAACTGTTAAGGTTTTGCAAATTACCCATCATGTTAATGAATGCGTAAAGGTATTTTGTTGGTGTTTAGTTCCATGTCTATTTGCTAATTTAGTTCTATATAAATTATGCATAGTTCTTTTCATTGATTGTTGGAATATTAGGCACGAGTACGATAACTTTGGCGCCTAAAATTGATAATGGTTTTTTGTAGAGGGGCAAAAACAAGCATTTTTCTTACTAGGACGGGGGGGGGGGGTCTATCTCCCCCCGTTTAGGAGGTAGTGGCAATTTTAGAAAAAAAATTACTTAAAATAAAAAATATTAAAAACCGACGGCAACACTTACAATGAAGTACTATTCCGGTTTTGAAAGCCAGAAATATGTTTTTTAATCTTAAATCTAAATTAAGTTATATTTATCCATATTTTTTGAAAAATTCGTATGCAAACTCACAATTTGATACAAAAAATGAAAAAAAAAGTTTAGGCCAATTTTTTTTTAAATTGTGAAATGAAGTGCTGAATTGACTTTTTGTAGTCAATGCGTATATTAATTCTTAATCGAACACCAGAAACCGAAGGGTCTTATGTTTTCTAGTTTTTGAGAAAATTGAAAATTACTAAAACTACATGTTTATGAGATTTTTGTTTTTTTGGTATTTACGGTGATGGCAACAGCGCGATAACTAAGGCCCCCTAAAATAATAACGAATTTGTATAGAAAGGTAAAATACAAGCATTTTTGGCGTTGAGGGGGGGGTCTATCTCATTCCGTTTAGGCGGGAGGGGCAATTTTTGATAAATTATTTAACATAAAAAAAATAGATTTAAAAACAACGGCAACACTTACAATACAAAATTATAGATTTTCAGAAAGCCAGAAACTAGTTATGGTAATTTTCGATTTTCTCATAATCTAAAAGACATAAAACCATCTACTTTTCAGTGTTCGATTAAGAATTTATAAGGACATCAAATAATTGTGAGTGTTGCAAATTCAGTAATAAATTTCACAGTTTTGAATAAAAAAAACAGTAGGTACATTTTTTAAATTTTTTTTAAATAGGTAAATTTTGAGTTTGAAAGTATTTTTTTCAAAAACCAGACACAAATAACTAGGTTGAAACAAATGACAAAACAACAAGTTTCTGGTTTTCTGAAAATCTATAATTTTGTAAGTGTTGCCGTTGTTTTTAAATATTTTTTTTTTAATTTTAACTAATTTGTCGAAAATTGCCCCTCCCGACTAAACGGAATGAGATAGGCCCCCCTCCCCATCGCAAAAATGCTTGTATTTTACCTTTCTATACAAATGCGTTATTATTTTAGGGCGCCCTAGTTATCGCACTGGTGCCATCACCGTAAATACCAAAAAACAAAAATCTCATACAAATTTAGTATTAGTACTTTTCTCAAAAACTTGAAAATTTAAAACCCTTCGGTTTCTTGTGTTCGATTTAGAATTAGCGTTGACCACAAAAAGCCCATTTAGCAATTCATTTCACAATTTTGAAAAAAAAATAGTCTAAACTTTTTTTTCATTTTTTTTATCAAAATTTTGAGTTTGCATATGAATTTTCAAAAACTATTGATATAAATAATTAAATTTAAATTTAGGATTAAAAAACAGATTTCTGGCTTTCAAAACCGGTATAGTACTTTATTGTAACTGTTGCCGTCGGTTTTTAATGTTTTTTTCATTTAAAGTCATTTTTTTCTGAAATTGCCCCTACCTCCTAATCGGGGTGAGCTAGACCCCCCCTGTCTCCCCCCCCCCTCCTTTCTTCGATCAATTATATGAAAAAATTTATTTTTTTTTGTATATTCCACTTTAAAAGTCAAAAAAACAACTTTCTTGATAAAAAAATAATATTTTATATTATTTTACAATACGAAGGCAACCTACGTTTGTCTCTTTAAAAAGAAATATACAAACTACTTGCAAGAGTGTCACTTCAAAACTATTTCTTTACATTTTTTTGTGATTTGTAACATAAAAACACAATTGTTCGTAAAAAAAACTTTAGAAGAATAACCTTAAAATAGTTACATCCAAATACTTAACTATTAACAAAATATGCCCAGAATACGCAAACAAGTTTTTTAGTCATATACCTATTGAATAAAAATTAAAAAAAAAAAAACATATTTTTGTTGTAATAGCATCGAAGCTCTATATAAATAAAAAAAATGACAAATTAATAAAATCTCTTAACTCACTCCTAATATTACAAGAAAAGAGGCAGCGAAAATAAGTAAAGTTATTACTTAAAATCATAACCGTTAACTTAGCTCTCATTAAACAAAACGTGAGAAATCACTCTCGCTCTCGATCTGTTAATCAGTAATTTTTGTTTGATTGTTCGTTGACGTTGACTTAATGCAAGTGTAGAAAAGCGCGCGAAACTAAAATATCGGAAAATATATTAAATAAGTACACCTTTTAAATATTTACTGTCATATATTTGGTAGAAAAATATTTTGAAATATTTTTTCATACTTGTTGTGATTTAAATCTGTGTGCCGAATATTTAAATTTTCAAAATGAAAAATTGTTGTGTTTGTGAGATTCACGATGAATCTACAAAAGTTAATCACTTTACGGACGTAACTTTTAGTACACTCTCTATTGAATCCAAAGAAACTCTTGGCTATCATACAAAGTGTTATAGAAAACTGAATATAAATCAAAATAAGTTAAGTCCATCAAATAAATCATCCATTAAAAAACGCAAGACATCAACTATTGACTCAACCGTAAGTAGAAACTTGCTTATTTACAACGCTATTAATAGGTAGATATTAATGGTGAAAACAGAAATCAGTAAGATATTTAATTTTTACCTAATTTACCGCAAATAATACAATCGCGTAAAACCATTTTTGACAATAATCTATTAGTCTATTAAAGTAATACTTGCACACCATAATATGCATACAAAAAAAAAAACAAAACGAAAATGCCTCCAACATCGTCTTTGAGTTGCTGAAAACAAAGATTTAAATTGTTATTAATGTAATAATGCAGTCAATATAAGTTCAAGTAATACAAATTTTATTATTATCAGGCTCAATCATCCAGTTCAAGTATGATGTTAATGTCAAACAATGTGCAAGAAAGTGTGCCCAGAGAAGAACAAAATTTCCCTGAAGTATTTCTTAAATAAATTTAAAAATATTTTTTTTTTTTTAAATTACTTTTGCCTTTATATAGGCTCAAATACGTATATCACCTTTGTATTCAGACGCACATGAACAGGGAGAAGTCTATGATCTCACAGCTTCACATAGTTCAAACATCTATGAAGTAAATAAAATTATTTTCATTTTAGTTTTAGCCTCGACCGAGTACCTCGGTTGATGTATTAGATGAAAGTGAAACTCAATCACTACCGCTTTGTCAGCCACCGACTGAATCACCAGGACAAAGTAAATTTAAGAAATGTATTTTTTGTAATCAAGTCATTAAAAACAAAGGACTTCGAAATCAAAGTGTATCAATTTGTAATAATGCGGAAATGATTAAAACTACAAAGAAAATAGCTGAAAAATTTGAAGATATCAATGTTCTTAATAGTTTGAAAAATTGTAAAAATTTTGCATACCATCCAATGTGTAGAAATAAAATCATTAAACATTATAATAAGCTGGAAAATACAAATTTACATAAAGAAGGTAATTGGCACAAGCTCAGAGCTATTCATAAAAATGCATTTGAAGCGTTATCAGTCTTTATTTATGAAGAGATTGTTCAAAATGAACATATAATTTACTTAAAAGATTTATTTTTAAGATACAAAGCATTACTGCTAGAAATCAGTGATAGTTATTCAGCGAATTTTGATTTTGATAGCTTTAAGCCACAACATTTACAAAGTAAAATAGAAAGTGTCCACGGTAGTCTTGTTATAATTAGGTTTTCTGATACATATAATAAAAAAAAAATTGTTTACAAAAACGGAATTGATGTTAATAAGCTAGTCAACGACTCCTTATTTTTAAAATCAGCTGAAGAATGTAAATTTGAGGAAGTAGCCTACGACATTCGAAATACTGTTAAGTCCATAATAAAAAACAAGCTCCCTGATAAATTGAAATCAGATGATATAACAAGAGGAGAATGTACTACTCCTGAAAAGTTGTATAAGTTTGTTTGTTGTCTGATTCAAGGAACCGATGTAAGAAGGAAGAAATCAAATGATGATGCCATTAAAATTAAATCCATATGTGAGGATATAATTTATATAATTACTGAGGGAAGAATAAAACCATCCAAACACCTAATGTTAGGTCTTTCAATGAAATCGCTAACAAGTAGTAAAAAAGTTTTAACAGCACTCAAATATGGCCATTGTGTGGGATACACCGTTGCGGGGGAACTTGAAACAGAAATGACTTATACAGCCTTTGAAGAAAATGGACTGATACCTAATGGAATAGAAACCGATAAAAATTTAAGTACCCATGTAGCATTTGATAATTTTGAATGGTATGTCGAGACTTTTAATGGAAGAGATACTCTTCATGATACAGTTGGTATAATATATCAGTTTTAAGCTCAACCAAATTTACCGCATGTCGCTAGACATAGAAGTTCCGAACAGCTGAAATCAATTTTGATCAAAAGGATGACATAACCCACGAACTTGTACAAAATCGCATCGAAAAAGACAGACAGTTATTTGAAATTATTAATTCTTTAAAACACAATATTAATCCATTTGAAGCAGGTGTGAAAAAAGCTGATTTATTTCATATAACAACAGGAAGAGCAGCATCCCAAGAAACTGCAGATTTTCTATTAAGTGCTTTTCAAACCGGAAACAGTCAAAAAATTGCCTTTATCGAAGAGTGTTCCGAAAATCGTGAACGTTTCGTTAAACCTTTACGTAGGAACAATATTCGGAATTTCTCATCTCAGCGTTTGAAAAGGTTTAAAAAAAGTAAGGATGGTGAAAAACAAGCGCTAATTAAAATGGAGAGAGATGTGTTTGGGCGACTTTTAGCTATAGCTTTGGAAAATAAAATTGATATGGAAGTGTGTTTATCATATCCACTTGCACCTGCACCACCTTCCATTTGTCATTACAGTGGAGAAATGCATAAAACTGACAAATCTGTTTTGGCCAAAAAGCTCAAAAACCGGATTCCTTTATCTGAACCGATATTTCCAAATATTGAAATCATAGATGGCTTTTACTTTTTTCATCTTTTGGGACCTACAGTTCCTCAAACATTTGAAAAAATTTCCGAGATGATTTTGAGGAGACTATGCTCCACAAACGCTTCGGAAGTGCATTGAGTTTTTGATAGGTATTTGCATCCATCTATTAAAGATGTTGAGCATATTTTTCGTAATGAACAAGAAACAGTTACACAATTCTTGAACCGTTACAAAAACGAAATAAGGACTTCCTTAAGTGTCTGAAAAATCCTAAATTCAAAGAAGCTCTGGTAAAATTTTTAGCACAACATTGGGAAAACGACTCTATGGTTCCGATTCTAGGAAATAAGAAAGTTTTTTTACCTTAGATGACAAATGCTTCTCCTATACAGTTCAAAATCAATCAATTTTTAAATTTGAAGAAATTGATTTCAGTTGTAGCCATGAAGAAGCGGACAGGCAAAATCTCATTCAAAAATATTAGTTACGGCATCTGATACTGATGTGTTAATAATCTTACTTGGCAAAACGCATAAGCTGAAAACTTTAGAGATTTGGTTAGCTGCGGGAAACACTAAATCTCGTGACATTAACTGCATCAATTGCACGGAACTAGCTACCGCATTAAGCAGTAGTTTATGCGTTTATTTGCCAGCTTTTCACGCATTTACAGGTTGTGACTATACGGCATGTTTTTTCAGGAAAGGGAATCCAAGACCATTCGAGTCTTTTAGAAAAAAATTAATGCTTTCAGACAGCGTTCGCTGCGTTGAGTAGAAGCCAAAATCTAGATGATGTCGACACTGAAACGATTCAAGCTTTTAAATTGCAAATGTACGGTGTTAAGAATTGTAGTAACGTAAATTTAGTCAGGGTTCAATTGTTTCAAATCCTTTATGCTTCGAAAAATAACACTGCTGGAATTTTTTTCAAAAACATGAAAAACTTCGACTCTAGTCTAATTCCGCCTTGCTTCAAATCTCTTGAACAAAAAATCAAAAGAACAATTTTTGTAAGTTCGATGTGGGCAAACGCAACGGAATCAAATTGTGTAAAAACTAAAGCCGACAATTTCGGCTGGATCTTAAAAAATGAAAGGTTTTCGCTTCTTTGGTTTGAAGGGGAACCAACACCTCTAAATGTTTTAGACATTGTTTTGAATGAGATCGATGAAGAGACAGATTCCTTTTTTGAACAAGACTCCGATGATGACACTATTTAGATAATAATGAATTATTTTTCATTTTTTTATGTACATATGAATATTTTGTGAAATAATGAAATTTAAATTTTGTTTGTTTATTGTTATTGTTATAAACATCTATTTATTTTGTATAAGAAATATTTTTTTAATATAATGTTATATGTATTGTTAGAAAAGAACTGAAACTTCATTGATTTAAATAAACATTTTTTGAATTCAAAGCTTTTTGTAATTTATTTTGTATAGATTTGAATAATTGAAAAGTTCTAAGGCTGGATAAAAGAGTAGGTCTCTTTGGTTGATTGTTAAGAATTTTGATTCCTTTAACTATATGTGCAGTACAAAATTTCAAAACACTAAAAAATGAAAATAAATACTATGACTACTAAACTGTTGAAAGTTATTAATTTTCTTTTGGAAATAATCATAATGAGGTAAATTATATAAATAGTTTTGAAGTGAAACTCTTGTAAGTAGTTGGTATATTTCTTTTTAAAGAGACAAACGTAGGTTGTCTTCGTATTGTAAAATAATATCTAATTTATCAAGAAATTTGTTTCTTTGACTCTTAAAGTGGAATATACAAAAAAAAATGAAATTTTTCATATAATTGATCGAAGAAAGGAGGGGGGGGGGGGGTAACTAAAAAAAGTCACTAGATTTGATTAATCGACTATTCTGGCTTTGTTTTATTGCAATATTATGCATTTCTAATAATTTTTTAGACATTTAAAGTTAAGAAATAAGAGAAAATGGTTTTTGTTTTTTTTTTAAATTGGTCCGGGGGAGGGTTATTCCCTAAAAAAGTTTTCCCGACCACTAGATTTGAAAAGAAGACTGTCTCACCTTTCCTTTGATACCAATATCATCCATTTCCCGATGAGGTAGGTTTTTATTAAAAAACCGTTATTTGAGTTGGTCGGGAAAGCATTTATTCCCTGATTTTTTTTTGCCCGAACAACAGTTTTCAAACATAGAGATAATACCCTTTCTACCCTGTATTTATAAAGATTTTCGTTCTCCCGATGAAGTAGTTAATCTTCAAAAAACGGTACCGGAAGTGATCGTTTCCCACCCAAACTTCCCTGAAAAAGTTTGCCCGACCAGTGGTTTTACAAATGTTTTAACGAACACTATCGACTAATTATTATACTTTCATTCTTTCTCCGGATGAGGTAGGTAATCCGACGGTCGCCTCCCGGACTAAGGACAAATGAGTTCGAATGCATTTCAACTCCTTTTTACTTCGTGTAAGTATTTTTTTTATAAAAATCATAACGATTATCTAAAAATAGGAAATAGGTAGATAAATAACATAATGTGCAAAGGTCCTACCTTTTTTAACTGGTTTAACTGGAGTTATATATTGATAAACAGTAAACTAAATTTTTACAAAAACCTTATTATTCTGGAGCGATTTGTATACATCATGTTAAGTTATGTAGGATTAAGGTGCCAGTTATAGCTTTCATTGAAAACCATCATTGGAAATATTAATGACTCATTAGAAAATAAAATCAGTTATTATTTTGAAGCAAAAATAAAGCTGATGGCTTAAATTATAATTTGTATGAAAAAAAATAAATTGATTCGGGCCCAAACTTAGCCATAAAATGACTTTTAATTTTTCAATGATCATTGGTAAGATAGTTCAATCATTGAAATAATAAATGTCATTTTATGTGAACGGTTGGGCCAAAACGAAATTTTTTTGGCAAGAATTAATAAATTGGTCACCACTTTCAAATTGACATCAAAAAATGCACTGATTTTGTTTTTTAAGTCCCTCCAAACTAATCATTAAAATTTTCAATGATGGTTTTCAATGAAAGCTATAATTGGCATCTAAAGGTACTTTATATAGTATCATTTTATTCTTTAAAAAATATTAGATATTAGTAACGGTATTTCCCGAAGAAGTTTTTTTTTATTTTAAAATTTTATATTAAAAATTTATATTTAGTAATATTCAAATAAAACCGCTGTGAAGATTTTTAAGATCGTGTAACCATATTTTTATATTGGACAAAACGTTTTTCATTAAAAAACTATTTTAAAAGGTTGGGCTTTCATGTTTAAAATGGATTTGTTGCTTTTTTACATTTTCCTATTATTATTTTCTTTTTAATTATGTATTATATTATTTAAAAATAACAGGCAACTTGAACTAGAATAGCAAGTTTGTTTCCTTGTTGTACCGAATCGTTCATTTTAGTATATTCGATTTCTCGTTATTGTATAGGTTTACATTTTGTATAGTATGTAGCGAATTTGATAAATTTTATCGGGAATTTTAATTTAAACTACTTCCATGCGTTTTTATATTATATCATAACTTTGAAAAATGTTTTTTTTTTTAATTAATCCAACTTTAATAACTTATTTCTATAAAATTCTGTATTCTCCGCTTTTTGAATCCCCAATAATAATTCTATGCATTGTCATAGTTTACTTCAAATTTTTTTTTTTTTCTATTTAAATTAAATTTGGTAGCACGACCGTTCGTGAAGAACGAGGACCTAATAATGACTTTCAACTCTCAATCTCAACCATTAATTTGTTCGTGCCACGGCAGTAATAGAGGGGAACCACCGAATTGGAATGGCTAAGGAGAGAGGGCTTTTTCATGGCAAGAGGTACTATTGAAGGATTTTAATTTTTCAAAAGTGGAAGTACCCGTGAAAACAACTTTTTTTACAGGTGCCATAAGCTGGGATTAGATATTTTCAATTCAAATATGTTACCACTGAAAATAAGTAAACATATCTGTAGTAAATTATTAGGAATTTATCTAGTACCTATGTTAGAAATTATAAGTTGGTTAAAAAGACATAAAAGGCAACTTTATTGTTGGCAGATGAATCATTTCAAGAAAACGATTAAACTACTATATCTAATATAATTGAACTGGCTTTTTCAAATACGAGCATAAAGAAGTATCACATCGATTTAATTTTCTGTCGCTAACATAATGATGGAAAATGTGTGATTACTTACAAAATTAAAACTTTTTTGAAGATAAAGGGCAAATGCTAACAGCAGTGATGAATTAAAGATTCCTATTGAGGAGTTTGAAGGAAAATTATGACGTAATGAAACGGAACATTTTCGTAAAATCTCTCGAATCTCACATTAAAACGAAAAATAAGGTGACAATTCCGTCAAGAAGATTCTCACACTTCAAAGGAAATAAACTGATTCAAGGTATTTTTTCTATACTTTGCAACAGAAACAAATTTAAAGGTTACGATAAAAAGTGTAAAAAAGGAAAGAGATTCACTTTTCATATTTCTTTGTCTGATCAGGTGAATTCCTGTTACTTTCACTAAGTCTATAAGCCCTTGAGGTTTTAAATGTAAGTTTTACTAACAGAAAACATCAAAGGAAAATACAAACATTTTGGAAGCACAAATAAAAATTAAATAAATGTAATGAGTAAATCTGATGATTAGATTCAGTCATTGGATTTGTTTCAATTGTATTTATTTAACTTTCCAAAATTTTAATTTTTTCTTTTCCAATGTTCTTCAATTTTCTCGTTGCCCACGTGCAGTGTTTTCTAAGCAAAACCAAAATTACAAATTCAAGTGCTTTTATTCAGTGCGAGTAACAGGAATTTTCTTGATCAAACCAAGAAACATTTTGTAAGGACTTTTCTTCTATACACTTCGTTACCATAACTTGTTATATATTATTTAAATTTTTTTTTTGTGTCAAATATTTTTCTAAAAATACGAATATGAGTCTTACCTACGTCGAAAAATTCATCGGATGGAGCGAACAAATTTCCGAAATCAGAGTTTTGTGAATAATTTTTAGCAAAAATAAAAATTTCACTACCGCAGGTTAATGCCGCATCTTTTTTTCTACATTTTTCTTCACAATCTGTGCAATTTAGTTTCGATATTACCTTAAACGCAACGTATCCCACAAAATACCTCATACCAGTTTTTTCCGTTAAAATATAGGAATCTGGATTTATTTCTTCCTGCATTTTTTCGTCAACTAATTTGTCTAATTTGTCATTAATATGAGCTTCCGTTTTAATGTGCTCTCCCTCAAACTCAGCATTTGAAACCTCTGAATCATTTGAATTGCTCACTAAGGATCTGACAGTAAGCATTCGTTCTTCATCTTCAGCACAATCCCATGTTTTGTGAAGTGAAATAAATTTGTTGTCATTACTCTAGCCACAAGAAAATTAAATTCATGTACGAAGGATTTTTTGTGTTACCACCTTTTGCTCGTATTTGAGAAAACAAATTTTTAATTATATCTTGATTAAATCGTTTTGTTAAAAGAAAGTCAACTTTTTCGTTTTCTTTAAATATTGCTTCAGCTAACAATAAAGTTGCCCTTAAGGTTTGTTCCAATCCTGCTATCCAATATACTCTTGTCTTTTTAATTAGTTTAATATTTTGAACATAATCAATAAATTCGTTAATGCAAACAAAGATATGATTATTCATTTTCAGTGCCGACTTATAAAAGTTTTTGTCGTACAGGCTGCCGCTATTCATACAATCAAATATTTTGTCAATTCTTTGAGTGAAGTTAGATGTTCCCTTTACTGTGGACACGTCCTCTTCTTTGAAACTACGTGTGTCCAATGCTGTCATTAAAGCAGCTGCAGAGGTCCTGCTGAAAACTTGAACAGCGTAAATGACTCTCATCTTTTCGAAAGAAGATGGATCAATGTGTTTTTGGGTAAGCTTTGTACACATCATAGTATTATTTTTTGTCCATATGGTACAATTGTCTAATAGGAATAAAACTTAGATTTCCATCTGGTGTACTCAAATCAGACTTTATAAGAGTATTTTTTAGGCTTTTAATAAGGTGTGGGATATCATAAAATGAATAAATTTTCTTTTCATTTAAAAAAGTAGGGTTTTTTTGTTGTGACGCCCAACTTCCCCAAGGATTTTCTATTATTGGGTCCTTCATCACATATGACTGCTTTTAAAAGCAAACCTAAATCCCCTGATATTTTAATATTTTGCAATAGAATCTGTTCTAAACTATTGCCAGTTATATTTGTTTCACTAATAAAATAATTTAAGATACACTTCCAATTTGATATCAGGCCTCGTAGCATAAAAACACAAATCTGTTTCCCTAAGTTATTGGAACGAACGAATCCAGTATCTCCCAATCCATCAATTAAATCAACTGCACAGTTGTAAGTAAGATCCTTCCTTATAGCAATCTAATCAAAAACTATTGCACAAATTCGACTTTGATCATCCATACCATTAAATTTTTTCATAAACTCCCGATAACCCGTATTGGTGAAGCATGTTTTTAAAAGGAGACCATCTATGTAAACTTGATACATTGGGCAGATTTAAGTTAAGGCCATATCTTAAAAATATATATATGCCTTGTGACCTGTAAAATATATTTTGAGCTAAAATTGTATGTTCTTCCTTCCATATACTATTGCTTTTCTGTCTCAACAACATGCTGCACATAGTTTTTACATTATATGAAATGTCAACTTTATTAATTTCTTTGATAAGAAAGTGATTATTATTTTTTTGGGTACTGGGTTTTTTAGAACGAGAATATTGTGGTTTTTTGTAAATGTTTAAAGATTTTAATTCTGCTTTAGCGGCAGGAACAGGAACTGCACAAACCTTCTATTTCACCTAGCGAACCTTGATCCGTGGTCTGATGAGGTGGGGTTCTTAAAAGAACCAAGTCATTCAAATTGAAATCATCATCAACCTCCTCGATTTGAAGAGGTGGAGTTCTTAAAAGAACTAAGTCATTCATGTTGAAATCAACATCCACCTTTTCAAACTGCTGAGGTTCAGTTCCCTGTCCAACTTCGTTTGAGCGAATCAATTGTCTTGCTGGCAAAAGCAAAGTGGGTATAGAGTTCTTCGTTAAGCAGGGTCCTAAACAATCTGCAGAAAAATGCAAATTGCAAACATAAAGATAATTAACAGTATCCTTTTGAGCAATACCACATTTTTCTCTCCAAATCTTCTCCAAACTGGAGTTAGCAGGAAATTTGAAGAGCTAAGTCAGTCGATTTTCTCTATAGGACTTCCCACATTGCCTTATACAGCACCTCTTCCCATTAATTAATTTTTTGTTGCATCTAAAAGACATTTTCTTCGCGTAAAACAAGACCTTTCACATTGAAATTCAAAACAGCAGTGATCTGTCTACCTAGAGTAGATCTCGTCATCTTCACACAAATTGTTTTCATTTTTCAATCTCACATTCAGAATTTATTTCATTTTCTCACAAAAGTAACACCGACTCATTTCCTTTCCTCCACTCCTTCTCCCTTATAATGTATACCGTGCGCCTGCCTTACTCGAGACCATCGGTCTCTTCATGTCTACAACAAAACAACGCACATGGAGGCAGTACGCAGAAGCAAGAAATCTCTAAAAAAAAAATAGACACACAAACAAAACAAAAATATACAACAAAAAAACACACATAGTAGGTTAGGTACCTACTTGTTCTTGTATATGTCCAGCAAAAAAACAAAGGCGGAAGAAATGGCAAATGAAAGGATACAAAAAAACATATGCCAACAAATTTCAAATGTTGCTTAGCATTTGTTTGTGTATAGATACATTTAGGTGGACCTGAAACATTTCGGTGGACCTGAAACATTTCGGTGGACCTGAAACATTTCGGTGGACCTGAAACATTTCGGTGGACCTGAAACATTTCGGTGGACCTGAAACATTTGCCGATGGACCTGGAAATTGTTGGGTGCACATTTTTGTTCTACGTGCGACATCTTTACTTGTTATATCGTCTTTGATTATACCAACAACTTTCAAATGTTCCCTAGCATTTTGTATGTGTAGATACATTCAGATGGACCTGGAACATTTAGGTGGACTTGAAACATTTAGGTGGATCTGAAACATTTTGGTGTACCTGGAAACTTTCTGGTACACATTTTTGTTTTACGTGCGACATCTTTACTTGTTATATCATCTTTGGTTACACTTTGTAACAATATCCAACACATCACGTTGATTTGAAATGTTGATCTGTCAAAAGCTAATTTATTTTTTTTTTTTTATTTAGCGTATGGAGTTACATATTACATTATTTCGTTATTGCACGTATAAATTTACTTAAAGGACTTATATTAACATAAACATTCTTTGAGAAAAAAATTTCTGATATTTTAGATAGGTAATTATAAACCAGATAGGTTATATCACAACATCTAGGTTTCTTAACCAGTCTATCACAGTTATGTTGTTGTTAGTATCCGCAAAATCTTGGATATCACCAGAGTAAGAACGTTTGTTACATTCCGCAACAATATGGTGGATTGTTTGTCGTTGGGCCCCGCAGTCGCAGGCTGAAGAACTGGCACTTCCCCATCGGAACATAGAGTCTGCACATTTTCCATGATTTGTCCGGGTTCTGTTAAAGAGTCGACCAGAGGGTGCGAGGTAGGTCAAACCCAAAGATTTGGCTTGATGGGTTCGAGACAGTTATTTTATCACCTTGCCTAAAGGAGTTCGTGTTAAATGCTTCATTTGTCAGTTCATTTGCGAGCTTTATAGTTGGGTGACGAGATTTTAGTCTTTGCTGATGTGACCAGAGGGTAGCATTGTCCTCGTGAATGGGAAGTTCGGCACTAGTCAGCATTTTGTTGCGCTCCCTTAAAAGGGTATTTAGGCGGCGCAAGTGAGGTGGAGCAATGTTGCTTAGCACAGCAAGCCATCTTGTTGGTGTTGACCTTATAGTGCCGGTTATAAGCCGCATGGTATTGTTCAGTTGCACGTCCACCTTCTGAACATGGCTACTATTCAGCCACACTGGAGCGCAGTATTCCGCTGTAGAATAGACAAGTGCAAGTGCTGCAGTACGAAGCGTTGATGCACATGAACCCCAGGTCGATCCAGTTAGTTTTTGCAGGATGTTATTGCACGTTTTGAGTTTGCCAGCCACGTTTGTCAAGTGTTGCTTGTAAGTGAGGGATCTGTCCAGTGTTACGCCTAGGTATTTTGGGTTTCGGCTGTGTTTAAGAACAGTGTCGTTAAATTGAACATTAAGTCTGAAGTTTGCAATTTGGTTTGTTATATGAAAGCAGCAGACTTCCGTTTTAGACATACTGGTACACAGTCTCCATTGTCGAAAGTATATGTTGAGTTGCTCGAGGTCTATAGTTAAAGTTCTCTCTGTGTTCGTTATGTCCTTGTCCTGCGTAGCTTTTGCCAGATCATCTTTGTATCCAAATTTCCTCGATATAGTCGCAGGGATATCGCTGATATACAAGTTGAAAAGTAGAGGGGCGAGGACGGAGCCTTTAGGAAGCCCATTATTTTGCTTTCTAACCTTGCTTTTCTCATCATTAATGAAAACTTGAAGAAGGCGGTTTGAGAGTAGGTTGTTTATAAGGCGTGATGTCCTTAGACAGGGAACTACTTTTAGCAGCTTGAATATGAGTCCATCGTTCCAAACAGTTTCATATGCTGCGGTTAGGTTGACAAAAGCAACGAATGTTTTGAGCTTTCTTTCGAAGCCTGCCTCAATGTGTGTAGTCAAGGATAACACTTGGTCCCTGCAATTTCTGCCCGCACGGAAACCAGCCTGTTCGATGGGTATGATTTGATTTATGGCAGGGTTTTTTCGATTGCAGATAAGGCGTTCGAGGAGTTTGTAGCAAGTGCTTAGAAGCGCTATAGGACGATAACTTTCCGGTTGGTCGTCATTTTTACCTGGCTTGAGAATAGCAATGATTTTCGTTCGCTTGAATGCAGTTGGGATTCTACCTGTTTTTAGTATATTGCTGTAGAATTCTGCTAGCCACCGTCTTGTGTTTTTGGCGCTTTGCACAAGAAACTCCGGATGCATACCATAAAACCCCGCCGCGTTCCCTGTTTTAACTGAGGTGAGAGCATTGCTGACCTCTCCTGTTGTAAAAGTGCTCGAGAACTATGATGTTTGTTCTTGAGGTTCCCCAGGGCACGTTTGGTGATGATCGTATGCGCCTTGTCCACGGGGCCACAGGATACGTCTACAATGCGGTTAGCCACTTTATTGGGGTCGATGCAGGAACTTGTGGTGTTTGAGCTATTACTTCCTCCAAGTTTGCGTAGAAGGCTCCATGCTTTACTTCTAGAGTGGGTGAAGTTAAGATGGTTGACTGTTGACGTCCACTTCTGTTTGCGAGTCTCATCAAGTGATCTTAGCAATTGGTGGCCAATTCCCGGGTCTCCAGATTCCTCAAAGTCTTCATAGAGTTGTTCGCTTTCTTCAGTCCATCCAGGAATGTACTCCTGTCGGAAACCACGGGGAATATGTTTTTTAGCGGTTGCTTTCACAATTCCTACGAATCTGTCATAGTTTTGAGATAATGGTGGGATGAACCGTACGCATGAGTCGAGTTCATAAGCAAACGTATTCCAATTTGTTTTTGAAAAGTTCCATTGGGGCCTTTGAACCGAATCAGTTAGTGGTATTTGAATACCGATATCGATTATGACCGGGCGGTGTTGGCTTTTCGGGAAATCTGATAGAACTGTTCTGAAAGCTGGTAGAGGGTGATGTTCCGCATCACAAGTAAGGAAACACAGGTCTGGGTTGTAGCCTTTTAGGGGGAGTGAGAAGTTGGTTTATCTTTTGCATCGAAGATAAAATGTAAATGGTTTGAATCCGCCCATTCTATTAGTCTATCTCCATTGTCATCGTTATTTTCATAACTCCATAAGCTATGATGGCTATTGAAGTTACCAATGAAAACCGTTGGTTGGTTTGGGGTATCAAGTACGTTAGGCGGCCATGGTGTAGCGGGAGGTTTGTAATTGTTTACAATTTGGAGGCCTCCAATTTGGATAGTAATTGTAAAGATAATTTTTCTAGAGTTAGCGCTTATAAGTTTAACGTCATCTATACCATTTTTAACATAGGTTGCTGATCCATATGACTGATGGTAGTTGGATCCTATCTGGAAGTAACCAACGACAGTCTCTCTAACCATTTGAGCAGCGTTGGTGGCAGTATGAGTCTCTTGGATAACGGCTACATCGATGTTGTTAGTCAATAAAAGTTTCGATAAGTAATCACTCTTAGCTTTACTTATAATGGGTGATTTTTTAAGAGGTTTAGAACTTTTTTAAAAAAAAAACACAAAAAATTCGAAAAAATGAATGAAATATTTATTTGAATCGATAGTTTGAACCTTGCAATTTAATGTTTAAAGACAATTTCATGCAAATGTTGACCGCGGCTGCGTCTCAGGTAGCCCATCCGCTGAGTCCAATTTTGGCATACTCTTTCACACATATCGGCCGGTATCTCACGAATGAATGCATGGATGTTGGCTTCCAGTGCGTCAATCGAAGCGGGCTTGTCCCTATAGACATTAGCCTTGACATACCCCCACAAAAAATAATCTAATGGTGTCAAATCGCACGATCTAGGCGGCCAATTGACCGGCCCGAAACGTGAAATTAACTGTTCACCAATCTCGCCTCGCAATTGCGCCATTGTTTCGCGTGCTGTGTGGCATGTGGCACCGTCTTGTTGAAACCACATATCATACAAGTCAAGAACTTCCATTTCGGGCAAAAAAAAGTTTGTTCTCATCGCTCGGTAGCGTTCACCATTGACAGTAACGCTGCGATTCGCATCATCTTTGAAGAAATATGGCCCAATAATGCCGCCGGCCCATAAACCGCACCAAACAGTGGCTTTTTCGGGATGCATTGGTAGCTGTTGCAATGCTTCTGGCTGATCTTCACTCCAAATGCGGTAATTTTGCTTATTTACGTACCCATTCAACCAAAAATGAGCCTCATCGCTGAACACAATTTTTCGATAAAAAAGCGGATCCTCGGCCAGCTTTCCAAGAGCCCATTCACCAAAAATTCGGCGTTGTGGTAGGTCGGCTGGCTTTAGTTCTTGCACCAGCTGTATCTTAAAAGGCTTTACGCCCAAATCCTTCCGCAAAATTTTCCACGTAGTGCTGTAACAAAGGCCTAACTGCTGGGAACGGCGCCGAATCGACATTTCGCGGTCTTCTGTCACACTAGCTGATACGGCCGCAATACTTTCTTCACTACGCACAGTACGTAAACGTGTTGGTGGTTTAATGTCCAACAAAGTAAATTTGGTGCGAAATTTGGTCACAATCTTCCGAATAGACTGCTCAGAAGGTCGACAATGCCGATCATAAAATGGAAGCAGCGCGCGATGAACATTTCGAACCGAGCACGAATTTTGATAGTAAAATTCAATAATTTGCAAGCGTTGTTCATTTGTAAGACGATCCATGGTTAAATTGCAAACCAAACTGAAGCTGTTTGACAGTGACACAAGGTACTAAACACACGTCAGCTGTCAAAACCAGTGTTGCCAAAACCAAACCAGCTAAAAAATCACCCTTTACCTTCAATATTAAGTTGGCATATTCGAAGAGAAGGTCCGATGCGCCTAGTCAGTTAAAAGGTAATGAGTGAACCAGCAGTTTTTGAATCGTTTTCCTTTTTGTCTTTATTTTTATCTACAGACAGCGACGATGTTTTCGGTTGATCTTTCGTTTCGTTGACGAAAGGGCGTTGGCCACCAAACTTTGCATAATCGACTTGGAAGGACAACCATGTAAGCCCTAAAATGGCCGCACCGCACGTATCGTTGCCCCAAAATGTTTTGATATTATAGTTTTGTCATTTGGACGTGCTGTTCAATCGTGTAACTTCCCATGGTGAATCTAGAGTTGGGTAGTTCCGGACATGTATAGTTCCAGGAACTATGTCGTCTGTCGGATACATTTCATTTCATTCCGAATACAGAAATAAAACATGTCCACAGTTCCTACTTTAAGAGACAAAACGAACGCACGAACATGGCGGAGATCTTAAAAGAGAAAAAAACTTGCAACACAAAATAATAACCGATAGTATCTATACATACAATATTAATATGAAATAAACGAATGGATAGGGGAAAATAGTTCCGGAACTAACAAGCAACTAATGCTTCTTAGTTCCACACTCATACATTATTTCATTTGTAGTTCAATTTCAATTATGGCATGAGATGAGATAGTCATGTATGTTTGTCTTAGAGCAGCGGTTCCCAATCTTTTTTCGTCGCGGAGCACTCTTCCGGTGAGAAATTTCTCGCGGAGCACCGCGTTTTACTTATGCTATTTTTCGCAGTAATGTGTATGTAGAAAATGCAATAACTGCTATTATATTTTATATTTTATTAAATTCCAGGAAAACAAGTATTTTCAACGAAAAAAACCAAAACAATTTTTATTTAAGAATATTATGTATTCAATAATATTATAAAATTATGTATACATAATGGTATTTCAATAAGTAGCTCAGAAAGTTACTTCTAGTGAGAATAGTGTGCCTGTTTTGTTCTGCATAATGCTGTAATATCTACTTGAATTTGTGACAACTGCAACCGATTACCTGACTCTGCATCGAGCCGGGATCTGTATTTTGTTTTGGTTCCAACGTAGGTGGAGAATCCTGATTCGCACATGTATATTGTTGTGGTAGAAAAAAAATTTGACTTTTTCAAAAGAAGCTGCCTACTGGCATCCTTGATTCGGGGATTTAATTTCAAATAAAGGTAAAATTTACAAAGTCTACAATTGCATGCAATTGTTGCATCTAATTTTAAGGAACTGATATTGCAGCACTTAATTAGCACCTAATTAGGTCATAATTCCTTCGTACTTAGATTTTTGAATTTTTTCTCTGGCGGCGTTATCCACAAGATACAACGAAGAGCGGGAGTAGAAAGTTGATTTGCACCTTTTTGATGAGGTCTTGGATAGCCAACCGAACAAAAACTGTATCTATTTCTATTCGGTATATTCAGTTTGTTTGTATGTAAATCTATTGACTTCTTTTAAACGAACATTTCAAATTCGAACGCTAAGATAAAAATGACATGTTCAGAAGCACAAAATTAACTAGTGTAACAGAATTTTCTTATTTTTTTTTTATTTTTCGGCGGAGCACTTGAATAATGTTTGCAGAGCACACTTTGGGAAATGCTGTCTTAGAGGATATATGATATGGAGTGCTTGTTTATATCCCTAATGCATTGTAGTGCCTGAAACCTTGATAGGGGGCACTGTTTCACTTTCAGTAAGATAAAGTCTTAGAGGATGTCCTACAGCTGCAATCAATTGTAAGTCATAATTTGCTTATTTTCTCTCTAAATTTTTCTACTTTGAAGTAATTCTTAAAATTAATTAGTGTTTGTTTATTATTTTAAAGATATTGAAATGTCCTTTTTTAGTTTTTTTCTCCAGTGTGTAGAAAACTGAGTGACTTTAACTTACAGATTTTTGGTGTCCTTGTCTCGATAGGTGTAGCGTGTGTGGCGGAATGCCACACCGGTGCAGACACAAGTGTAGTGTGGCTGCTGTATGGAAGTTTGATTTGTTTTTACCTAACCCCTATACGTATTTTATTAACCTTAAGTCTAAACTAATGGATTCGACTAAATTTTGGTAGAGCTTCTAATGTTGTTTGTTTTTTAGCGTGTGTGTGTAGTAGGTAGCGGGAGTAAGTACATATTTTATTAAACTTAATTTTTTTCAATTTTTTTGGACCATTCTTATAATAATTAGGGAGAGCACGATACCTTTGGCGCCAAAAATTGATAATAGTTTTTTGTAGAAGGGTCAAAAACAAGCATTTTTTACCGGGACAGGGGGGGTCTAGCTCACCCCGATAAGGAGGTAGGGGCAATTTCAGAAAAAAATGACTTTAAATGAAAAAAAGTATTAAAAACCGACGGCAACAGTTACAATAAAGTACTATACCGGTTTTGAAAGCCAGAAATCTGTCTTTTAATCCTAAATTTAAATTTAATTATTCATATCAATAGTTTTTGAAAAATTCATATGCAAACTCAAAATTTGATAAAAAAAATGAAAAAAAAGTTTAGACTATTTTTTTTTTCAAAATTGTGAAATGAAGTGCTATATGGGCTTTTTGTGGTCAATGCTAATTCTAAATCGAACACAAGAAACCGAAGGGTTTTATGTTTTCTAGTTTTTGAGAAAATTGAAAATTACTAATACTAAATTTTTATGAGATTTTTGTTTTTTGGTATTTACGGTGATGGCACCAGGGCGCCCTAAAAAAATAACGCATTTGTATAGAAAGGTAAAATACAAGCATTTTTTGCGATGGGGAGGGGAGCCTTTCTCATTCCGTTTATTCGGGAGGGGCAATTTTCGATAAATTAGTAAAAAAAAAAAAAAAATATATTTTAAAGCAACGGCAACACTTACAAATTACAATACAAAATTATGGATTTTCAGAAAACCAGAAACTTGTTGTTTTGTCATTTGTTTCAACCTAGTTATTTGTGTTACTGGTTTTTGAAATAAATACTTTCAAACTCAAAATTTGCCTATTTAAAAAAATTAAAAAAAGTTACCTACTGTTTTTTTTATTCAAAGCTGTGAAATTAATTACTGAATTTGCAACACTCACAATTATTTGATGTCCTTATAAATTCTTAATCGAACACTGAAAAGTAGATGGTTTTATGTCTTTTAGATTATGAGAAAATCGAAAATTACCATAACTAGTTTCTGGCTTTCTGAAAATCTATAATTTTGTATTGTAAGTGTTGCCGTTGTTTTTAAATCTATTTTTTTTTATTTTAAATAATTTATCAAAAATTGCCCCTCCCGCCTAAAGGGAATGATATAGACCCCCCCCCCCATCGCCAAAAATGCTTGTATTTTACTTTTCTATACAAATTCGTTATTATTTTAGGGCGACTTAGTTATCGCACTGTTGCCATCACCGTAAATACCAAAAAACAAAAATCTCATAAACATGTAGTTTTAGTAATTTTCAATTTTCTCAAAAACTAGAAAACACAAAACCCTTCGGTTTCTGGTGTTCGATTAAGAATTAATATACGCATTAACTACAAAAAGTCAATTCAGCACTTCATTTCACAATTTAAAAAAAAATTGGCCTAAACTTTTTTTTTCATTTTTTTGTATCAAATTGTGAGTTTGCATACGAATTTTTCAAAAAATATGGATAAATATAACTTAATTTAGATTTAACATTAAAAAACAGATTTCTGGCTTTCAAAACCGGAATAGTACTTCATTGTAAGTGTTGCCGTCGGTTTTTAATATTTTTTTTTATTTTAAGTAATTTTTTTTCTAAAATTGCCACTACCTCCTAAACGGGGCGAGATAGACCCACCCCCCCCCCCCCCCGTCCTAGTAAGAAAAATGCTTGTTTTTGCCCCTCTACAAAAAACCGTTATCAATTTTAGGCGCCAAAGTTATCGTACTCGTGCCTTATATTCCAACAATCAATGAAAAGAACTATGCATAATTTATATAGAACTAAATTAGCAAATAGACATGGAACTAAACACCAACAAAATACCTTTACGCATTCATTAACATGATGGGTAATTTGCAAAACCTTAACAGTTCCGCGGACATCGTTCCAGGCACTAGTTCCGACAAGAAAAAGAATCGTTCCGCAACTCTGTTTAGCATCGGTAATTGAATAATAAACGACAGATTTAACAGATTTCACCATAACAACATCGCCTCCACACGCGTCAAAAAACTACCAGCGCCAAAATAAATCCATTATAACATATCTATAGAAATTTTGCATAACTATCAGTTTCATTTTATTTCATTTATTTCAATTAAATCCTTTACAATGGGCTTCTAAGCCTATAATAATTAGTAAGAGTTGAGGGTGCATTTAATTTAGTTTAAATTACATTTTTATACAAAAAGAAGTTCAAAGTAGAAAATGACAAGCAAGATACATAATGTTTTATTTGATTTTTAATTAATTTACCTTTTGTCACTTTTTAAGTTAAAACTTTATTTTAATTTTTAATGTACTGCCAAGTACCTGAATAGGACCGCATCAAACTGCGTGGTGCCGCGAAGTTTTTTAATGACATAGGGCAAACTATTCCACTGCCTGACAACAATGACAAAAAATTGACGTTCCGAGTTCCTACAAGTAAATCTTGGTTGTAGCAACATAAATGAAAATGAACGAGTCGAGCTTATAAACTGAATTTTTTCAAATAGGTATGATGGCTCCTTACTGATTATAATTGTATTCAGTGTTTTAAGGGTAAGGTATTTTAAATATGTGTAAAGACCACACCCAAGAATGTTGTTTGTGTAGCTTGAAACATGGTCATATCGCTTGAGATTATATACATAACGAATAACATTATTAAACGCTACTGTCAAGTTTCTTTTCGTTTCTGAGTTATGGGTACTTACAACTTGGCATCCATATGTTATAATCGGGATGATTAATGTTTTTGCTAAGCTAAGCCGAATATGCTGAGGAGTAAAGTGCTTTGATAACGAGAGACTTCTAAGAGATCCATATACTTTTTTAATAACCATTTGAACATGGTCATCCCAAGTAAGAGTGCGGTTGAACAGAATACCTAAGTTCTTGGCTTTCTCGACGTATTCCAGCTGTTGACTGCCAAGATGTATGCTAAGAAAGTAGCTGTAATCAAGTTTACTTTTATAAATGACTAAGCATTTAGACTTTCCTGGGTTGCGGACCAGGTTATTTATGTTATGACCAATTTAATATGCTTCTCATATCAGTGTTTAATTTATTGGCGCCATCCTCAATCAAACCAAGCTTGCAACTTAATCGAACCTGAGCATCGTCAGCATACAAATCTAGAGAGGAGTATTTAACCTGGAGTGGAAGGTCATTTAATATGTGAATAGTACATGACCAAGAATCGATCGCTGTGGAACTCCTAAGCGAAGGTTTAAGGGACGGGATATTTTATCATCGACAACCACTGATTGGCTTCTCCCACTTACATATGAAAGAATCATATTTGCTGCAGTATTTGAAAACCGATACTGTTCCTTTAACTTTGATATGAGTATCCTATGTGTTTACACCCAGCACAATTCTTATAACACTGACCTATCACAAATCATAAACACAATACACATTTCATACTTCCTACCTACCTTAAGTAGGTCACAATTAAAGTCATAATTCAATCCATAATAAAAACTTAAATAATTTCATTTTCTATTGTGCAGTGTGTGCACATTTTCATTTTCTTTTTCATTCATTGTTATTTCTTTACACATTGTGCAGTGTGTGCACATTATGTTTATTTTTTTATCAAGTCAATGACACATTGTGCCCACATTGCATATTAGGAAATTAAGCAATAATATTGACTTTAATCGAATGTATTGATTTGTAAAATAAGCAATTTGTTAGTATATAAGACAGTTAATTTGTAGAATAAAATCACTTACTTTTTTACCACAGAGTCAGTCTTTCAATCAATTATTACGACTTCCCCCCACCAGAGGTAAGGGGTCGAATTAATTCTGAAACAAAACAAAGGAACCCTTAAATACCAAACGACTATCCCTAAACACGTCACAAGAGATATTCCTAGTTCATGTACTGGAATTATCTCACGTCGTCAAGGTGATAACACTTTGGTCGGCAAGTACGTTTACCCGTACATTTTGGTGACCCCGACGTGATTTGGGTAGTATTTTGGTTAAGGCTTCTTTTTGTTCATCAGAGGAAGCAGCAGCAAATGTCAAGCAAGCGAATCTAAGGCATCCAATATCTTCAAGCAACCCAGCCACAATATCAAGCAAGCGAATCTAAGGCATCCAATATCCTCAAGCAAACCAGCGACTTAATCAAGCAAGTGAATCTAAGGCAACCAACCAACCATCATCCGCATCCGTAAACATCCTCAAACAGCCGTACACAATTAGTAAAAAGAGAGATGGCAAAACTATTCCAAAAACATAAGGAAACCGGAGAGGTGATTGAAGGTCTCCTTAGAAATTTCAAAAAATCACCAAAAATACGAATTACCCTGGAGTATCTAACAAAGCAACGTCAAGCCTTGAAGGAACAATGGGATAAATTCGTTATGAATGACACTGTGATTCACGAAACCTACCAAGATGAGAATCATCAATACATCGAAGGCGGCTACTTTGATGTAATAAACACCATATACGAAGAGATGCTCAAACTCATTGAAAATGCTCACCAAGCAATCAACGATGCCAACAATGAAAAAGATAAAGACAACGGAAAGACAGAAGAACCAAATAACCAAGACCTAACTCCACAAAAACAACGATACAAACGGCAAGAAAATAAAATAGCCATGTTTTTACGTTTATACAACAAGCTGAAGGAAGGGTTATCTCAACCACTGTCAAATCTGGCATGCGAGCAATACCTTAAAACCTTAGAACAGTACTGGAACGACATCAGGCAAACTCACGATGACATAATAGCAAACACCACCGCTCCAGACGAATCAGACTACCTAAAACAGGATGAATTTGCTGAAATAGAAGAGATGTACCAAGAAATTGCAATCGAGACAAAAGAAAGGGCAAATAAGAAAGACCAAAATGGAAGCAGCAATATCGAGGTCAAACTAGAAAGAATCAACATTCCAACATTCAATGGACGTTATGATTCTTGGCCATCGTTCCATGATCTCTTCAAGACTCTGGTACATAACAACCATTAATTAAACTCGATCCAGAAAATGCAGTATCTTAAGACGCACTTAACTGAAGAACCAGGCAGCATAATTAAACATCTTCAAGTCACAGCAGATAACTATACAACAGCCTGGAAGTTAATAGAACAGCGATACGACAACAGGAGATTGATCTTCACAACATACATGCAAAAACTAATGAATCAACCAACAAGCTCAACAGAATCAGCTAATTCATTAAAGAAGATTCTAGACACAACGCAAGAGTGCATATCAGCAATACAAAATTTGGGCATAGATACAAAAAATTGTGGAACATTGGTGGCATATATCATTCTCCAAAAATTGGATAAAGAATCACAACGATTATACGAACAAGCCTTGACAAAGCCTCGTGAAATCCAAGAGATAGAGCCACTACTGCAGTTCATTGAGAAAAGATTCCAATCAATGGAAACAATAAATCCGGAGCGTAAGGAAGGCAAACAGAAACCACCATACCAAACAAGAGCTCCCTTGTCCGGAGCCTACCATTCAACTCTGAATACCATCAAATGCGAGTTATGTAAAGGCGACCATGCACTCTACACATGTAAAACATTTTTGCAGAAGGGAGTGTATCAAAAAAGTGAATATGCTAAGGAAAAGAAGCTTTGCATAAACTGTCTGAAAACAGGACACTTCACTTCAAATAGCTTGTCACCGAGAAGATGTCAAATCTGTAAGAGAAAACATCATACAACTATGCATCGCGAAAAAAAGAGGACAGTGAAGGGACCATCGTGAACTGCCGAGCATTGCTTGACTCTGGTTCACAACTTAATTTCATTACAGAAAGACTATCAAAAAAACTAAACATTCCTGAATTTTCCGAAACAATGGGAATTCTTGGAATTGGTGAAGGAACCAGACAAGCAACCAAAAGAGTAAATCTCACATTAAGATCCAGGACATCTGACTTTACTGCCAACTTAGAGGCCTTTGTCTTACGACAAATTACTCCAATTCAACCAACTCGAAGAATCAACACTGCCTCTTGGCACATTCCAAACGAATTAAAATTGGCAGATCCGCACTTCAATGAACCTGGACAAATTGATATCCTCCTTGGAGCGGAATTATACCATCAATTCCTTACAATTGGATATATCACCATAGGACCAGGCCTACCAAGCCTCCAAAATACACATCTTGGATGGGTAGTGGCCGGTAAATTAGACGGAACATCGCGACAAACATCAATTTGTGGAATCTCCATCGAAGACGAACTCCATGAAAATATAGAAAAATTCTGGAAGGTAGAAGAGATGCAAACGGTTTCAAGAGAGTCTTTCACAAACGAAGAAAGAAAATGCGAACTACATGTCGCAGAAAACACTATCAGAAACTCGGACGGGCGATTCGTCGTTCGACTCTCATTCAAGGCAGACAAGAAGGCACTCGGTAAATCTAAAAACCTTGCTCTTCAAAGATTCAATTCCTTGGAAAAAAGATTAGACAAACAAGACAATTTGAAAGAACAATATTCAAATTTTATGGCAGAATATATCAGATTGGGTCACATGGAAGAGATTGACATCACTCAGGTTCATGGAACTCACTATTTCTTACCACATCACTGTGTACTTAAGCCAGATAGCACTAAAACAAAGCTAAGAGTGGTATTTGATGCATCTGCAAAAACGACAAGCAACATATCCCTGAACGACATATTATCAAATGGACCGACCATCCAAGATGAGTTTTTAACAACTCTTCTTCGGTTCCGTCTGCACCGATACGTGTTTACTTCAGATATCAATCAAGATGATAGACGATTCCAATTAATTCTATGGCGAAATCATCCATCAGAAGAACTTCAAGTGTATCAACTCAACACGGTCACATATGGGACAACCTCAGCACCATATTTGGCCACGAAATGTTTACAGAAGTTGGCTTCAGACGGCATGACTCAATACCCCCTTGGCGCAGAAGTATTAAGAACGAATTTCTGTGTTGACGATGTTATGACAGGGTCCGACAGCTTGTCTCAAACAATTGAAATGCGAGAGCAACTAATGGGTGATTTTTTAAGAGGTTTAGAACTTTTTTTAAAAAAAAAACACAAAAAATTCGAAAAAATGAATGAAATATTTATTTGAATCGATAGTTTGAACCTTGCAATTTAATGTTTAAAGATAATTTCATGCAAATGTTGACCGCGGCTGCGTCTCAGGTAGCCCATCCGCTGAGTCCAAATTTGGCATACTCTTTCACACATATCGGCCGGTATCTCACGAATGAATGCATGGATGTTGGCTTCCAGTGCGTCAATCGAAGCGGGCTTGTCCCTATAGACATTAGCCTTGACATACCCCCACAAAAAATAATCTAATGGTGTCAAATCGCACGATCTAGGCGGCCAATTGACCGGCCCGAAACGTGAAATTAACTGTTCACCAAACTCGCCTCGCAATTGCGCCATTGTTTCGCGTGCTGTGTGGCATGTGGCACCGTCTTGTTGAAACCACATATCATGCAAGTCAAGAACTTCCATTTCGGGCAAAAAAAAGTTTGTTATCATCGCTCGGTAGCGTTCACCATTGACAGTAACGCTGCGATTCGCATCATCTTTGAAGAAATAGGCCCAATAATGCCGCCGGCCCATAAACCGCACCAAACAGTGGCTTTTTCGGGATGCATTGGTAGCTGTTGCAATGCTTCTGGCTGATCTTCACTCCAAATGCGGCAATTTTGCTTATTTACGTACCCATTCAACCAAAAATGAGCCTCATCGCTGAACACAAGCAGCGCGCGATGAACATTTCGAACCGAGCACGAATTTTGATAGTAAAATTCAATAATTTGCAAGCGTTGTTCATTTGTAAGACGATCCATGGTTAAATTGCAAACCAAACTGAAGCTGTTTGACAGTGACACAAGGTACTAAACACACGTCAGCTGTCAAAACCAGTGTTGCCAAAACCAAACCAGCTAAAAAATCACCCGTTAGATGCCTTGCTAAGGTCCGCTGGTTTCACACAAAATGGTGTGCCAATGATCAAACCCTGTTGAAAAACATTCCAAGCGAACGGCCTTTTTGTGACATATCACAACTGTTCGATCCACTTGGATTTTTGGGACCAGTCATCGTTACAGCAAAGATGTTCTTACAAAAACTCTGGATATGTGGTTTCGACTGGGACACCCCTCTTCCCAAAGAACTACAGGTCGAATGGTCCAAATTCCGAGACAATTTAAATCATTTACGAGACATCAGAACCGATCGACACATTTTTGACATAGGACCCCAAATTCCATGCAGGTCCATGCATTTGCTGATGCATCCGAGAAGGCATATGGAGCAGCCATATACATAAGAGCAATCAACAAAGACAAAACCATCACAGTTAGATTACTGTGTGCCAAATCAAGGGTAGCTCCAGTAAAAAAGCTAACGATCCCACGTCTGGAGTTATGTGCTGCAACATTGGCAGCAGAGTTAGTTCACCGTATAAACAAAGATCTACATTTAGAGTCCTGCCCAACCTTTATGTTCAGATTCTGAGATAGTGCTTGGTTGGATGAACTCCTCGTCATCATCTTTTCACACATTTGTTGCAAACCGAATTATCATCCATTCAGAGACTCACATCAATTCAATATTGGCGGCACGTTCGTTCCAGAGACAATCCTGCCGATTTACTGTCGCGTGGAGTTCCAGCTGATAAGTTAGCATCATGCAATTTATGGTTTTATGGACCCTTCTATCTCCATGGAGCAGAAACATCATGGCCTCCACCATACACGAAGAAACAGGAAACTGATCTGGAGAAAAGAGCTACAACACAGACGTTATCAGTCATAGAACAACCAGCCAGCTTTATTTATTCGATTGAGCACCACAATGACTTCAGAAGATTACAGCGAGTTGTGGCATATATTCTTCGCTATTTTCATAATTTGAGAGCTGCAAGAAAAGACGTGGCGGTCAGCCATCAGCCGAATAGGGGGAATAACATGTAGCATACGAAAACATGCACGTGCCGTAACTATTCGGACTGGTGGAAGTGTGATCATAGCCTCTTCGCGGCGGCCGCTAGAAACAAGCCTTTAAAAAGGTTTGGCTAATATGATCAGGCTGGTTCCACAGGTTGGCAACAGGTTAATTCCCTGTTCCGTAAAACAAGAAGAATTACGAGACCAGCAACAAGCCTCGGAAACGGACTGATCTCACGACGACAACCCACGCAAAGAAAACGGAATAACGATTTACGAATTTTCTTATGGAACGTACGATCGCTCTATAGAGCTCGAGCTGCTCAGCAGCTAGCCGATGCCCTGTCAAAATATAAAGCTGACATAACAGCACTTCAAGAAATAAGATGGACAGGGAATGGTGTTCTACAGAAGAAAGATTATGACTTATACTACAGCTGTCATACAAAACACCATGTGCTCGGGGTAGGCTTCCTAGTCGGCGAAAAAATGAAGTCTGCCATCATCGGCTTTAACGCTATAAGCGAAAGGCTATGCACCCTTCGCGTGCGAGGCAAATTTAAGAACATCAGCCTCATTAACGTTCACGGGCCTACGGAGGAGTCCTCAGACGAAGAAAAAGAGACTTACTACGAACAAGTCGAGAGGGCCCTCAATGCCTGTCCAAGGTATGACGTAAAAATCATCCTTGGGGATTTGAATGCAAAAATAGGTCGGGAGCCGGTATTCAGGCATTACGCAGGCACCCATAGTTTGCATGAGAACACTAATGACAATGGACTTCGAGTCTTAGAATTGGCAGCATCGAAAAACATGGTCGTTGTGAGTACCAGGTTCCCGCGTAAAGATATCTACAAAGCCACCTGGGTATCACCTGATGGAGTCACTCGTAACCAAATTGACCACGTGTTGATAGACCGTCGCCACTACTCGACCTTGATGACGGTACGAATGTACCGAGGTGCCAATATCGACTCGGATCACTATCTTGTTGGTATGGTTTTCCGAGGGCGGATTGCCTTGCGAAGACGTATTGCATCCGCCGATCAGGTTCGAATCAATACGGCTGCTCTGCGCAATGAAAACACCAGTAACACCTTTGGTAATGCGTTAGGACTCGCCCTAGAACTGGGTAGAGTAAGTCCTGGAGCCAGTATGCTGGGCGTAGATGAGAAGTGGACACGCCTTAAGAATACTGTCATTAGTACTGCCAACTCCATCTTAGGCAGCAGTCGTAGAAATCGGAACGACTGGTTTGATGATGAATGCAAGCTAGCGACTGAACGTAAGAATGTTGCGTACCGAGCAATGCAACAATCTCATAGAACGCGGGCACGCGAAGACGAATATAAAGAGCTCAGAAGAATTGAAAAACGGCTTCACAGACAGAAAAAATCAGCCTGGGAGAAGAACATAATCTGTGAAATAGAGAAAAGCCGAGAGCGAGGTCCGCACCAGGCGCGGAAGTTCTACCAATCCATCCGAAACATGACGCAGTACACACCACGCTGCACATACTGCAAGGACGGAGAGGGAAATCTGATCACCGATCCTCAAAGCATACTGGAGCGATGGGAAGTGTACTTCAATGAATTGCTAAATGGTCAGCTCACTGCAGAAGTGGAGGCTCCACTACTTCAAGAAGAGTACCTTATGTTGCCGCCACCAAGCATAGAAGAGGTTGAGAAGGCTATAGGCCGGCTAAAGAAAAACAAAGCCCCGGGAGCCGATGGTATACCAGCCGAACTATTTCAACACGGTGGGCCAGCTTTACGTCAAGCAATTCATGAGATTATAGTGCACGTGTGGGAGCATGAAGAAATTCCAGAAGACTGGCGAAAAGGTATCATTTGCCCCATACATAAGAAGGGAGATGTCACAACGTGCAGCAATTATAGAGGTATCACGTTGTTGAGTACCGCCTATAAGATACTCTCCTCTATCCTACAAGACCGGATAACCCCATACGCTAAAACCATCATCGGACAATATCAGTGTGGTTTCATTCCAGGCAAATCAACAACTGATCAGATCTTTACCCTTAGGCAGGCGATGGAAAAATGTCTAGAATTTAACATCCCAACATACCACCTGTTTATAGACTTTAAGGCCGCCTACGATAGCATAGCCAGGGTAGAACTTTACAAAGCCATGAGAGAATTCGGCATCCCAAATAAATTGACACGACTATGTAAATTGACCATGACCAACGTAACAAGCCAAGTAAAAATAGCCGGATTGCTATCCAAACCAATCAACATCTTTAATGGACTCCGACAAGGGGATGGTTTGGCCTGCCTCCTCTTCAACCTGGCGTTGGAGAAAGCAATCCGTGACTCTGGCACGGCAACAAGAGGGACCATCGTCAACAGGTCCAGCCAGATACTGGCTTACGCAGACGACATCGACATCATCGGAAGAACTGAGCAAGCTGTACATGATTCCTTCATCCGGATCGAGCAGGCGGCACAAAATCTGGGGCTGCACATTAGTGAAGGTAAAACAAAGTACATGGTGGCGTCGAATGCGAGAGGAACAGTTGGTCAAACAATCAAGGTAGCGGAGCACGAATTTGAAGTGGTGCAATCCTTTAAATACCTTGGGTCAATAGTAGCAGCCGATAACAATATAGAAGAAGAAATACGCGGGCGGCTTCTCAAATCCAACAGAGCCTACTATAGTCTGTCAAAGCTCTTCAAATCCAGAAATCTCACCATAACTTCCAAACTGCTGATGTACAGGACCATGGTCCTGCCAGTACTCACATATGGATCCGAGACTTGGGTGCTTAGCAAAAGGCACTCCGACCTCTTAGCCGCGTTCGAGAGAAAAGTCTTAAGGAGAATTGTTGGCCCCATATGTGAGGAAGGACGATTCCGGAGACGGTACAATCATGAATTGTACGCAATCTACCTTGAAGCAGATATCGTGACAAAAATTAAGCTCGGTAGACTCCGGTGGGCAGGGCACCTAGCTCGCATGAGCGAAGAGGAACCTGCTCGGAAAGTTCTTTGTGGTACATTCTATGGTAGACGACAGCGTGGTAGACCATGCTTGGGCTGGAGAGATGGCCTAGACCAGGACGCCCGGAGCCTTGGGGTGCGCAACTGGATGGCGGCGGCTCGAGACCGGGATGGGTGGAGAGACTTGTTGAAGGAGGCCAGGACCGGACCCCGGTTGTCGAGCCGACGATGATGATGATGATATACTATGACATCAAAAGACGAAACAACAAAAACAAAGAATTTAGTGGAAGAATTTATTCTTAGATATGGACACTTTAAGATTCTAAAATCAGATGAAGGTAAAGAATTCAATAACGAACTTATGAACAACGTATGTTCGCTATTAAAGATAAATCAAACATTTTCCTCCCCATATCACCACCAAACTATAGGTGCTTTTGAAAGAAATCATCGGACACTTAACGAATTTTTATTATCAAGTGTCAATGACAATGAATGGGACAAATGGGTTCCGTATTTTACGTTTGCATACAATACAACACCACATATAGACACTGGGTATTCACCATATGAACTCGTTTATGGGAAATTACCATTACCAATTACAAAAATGTATGACTATGAAAACTAAGCTCATGAGCTGAGAGTCAAGTTACGCTATGCACTTAGCAAAGCCAGAGATATGACAATAAAGATGAAAGAAAAAAATTGTGTGAGTGCCGGGACTCACGGTTAATATGTGTAAACATCAACGTGCGTGGATCCAAAACGGACTTGTTTTTGCTTGAAGGGGATCTTAAGATTTTTTTCACTGAACGCACCCATCCTAGTATGCAGATCGTAACGTTGCACACCGTAACGTTGCACGACGTAACGTTGCACACGAACGTCCACGTTTTATTTTCACTCTACCGCCAGCATAGATGTTTACACATCAAAAAGAACAGCAACGGAAAATATGAAATACAACAATAGGTTAGATCTAGGAATATGCGATTTAGTATTACTAAAAGTAGGAAATAGAAAGAAAAATGAACCACCTTATATTGGTCCATTTAAAATAATAGAAAGAAAAGGAGTCAATTCAGTAATTGATAAAAAAGGAATAAGTAAAGAAATACATAATAACTTTCTTAAACCTTATAGACCAAATTATGAATTAAAAAAAAAAAACACACACACACACAACACAAACAAAAAAAATTTACAATTTTATATTTATAATTTTATATTATTAAACAAAAATGTTAATTCAATAACGTAAATACAAATAACGTAAAAAAAAAAAACAAATTTCAGCTTGTAAAAATAAATTTTTCAAATTATGTCTAGTATAATAATTTTCAAAATATAATTTTACTACCAAAATTTTTCTTAAGGGCGAGGGTGTAGTGTATCCACATATACGACGCCACTGCCCATTTTACAAATGAGTAATAAAAATGTTAAGTGCAATCGAGTATGTCTTGTAGCCAATAGGAAAATAGAATAATTTTGAATGTGAATTTGAATATGTAAAAGTAAGATAGAAAATAATTATAACAGTTAAGCAAATTAGTAAATATATAAGGAATATTCAAAATCAATAAAGACAGACTTGTGTTTTGAACATTGGAACAAAACGTTCTTGTCTCAAATTTGGCGGCGAGTAATCGCCTGATCCAATCCATGAGTGGATAAACACTACACTGATTTGTTTAATTTTCTTTTTCGAATCAATTTTTTTTTGATTTAATTTTAAAATTTCTGTTTTATTCCTTCATTCCTACCTTCCGGACATTCATTACCATGAAGGTTTCTGCAAACATGCACTTGAAAGCGCTTGGAATTCTGTAAGGCTAATATATATCTACAGCAGGTTCTTCTGTAGAAGAAGTAGGCTTCAAATAAATTTACAGATTTGAACCATACGCATTTGAAACATTTTCAAGATGTAATGTGAGAACAGAACTTTCTTCTTAGATATTTATTTAATATCAAACCTTCGAAATGTATTTCACTAAAATACAGGTTTTTAAACAAACGTCTTCTTTAAATTGCATGCATCATGCCATTTTTTCATAAGTATTTCTTTCTCTGGTGCTGGGAATTTATATTATTATTTCTTTGCTTCTTGGAAATGGCTTAAACGATTTGAATGACGTTTTCAGACTTTGTTTTATGAGCGAAGACAAAAATTATAGAGTGGTTTCAGTAAAAACTACGCACAGCCACACCCACTTTTATTGTTTTTTGGTGTACGGACGGAGGATTTTCCGGCCGTTCCTTGTGAAAATTCACTCGGGATTATATTTGATATATATAGCTTAAGATCGAACTAATGATGTTTAATTTCGAGTAAAGGAAAGAAAGTACGTCAATAGATATAAATTTTCTTGATTAGCGAATAAAGCGAACCAGCAAGAATAAGAATTCTCTGCCCAACTTGATGTGGTAGCGAAAAGTGATTTTTATTTAACAAAGAAATTGTAAGCACAATTCAGTACACAAAAGTATAGTTTTACTACATATTTATTTAATAAATAAAGCGCTTATTTTAAATGATTCTTTAGTTAGTTATTAAAATTCATAAAATGTTGAAGCAAAAGTTTCAAAAATTCAAACATAAAGGTTCTTTATACATTTAAAAATAAAAGTTGGGTACCTATGTATATATAAATCAATTAGTTTTTTTATATTGTTTTTTTTGATGACTTAGTTCCTCGGAAACGAGTCTAATTATCTGTTTTTCTGATATGAATTAGTATTTTTGTGCACTATAGTTTAAACTATCAACCAAGACTCTAGCCATACAAAGTTGTAATGATTTTTTTATTTTTCATATGAGAAGACCAAGAAAATATTGCCAATTCATTTTAGGTATTGTTTTAGTATAAAAATGTGTTATTTTTTTCAATTTATTCACATGACTTGTTTTCATATGACGTGACGCTACGTTATTTAAAATATCTGTTGGTACGCCTAAATAAATATGTATGAAGTCAGAAACCTAAAAATCAATATTTTGTATATACCTACTTACCTATTTATGTACATACCTACCTAAATAACAAAATTAGAAAAAAAGATGTAAGAGCACATTGGCACTTGTTATATAATTTATTGATTATTAAAAAATCCAACCCTATCGCACGATAAAATTTAATTGACTATATTAGACCAAGAGCCAACGACATAAAAAGTCAAGTCATTTATTTAATGTTGTAAGGCATATCAATGGAACCCCTTTGGGGCGTTGTACAAGAATCACTTTGTCTGCCTGCATTTTGGTGTGGCCAACATATGTAAAATTTGACACAAAAGTGTGACAAAAATGAAAGAAGTCAAGTCATTTATTTAATGTTGTAAGGCAAATCAATAGAAAGCCTTCGGGCACTGTACAAGAATCACCTTGACTGCCTGCATTTTGGTGTGACCAACATGTGTAAAATTCGACACAAAGTGTGAAAAAGACAACTCATTTGCGGAAGTAATTTGTATACAATTTTGTTTGCTGCCATTTGTTACACGATACTCCTACAAGTGTCAGCGAAAAAAGTTAGACCAAAATTCCACCGGCAGACATCTTCGACAATTCGAAATTTTTCAATAAAATCCAGTTTTTTTCTTTAAGTTTTTGCTTAAATCTGTAACTTACATATAATAGTACCGCATTTTTCACAATTGCACCTAGTGTCATTTGGCCGCCATTTTGTTTTTAACTATGATTTTGATTTTCGCACGTAACTTGCGTATTTTTGATCCTAGAAAAAACAATTGTAGGACAAACTTGTAGCAAATTTAATTTCCTACAAAATATGTTAAGTAACTTTTTTCAAAATTCACTCACGTTAAAAAGTTACAGTGCGTTTTATTGAAAAAAGTAAGGGTATATTTTATTATATCAATCTCTGCAGCGCTGGAGAAATCCATATTCTAATGAAATAACACGAAGACGAATTTGGCCTGCGTTTTTCGAAATATGGAAATGGTATCACCACACGAGCTGAGCGTCTCATTTTACACAGTTCTTCAATGTAATTAAAACCCGTCATTTCGTTTTCAATGTTTTTATTTAATATTTCGCCTACTATATGTGTTTTAGATTATATACAACAAAATTCATGTAACAGATTTGTAGCGAATTTGATTCCCTGTCGCGATTGTTCAAGAGATTATTTTAATAATAATGGATGATTCACCACTTTTTTATTTAATAATATATACAATAACCCGTTTAAAAATTAAAAAAAAATTATATTTAAAAAAAAACAAATTTTTTTTCAAATCCAAAAATTATTTTCATGAAAATTTTTATATTTGAAATTATTTCAATTTGAAACGACTCCTTATGTAAATATTTTCATCGAAATTGCTTAAGCCGTTAACGAGAAAGTTGAAAATCAAAATCGCTGTAATATGACAGTTACCTACGGTTAATAACAATTTTTGGCAAACATTTTGTCTGCTTGAAATGCATACCAAATTTACAATAGTGAATACAAAAATTTTCATCAATTCGTTACAGCCGTTTTTGAGATAAATTATTTATGGCAGGTATCCTTGTTTTGAGAGATTCAAAAAAACCTTAAGTTCAAAATTTCAAGAAAATCGCTTCAGTCCTTAAGTGACAGACAGGCAAACGGACCCATTTTTCCGTGTTCTCTATCATCGCAATGTCAGTTTTGATTAAAATACACAGATCGATTTATTTTCCGAATCCTAAACATGCCCTATAGTACCTAACGCAAGTAAAAATAATTGACCGATTTGATTCCTATAAGAGATCTTATGAAAAAACAGAGAAACAACAAACAAAAAATCAAATATGACTTGTTTATTAAAATTAAATTTTGTTAGTTTTTTATATCTTTTTAAGAAATAACTACGTACCTGACGTGTATTGTTGGTTAATACGAATTCATGCCTCCGGTTTCGAGAAATCACTTCAATGAACCAAGGTGTATACAATCTAAAACATCTACCCGAGTGCGAAATACTTAAATAAAAAACATTGAAAACGAAATAACGGGTTTTAATATGGATTCCTCCAACTTATATGCGCTGCAGAGCGAGAACCGTAGTTCGTATTAGAAAACTGTTTAGGCAAAATATATAGACAATTGAAGGATCTAAAACTTTTGTTACAATAGTTTTTTTTTCTACTGACAATAAAAGAAGATATGAGGGATATAATAAAATCCAACCTTACTTTTTTCAATACAATGCACTGTAACTTTTTAACGTGAGTGAATTTTGAAAAAAGTTCCTCAACATATTTTGTAGGAAATTAGGATCAAAAATACGAAAGTTACATGCGAAAATCTAAATCACCGTTAAAAACAAAATGGCGGCCAAATGACACTAGGTGCAATTGTGAAAAATGCGGTTTTCGGCTCGTGTCATGATACCCTTTTGAATATCGAAGTCAAAATACGTCTCTGAATTATATCTCAGAGCACCATATAATGAAATCTAAATACCCCATACTATAACTTTTATGAATGTTATTTCTTACATAACACTGCCACAAGTGTCAGCGCAAAAAGTTAGACAAAAATTCCTTAACGAACCTCCTGACAGGCCTCTTTAAATGTAGAAAGTTCGATTTTTTAAGTAAAATTTAGATGAGTGTCAACTTAGCGAAACAACATTCATTTGCCGTTAATTAGTTCTGATAATTTCGAAATTTTCGTTCCATGTTTTCTATATTCATATTAGCGAAACACGCCTCAAAACGTTTTAAAAATTTCTTATATTGATCGGTTTATTACTTAATAATTTGCCGTTCATCAGTCGTGAACTAAATGTGACAGGTTTAATTTTGTCGTGCGATGTTTTTCGGTTTATTTTATATTATCATAATTATTATAATTTATATCTCACTGGCTTCTACAATACCTAGTTTGCTGACTTTTTCGTGCAAATTATTATGTTATAAACAATTTAATTCAAGGAGTTTAAACCCATTTTCAAGGATGTGCTTTCCTTACTTCATACGAATTTACCCATAAAACCCCAACAAAAAAACAGAAAACATCGCACGAAAAAATTTATATGGTCACAACTATGGAACGCAAATTATAAAGCAATAAAACATTCAATATAACCGGTTTTTACCACTTTTTGAGGGGTTGCTTCGCTAACTTCATATGAATTTAGAAAAAAAAACACACAAAACATCGCACTACAAAATTATATTTGACACAAATAATTCACAACTGATGAATTGTAATTTAATAAGCAATAAACCATTGCATATATGTATGTAGATTTCAACTCTTTTGAGGGCGTGTTTCTCTAACTAAACTAAACTAAACTAAACTAAACTAAACTAAACTAAACTAAACTAAACTAAACTAAACTAAACTAAACTAAACTAAACTAAACTAAACTAAACTAAACTAAACTAAACTAAACTAAACTAAACTAAACTAAACTAAACCAAACTAAACTAAACTAAACTAAACTAAACTAAACTAAACTAAACTAAACTAAACTAAACTAAACTAAACTAAACTAAACTAAACTAAACTAAACTAAACTAAACTAAACTAAACTAAACTAAACTAAACTAAACTAAACTAAACTAAACTAAACTAAACTAAAACTAAAACCAAAACTAAAACTTAAACTAAAACTAAAACTAATACTAAAACTAAAACTGAAACTAAAACTAAACTAAACTAAACTAAACTAAACTAAACTAAACTAAACTAAACTAAACTAAACTAAACTAAACTAAACTAAACTAAACTAAACTAAACTAAACTAAACTAAACTAAACTAAACTAAACTAAACTAAACTAAACTAAACTAAACTAAACTAAACTAAAACTAAAACCAAAACTAAAACTTAAACTAAAACTAAAACTAAAACTAATACTAAAACTGAAACTAAAACTAAACTAAACTAAACTAAACTAAACTAAACTAAACTAAACTAAACTAAACTAAACTAAACTAAACTAAACTAAACTAAACTAAACTAAACTAAACTAAACTAAACTAAACTAAACTAAACTAAACTAAACTAAACTAAAACTAAAACCAAAACTAAAACTAAAACTAAAACTAAAACTAAAACTAAAACTAAAACTAAAACTAAAACTAAAACTAAAACGAAAACGAAAACTAAAATTAAAACTAAAAATAAAACTAAAACTAAAACTAAAACTAAAACTAAAACCAAAACTAAAACTAAAACTAAAACTAAAACTAAAACTAAAACTAAACTAAAGTACTAGTAATGTGACAATGTCACACAACTCGGTTTCAAGGCTTTTACGTACATCTCGTTTAATACAATTTGGTATTAGTTCTAAAAGCGTTTTTTTGTATGGAGAATCCGTTAAAGGTAAAATTACGATTTTAATAGGTAACCTTTTATTTTAGTGGATATCGCCGGCTTTCTGTGTCAGAAATAGTTAAGAAATTTCTTGTTTGTCGTCTTCCGATGATTGTATTGGTTGGAGTATGTTTATTTTATTTTGGTCTTCCAGGATTTTTCTTGTCTTTTTGTTCGGTCGGTAAACGACTCAAAGCATCAGCGTTTGAATTAATTATTCCTGGTTTATATTTGATGGTAAAGACGTATTCAGAGAGTAGAATTGAAATTTGTGTCCAAAAAGAAACGGTCGGAATTATTTTACAGCGAAAACAATGGCTAATAATTCTTTTTCGGTATTGGTTTCGAGTTTCTCTGCCATTGAAGGTGCTACTAGCAAAACAAATGGGTTTATTTGGCCAATTTTACCTTGGGAAAAGACAGCTTCCTAACCAATATCGCTAGCGTCCATTGTAATTATAAAAACTTCTTTGAAATCTGGATATATTAGTACTGGAGGGTTTATAATTTTTTCTTTTAATTTTTGAAAAGCTTCATCGCAAAATCTATCCCATTTAGATTTACAGCCATATTATTGACTTGTTTCAAAACTTGTTTCAGGGCAGAACTGGTTTTATAGATGTTTGGAAGTGGACAAATCGGTATTATACAAAAATATTTTGACACCTAAAACTCGAAAACTTAAAACTAGCTTTGGATAAAACTCCAAATTCATAAAACCGTGAAACCTTGGACTCCAAACTTCTGTAAAATTAGTTTTGCTATTAAACTAGTTTTGGAACAAGTCAATAATATGGCTGTTAGTGTCTTTTTTAAGTAACTTTGTTAGAGGTTTTGCCGTAGAAGTCTGTCAATGAATCGTCTGTAGTACCCTATAAGCCCGAGAAATGATGTAATTCTTTTTTGGTGTTGGACACGTTTTGACTACCTTCATTTTCTCAGGGTCTAAGGGATTTAAGACCTTCCTCTGCATGTGTCCTAGGTATATCAGTTCTTTTTTTTTTTAAAATTACACTTGTCAGGTTGAAGTTTGAGATTGTGTTGACGCAGTCAGTCGAAAATTCGTAAAAGTCTTGTATTAGGGTCGTTTAGATCGTATCCATATACCACAATGTCGTCGACTTAGACAAAGCAATGTATCCCTTGCAATCCCATGAGTACCTACATTATTCATCATTCCCTGGAATGTAGCGGGTTAATTTTTCAGATCAAATGGCATACGGTTATATTCGTAATGGCGATAAAGTGTACCGAATGCAGTTTTCGGCTTGTCCTCTTCCCTAACATTGATTTGGTGAAATACTTGAGCGAGATCAATGGTGCTGAAATACTTTGCTCTTCCCAGTTGGTCCAAAATGTCTGAGATATTCGGTATTGGATATACATCCCCGATGGTAACTTCATTTAATTTTCGGAAGTCAACTACAACTCTCCAGCGTTTGTAACCACTACTATCAGTTTTTTTGGGAACAAATAATAACGGTGAGTTCCAAGGACTCGAGCTTGGACGAATGATTTCGTCTTTCAACATTTCTCTACTACTTGTTTTCGGATATTTAGTTTTTGAGCTTCTGGAAGTCGATATGGCCTTACAAACAGGGGAGGTTTATTTATATCGGATTTTATCTCATGCTGCATTATATTTGTGCAGGTAAGGTAGTCTCCCTCAAAGTATAAAAGATCATTATACTTTCTACAAATTTCTAATATGAATTTTTTTTCGTCATTATTACACTGATCGAGCTGGATAAAGGAATATATTTTCTCAAACCTGTTTTAAACGGAGTCTTCGTCCGAATCTAAAGTTATAATATTAAAATTATTCAACTCTTCCCACTCGTACTCAATTTCATTTAGATTGATATTAGTTTCCTTCTCAAGTGTGTTTAATAACAAAATCTGTATAGTATTTTGTTCTGGGGCCGAATCACCGCATTAGTGACTGATCGAGTGAGTGCCATCAGTGATCGAATGAACCTATGGGGATGATGGCTCCATAACGTGAGCGGTTATGCCAAACTCACAGAATTCAGTCACGTATTACTAGATAACTGATGCGGTAATTCGGCCCCTGGTCTTACTGCAGTTTCCGCAAGATGAACTCCTGGCATTATCTCTTTTTTTGTGAATAATTGCGACGCATCGCGCGCTGCGTCCAATATTCGGTCGACATAATCGCAAAGTCGCATAAATTCGAGCAACCATGGATCGGTTTCGCAACACGTTTACACTAGTGGATAATGCGCATCCTCAGAGACGCCGTACAGTGCGCACCGAAGATGCTATTGCTGCTGTGGAGCAGAGTAACCAAGAAGACTCGAATGAGTCTATCCGCCATCGCGTGCAACAATTGGAGCTGTCGAAATTGAACTAGCCGTGGGGGCCACTTGCCCGAAATCATTTTTTTAAATAATGGCAAACCCTTATCTTTATAATAAAGCTAAATTCTTGGCCATAACATTAAATTATATGCGTTTTATTTCTTCTTGAAAACCACACGTCATCATTTACTTATATTTCCAGTTTCACTTTGTAACGTTAAGGTTCCTTAATATTTTACAAGCACAGATAGGGATTTCCCCGCTATTGTAGAGATAGGACAATCCTTGCAATTATTTTGGGGATTTTTTTTAATGGGTTTTTGGAAAGATTCATATCCGCGCCTGTGTCTAATAGGAAGGTAGAAAATAACTTATTGGAGGGTTGAAATTTGATTCTGATTACGTGTTCTTGAAATCCGGGGCACCACGTTACTCTTGTTAATTTTGAGGATTGTGGATGTCGGCTTGGGTAAGATGGGAAGGATTGCCGTTGTCCTCCCGTGCACAGTTGTTTCCCGAATTATTAGGAGGATATATGTCTCCTCCAGCTTGCCACTTGTATCCTTCGAGGACTGGATTTTTTTTTTTTTTCAATTCAATTCAATTTATTATCTTCTTCTTCAATTGGAATAACAAATTTCGTACAAGGTTTCTCTTAAAATTAACAGTAATTTTCTATATTTTTTCCAGAAATTTATATATATCTACAATATTATTATTACTTACTTATTGTTAAGAGTGTTTTTCACTAGGTTAAGAATAAATGAAGAAAAATAAATGATACAATCTTTCGTCTGATGACAAGTGTCGAAAGTATTTTTAAATGGGTTTCTTCTAATATCTCTTCTCCTAGCTCTTACAGTATCATAACTGGTGGTGGCGAAAGTAGCGGAGTTGAGGCAATTCAGACCTGCTCAAACACGCTCACCAAATTCCTTAACAGTTTCTTTCAAACGTTGTTTTAAAACAAGTTCATTGTGGGTTGTGGGCAAATGACCGCGTTTTTACTTCCTTGAACTCAGCCTCTAATTTTTGCTTTCGACTTTTCCAAGAAAGGATGGAATGATATTGTATCAACTCAGAGGCACGACCATGAAGCCTAGTTTTCACAATTTGCAAGAATGACGGTTGGTCAGATTCTTTTATGGGGCAGAAGAGGATTTCTCCGCATGACAAAAATTTTGCCAACTCTGTTGGTTTTCCATCAAAAACAAAAATGATGTCCATTTCTTCTTTTTTTTTTGTACATCCCGCTCAGAAGTATAAAATTTAATCGATTTTCTGGTAATTTGTAGACGAGGAATTTTTGTAACGAAATCAGAACAGAAAATTGGAAGGAGAGAACAAAAAAAATTCGTATAACGATTAGAGATAAGGAACGGTGGAAGATACACTGATCTGCCAAATTCATATAGGAAAAAGAAAAAAAACGGATTATATAAAAACAAATTACTCAATACAAAATGAACAATCGAGGTGATGGAAGGTTTAAACAAAAAAAAATTGGCGGCAAGACAAAATTTGATGTGTGTATTATGATGTTATAAATAAATATGTATGTATATGTATATATATTATAATATTTGTTTTTATTTTAGATTTTTTTTTTTAGTTTATTGTTTTGTTTATAATATAAACAAAAATGCTGTTGTGCTCCTGTTGTTGTTAATGTTTCGATATTTTGATGGTGTTTTTGTTGCTGGTTCCCTCGCCAGGCAAGCTTCACGCTCTATAGTTGAAAGTTACAGCCTGGTCTTTTATCTATTTATTTACTTATTAGGTGATGAGAGAAAAAAATGTGATGATGAAAATTTTTGTTTTCTCTTTTAAGCACAGAAAGCAGTTTCGTTTTTTGTTTTACTTAGTTAAAGTTAATTTCACAGCATAAAAAGGGAATGGTTGATGTATTTTTTTTTCTTTTGGACACAGAAAGCGGTTTTGTTTTTTTTTTCACTTAGGTCCACTTAATTTCACAGAATAATAAAGGGAATATGTTGATCATTTTTTTCTTCTTTTAGGCTTAGTAAGCATTCTTGTTTTTAGTTCACTAAAACTTTATTTTGGTAGGGGATTTTTGGATTATCCCACCGCTGCCACCAATTGTTGTTACCCCAAGTACCCGTGCTTACTTGTTATACTGAAGAGGTACTTTAGGGGAAAAACAGTTAGACAATAAATAAAAAACTAAATGTTTATTTGAATTTTTATTTTACTTTTTATACGCGACTTTCGCGGATGAATGTAAAACTAGTTCTGAGTTCTGACTCTTCAACCATACTTTTAGTTTCTTCAGCCTTCACCCAGAGCAATCACTCCTACAACAAAATATATATTTTATCCACAACGGCGCAAGTCATTCATATTTGACACACACTGCACATTCCCATTAACAATCAGCATTTTGTCACTTCCATATTTCGTAACTTTCCTGCCCTCAATATAATGCAGTGTACCTCTACCTCCGTCATTCATTCAAATGTTGATATTTGACATTTCATTCTGTGTAGCGCTGCGCTGACCCACATTTGCGGTGTTTGCCCTTGGATAGTGGATATTTAATATCCATCGCCGAGGAACACTCGAAATATGTATAAATATATGTTTCCATTTTGTGATAATCACGCTACGGGCGGCGGCACCAGAATGAAGCTTGATTCACAATGCGACGAGGAAACGGGACGTGAGCGTTACGAGAACCGCTGTCATCTTTTTCTAGTTACAAAATCGTCGCCCAATTCACAACGCAACGATCGGTTTTACGACAAAAATTAATTTTTGTAAACAAAAAATCAATAAAATATAAACAAAATAACTTACAAACAATAGATCTATCAATAACTTTATTTGTTAGACACAATTTGATTACATCTCTTGTGAAAAATCTGTAAATTACTTAGGAAAAATGAAAATCGTCGTCACGTCGCGTCATTTTTTCAATTTTTCGAATTCTTGGCGTGACGTGACGACGAGAAACGCCACATTGTGTATATCCAGGTATGCTTTCAATGTCTGAAATTGGTTTGACAACTACAACGAGTTCTCGTCACGCTCACGTCTCGTTTCCACGCCGCATTGTGAATCATGCCTGAGATACGCATTTAATCTATTGGCATTGTCGGTTAGCAAAAGTATCTTATGAAATATATGGGAAGAAGATCGTTATTATGGGAAACTGATGTGGTTCGTGAGAAGAGGGACCACCGTGGGTGAATGTGGGATAGGATGACTTGTAGTGCGATCACTACAAAACCAACTTTACTCGAGTTATGGCCGAAATACCGCCTGAAATGTGCGAAAAATTGGTTAAAATTACCTCAAAAGACTCGCATGCCTCGAGTCTTCCCGAGGCGGCCATTTGAATGATATTGTTTTTCACACTTAATGGCAAAGTTCAAACTTCATAATAATTAAATGAAATATTCATCAAAAATGTATCGCTGTGTTTGTTTTATTTAGCGTTACTTTCTAAACCGAAAAATTAATGACCCTATATTTTCAATATGACAGGTAGTAGTTAAACAAAAATACATTCTCAACCCTAAAAGTTAAAACTAACAAATTTCTTGCAGAACCAATTTTTGACTTGCTACCTACATGCATTCAAACAAACCTACAAATATAAACATACCTTTACATCATAATTATAATACTATTAACGCAGCACAAAAGTCATCAGCAAAATAATACCATTCAGTTAATTCTATCCATTATAAAGATCGCGACGAGCAACAAAAATGTAACCAAAATTAAGGATAAAACCAAAAACTAAACGAAAAAATCACTGACACCGAAGCTACCTCTTCAATTCCTATCGCTTAAAATATTCATACGTCATTCCATATTCAAAGGGGAAACAAAATATTAAACACATACTTTTAAAACCGGTATTGTTAAGAGAATTCTATTCTGAATTGAATCCAGAGAGCTTCCTTGTTCCCGCTCTGTTTATTCTTTAATGAAACTTTCTCAACATGTTGTCGTATCCAATATTGGATACGGAACCTTACAGCCCGATTCTCCCGAACATCACTGATAGTCCAGTCAATGAAGGAAAAATAAATGCGAAAAATCATGTAGTCTGGGTTATTATTTTAAAGGGTAGGGGTTACCCCCAGGTACAACATACCAAAAGTCCCCAGCCCAGGGCCGCGAGCTTAAGACAGGAGAGGGGGATAAAGCTCCCCTTTTCTAGTATTTCACGAATATTTTGAAAACCGAGGGTATTAGCGGAAAAGTATACACAACAAAATGAAAGTATATTAAATAAGCTACAAGAAAAGTCTTATTCATATTTTCGCTGGGAGCAATACTAAGGGAGATGCGGGGGGTAGAAATATCAATAAATCTGAAAAATCATGTTATTGCGTTACAAATTTAGTCTTTATTGATCAATCGACCCAGAAATATTAGAAAATTTTTAATTCAAAATCATGTTTTTTTTAAACTGTTGACTAAGATAACTTAGTTTAACAATAAAATAATAGAATAGGTTTTTGGATTTTCAAAAAGCTACAGTATAGTTTTTTAATTGTTTCCGTTTTTTTTAAATGATTGCATATGCACTTTAAACCAATGTTTTAGAAAATGACATCTCCCTTATAAACGGGGGCAAATAGGCCCCCCTCTTCTAAGTGATTTTTTTTCTTAGAATAACCCCAAAAATTATTTCACATAGTATTGGTCAATAACTTGGAAATAAGCTGTAAGGTTCTTGCCCTTGAAAATACAGTGTTTTTCATTTGAAAAAAAAACACTGTATCAAATAAATTAAATAAGGATATTTTAACCCCCACCACCATGCATTTCTCTCATCACGTTAATGGAATTATCATGATTGAACATGCATTTCCTTTTTCTAATATTTCTGGGTCGATTGATCAATAAAGACAAAATTTCTAACGCAATAACATGATTTTTCAGATTTATTGATATTTCTAGACCCGCATCTCCCTGAGTATTGCTCCTAGCAAAAATAGGAATAAGACTTTTCTTGTGGCTTATTTAATATACTTAAATTTTGTAGTGCATACTTTTCCGCTAATACCCTTGGTTTTCAAAATATTCGTGAAATACTAGAAAAGGGGAGCTTTACCCCCCTAATGTCTAAAGCTCGCGGCCCTGGGCTGGGGACTTTTGGTATGTTATACCGGGGGTCACCCCTACCCGTTAAAATAATAATCCAGACTACATGATTTTTTGCATTTATTTTATGATTTTGAGTCTTCGTTGACTGGACTATGATACCTCACAATTCATAAGAAGAAGTGAAATTGATTTTATGACTTCTTCAAATTCTCCCCCATAGTCACAACTTATGAGTCACAAAAACAATCAAAATTGTGATCTCATTCGTAGCAGGTCACAAATAACAAATTACCTGTGTTTTAAAATTTTGATTTCATAATCTATTTACTTTGTAAACAAAATTGAAACTATATTGGATTGTAAAAGAAATAAATGAATGTGGATTTTATTGCGGCGCGCGTATAACTTCCATCTGAAATAAAAAACAAGATTTTCATAACAGCACAGATTTTTTTTTTTTACGCAGGGAACAAATGATTCATTAACTCTCCAAAACAAAAATTTTTAATAGTTTTTTCACTTCCTGTTTGCAAACATATTTACAAACAAATTTTTTTCTCACTTTATTGCTAAAAAATTAATGACAACTTGTATTTTTTTTAAGTTTTAAATAAAATTATATGGCCCAATTGAAAATCTTTTTGTATGTTTTTTATAATCAGCTGTTGCAATTATGACACTACACAATTCACATTTCCTGTGGTGAGTTTCGTTGTGAACTTTCTTGTGATGATTCGGGAAGAATTTCTAAAATGTTATCGACCCACAATCCTCACAAGGGGAGAATGGGGCTGTTAATTGTTGGTTACATCTTATTTGTACTGGACGCGACATCTTGTTATTTTTATATGTATCAATTCAGTTCGTAGAAGACGAAAGAAAAAAATAAACATACACAGCAGCGGCAGCGTTGTTATTAACAGTAAACATTTCAGTGGAATTAGAGAAAAAGAAAGAAAAAAAAAAACAAAATGCAAGTAGGTATGTAGGTACATGCACAATTGCACATCATAGCAAATACAAATAAAAACAATAATACCTAAGACACCAAGCTTTGCTCGGGATCTTAGAAATTTGCTATGGGAATGTTATTACTTACCGTAGGAAAATTTACGCGTGAAAATGTACGAAACGGTTGGCACAAAAGCGTTAAATTTGTATGTTGTGAGTAGGTAGATGCAATGGACATTTAAATTTGTAGGATTTCAGAATTATATCTTACTAGGGCCAGGGATCGGATCATCATAACTATTAAGTAGAATTCCGTTCTTGTATATAACATTTCTTTTCTATTGCTGAAGGTTAAAGGCCCAACTATAATGTGCATAAACTAGCTTATGCGTGCATAAGTAAACGACCAAAGCATACAACCCCTTTTCAATAACTATAATGGAGTCCAGCTGCGATTCGCTCATTTAAGTAAGCATAAACAAGAGCGATCCCAGTCGCTCTGCGCATAAGTAAAATTGAAAAATAAAGAAGAAAAAATAAGAAGACCACACATTTCACAATTTGAATAGCTCTTTTGAACCAATGTATGAATCAATTTATCATGTATGTATGTGTAATCTTTTTGTTCTGCCGTTTGTTTCAGTTTCACATGTATTTAGAAATGCAGAGCAGGGCATAGCGACGAAAATCGAGTGTGTGGTTTAAGAGAAGAAGTGTTTTACTTTTGCGCGCATAAGTCAATTATGGCTTTACTGGGAACTTTTGCAAACATGAGCTAATTTTGCGCTGGCGTTTGACGTTAGCTTATGTTTGTTTGCTTATGTTAATTATGTTTGGGCCTTAAAATCTTTAAGCAAAGTTCAAGTGTCAGGCTACGTATTAAGGTATATAAAAATTATTGAGTAATTTTTATCAAAAACGCATCTACGATCTATCCCAAGAGCTGACATCATATTTTGGAAGTGGATGTATAGCAAAAGTATGAGTATGAGCGTTAATCGGGGAGAGTACGATAACTTTGGCGCCAAAAATTGATAATGGTTTCTTGTAGAAGGGTCAACAATAAGCATTTTTTACTATGGGTGGGGGGGTCCACCTCACCCCGTTTAGGAGGTAGGGGCAATTTTAGAAAAAATTACTTAAAATGAAAAAATAATTATTAAAAAACAACGGCAACATTTACAGTAAATTAATATATTGTTTTTGAAAGCTAGGAATCTATACTTTAATCCTGCATTTAAATTAAATTATTTTAGCCGATAGTTTTTAAAAAATTCGCAGGCAAACTCAAAATTTTGATAAAAAAAATGGAAAAAAAAGTTTAGACAAATTTTTCTCAAAATTGTGAAATGATGCGCTAAATTAGCTAATAAATGTTAATGAAAATATTAATTCTGAATCGAAAATAAAAAACCGAAACGATTTATGTCTTCCAGTTTTTGAGAAAATTTAAAATTACTAAAACTACTTTTTTATGAGATTTTTGGTATTTACGTTGATTAGGTTCATCTTTGTAAGTTAGGTACAGCAATTCATTTAGCGTTACCGAGAATGCACCACGAGGAGGTAGAATTGCATTGCATTCCGCGTCCCAGTCGGTCAGTTATTGAGTAAGTCAGGAGTTAGTTAAAAATAGTAAAGTCAATGTTCATTTATTAAAGAGGTATGTAAGTCTCGTCAATGAAGTCATCGTCCGTATTGGTGTTACTGTCGAGTTCATTGAGTTCGTCGTTGATGGTGAAAAGCCGAGGTTGTTTTGGCGGTAAAGCACTCTCTTGTGAACAGTGGGAGGGCCGAAGTCCTTTAGTTGCAAACCCATACTTTCTTCACCATCGATAAAACCTGGGTACACTTTTTTAACGTCTAGTAAAAATTCCATGATTTGAAAGCCCAAGTCGTCTTTATATTTTTGTTCAAGGCAGTATTTTCTATAAAATAAAAGTGCCATATATTGGTGAAGGTGGTGCGTTGTTTTCCGGCATAAAATAATTTTTTTATAGAAGCTTGTTTTCTTCCCCGCCAATGTTAACATCAACGTGAGACGCTATTATTTCGGCTATTTCACGACAACAGTTAGAGTTATCTACTATACTAGATTTACTAAGCTCACTTTGGGTACATCAAGCTAGCAGGACACCTATCCCAAAAATACATATAAACGGTCCGGAAATGGATATTTGTTGAAAATGAATTAATTGCTAATTAGTTACGCAAAAAAAAAATGTATCGCACTTTCGGATTCCGAAACTTGACGACAACTTAGCAGGACACCCAATTTCTCGAAATCCAACAGAGCGATTAATTTTTTTTTGCGTAACTAATCAGCAACTAAATAGCAGCTAATTACTACATACTCTTTATTCTGAAAATTGAAAAGTGTCCTGCTAACTTGATGCACCTGCTCACTTTTACTGTCGTGATGGTGCTTTTTTGAACATTACAATTGCATTATATAGGTATGTAAGACACAAACATACATTATTAAGAAATGTATATATTTGCTGCAGTCGTACAGTATTACCTAATGTGAATTTTTTATAATGCAATACATTTTCATGTCTGAAAATTTTAAATGTGCAACTTTGGGCCACGTATATGTATATTTAGAAATCAGCTGTTGACTTGGATATATAAAGGGTTTTCCAATAAGAGGTGTCATTTTGATATTCAAAGAAAAATGGCATTTTTTGAGATAAATGATCGGATGTTTATTTCATTATAAAGAGGAAGGTATGCCGTTAATAATGGAACACAACATCAGCCAAATGGCCGCCACGACCACGCTTACAGGACCATATCTCTGAGGTCTTGAATCGATGCTGGGCTGTTGGCGTAGACCTTATCTTTCACGTGGCCCCAAAGGAAGAAGTCGCAAGGTGTTCAGCACAAGATCTCGGTGGCCAATTGTGATCACCTCTTCGAGAGATAACACGGTCCGGAAACTTTTCCCGTAAAAGATCGATGGTTTCATTGCTTGTGTGGCACGTAGCGCCGTCTTGTTGAAAGTAAACGTTGTCCAGATCCATACCATCCAATTCCGGCCATAAAAAATCATTAATCATCTCTCGATAGCGCAATCCATTGACCGTAACTGTTGCTCCAGCCTCATTTTCGAAAAAGTAAGGTCCAATGACCCCGCCGGACCATAAACCGCACCAAACAGTCACGCGTTGAGGATGGAGAGGCTTTTCAACAATAACTCTTGGGTTTTCCGAGCCCCAGATGCGACAGTTTTGCTTGTTGACGTAGCCTCCGAGGTGGAAATGGGCCTCATCAGTCAAGATGATTTTTCGATGAAATTCCGGATCATTTTCATGCATTTCAAGGACCCAATCAGCAAAGACACGACGTTGTTGATGATCAGCCGGCTTGAGTTCTTGTGTTAACTGAACTTTATAAGCCTTAAGACCCAAGTCTTTATGCAATGCCTAATTCCAAAGAACGACGAGGAATGGACAAACCTGGGTTTTCTTCAACACTTTGGGCTACAACAGCAATATTCTCAGTTGTTCTTGAGCGACGTGCACGGGTTTTATTCTTCACATCACTAACTTGTCCCAACAGCTCGAATTTGTCCACCAATTTCTGTATTGCGGTCCGACAAGGTGCTTCACGACGACCCAAAAATGTTTTAGTTTTACGAACCGTCTCTGCCAAATTTTCACCATTTTTATAGTGAATTTTAATAATTTCAATGCGTTGTTAAAGCGTGTATCGTTCCACTTTTATTAATGGCGTAGTTTCTACTTGTCAAATGTCAAATAATGACAGCTTCAAAAGTGACAACTACCGAAATAGCGGGCTATTCAAAATAACACCTCTTATTGGAAAACCCTTTATAAGACAAATTGAAAGTTTAAATCCAGATTCTTTAAATGCAAAAGAAACTTTGCATACACCCAACCTCGCACATACCCCAAATCCTATAGTGTGCCAAGCAGGGGGGTTGCATATATGTATATCTTACATTACATATCTCACTATACGCCGTAGTGCTGGGTGCTAGCATTGTAAATTATTATGTAAGCATGTAATTATATATGTAAGCAACAAAAAAAACAAAAATCTCATACAAAAGTAGTTTTAGTAATTATCAATTTTCTCAAAAACTAGAAGACATAAATCAATTCGGTTTTTTGTGGACAATTCAAAATTGATATTTGCATTGACCACAAAAAGCCAATTCAGCTCATCGTTTCACAATTTTGAGAAAATTTAGTCTAAGCTTTTTTCCATTTTTTTTATCAAAATTTTGAGTTTGCATGCGAATTTTTTAAAAACTATCAGCTTAAATAATTTAATTTAAATGCAGGATTTAAGTTTAGATTCCCAGCTTTCAAAAACGGTATATTAATTTACTGTAACTGTTGCCGTTGTTTTTAATAATTATTTTTTTCATTTTAAGTGATTTTTTTCTAAAATTGCCCCTACCTCCTAAACGGGGCGCGATGGACCCCCCCTCCCATAGTAAAAAGTGCTTGTTTTCGACCCCTCTAAAAAAAACCGTTATCAATTTTTGGCGCCAAAGTTATCGTACTCGTTCCCGTTAATCTTTATAAAACTACTTATATTATTTTTCGTAAATCTGAAATTTTTTAGCAACTTTTGCATTTTTCAAAAAGAAAATCAAATTTTACTCTCTCTTTAGTCCTTATGCTATAATAATTTTGATATGTAGCCTGAAATTGCTTCTTTATTTATAATGCTTTACCTTTAAGATCAGACAATTAGAAACAAAGTTTAATATCTATTGATATTTGCTATGTTTCATATAAAACTTTGTTAGATAGACTTATAAAGAAAAATATTATAAAATGTGTGCGGATTTTACTTCAGCTATTTTTTTTAATTTTTTCTAGCTCATGAGAAAAATTAAAAATTTCTTCAAAATCGTTTGAGTCATTTCTCAAAAACCAAGAAAAATTAAAGTGAGCGTGGCAGGGGCAGGAATCAGGAATCATTTTATTCGTGTCCGACACATAACATAATTGAGTGTGGCAGTGGGCGGTTTTTTCACTAAATCTAGTTTCTTAACCGTTTCCGTTAAAGAAGTTTCCGATATACCAAGAAATAAAAAAAAAGTGTGTAAATTTAAAAAAAATACTTAAATAGAAATGTATAGAAAGAAGTAAACAGGTGGTGGAGGCGTACGAACTGCAAGAAGGCTGAAATGGTATGAAAAGAAACAAAGTACCGACCTCGTGAATGCGGTTCAATCAAGTTCTTGGATTAAACAAATAGAAAAAGTTTATAACTTGGAAATGTTTTTATTTTTATTTCTCAGTTTGTAGGTATATTTAACAAAATATTTAGGGCTTAAAATTTCCATAAAAATATTGTTTTTTTTTTTTAATTCATTTTTGTAAAGTATTTCACTGGTTTTAATATACAGGATGATTCGCATTAGGTGTGACAAAAAGCTAAAGCGTGTAGGTTGGGTCAAGGCTTGAAAAAAACAACGGTTACACTCAATATGCCATGATATACCTTTTGGTAAAGCCAGAAATCTCTTCTTTAATTTTGTTTTCAAACAAAGCAGTTTTAAGGAATCGTTTTTGAAAAATTCATTTTCAAACTCAAAATTAAAAAAAAAAATTCAAAATTCAAAGCTCTTATTAGTTTTAAGTCAAATATAGAAAACTGAATGCTGAAATGTCTTGTGCTTTTTGAGAAAATTGAAAATAACTAAATCTTAAGCAAATTAAGTAACGGATTGTAGTCAAAATAATAGAAATTTATTTCTGTTGTTCTCAATTTTCTAAAGAACTAGATGAGACATCTGGTTTTTGGTGTTTGACTAAAAATTAATAAAAAGTTGAATAAATATATATATATATAAAATACTAAATAACATACAACTTTTTTTAAATTATTTTTAAAATTGTGAGTTTAGAAATTAATTTTTCAAAAACTATTCACAAAAACAACATTATTTTAAAAGAAAATAAAAAAAGAGATTTCTGGCTTTACAAAAACGTTTAGCATGGCATTGTGGGTACAACCGTTGTTTTTTAATATTTTTTTTATGTTTTAAGTAATTTTTCTTAGAAAATTGGCCCTCCCGGATAAACGGGGGGAATAAGTCTCCCTCCCCTATGCGATTTTTTTCTTGTCTCGACCTAACCTACACGCTCTAGCTTTTTGTCACACCTTATGCCTATCACCCTGTATAACACCTAGTAATGGTAATGATTAAGTAATATATTTTTTTTTAATATTCGATGCTTTTATAAATTTTTAGTCAAACATCATAAATAAAATGTTACTTATGTAAATGTTTTACTTTCTTAAAAAAATTCAAAACTATTAATACTACTTTTTCTTGGAAAAAATATTTTGTTTGGGTATTTTTTACATTCAAGTGTTCCTATTCCTAGTTGTTAGTGTTTAATTAAAAATTGATGAAAGTATCGAATTAAATTTAAAAGTAACAACATAAAATTTTAAAATATTGAAATTTCTTTTCACCCGGCGCAAAAGTTGACCACCTCCGACTAACTATTCTCCAAAATATCGAAACAGTTATTCAGCGTCAATTCGGAATAATTCATCGGTGGTGTCCAACTTTCGCACCGGGTGACAACTTTTCTGCCACCTTGTATAAAAATAAACTGTAATGTTTGTTTACATAAGCTGAAGCTTACGGCTTACATCAATTAAGCAAAAGACTAAGCCGAAACTATTAAACGTGCTACAAGTGTTTAAAACCTTTAACTTATAATTTCAGAGTACAATGAAAATCCGTTCAATAACCTTGGTAAAAATAAAAAATCCAGCTCTATAAAAACGATGCCAACTGATACAACAGCTAACGACTCGAACAAAGGAACAATGCGAAATTCAGTAGTTCAAGAAACTGATCATATTTCCTTTAATCATAGAATCGATAAAAACAAAAAGCAATTTGATAAAACTGAATCACATTTAACAAATTTAAGTGAATGTGTACATAAGCACCCCAAGCATAGAAAGAAAAAGAAACACAAAAAACATAATCGCAAATATTCTTCGAAAAGTACAATTACCGCCATTAATGAAGAACATAAAGAAGAGAAAAATATATTAAACCAAAATACCGAACTAAAAAGCTCCAACAATAATAAACTTAAATCAAATCTACAAGCAAATGATATGATAGTGTCAGAAATAACTGAAACTACTGTCTTGAAAAAAACGAACAATAAGTTATTAGTTGAGGATCTGAAACACAAAATCAATGGACTAGATGATGAAGATTCAAATGTTGTTTCCGAAACAAATGTTGTTTCGGAAACATCTGATGAGGTGAGTTAAAAACGAATTTCTGCATCCCTTTCTTTTGAATCTATTTTTGCTTCCTTTAAATATAAATATGCCTATATCCAACAATTTCCTATGTAATCCTTCATCAGATCTTCACTTATGTGTCATGCGTAAAGTTAATGTTAACTTCAAGGTAGATCAATGCTTTTTTTTAATTCTAAATTCCCAATATAATTTATAATAAAAGCATACTAAGCCTATTTGCTTGTTTATCGCGAAAAACTGTAGTAACTGTTATAAATTGGCATTACTCTAGTCTCGTCCATAAATAATAGATGAGACTAGAGAAATACCAATTTATAACAGTTATAACAGTTGTGGGCGTGCGTTACGGCGGCGGCGCTTCGTGCGACTTGAAAAAAAAACTCGGGGTGCCTGAAGTATACCCACCAGCGGAGGGCCCTGGGCCTGCGGGGCCGCATAAACAGTACTTTTATAAACCAAAACTGTTATAATTGGCATGTCTGGAGTCACTTCCATAAATAATAACTACAGTTTCAAAAAAAAAAATTTCATTTTTGATTTGTTAGCAAATAGGCTCAAAGTTTAAATAAACCATTGTAGACCAATTTTAGAATAGGCAGACTACAATACAGACTAAGATGGTAGATTTGCCTTACAACTTTGTTTAGATAAAGTTTTAAGTTAGAAGTGTGGCTTTTCCAACTCATCCGTAAATCAAACAGTATACCTAGGTATTGAAACATTTTTGATTTGTTAGCAAATAGGCTCAAAGTTTAAATAAACCATTGTAGACCAATTTTAGAATAGGCAGACTACAATACAGACTAAGATGGTAGATTTGCCTTACAACTTTGTTTAGATAAAGTTTTAAGTTAGAAGTGTGGTTTTTCCAACTCATCCGTAAATCAAACAGTATACCTAGGTATTTGAAACTTTCAACGCGCTCAATTATAAAACAACCATCAGAGCAAAGAAGGTTTGCATTATAGGAAGTAGAAGAATCATGCAGGCAATCATTATTAAACCGAAATCGAAGACAAAAAGGTGAGTGATAATTTAGAGTAATATCTTCGCAGATATTACCCCTTAAGTTAAAAATCATAAATTTAGTTTTGTCACTTATTTTAAGTTGATGAATATAAAACCATTTTCGCAACATCTCTAGATCATAATTTACATCAATAAATAATTGGAAATAATTTTTGGAAGAATATGACAAAGCAGTATCATCAGCAAAAGCTGTGATATTGCCTTTGAAAGGTTGAACAAAAAGCGAGTTAACAAAGATCAAAAAAACTATAGTGCCCAGAACGGATCCTTGCGGAACTCCTATGTTAATGAACCTTTCTGAACTCAAAATATTCTGAATCTTGAACCTTTGTTTTCTTTCCATTAAATAAAACTCTAACCAACCATAAACGTTACCTCTCTAGCAGAGTTGTAAAGACTGCAGTCTTTTCAGTACTCTCTAGCAACAAATCATGATCTACCGTATCAAAAGCCTTAGTTATATCAATGAACAGAGATGAAGGTACCTCAGAATTGTTCAAGCTGCTATAAATTTCCCCACAGAGTTTTAAAATGGCATCCTCCGTAGACCTACCTACCAGTGGCCTATTTCACCAAATTACAATTACAATCACAAACTTGTACTTGTAATCTGCAATAAAAAATTTGTAAACTTAATTTCTGTTTCACAAACAACAAACATAATTCCAACAAATTTGTAATTTGTGATTTACAAATAAAAAAAAATCGGTTTCACCACTTTTTTGCCATATTTGTAAAAAACTATTCTTTCTCACAAATATGTGAGAGTCTGCTGAGTAGCCTTCAATATTTTCCAAAAATACATCAACCAAGACTGCATAACGATGGACACATCTGAACACCGTGTAGATTTATGCGTAATTCCTTTCAACAAAAGAATCGATTCTTTTCAGAATTTTTTCTAAACAAAATCGATTCTTTTCTGTCAAAACAAATCTTGCATTTTTAGCAAGATTTCCAACTGATTTGCACACACACTATAAAGACTTGACATTTCTAATACGTCAAATTGAAATTCGTGGAATTTTTGGAAGATGAGTTGTTTATTTTTTGGTTGCAACGAATTCTACATAATTTAACAAAATATTCAACAATATATTGAGTCAATATAGCTATAAAAATAATTTATTGTGCGTTGCTCATTCTCAAACAAACATTTGACAAAAAAAAAAAATATTTTTGTCGAGTGAAAGACGTGATAAAAACTTTCAGTGCTAGTGAAATCTTTTCAATAACAATTTTCTTTAAAAATATATGTGCAAGTAGAAGTTCAAACAAATAAAATGCACCAACAAATTGACCCCGTATTATAATTAAAGTTATTAATTTAATTCTATTGCTAAAACATTGTTCTCACAACAAAAACAAACAACCTTAATAGTTTTGTGAAAAATTTCTTGACGTTTTGCGTCAATTGCAGCGTCAAGTAACACTAACCACAATCACACATAAAAAACTCGATTCTTTTTCGAAATTCGAATTCCTTTCAATTGGCAGAAAAAATTCGATTCTGTTTAGAAAAAATTGGATTTCTTTGTTGAAAGGAATACGCCATTAGATATACCGTGCATGTCTGAGACCTCATCAAAAAATGTCAACATTTCCATTTTAAGTTCATAAAAACATTTTTCAGGCTCATTACCCCATACGGTTTATGTAAAACTTTTCCTTAAAAGCAAATGGATCTGCAAATACGCGACCGATAGATTCTTAAGCTTTTTATCGCAAAATATTCACTTGTTTTACTATCGGTATACTACAATGCCTTCGTCGTAAATACATTTTTAGGTTTGGAAAGATATTTTTATTGAAAAATTACAAAATGTAAATAAAATTACACACGAACTTTCTTCTGTAAGAATTTTTCTACAACTTAACAAATTTGTACAATTCTTTTATTTGGTGAAACAGAAACTTATAAAAACACCTGAATTTTCACAAATTTGTACTTGTAAACTACAAACAAAAATTACTCTTGGTGAAACGAAAATAAAGATATTCCCACAAATTTCCCTTTGTAAATTACAACTACAATTTTGTAATACAAAAATTTTGTGAAACAGAATAAATCGATTTCTTAACAAAATTTGTAAGAAATCGCTTGTAAATTACAATTTGTAAGTTGGTGAAATAGGCCACAGTCATAAAGCCGTATTGGTGGTCACTAAAAAAGTTAGTTTTTTTTCAAAAAGGTAAGCATTCTGCGTTTCATCCCTTTTTCAAAAAATTTTCAAAAAACTGATAGGAGGGATATGGGACGATAATTATTGAAGCTTGAGGTGGCACCTTTTTTATGAAGTGGTATAACTAAGGCTTTTTTTTAGCACTTCAGGGAAAATTCCTGTTTGCAAGCTAAGATTAGAAATGAAGCTTAAAATATCTGCAATGTAAAATTAAATTTTTTTCAGAGTTATACTGGAAATCAATTCATCAGAAGAAGAGTTTGAATTTTTTAATGACAATATGATATTATGTATTTCTTCCGAACTAAAATTTACAAAGAAGAAACTTCTTGGTTGAAAACTATCATCAATTATAGTATTATAACAACACCACGTATTTTCAAAAGATTGAAAATTTGATAAATTCTTACTAATGTTTGAGAAAAAATCATTGAACAGGTTAGCAACTTTTTCTGGATTTGTTTTTAGTAGAGTTATCAGTTTCTATACTGATATTCACCTCGGTTTTATTTCTGTTTAAGATACCATTCACTATTTCCCATTCTTTTTTCGAGTTACCTAAGTTTTCAGCAAGTTTATTACCATAAAAAGTGTCTCTACACAGAGTAATTTCAATTTTAAGTTCAAGACAAAGTTTTTCATAGAGAAAGTTTAGCATCGTATTATTCGGATGTTTTTTAAGACAGCTAAATAGTTTTTTCTTTATATTAATTTTTTTTTAACAAGACAATTACTCAAAATATGAAATTGAAGTTTGTCCAGAAAGAGATCAAAGGCAATTGGCGCATTCTCTGCTACATAAACTTCATCCCAAAACTCATATGTCAAAGAAGATTTAAGAGAAACAAAATTAATTTTTTAGAATTTTTTCGGGTAATACGGTATGGTCCTGGAAACAAAATTATTAAACTGAAGACTAACTAAACTATGGTCAGTTATTTTGAAGTCAAATACATCTGATTTATAATTCATATTAGTATTTCTATGTAGTCTTAGGAAAATGTGGTCCAAACATGAAGTACCTCTGGTAGGTTTATTTACCCAGGACACAAAACCAAAGAAAGATAAAACAGCTAGAAAATTGTCAGCATCAAACGATTCAGACAAAATATCAATATTGAAGTCCGCTAAGAGGATTTGGTTCTTACAGCTTTGATTTTCCAAAAATACGGAAAATTCATCCGCAAAAGCCTTTATAGTGAAAAAATGAAATCTGTACACACAAACAAAAGAAAACCGAACACCAGATATCTCACAATTCACGACAATCAAATCAGCAGCTTTTAGTTTCGGATGGATAATATTGCACACAATATCACTCCTATAAAACACTGCTACACCTCCAGCAGCGTAAGAATTATTACAATAAGCAGAGAACGTAAAATTTGGAATTATATAATTAGCTACCTCATAATCAAAAATCCATATCTCAGACAGAAATATGAGATCAGGTAAATGTTTTAAAGATGCGAGATGAGCCAAGAAAACATCAAAATTTAAATAACACTGCGAATATTTTGATGAACTATAGAGAAACCAGAATAAGAATCTATGTTAGGATGATCAATACAGAGCCAATTAACTTCATCATTATTCATACAAGAAAAGATACTATTACTATGCATATTATGAGGAGGATCTTCTAAAAAACTAATATTATTATTATTAAATATCATTATTTACAAAATTAACAAAATAAAAAATTGTTTTTAGAAAAATCCTCCACATTTTTAATTTTAATGACTTTTTCGCCTTCCTTTTTTCTGATGAACTCCGAACCCAGACATAATCACATTTACCCTGTAGCTTCAGCTGTTTGGACCTCTGAAGAAGCGAACTTGTGTAAGCAGTAAGACTATCGTTTATGAATATTTTATTTTTTGCTTTTCCTTTGTTGTTGTATTGGACACCAAATATATTAGCTGACAATTTGACTTTGTTTGTCCGCAGCTTGTTTATTATTTTTAATTTCTGAGAGCTTTAGAAACTTGACGCAAACAATATTAGACACAGCATCATTTGAATTATCACTCCTTTTCTTCAACGTCTTAACGTAGCATGATTCGATGTCATCTCTTTTAATTTGCTCACCTACACCGGTATTAATAAGTTGAAGAACCTAATCGGTGACGTTGGTTGAATTAACATCTGGGATACCGACAATGTCAAAATCACAATGCTTATCTCTTTGTTCCAATGAGTTTAACTTTGACTCCAAAATATTAACGGTGTTAGACAGAGTAACATTGAGCTCTTCAAGAAACCGAATTTTTTCAAGTGCATCACTGTTCATAGTTTGAAGCTTAAGAATTTCGGTGTGTAGTTTAATAGTTTCAGCATATAGCATTGACAAAGTTATTGTTTGCTCTCCATTTATCGATGAGGAGGTGGCAGAGGATGGATTAATTGTTACAACTGGAGCAGAGGAATGCGGTGGAGTGTCATGTACATGAACAGGTGACACGAGGTTATTTGGCACATGCACGGAAAGAGACTGGGAATCATATGCAGCAAGAGCATTTTGATTAAGAGAGATACTTAGCTGTATTATAAGTCAATTCTCACATTTGAAGCCCTGGGAGCTCTTTGCGAGATTTTTAATGTCACGTTTTTCTAATTTTACGCACTGCATGGAAAAACATATTGCAAGGTGTACATTTAACTTTGAGGTCTTCATTATCAATTATACGAGAATTACACAATATACACTTCATCGTAAATGAAATTCATATAAATGTCATTTCTTTTGAGGTTTGAAAAAGATTTATTCCAATTATGACAAATTCAAAGAAAAGCCAAGATATTAATTCTCAAACAATGTGACCCCAACAACACTCGCAAGAGAACTTTTTAGTTACTAGTTACTTTTGGATTTGGGTACTTTAGTTACTTTTGGATTTGATTACTTTAGTTACTTTTCGATTTGGGTACTTTAGTGCCTGATTACATGGGTCTTTTTACTGAAGGTCGTTTTACTGAACTCGTGATTACGAGGTGAAGAAAAATCCTTTCATTTAAATCTACCCTTTCCTATCTCACACCCTTAAAATACATATCATCTGACTCACACGTTTCATGCTGAATCCGAAAATATTAAATGAAACTGGCGCATCGGTGAAATTGGGGTGGAATCTACCTTCTCTTTTTATCGCACATAATATCTATCTGTCTCACCGATGCGCTCTTCAGTAAAACGACCCATGTAATCAGGCACTTAGTTATAGCTTCAACCAAATTAGTTGGCCATTCTACTGCACAGGTCTCTTTAAATTTCTCTGCTCATCTCTTTAATTTTGAAAGATGTACATACTGGCGTTGTTGTCAATATCGCTTCTGCGATCATACTGAAGCAAAGCAAGCACTAAGGAGGGTGAGTTTTGTTTATAGCTTCGCTCACAGTAAAATAGAGATGAATTTCCAGCGATGGACTTTCTTTCAATGAGATATGATCCTGGATTATTTTTATTTCGTAGGTTGATGTCTAAAAAAGTATTTCATCTCTGGTGGGATAAAAAGAAAAGATTTTTATGTGTAAACTTTGATTCGAAAAGATAAACTTAAGAATTTTTGTTTTTATTATTGGAACAAATTTCAGTGCACCTATAATAAAAAAAATATGTCTACTGCAAAATGCAATAAGGTTAAACATAAAAAAGCACCTGTGACTTCGGACTGATTGATAAATAGTTAAGGGATTATTTTTTGTTTCCATGTTTTATGGTTTTATGATTTGTGGCTAAGCAACAGAAAGGTTCCGAGGGCGATGTGTTTATATTTATTTTATATCGTTAGTGTTTACTTGATTTTATTTGACTTGTGGGGTTTTGGAAAACAATAATAGATCAGTGTCTACGAGTTTTAATAATTTTTACCTACGAGTTTTTAAGAATGAATTTGTTCATCAGAGAGAATTTATGCATTTAAATGATATTTGCTTTGGTTTGGAATTCAGTTTTAAAAAAAACAACAACAACGAAATACATTTAAAAGAAATTTTTATGGATCCATTTAGAAAAGGAAATCCTATTGGAAGCCAAGCCCGTAAGATAGTTGTTAAGGTATATAATCACAAACAGGAAAAAGCCAAGAATTCGTTTCTTGAAAATCCTGTGAGTTACGCAACCACGCATACCGTGGAAATTACTGCAATTTCTGAACGATCAATCAGAGGGATAATTAAGGAATACGAAGCGACAGGAGTTGTGAAATCACCAAATAAAAAAGTACCACATACGAACTGGAAAACTAGACTAGACGAATTTGACATCGCAGCTATTCGGCGTATAATGCACAACAAAAAATGATGATATCCTTAAAAATGTTGAGAGAACGAGTCCAGGAAGATCTGGAGCCTAACTTAAGTATTACGTCTCTCAACAGGATTCTAAGAAGAAACGGATTTAGCTACGAGAAAACGCAAAACAACCGGAAACTTCTCTGTGAAAGAAATGATATTAAACTCATGCGAGTGAAGTATCTGAGAAAAATCCGTGAATACAGAACAAAAGGATATGACATCATTTATTTGTACGAAAGCTATATTCATAGCTCACATACAAGGCCAAGGGCTTGCACTGATGACAGCAGCAGTGGGTTGAAGACGTCAATTTCAAAGGGACAGAGGTTGATAATGGCGCATGCAGGTGGTGAAAAAGGTTTCGTGAAAAACCAAATCTGGAACGTAAACGGGAGACTATCACGACGACATGAACTTTGAAAATTTCTGCAAATGTTGGCAGAACAAGTTTTGAATAACTTGGAGGAACCTTCAGTTATTGTAATGGACAACGCCTCGTACCACAATAAATTAGAAGAAAAATAAATTACTTCTGCTAGCAAAAAATCCGAGATGAAACAATGGCTAACCGAAAACATACTATACAGATGTTGAAACTTGAACTGTATGAGGTAAAAAAACGACACCGAGCTATACAAAACCCAAAGCATAAGATTGGCGATATCATTCACGGCATGGGACATGAGGTTCTACGTTTACCACCCTATCATCCAGACCTCAATCCCATCGAAAATATTTTGATAACTGTCAAGGCAAGAGTAGTTTCACGAAACACAAAATTCAAGTTATTAGATGTTCAAAAATTAGCAGAGGAAGAATTTTCAAAAATAAGGCTAAATTGGCGAAAAGTGTGTGAAAAAGCCATAAGAACTAAGGAAGAATACTTTTCTCACGACCTGATGTTTGACACAATTTCGGATTCAATTATAATAAATCCAGGTGACGATTCTTCAACTGACTATGAAAGCGACATTAGTTCTTAAAATTTAGTATATGTAAATGAACAATTATTATTTGAATTATATTATTGTTATTTATATTATTTTTATATTATTTTTATTTTATTATTATGTTTTATATTTATTTCTGAAGTACAAATTTATAATAATTATTTTAAAGTAAAATAAAAATTAAAAATATTTGTTGGTTCAACTTTTCTCTCTGAAGAAAACAATCATTTTTTAAAACTTGCAGTTAAAAATTATTAAAAATTCATTCTTAAAAACTCGTAGGTAAAAATTATTCAAACTCGTAAACACTGATAAAAAATATGCACGACTTGATCGCACGAACTTGCTCTTGTGGTTAAATACTGTATGTAACCTAACCTTGAAGATGCATGAAGCATGATGTATATATTTAACGAGTAAATATTAAAAGAGTCAAAAGCACTAAAAAATTGATTTTTCGTTTGTTTTTTTTTTGCTTATAAAATAATGTTTTTAAAATTTTGTCAATGCATTATCGCTTAAATTATCGAGAAGCATCAGATTGCAAAGATATACGTGAATAACCCAAAAATAAGACCATTTCCTCAAAAAACATTGAATACCTAATTCCGTGATGTGATTTTTTTGAGAAAAACCTGAAGTGCAGTTTTCTTACAATTAACTTGGTTATTACAGGTACGAAGTTTAATCAAAATAGTTAGAGCCGTTTTCGAGAAAATTTGAATAAACCAAAATATTTGTATGGCAGCTACCCGTTCTAGATGAGCGAAAACAATAATTCGAATTCGCCCTCTAGGGAATCACATAAAAATGCTCTGTACCAAATTTCATTCAAATAGGTCCACCCGTTTAGGCTCTAGCTCAAATTACAGTGGACGCACCGACGCACAGACGTACAGACGTACAGACGCACAGACCGACGGACGCATGACGAAACCCACTTTTTCGGACTTCTCGATTAACGTAGTGTAAGTTTTGATTATAACCTCGAAATTTTTTTTTACACGAAACCAATACTTGCCCTATAGAGCAAGTAAAAATATATCAAATAAACACTAGCGCCATAAAATAAATATAAACAATAAAAAAAAAATAAAATAAATAAATAAATCATAAAACATAGAAACAAACAATAATCCCTAAACTATTTGTCAATCAGTCCTATGTCGCAGGTAGTTTTTTATGTTTAACCCAATTGCATTTTGCAAAATATTTTTTTTTTGTTTTAATTGCGCTGAAATTAGTCAAATAAAAAAATTAAACTCATACATTCAATCGTTGAGTTAGGCACTGTAAAATTCAAGAAAAAATCTTTACTCATTAAATATCTTTCGCACCATTTTTGTTCTCTTAGATCCTCTCTCTGCGCAACCGGCCGTTTGCCAAGTGAATTGGTTCATTTTATACTTTTCGATTTGAGTACTTTAGTTACTTTTGGATTTGGGTACTTTAGTTACTTTTGGATTTGATTACTTGAGTTACTTTTGGATTTGATAACTTAAGTTACTTTTAGATTTGGTTACTTTAGATCATAGAGTACCTATATTACCTAGAGAACCGACCGGTACCCCTCTTGCCTTAAACACCCGCAAATTTTATTTGAGGTGAGTAAGTGAAACTCTCTTAGTTTACTCTTTTTTCCTTATCCGTGAATCCGTGTGAATGGTGGATATAAAAACAAATTGGCGCATTAGTTCAAAAAGGTACGTGTCTACGGTTTAATTGTGAACAAAGTGGTGGCATTAGCTCAAAAAGGTGCGTGTCTACGATTTGCACACCTAAATCGTAGACACGTACCTTTTTGAGCTAAGAAACTAGAGTGCGCTTCCAATTTTCGGTAGGTGTTTTTGTTTTTTTTTTAAACATAAATATTCAAAAATATTATTTAATTTATTACCCGGAAGCAACAATGACCGATATTCTTCATAGTTTAGGTTGACAAAAGGTTAAAAAAAAGAAATTTGACTACGAAATTAATAAATTTCTCAATTTTTGAATTTAACGGATTTTTTTTTTTGAATCCCTGAGCGGTCTTATCCACCTTATTGAACACTTTGAGCAATTTGAGCGAAGTCCTTTCAATTGAAGCCATGTTGGTTCGGTCCCATTTAAAATGCATTGGACAACAACCCCATACAAAACTTAATGGGCATTTTCCTCTCAGTACAGCTTGTAGGGTGGAAGAGAACGACCGCCTAAGTCGGTTCTCTAGGTAATATAGGTACTCTATGCTTTAGATACTGCTGGAGTTGAGATTTGATTACTTTTGGGTTTTGGTCTTAAGGCTGGTATTCACCGAGCGCTCTTAAACGGCTCGTAACTTTACGAGGCTCGTAAATTGAAAATTATTTGTGGTATTCACCAACCATTCATAAGTATTTTTCGAAGTTCGAAAATCAGAGCCGCTCTCCCACAACCAGACATGCCCAAACTGTGAAATGAAGTTGTTTTGTCATCAACTCTTCTGTCAAATGATTTTTCTTCAATATCTTGCTTAAAAAATTGACAATTCCGAGTCTTATGTAATTCTGGCCAAAAGAGTACAAGATAGCATTTTTAAGAGGCACACCCTGTTGTCAAAATATTTGATTTTACATTTTTAACTCAAAATACACGCTCCGCATACTTTTTGTATGATTTGAACAAAATAAATTGCATTTTGGAAAATATTTTTTTTTTGTTATAAGTGCGCTGAAATTAGTCAAATAAAAAAATTAAACTCATACATTCAATCTCATTTTAATTTTAAACAAAAACAAAGTTGAGTTAGGCACTGTAAAATTCAAGGAAAAATCTTTACTCATTAAATATCTTGCGCACCATTTTTGTTCTCTTAAATCCTCTCTCTGCTCAACCGGCCGTTTGCCAAGTGAATTGGTTCATTTTATACTTTTCGATTTGGGTACTTTAGTTACTTTTGAATTTGGGTACTTAAGTTACTTTTGGATTTGATTACTTTAGTTACTTTTGGATTTGATAACTTAAGTTACTTTTGGATTTGGGTACTTTAGATACTGCTGGAGTTGAGATTTGATTACTTTTGGGTTTTGGTCTTTAGGCTGGTATTCACCGAGCGCTCTTAAACGGCTCTTAACTTTACGAGGGTCGTAAATTAAAAATTATTTGTGGTATTCAACAACCATTCATAAGTATTTTTCGAATTTCGAAAATCAGAGCCGCTCTCTCACAACCAGACATGCCCAAACAGTGAAATGAAGTTGTTTTGTCATTAACTCTTCTGTCAATTTATTTTTCTTCAATATCTTGCTTTAAAAATTGACAATTCCGAGTCTTGTGTAATTCTGGCCAAAAGCGTAGAAGATAGCATTTTTTAGAGGCACACCCTGTTGTCAAAATATTTGATTTTACATATTTAACTCAAAATACACGCTCCGCATACTTTTTGCATGATTTTAAACAAAATAAATCAAAAAAACTGACAAAATTATTTTTTTTCATCAACTCTTCTGTCAAATAATTTTTTTTCAATATCTTGTTTTAAGTATTGACAATTCTGGCCAAAAACGTTCAAGTACGTGGTCCTCATACTATGCGATATATCCGTTTCTAAGATTACGGATCTTTTGCCTTGGCCACAGCATTACCTCCTCGTTTTGTTACTAAAAGACCAAAACCCAAAAGTAATCAAATCTCAAATCCAGCAGTATCTAAAGTACCCAAACACAAAAGTAACTAAAGTAATCAATTCCAAAAGTAATTAATCGTGTGAACTGAAATCCGAGTCCAAAATACACTCATGTAAATAAGGCATATTGATATATGATATTATAATGGGTGATTTTTTAAGAGGTTTAGAACTTTTTTTAAAAAAAAAAACACAAAAAATTCGAAAAAATGAATGAAATATTTATTTGAATCGATAGTTTGAACCTTGCAATTTAATGTTTAAAGATAATTTCATGCAAATGTTGACCGCGGCTGCGTCTCAGGTAGCCCATCCGCTGAGTCCAATTTTGGCATACTCTTTCACACATATCGGCCGGTATCTCACGAATGAATGCATGGATGTTGGCTTCCAGTGCGTCAATCGAAGTGGGCTTGTCCCTATAGACATTAGCCTTGACATACCCCCACAAAAAATAATCTAATGGTGTCAAATCGCACGATCTAGGCGGCCAATTGACCGGCCCGAAACGTGAAATTAACTGTTCACCAAACTCGCCTCGCAATTGCGCCATTGTTTCGCGTGCTGTGTGGCATGTGGCACCGTCTTATTGAAACCACATATCATGCAAGTCAAGAACTTCCATTTCGAGCAAAAAAAAGTTTGTTATCATCGCTCGGTAGCGATTCGCATCATCTTTGAAGAAATATGGCCCAATAATGCCGCCGGCCCATAAACCGCACCAAACAGTGGTTTTTTCGGGATGCATTGGTAGCTGTTGCAATGCTTCTGGCTGATCTTCACTCCAAATGCGGCAATTTTGCTTATTTACGTACCCATTCAACCAAAAATGAGCCTCATCGCTGAACACAAGCAGCGCGCGATGAACATTTCGAACCGAGCACGAATTTTGATGGTAAAATTCAATAATTTGCAAGCGTTGTTCATTTGTAAGACGATCCATGGTTAAATTGCAAACCAAACTGAAGCTGTTTGACAGTGACACAAGGTACTAAACACACGTCAGCTGTCAAAACCAGTGTTGCCAAAACCAAACCAGCCAAAAAATCACCCGTTATAATTTTTTTAAAGATATGGTTATTTGGAAACATGAGTTTTAATTTCCGGATGTTCAAGGTTTAGGTGTATAAATGGAGGAGAAATAAAAGGCTACAGTTTGGTGCAAAAAAAACTTGTTCGGACTTCTCGGTTATCGTAGTGTTATATAACCTCGAAATTTTTTTCTACACGAAACCAATACTTGCCCTATAGAGCAAGTAAAAATGAAAACAAGGCCAAATTATCATTATTATTAATTAATTTTTCATTATCTACAGGGTCTCCGCGGGGAAGGTATACTACTTTGTTTGTTTATATTTTTTGATTAAATGAAAGAGAATGGATTTTATATTGATAAATGTTTTATTTAATGTCGGCTATTATGTATTTCATACAATATCAGGTAAATGTCCGCCTATGTTAGTCTCACAAATGCGAGCCCTTTTGAGCACATTTTTCATTACACTCTCACACATTTCACGCGGTATTTCAATAATTTCATCACGGATATGTTGTTTGGGTTGCTCAAGCGTTTCTGGTTTGTTTACATAAATCTTGCTTTTCAGATATCCCCACAAAAAGAAGTCCGGAGCAGTAAAAGCAGGCGACCGTGGAGGCCAATCAACATCACCATTTCTTGAAATAACTTGTTTTGGAAAGAAGTCTCGCAGTAATTCCATTGTAATCCTGGCTGTATGCGATGTGGCACCGTCTTGTTGATACCACATGTTAATCAAGCCCAAAGCATGCAGTTGTGGCGTTAAAAAGTTTTCAATCATATCACGATATCGCTCCCCATTCACAGTTACCGTTACGCCGTTTTCATTTTCAAAGAAGTAAGGTCCAATGATTCCTCCTGACCAAATTGCACACCACACTGTAACTTTTAATGGATGCAAAGGTGACTGATGAATAATTTGAGGGTTTTCCATTGCTTAGAATCGACTATTCTGTTTATTCACATATCCATTCAAATGAAAATGTGCCTCGTCACTCATTCTCATTATGATTTTTTCACGAAAATCGGGGTTGTCATGAGCTAGCTGTAACATCCTATTGGTATATGTATAGCGGCGTAAATGGTCTTGTGGAAGAAGCTCTTGTGTCAACTGAATCTTAAATGGAAACAAATGCAAATCCTTGTGCAACATTGTGGCCAAAGTTGTTCTTTGAAGACCAAGCTCCTGAGCACGGCGTCGAATTGAGGTTGATGGATTGTTTTGAACACTTCCTTGAGCAGCAGTAATGTTTGCAGCCGATCTTGCAGTACGTTGTGGTCCATGCTTGGGCCTATCACCTACAGACCCTCTTTCTTCGAAATCATTCACTGAACGATAAATAGTGCGTTTTGTTGGAACGTTGTTTCTCCCAAAAATTTCAGGTAATTTTCTCATCGTCACAGTAATCGATGATTACTCGTTAAAATGTTTTAACGATTAAAACACGTTGGTTTATCGAATATTTTATAATATTTTTATTTATTTATATAATAAATTTGCCACGTGTCTACTTCACGACTGCCAAATATGAACATTCAAGACTAATGTTAACAAAAATGGCGCCAAAACAAAGTAGTATACCTTCCCGGCGGACACCCGTATAACTTATTTTTAAATAGAACAAATTTTCATGCCAGAGGAATATGAATTGCGTGACGCCCAAAATTTTTTTACCACCATGCTTTTTGGATTTGTGGACACAAAGACACAAGAGTCACTTTTTACCCAGTTTTTATAATGCTTTTTGCCTTAAATGACTGGATAAATGTAATTTAAAAAAAAAACTGTTTATATTTGTCAATTATTTGCAAAAAGTAATCAAAGTAATCACTAAAAAGAAACTATTACTTTTTAAAAAGTAACTAAAGTAAAGATTACTCAAAAGTAACTACTTTTTACATCATTAGCCACGAGCTTAATTTTAATTAAAAGTCCATGCTGTCAAAGTGAATTTGGATGTGGTTTAGTATGTACCCTTCGCACTAGCACAGATATGTGCTAGAAAGAATAGTACATAATTTAGATGCAAGATAGCGTGAACATTTACGGCCCCTTGGCATATAGTGCCAAAGGAAACTTACATGACATTTCAAGTCATATATTTAGAAATATTTATGATCAATATTATGTTCAATTCTATATAATTAAAAAAAAAAAAACAAATTATTAAAAGTTTAAGTCAGCATTCTAAGATTAAAAAAATGCATGCTATTAAAAGCAAAACAAAATGTTAGTAGGTATAGCGAAATTTATGATTTCATTTCATTTAATTTTTATTTAAACAAAAAATTATATATTTATGTTATAAGTGCCTTTTCATAATTAAAAAAAATTAGATACTTTGCCTAAAATATAAATTTATGGATTGAACATCAAAATACTTTTATAGACACTCCATCTATAAAATTTTTTATTATAATTAACGAATATGCGGTTGTTCCTTGGTTCAATGATTTATAGGCAGTCGACAAAGATTGACTACAGGACGAGTAAGTTCACCGAATCGTGTTTTTATTGTTGCCACCCGCACCTTACCGGATCAGGGAAAACCTTTTCGATGCGTCTCCATACACCTATCGGTGGATGGTAGGTTTTCTTTTTTAATTACGACGAAGTCACCGACCTTAAAATCTTCAGTATAGTAATTCGACTTTTTTCTTTATGAAGCTCTCTGATATAATCTTCCTCCAAAGTTTCCTATATTGATGTTGAAGTGATGTAAGTTTTTCCAGCGGTTTATAAGTGAAAGAGATTTTTCTTCGGGAGAAAGTTCGGGAAAGGGAAGAAGTGGACTTCCGGTCAGGAATTAATGCTAACAAATCGGTTAATTCATTTGACATAGGAGATACGGGTCGCGAGTACACGTCTCTATGCGGGCTAATAATGTAGCAAATTCTTCAAAGGTAAAATGAGCTTGAAGGCCAATTTTTCGAGAATGAGTTGCAAATTTGTACCCCAGCTTCCCAAAGGCCGTCCATATGGAGGGCACCTGAGGGGAAACAATTCCAACTCATGCCTTGATGCTTAAACACCGTATTTAGCGAGTGTTATCTCTGGAAGTGATAAAAGAAGTTTTTCGAAATCTCTTTTGAATATTGCGTCTGCACCAACGAAATTAGTCTTATGACCTGAATAGAAGGCCCCTTCTTGCAACAAATCTCGCAAAATCAGCTAAGAAAACTGCAGACGGAAGATCGCTTGCAGCATACAAAGAGACATGAATCCTAGGGTGTCCCGTAAACATTTTTTTCCGACTATCTTAACGAAAGACCCTCAAAAGTTGCGTATTGAATAGCATATTACAGGAGAAATAATAAAATAAATTTTGGTGGGTACTTTTGGGGCTTTACCGTTGAACTTTAGAAAACTAAGCAAATGTTCCTTGTTTTTTATTGGTTTTCTCATTTCGTATACCAACAATTCTTTAAACCTGTCAACTTAACTTCTTTTAGTACCTCATTTGAATGTTTTTATTCGCATTTAAGAACTTATTTTTATATCATTTGAAGGAATATGTTTGCCGCAAGCGGATCAAAGATATTTCAGTAAATTTGTGATCGGTAGATATTGTAAAAAAACTAACGCCATTTAATTCAAAAGCCACTAGATCGAAAAGAAAGTAGTGCAATCTGTATAATCAAAACGCTGCCTCTACTGCTTTACCGACGATTAAAGTCGATACTTTCGATACAGTGGAGTGAGTCGAATCCATAAAGTTAGTCTATACTAAACAACTAGTCGCCACAGTAGAACCACAGATATTTTTATCAGTCATCTTAAAATTCTTCAACGTCGGTCATCGTCATCAAGTTAGCGAAATTCTACTTGTTCTAATTATATAGTCTATCAAGAGTTTGTGATAGGTATGCATTTTCAGTTCAATTTCGATCTCCTGCAGCAGTTGCTACTGCAGTACTCTAGGAGAATGGAATAGTAAATAATATTAATACGAGATTCGTCTCTTTGTTGCTAATATTTATTCCGCGAACCGACTTTAAACTATAATCGTAATATTGGAAAAACGGATTCCAATATCACGATAACAAAGCGAATTCGATTAATTAATGATTAGAATTATTTATTACATAAATAAAACAAACGAAAGCACGATCCCGGCGTGCAACGCGACTTATGAATTTAATTAGAATTAGGAATGAAATTCGAAATGTCAAAATGACAACAGGTTCGTTCGATGAACAAATCAGCAACCAACAACACATTCAGTGCTGTCTCCCGTAGCTCAGTCTTAGGGGTGGGTTCGATTTGATATTCCTTTTTAATCCGATCCGATTAAAGAGGAATATCAAACAAATATAAAAATGATATAAAATGAAATAAAATGAAATAATAAACGAGAAGGTAAGTACAGGGGCGTACTTACTTTCGAAAGTGGGCGCCAGGAAACTTTTTAGAAGGTAGTTTGCCTTAACCAGTACCTGTAAAATAAACTCCAAAATTGCAAAATAAAATACTGAAATTAATTTCCTAATGGGAAGTTGAAAACTTTATTGATCTGTATTGGGTGTGTCTGGGAAACCGTGGCCGAAGCCTGGATTAAAACCCAGAATCTTTTCAAACACAAAAGAGAAGTGAAACAAAGGTTTTTCGAGATTGGCAGAAGGCAAATTCTCGAAATTAAAAGAAAATAACAACTCAAAAAAATAGCAAGAACAATTTCTTTGTGTCACAAGAACACGAAGTAAAATCACAAAGGGAAAGTTCCCGAAAACCACAACTGTACAAGGACAACTAGAACGGTCGCGAGTCCCGCAATTTCGGGAGAATAAAAGAAAAACGGAACGAAAGCCTACGCGGGTAAATTTTTGCCACTTTTCCTGGCCGACAAACCAAACGAATAAAAAAACTGGACAAAACTAAACAATGCAATACTTAGCTTCTTTCTTATGGTGGAATCCTATCTCCTCAATTGTTTTCCCAATCTGGAACTACCTCTGTCCTGACCGCCTCCAGCAAAAAGTTTTCCTTTCCAACAAATTTACCACCGAAAAATAGCTCCTCTATTTTTCCAATCTTATAGATCCCCAAACTGGGATCCTTCGTAATACAATTTTCTGTTAACAAACAAGAAAAAAACTCGAAAAAAATCGAAAATAATTTTTCGCTTAAAATCTTTTAAACTAGCCGCTTTCGTAACCTTTATCAAAGTCGTCCAAAAATGGCGGACTTAGCTCGTCCATGCCGTCCATTCCATATATTGCTATCTCTCTCAGATCGCTTGTCCGTGTGTTTTTCGGTCACAGTCTAACTGCAGCACTCCGCCAATTAGCTGAAGTGTGCGCTGTTGTCGAATCGAGCCACGCATGCGATCTCTTTCTAAAAGTAGCTCAATGGACAAGTTCAGTCCCCACCCGTCAATTCCTATAGCTAAAAGATAAGCGAAAAATTATTTAAAACTACGAACAAAGCCCCCAGCGCGAACCGGCCCAGACTACGAAGTTGGAAGAAAACATTTTGTCAGATGGGATCACCACCCTTTTCAAACTAAAATGAGGAGACAGGATTCACTGCCTTTCGCGAAAGTTAAAATAAGCAAAACCCGTAGACTTTCGCGCAGATTTTAAAAGGGGAAGGGAAACACATCGCAAAGTGATTTTACTTTTGTGTTCAAGACACTTTAGGCTGGGCATTAAGCCATACTAAATTTAGGGTGGTGTGAACAAGGTGTCACACATGTCGTTGAACATGGGTTAGATTCATCATGTTGTATCCTCTTGTGGACCATCTGTCGCACACTCGATGATTTCGTGGACAATCTGTCACACGATTAGTTTGTCTCTGACAATCTGTCACCCACCAAATTGTTTTGTGGACCGCCCGTCACACAACTTAAACTATGAAAACCTATTTGTGTTGCTTTTCCAAGATGCCTTAAGAGTAGGACTCTGGCTGATGGAAACCAGGTTTCAACTACACTCTACCGGTATTTTGGAGCCGCAACGAAAAAGGAAGGCTAAAAATGGATTAAGGAAAAGAATAGGTTGGTGAAACTTGTTGTGGTAAATTTTACCGCAACAAATCCCACCCTTACCTCCCAGAAAATGTGCTTACATTTCGGTAACACATTTTCTAAGATCTACCAAGGTAATGGAAAATGAAAAGGATTTTCCATCCAAATGAAAATCAAAAACAAAAACTGAAACTAAAAATCATTGCCGTAAGCTAAAAAACAAACTACGTTACCAAAAAAATTAAGCTACGTTATTTAAAAAAAATTAATCTTCGGATGCATCGGTGTACGGTTTTAGATCTTTAACATGCCACGTTCCGCGCTCTTTACCATTACTATCTTCTAAGACATATGTCCAAGGTGACACACGCTTCTTAATTTTAAACGGAGCGACAAACTTCGGTGCTAATTTGGCAGCATAATAATTCGCGGCATCCGACAACGAAAAGTTCCTACGCCATACAATTTCGCCGGGGTGATATTGAACATCACGCCGTCGAAGATTGTAGGCTTGAGCAGATCTCTTAGATGCTGCTTGCAATTTTTTCCCTATATCGACCCTCAGTTCTTTGAAGCGCTCAGCGATCTCATCCAGATCCTGAACGTTTCCTGAACTATCACCTATTGATGGGGCTTCTCGACCCGAAGTCACCATGTCCCTACCGAAGTTCGCATAATACGGCGAAACTCCCAAAACCTCATGTTGTGACGTGCGAATAGCACACGCCACCTTGCTGAGCTGTGAATCCCACGATCTGTGGTTTTCAGCGACGTACGCCCTCAACGTCGTCTTAAGAATCTGATTGATTCTCTCCGCAGGATTCGCCTGCGGGTGATAATGGGCTGTAAATTTCAATTGTGACCCGTACGCTTGGCAAAGCGTTTTCAGTTCCTTAGATCGAAACTGGGGACCGTTGTCACACACGGTCACCTTTGGTATGCCAAAAAGAAGAAATACATAATCCTCAAGTTCCCTACAAATTGCCTTAGCAGTAGCCGACCTCAACGCAAAAAGTAGTGGAAACTTCGTAAAGTAATCCACTACCGTCAAAATATAAATAAAACCCCTACTAGACTTAGGAAGTGGTCCTACCAAATCTATACAAATCATCTCCCAAGGTGATTTGATTCCTACCCTTTCTGTCATTAACCCAGCTGGCTTATCATTCACCGGCTTTACCTGTTGGCAAACTTTACAATTCCTAACGTATTTAGTTATATCAGCCCTCATCTTTGGCCAGTAAAACTTCGCCGCAACTCTGGCAAAAGTTTTCCTAACTCCCATGTGTCCTGCTAACGGACCATCATGGTTTTCCTGTAAAATCCCTAACCTCTCATTTTTCCCTATCACTCTCTTCCATTCCTGATTAGTTTCATGAACTACAATGTGGTTTGGCTTCACCAGTTTGAACAACTTCCCTTGTTCAACCCTCCAAGCCGGATACCTAAGTGGATTTGTACTGACTGATGAAATCATTTTTGACACCCAAGGGTCTACATCCTCTTCTGAGATACCACCCAACTGCGGCACTCCCCGAGAAAGCATATCTGGGACTACATGCTCTTTACCCTTGCGATGAATAATTTCATAGTCGAACTGTTGTAACCTAATGGCCCAACGAGCCAACCTACCCTGTGGATCTTTCAAATTACTCAGCCATACCAAGGAATAATGATCCGTTACGACTGTAAATCGAACACCTTCGAGATACGGTCGTAACTTCTCAATAGCCCATAGTACAGCCAAGCATTCCTTTTCTGTGGTGCTGTAATTTCGTTCATTCCTATTTAAGGACCTACTAAGGTAACAGACAACCTTTTCCCCTTCCTCAAAGTTCTGTGAAAGAACTGCACCGATCCCATAATCTGAAGCGTCTGTTTGAACGACAAAAGGTCGTTTAAAATCTGGGCATGTTAGTATAGGTGCTGTCACCAAACACTCCTTTGCCCTCCTAAAACTATCCTCACATTCTTGAGTCCAATTGAACTTCTTATTTTTTTTTAACAAATCTGACAATGGCCTAAGTAACTCTGCAAAGTTTGGTACAAAACGTCGGTACCATGAAACTGTCCCTAACTTCTTTCACATTCCTCGGTGCCGGAATTCTAACCATACTATCAACTTTCTCTGGATCTACATGTAAACCATTTCGATCCACTACATATCCTAAAAATTTTAGAGACGACATGCAAAAGTTGCACTTTTCCCTACTAACCTTCAAACCTGCTTCACTTAACCTCTTCAAGACCTCATTCAGAATTTCAAGATGCTTCTCAAAAGTTTCTGAAATAATGATAATGTCGTCTAAATAGACGAAAACGAATGGCTCTAAATCGGCACCCAAGACTGTGTCGATAAATCTCTGCCAAGTCGCAGGTGAATTGTGAAGGCCAAAAGGCATTCTCCTAAACTGGAAGAGACCCCTCCCAGGAACCGTAAAAGCTGTAAAAGGTTTAGATTCTTCCTCCATAGGTATCTGCCAGTAAGCTGACTTGATATCCAGTGAAGACAAGAACCTAGCACCTCGAAGTCTATCTAAAATTGCGTTAATATACGGGAGTGGATACGCGTCCCTATCTGTACTCTTATTTAGCTTCCTATAGTCCACGCAGAACCTATAGGAGCCATCTTTCTTCTTAACTAAAAGTATTGGAGATGACCAAGCACTTGTCGATCTCTCAATAACTCCTGCTTCTAACATTTCATTTAGTTCCCTATCGATGTGTTCCTGCATTGCCGGGGAGACCGGATAATACCTTTGTTTTATCGGCTCCGCCGACGTCCTAATTTTGTGCTCGACTAATGTTGTACACCCTAAGCCTTCAGGCATCTTCCTAAAAGATTCTTCAATCAAAGTTTCTAAGGTTTGAATTTCCCTAACACTCAATTCAGATCGTTCTGTTATAGAACAAATCGAAACTGGACTGTCCTGTTCCGAAAAATTCCAAATACGAGACCTCAAATCCGGGACAATACCCGACAGCGCCCAAAAATCTGCGCCGAGAATCACCGTATGTGGTAAGGAGGGAATGACTAAACAGTCAACTAAAATTGCCCTATCCTCAACTATAATTGGAAGAGAGATAATTCCTAACACTTCGACTCCTGTTCCATCTGCCAAACACACGCAGTGAACAGTGTCTTTCGTTAATGAAAGTCCTAAATTTTGAAAGATTTTCCATGCATCCCTACCTATTATGGTCCTAGAAGCTCCTGAATCTAATAAACCTAAAAATCTTGAACCATAAATGCTAACAGTTAAAAAAGGTCTCCTATCATTACCGTTTGCCTCCAAAGTAAAACCTAAATGAATCCTATCTGCCGACTGGTTACCAGCAGGCAACCCTATCAACGTCTTCGGACTTCCCGCCCTGCTGGCGCAGGAGTCCGTTGGCCATTTCCCGAACAGCGACGACAGTTTTGTCTGCTGACACCTAACTCACCGCAACCGAAACAACGCCTAGGAGCAGAACACCTATTTGCAAAATGGCCTGATCCATTGCAATTGAAACACCGAACAGAAGAATGAGATCGAGATTGGTTCGATGTTTGGGCCTGACGAGCGGTTCCGTTGTTTTCCGAAACAACCGAAACGAATGGATTTCCAACACCTACGTATGCTAAATCCGGTTCTAGCAAAGTCCTATTACTCCTAACATTGGGTGGGGGAACATAAGCCTCCACATTTGCCCTAACTGCTTCTAAATTTCTACCTAACGCAACTAAATCCGATACGCAACTTGGTTTCGCCAAACCAAGCTGGGTTTGATAGAAGGGTGTCAAGTTCCTCTGAATCATTGACAGCCTTCTACCTTCCGAAATTGGATCAGTAAGCCTACCAAACAAATTCTGCATCGTCGCCACATAGACTCCGATTGACTCATCGTTGCCTTGTGTGCGACGCCTAATCTCATCCAAAAGCTGATCATCATAATTCGGTGGCAAGAACTCCAGCTTCAACTCTCTGACGAGTTCCGGCCACGAATTGATTGAAACCCTAACTGCCCTAAACCAGATTAAAGCTTTTCCTACGAAAAGCTCAACTGCTGCCTTAAAAAGTTGGGTTTCTGAAACCCCCCTAGCTGAACGCATTTCCTCAACTCTTTCTAAAAACGAGTTCACTGAGGCACCACAGCGCTCACCCGTGAACTTCACATTCCATTTGACTATATTCAGAAATTTTTCTGAGTTAAATACTACCCGTTCCACAATCGGGCTACCCTGGCTACTATTATCCCTATTCTTATCCTTACTAGCCTCTGCCACTCCTAAGCCTTTCGATGTACTGGCAGTAGTACTAGTGGACCTGCTGTCCTGAGGTTCAGCTGAACGCTGCTTTTCAACCTCACTCTTCTTGCTTAATCCCTGGTTCTGATTCTCTTTATTTTTCCCTGCGTCAACCTCATCTTCATCTTCAGCCTCGTCATCATCATCATCCCCTTCCAGTTCTGCCATAGCCATAATCAATTTGTTTTTTAAAGCCTGTTTTATCTTATCCTGAGGTTCGTTTTCTGGTAAGCTCCTATCCATCCTATGCAAACCCCACTCTACCTTCGTAAGGATTTTTAAATATTCCTTCGAAGTTTCTGACTTCGGAGGATTTTCCAAAAGTTTCCCTATTTCTACTAATTTCTTTTCCACCGCCATCAAATCCTGTTCGAAGTTGAACGGATAAGAGGGAAGTGTAAAAGAATTCCTACGTTCTAACTTTATTGCTACCCTAAGCGCTTTGCGCATCTCCTCTACTGTCCCTACCGCTAAACCTCTACATTCTACCTCATAAGTGATTTCGTCTTGTGAAAGTCTATTCACCTGGCTAACATCCATTTTAAAAAAGTTAAAAAAAATATTAATCTAAAACAAAACAACAAAAAATATTTAAAAAAAATGAGAAGGAATTTAAATTCCGCAAAGTAAAAAAACTAAATTAAACTTTCAAAAAAAACTATCACAAGATCGGGTGTTGGCAACCCTAAACGATTCCAACAATATTTATAATTAATCTGGACAGATTTCCGAAATAAAAAAAATGAAACACGAAAAATTAAAAAAAAACTCGATTTTTCTCTTTTTGGACCAACTGTCCCAACAAACTAACTAAATCTAATCGATTTCGATTTAAAATACTAAAAAAAATAAAGCTACACCAAAATTAAAAAAAGTTAAAAAAACAATTATAAAATTTTTTGCACCGAAAGTGGCACCCCCGAAAAAAGTCTATGGCCTAAATGGCAACTCCAATACTAAATAAACACGATTGTGTAAATAAATTGAAAACAATAACAAAACAATAGGTCTGAAAGAGACCGCACTATTATCCCATAAATGAAATTAATTAAAATGAAAAAAGAATTAAAACAATATTATAATAATAAAAAAACTAGCAAAGTTAAGTGTCAATCAAAATTAATATCACTTAACAACAATGTAAAAATATAATATGCACAACAGAAACCTTACTCAACTTTTATTTTTGTTTTTTTTTTCCCCAAGCACTTCTTATTCAACGAATGACGTCACCACTTCACAGAAAAACAACTTCTTGCAATGCCACCAACAACGGGATGGGGTTGTGCTCTTTTTACCTATGAAGAAAAAAAAATATCACCAAGTAAAAATTCTTTAAGTAAAACAGAACAAAACACTTCCCTAAATAGACAAAATGCATCAACGATCACAGACACAATCTAATACGATTCGAATCTTTTTTTTTTTACAAAATAAACACTAAGGGAGCCCCACGTTTGGACGCCAATTGTTGCTAATATTTATTCCGCGAACCGACTTTAAACTATAATCGTAATATTGGAAAAACGGATTCCAATATCACGATAACAAAGCGAATTCGATTAATTAATGATTAGAATTATTTATTACATAAATAAAACAAACGAAAGCACGATCCCGGCGTGCAACGCGACTTATGAATTTAATTAGAATTAGAAATGAAATTCGAAATGTCAAAATGACAACAGGTTCGTTCGATGAACAAATCAGCAACCAACAACACATTCAGTGCTGTCTCCCGTAGCTCAGTCTTAGGGGTGGGTTCGATTTGATATTCCTTTTTAATCCGATCCGATTAAAGAGGAATATCAAACAAATATAAAAATGATATAAAATGAAATAAAATGAAATAATAAACGAGAAGGTAAGTACAGGGGCGTACTTACTTTCGAAAGTGGGCGCCAGGAAACTTTTTAGAAGGTAGTTTGCCTTAACCAGTACCTGTAAAATAAACTCCAAAATTGCAAAATAAAATACTGAAATTAATTTCCTAATGGGAAGTTGAAAACTTTATTGATCTGTATTGGGTGTGTCTGGGAAACCGTGGCCGAAGCCTGGATTAAAACCCAGAATCTTTTCAAACACAAAAGAGAAGTGAAACAAAGGTTTTTCGAGATTGGCAGAAGGCAAATTCTCGAAATTAAAAGAAAATAACAACTCAAAAAAATAGCAAGAACAATTTCTTTGTGTCACAAGAACACGAAGTAAAATCACAAAGGGAAAGTTCCCGAAAACCACAACTGTACAAGGACAACTAGAACGGTCGCGAGTCCCGCAATTTCGGGAGAATAAAAGAAAAACGGAACGAAAGCCTACGCGGGTAAATTTTTGCCACTTTTCCTGGCCGACAAACCAAACGAATAAAAAAACTGGACAAAACTAAACAATGCAATACTTAGCTTCTTTCTTATGGTGGAATCCTATCTCCTCAATTGTTTTCCCAATCTGGAACTACCTCTGTCCTGACCGCCTCCAGCAAAAAGTTTTCCTTTCCAACAAATTTACCACCGAAAAATAGCTCCTCTATTTTTCCAATCTTATAGATCCCCAAACTGGGATCCTTCGTAATACAATTTTCTGTTAACAAACAAGAAAAAAACTCGAAAAAAATCGAAAATAATTTTTCGCTTAAAATCTTTTAAACTAGCCGCTTTCGTAACCTTTATCAAAGTCGTCCAAAAATGGCGGACTTAGCTCGTCCATGCCGTCCATTCCATATATTGCTATCTCTCTCAGATCGCTTGTCCGTGTGTTTTTCGGTCACAGTCTAACTGCAGCACTCCGCCAATTAGCTGAAGTGTGCGCTGTTGTCGAATCGAGCCACGCATGCGATCTCTTTCTAAAAGTAGCTCAATGGACAAGTTCAGTCCCCACCCGTCAATTCCTATAGCTAAAAGATAAGCGAAAAATTATTTAAAACTACGAACAAAGCCCCCAGCGCGAACCGGCCCAGACTACAAGTTGGAAGAAAACATTTTGTCAGATGGGATCACCACCCTTTTCAAACTAAAATGAGGAGACAGGATTCACTGCCTTTCGCGAAAGTTAAAATAAGCAAAACCCGTAGACTTTCGCGCAGATTTTAAAAGGGGAAGGGAAACACATCGCAAAGTGATTTTACTTTTGTGTTCAAGACACTTTAGGCTGGGCATTAAGCCATACTAAATTTAGGGTGGTGTGAACAAGGTGTCACACATGTCGTTGAACATGGGTTAGATTCATCATGTTGTATCCTCTTGTGGACCATCTGTCGCACACTCGATGATTTCGTGGACAATCTGTCACACGATTAGTTTGTCTCTGACAATCTGTCACCCACCAAATTGTTTTGTGGACCGCCCGTCACACAACTTAAACTATGAAAACCTATTTGTGTTGCTTTTCCAAGATGCCTTAAGAGTAGGACTCTGGCTGATGGAAACCAGGTTTCAACTACACTCTACCGGTATTTTGGAGCCGCAACGAAAAAGGAAGGCTAAAAATGGATTAAGGAAAAGAATAGGTTGGTGAAACTTGTTGTGGTAAATTTTACCGCAACATCTTGTAATTAATAAATAAATAAATTTGTCACACGACAGCTCGTGTAGAAACAGGTGATCTATAATTAATCAACCAGCTAGCAGAAATAGAGGGGACCAACGATTTTTTGCCGAATACGAACGACTAAGATGAAGCGCACTTTATCATGACAATAGATACATTTGAAGGATTTGTCCCCGCAAGACACAGTTCCTCTGAGAAAAACATTTTCTAAAGTGCCAAAGCTAGGATTTGATCCCAGACCTACGACATGAAAAATCAACGCATTAACCACTACCCCGTCCTTGATAGATGAAATTCCTTGATAAATGAAAATGAAGTAATCAAAGCTCGGAATTCCAGATCGCTCAGAGTGTAATGATTTTCCTAATTCATGATCAGAGCACATACGAGTTGAAGATATGCAGTTATTAGAAACAACATATTATATTTTAAGACCGCCCCTCCCCTCATTAAATATATATTTTAGTGCCATCCTATAATCGCATTGTTATAAAATACGTCGTACAACGAGTTATTTGTGAAATAAGTGAGTTGACTTCATTTATAAAAATAAATACAAATGAATTCAGTAATAAATTGTCTTCTTTAACCTTAAGGCTTAATTTTCAATATGTTTTTGGTTTTGGAGATTTATTTCTAACTTCCGAAGATATTTTTTTTGTTTAAAACCTTAACCTTAACTTAAATGTAACTTCTAAACATAATATAATAATAATAAAATAAAACAAAAAGAAAAAAAAATTGTGCATCTTATAGTTTTTTTTTGTAATTGAAGATTATTTCCAAATGGAAGTTATGTCCAAATAAAAAAGTATCTACGCGCTAATACGCAACTTTCGATTCCCCTTTCGACGAAAAACTCGAGAAAAAATTGTTCTCCACACAACGACAGGATACCCTAAAAAATTAATTAAAAATAACTTCATAATTTTTATATTTATTAATTGAATAACTTGCTTGCATACCCTTTTGTCAAGCGCAAATTCATACCGGTAAAGGAGGAGCAAAATTACAACGCTCATCATTAGAGCGTTTCCACCATGAAGTGTTAGTTCGTGAATGAAATCAAATAAAAGTTTCGTAGTAGGACAAGATGATACGATGGCGCTACTGAGCGAAATATCTGCATTTCATAATCGTCCGTGAACTCGTAAAATTTGATTGGAGTCTAAGGAAGGATTCAAAGATAGAATATAACTTTTTGGACTAATATTTCGGTTTGCAGATAAAGATTTAAATTCAATGAAGAAAAATGATTGCTGACAAAGAGAGATGAGGCGACGTTGAACAAATTGAATTTCTAGTTGAAGGATATGGCAAGAATCGTACAAGAAAGTTTGAATTTCAAACTTGCTACGAAGATAGCAGTAAACATATGCTAGAAATCTTAGAGCGCGAGTTACATATGATATTGCTCCTACAAACGGGCCCACCAAGCAACCAAGTGAACTAGCACATTTAGGTCAACAACTTATGCAAACAATAAATACAACATCAACAATAAAGGGTCAACAACCAATAAATGCAGCGTTAACAATAAATGCAACACCAGCACAATTGGGTCAACAGCTTGTTCGACCAATAAATAGAAGATCAACAATAAAGGGTCAATAACCAATAAATGCAGCATTAACAACTTATAATTATATAAGCAAAGGCACTAAAAACTGAAAAAGTCTAATAATACGTGGATACCTGAATAGTCGCAGCGACGCTTGGACGGCGGGCTATTCTGGTTCTTTAGTTAATATTTTATTTTGTTAATTATATTTTCTATCAATAAAGCGTAAGAGGCCTGTGGCCCAATTGAAATAAGAATAAAAAAGTTTTTTTTTAATTTCGTTCGGACACATAAAAACATAAATGGCGCAGTCGGTCATCCTCTTATATTAATACTAGAGGATAGTGATACGAATAAACGAAAAATCAAAGATTATAATAAAGTGTTTTGTTTTAGAAAGAAGCTAATAATCGAAATAATCGGGATTATAATAAAGTGACTTTTCAATAAAAAACAAAATTACTAATAATCGAAGTACCAATCGATATACATAATTGTGATTAAAATAAAGTGACTTTTTTTTAAAGGATCTAATAATCCAAGTGAAATCGATATACATAACTCTGATTTGGTTATAATAAAGTGACTTTTTTTTAAAAAAAGCCTCTAATCCAAAATCCCAAGAAAAATTAATATAAACAAGTGACTTTAAAGCAAAAATGGAACAACCCACTATAGAACAGTGTTTGTTAACCCTAACAGAAATTCTGGAAGACAAAATGCAACTCAAAATCCAAGAGTGATAATATAAAAACGAATAAAGTATCTCGAAAACTTTACGGGAAAACCGGGCAAGTTACCTTCCTTTATCGCTACTGTGGTGCAAATTATAGAAGAATTCGGCGTTATTAACCAAGATCTAGTGTTTTCTGTCATATACAATGAGAAAATTGGAGGAGCAGCAAAAAACTATTTGGCGATTGAGAACCCAACATCATGGGAGGAATGCAAACAGAAACTAAAAATACACTTCCGGCCTGCAAAGGACCAAGGGAAAATTCTGAAATACATTAATAATATAAAGGTAATGATTCTCCTAATACTATTAGTAACACAAACAACACACGGGATACTTCAAACAACTCTAATCAATAAACAAACAGGTTTCTTTAAACTAAAAATTAAGGATTTAGAAATTACTAATCAAACAAATACTATTTTACATATTATAAATCCAGATGAAATTCTTAACACAATAACACTCATACAAACTAACATAAAACACTCACAAATCGAAAACAAAAATATGATATTTAAAGAAATAGAAACACTTATAGCTAAAATTAAGTCAATTACACCTAAAGAACAGAGAAGATCTAGAAGAGGTTTAATAAACATGGTAGGAAACGTAGAAAGATGACTCTTTGGAACCATGGATAATAAACATTGGGAACAAATTTGGAATTATTTAAATATAATTATCAGAAGAAAATAGTCATAATGCAATTGAGACAATTAATGAACAAATTAAAATCAACAAACATTTCAATGAATCAATAGAAACATTAAAAACAATAATTCTAAACGATAGAAAAAACATACTTAATACTTTTAATAAAATAGAAAATTCTAATAACCAAATTAAGGTTCATAGAAAACAAAATAAATCAAATTCAAGACAACGTTGTATCAGCAAAATATAATAATGGGTGATTTTTTAAGAGGTTTAGAACTTTTTTTAAAAAAAAAACACAAAAAATTCGAAAAAATGAATGAAATATTTATTTGAATCGATAGTTTGAACCTTGCAATTTAATGTTTAAAGATAATTTCATGCAAATGTTGACCGCGGCTGCGTCTCAGGTAGCCCATCCGCTGAGTCCAAATTTGGCATACTCTTTCACACATATCGGCCGGTATCTCACGAATGAATGCATGGATGTTGGCTTCCAGTGCGTCAATCGAAGCGGGCTTGTCCCTATAGACATTAGCCTTGACATACCCCCACAAAAAATAATCTAATGGTGTCAAATCGCACGATCTAGGCGGCCAATTGACCGGCCCGAAACGTGAAATTAACTGTTCACCAAACTCGCCTCGCAATTGCGCCATTGTTTCGCGTGCTGTGTGGCATGTGGCACCGTCTTGTTGAAACCACATATCATGCAAGTCAAGAACTTCCATTTCGGGCAAAAAAAAGTTTGTTATCATCGCTCGGTAGCGTTCACCATTGACAGTAACGCTGCGATTCGCATCATCTTTGAAGAAATAGGCCCAATAATGCCGCCGGCCCATAAACCGCACCAAACAGTGGCTTTTTCGGGATGCATTGGTAGCTGTTCCAATGCTTCTGGCTGATCTTCACTCCAAATGCGGCAATTTTGCTTATTTACGTACCCATTCAACCAAAAATGAGCCTCATCGCTGAACACAAGCAGCGCGCGATGAACATTTCGAACCGAGCACGAATTTTGATAGTAAAATTCAATAATTTGCAAGCGTTGCTCATTTGTAAGACGATCCATGGTTAAATTGCAAACCAAACTGAAGCTGTTTGACAGTGACACAAGGTACTAAACACACGTCAGCTGTCAAAACCAGTGTTGCCAAAACCAAACCAGCTAAAAAATCACCCTTTATAATTCACCCCAGTATACTAACATTAGAAGAACTAAATGAATATGAAGTAGATTTGCATAAACTTAAATTAATTAAAATGGGTATACTAGAATACAAAAATAAATTTCTTATAATTGCCATTAAGATTCCTAAAAACTATGTAACAGTAGAACAAAAGTTAATTTTACCCTTACCCAATGACAAACATTTTGAAATTGATTACGAAAGTGAATATATTATAGAAATAAATAATAAAACATTTGTATACCAAAATGATGTAACTTTACAACAGTTCAAACAAAGCAAACATTGTATTCTAACAAAAAATTGTAAATTGAGACACAACAATAAAACCCAAATTCGAACAATAGATGACGAAACTGTAATTGTATGCATACAAAGCAACATAATTGTGATGAAAGAAAAATTGTATTTAATAATAATTATCTTATTATTTTTTTTAATTGTCAAATATGTTTGTTAAACGAAATTTTTTATAATAACCAAACAATAATTCAAGAAAAATATTTCTACCCCGAAAATAATTTTAAAACTTCTTTTCAAAAAACAATCACTTTTGATGACATTGTCTTAAATAATTTTGATAATATTAAAGAAATTAAAGAGTTGAAATTTCATAAAAATATATCATAAGTAATAAACGTCAGCATTATTATAATGATTATTTGTACAACAGTAAGCATAACCTATTTTTGCAATAAAATGTATAATAAAACATACAATGTAAACCAAGTAAATTATAGAAATTAGGAGAATTCTTACTCAAACCGAGGAGGAGTTACATATGATATAGCTCCTACAAACGGGCCCACCAAGCAACCAAATGAACTAGCACATTTAGGTCAACAACTTATGCAAACAATAAATACAACATCAACAATAAAGGGTCAACAACCAATAAATGCAGCGTTAACAATAAATGCAACACCAGCACAATTGGGTCAACAGCTTGTTCGACCAATAAATGCAAGATCAACAATAAAGGGTCAATAACCAATAAATGCAGCATTAACAACTTATAACTATAAATATAAGCAAAGGCACTACAAACTGAAAAAGTCCAAAAATACGTGGATAACCTGAATAGTCGCAGCGACGCTTGGACGGCGGGCTATTCTGGTTCTTTAGTTAATATTTCATTTTGTTAATTAAATTTTGTATCAATAAAGCAAAAAAAGAGGCCTGTGGCCCAATTGAAATAAGAATAAAAAAGTTTTTTGTTATTTCGTTCGGACACATAAAAACATAAATCGCGCGGTAAGGAAGAAAATCGCGATAAAACATCTCGGAAGTGTAAAGGGTTGTAAAACTTGCGACGGGCTTCTTTTCTAAGTCCTCGCTAAGTCCTGTCTTGTTTCGATCTTTAAACCTCTCCCCCTTTGATACGTACTACGAATTGTAGTCTAACGAAACAAGGTATGGAGAAAATGGAGGCGGAACAAGACAGCATACTTAAAGGCGCTTAGAAAAATGCTGATGCTCCAAATGCATTTGATAAACAATAACATCCCCTTTTCGATCTGTGACGTCAGTAGTCTCAAGTGGCGGAAAGTGTAGTGCATGCGGCTTCTAAGACTGAGCAAATCTGATATCGTGGGTTCGATCCCTATGGTAGGCATGTAGAAAGTTTTTCATAATAAAATTGGATTAAAGCTCAGCACCACTAATAAAGAGGAGACTGATGATAGGCGGCTTGGCACCCCTTGAAACAGCGGTATCTCTAGCCAAAATAAACGAATTATAAATTAATTCGTAAACAATTGGTGGTAGCACCTTTAAGTTGTTTTTGTTGTTCAAAAATTCAATAATATTTTCTTGAGCAAGTTCAATAGCATAAATAATATTCGTTAGTTCTTCTTTTATAAGTATTATCTTAAATAGTAATATTACATTTAATTGATATTCGATAGTACTGTCGTTTTTTATTTATAATTTCGTTAGTTACATTGGTGAGTATATTTATACTTTTCTTATATTCTTCATTGATTATTATTTGTTCATTATTGTTTTCATTTACATTATTTATCTTATTTCTTAGGGTGGTGAAATCATCGTGGTCGGATGATCCCGCTATCCATTTCCATCCCGTTCCTATGAAATCTAGTGATCGTTATGATCTACTGATTTTAAGATTTTGGATCATCTTTTCAATTTGTTCTATTTCATGATGAATGATTTGGAAGTAAGGATTGGTTTTAGGGATTTGTTTAATAATAATAGATTGTGCATTCGAAACGAAATTTTCATAAGGCATCAATTCGATATTGTGGATAAGTTTAAAGTTTCCTTCCGAGATTTTCGCAATTCCATTAGCTACAGATGGGTTAAGGCATTTTTTTAGAATTTGAACTAGGTTTGATTGGGTAAAAATAAGTTCAATGATAATATTTCTGTGGTAAGTTGGAAATATGATTTGGAAATTTTGACTGGGTGGTGTACCTTCTTGAAGTAAAATTAGGTTTTTAAAACTATTAAGCCGTGCGACGATGATTCGTCACTATGAATCGTAGGTGTTAGAGAATTGATATGGGTTACCGGAGCTGGTCTAGATAGTGCATCCGCAACTACATTGGTCCTACCTGGCTTATATTTTAGTTCATAATTGAACTCTTCTAAAGATGCTTTCCATCTCTTGAGTTTGTGTGTCGTTATTCTTTGTGCTGAGCGCACCGGTAAGAGCTTGATGATCTGTAAAGATAAGAACTTTTGCCGAACCGTATATGTAATTTCTGAGAGAGTCTAATGCCCATATAATGGCAAGCATCTCTTTCTCATTTGTGGCATAATTCTCCTCTGATTTACTTAATGTGCTTGATATGAAGGTAATAGGTTTGTTTTTTTTTTGTGATAGTACAGCGCCTTTCGCGTAATTCAAGGCATCTGTTGTAAGCTCGAAAGGACCTTTAAAATCAGGATATGTTAGTATTTTGTCATCGGAAGCCAAGGATTTTTTATATTTTTTTGAATGCTTCGATTGCGCTTTCGTCGAGATGAATTGGTTTTTTACTAGAAGTGTTTTTTGAAACACGTCCATCCTCCCCTCTTAAAAGGGCTGTCACTGGCTTAGCTAGTTTCGCGTAGTCCCGAATGAAGCGTCGGTAGTCACCTGACAGACCGAGAAATGATCTTAATTCCTTCAAGGTTGTTGGTTTATAGCACTCACTTTTTCAGGATTTGTTTTGATGCCCTTGGAAGAGACAATAAATCCAAGGAATTCTGTTTCCTGTTTGAAGAACTCGCACTTGTCGAGCTAAACCTTCATATGAGCATTATTCTCAATATGAGTAGCCTCGTCTTGACTAAAAATGATAATATCAACGATATACACGTAGCATATTTTTCCAATGTGGTCACGAAGGATATCATCAAGGGCCCTCTGGAATATTGATAGGGCGTTTTTAAGGCCAAATGGCAACCTAGTGAACTCATATTTGCCATGATTTATTGAGAAGGCTGTTTTGATGGCGGTCAGCCATCAGCCGAATAGGGGGAATAACATGTAGCATACGAAAACATGCACGTGCCGTAACTATTCGGACTGGTGGAAGTGTGATCATAGCCTCTTCGCGGCGGCCGCTAGAAACAAGCCTTTAAAAAGGTTTGGCTAATATGATCAGGCTGGTTCACAGGTTGGCAACAGGTTAATTCCCTGTTCCGTAAAACTAGGAGAATTACGAGACCGACAACAAGCCTCGGAAACGGACTGATCTCACGACGACAACCCACGCAAAGAAAACGGAATAACGATTTACGAATTTTCTTATGGAACGTACGATCGCTCTATAGAGCTCGAGCTGCTCAGCAGCTAGCCGATGCCCTGTCAAAATATAAAGCTGACATAACAGCACTCCAAGAAATAAGATGGACAGGGAATGGTGTTCTACAGAAGAAAGATTATGACTTATACTACAGCTGTCATACAAAACACCATGTGCTCGGGGTAGGCTTCCTAGTCGGCGAAAAAATGAAGTCTGCCATCATCGGCTTTAACGCTATAAGCGAAAGGCTATGCACCCTTCGCGTGCGAGGCGAATTTAAGAACATCAGCCTCATTAACGTTCACGGACCTACGGAGGAGTCCTCAGACGAAGAAAAAGAGACTTACTACGAAAAAGTCGAGAGGGCCCTCAATGCCTGTCCAAGGTATGACGTAAAAATCATCCTTGGGGATTTGAATGCAAAAATAGGTCGGGAGCCGGTATTCAGGCATTACGCAGGCACCCATAGTTTGCATGAGAACGCTAATGACAATGGACTTCGAGTCTTAGAATTGGCAGCATCGAAAAACATGGTCGTTGCGAGTACCAGGTTCACGCGTAAAGATATCTACAAAGCCACCTGGGTATCACCTGATGGAGTCACTCGTAACCAAATTGACCACGTGTTGATAGACCGTCGCCACTACTCGAACTTGATGACGGTACGAACGTACCGAGGTGCCAATATCGACTCGGATCACTATCTTGTTGGTATGGTTTTCCGAGGGCGGATTGCCTTGCGAAGACGTATTGCATCCGCCGATCAGGTTCGAATCAACACGGCTGCTCTGCGCAATGAAAACACCAGTAACACCTTTGGTAATGCGTTAGGACTCGCCCTAGAGCTGGGTAGAGTAAGTCCTGGAGACAGTATGCTGGGCGTAGATGAGAAGTGGACACGCCTTAAGAATACTGTCATTAGTACTGCCAACTCTATCTTAGGCAGCAGTCGTAGAAATCGGAACGACTGGTTTGATGATGAATGCAAGCTAGCGACTGAACGTAAGAATGTTGCATACCGAGCAATGCAACAATCTCATAGAACGCGGGCACGCGAAGACGAATATAAAGAGCTCAGAAGAATTGAAAAACGGCTTCACAGACACAAAAAATCAGCCTGGGAGAAGAACATAATCTGTGAAATAGAGAAAAGCCGAGAGCGAGGTCCGCACCAGGCGCGGAAGTTCTACCAATCCGTCCGAAACATGACGCAGTACACACCACGCTGCACATACTGCAAGGACGGAGAGGGAAATCTGATCACCGATCCTCAAAGCATACTGGAGCGATGGGAAGTGTACTTCAATGAATTGCTAAATGGTCAGCTCACTGCAGAAGTGGAGGCTCCACTACTTCAAGAAGAGTACCCTATGTTGCCGCAACCAAGCATAGAAGAGGTTGAGAAGGCTATAGGCCGGCTAAAGAAAAACAAAGCCCCGGGAGCCGATGGTATACCAGCCGAACTATTTCAACACGGTGGGCCAGCTTTACGTCAAGCAATTCATGAGATTATAGTGCACGTGTGGGAGCATGAAGAAATTCCAGAAGACTGGCGAAAAGGTATCATTTGCCCCATACATAAGAAGGGAGATATCACAACGTGCAGCAATTATAGAGGTATCACGTTGTTGAGTACCGCCTATAAGATACTCTCCTCTATCCTACAAGACCGGATAACCCTATACGCTAAAACCATCATCGGACAATATCAGTGTGGTTTCATTCCAGGCAAATCAACAACTGATCAGATCTTTACCCTTAGGCAGGCGATGGAAAAATGTCTAGAATTTAACATCCCAACATACCACCTGTTTATAGACTTTAAGGCCGCCTACGATAGCATAGCCAGAGTAGAACTTTACAAAGCCATGAGAGAATTCGGCATCCCAAATAAATTGACACGACTATGTAGGTTGACCATGACCAACGTAACAAGCCAAGTAAAAATAGCCGGATTGCTATCCAAACCAATCAACATCTTTAATGGACTCCGACAAGGGGATGGTTTGGTCTGCCTCCTCTTCAACCTGGCGTTGGAGAAAGCAATCCGTGACTCTGGCACGGCAACAAGAGGGACCATCGTCAACAGGTCCAGCCAGATACTGGCTTACGCAGACGACATCGACATCATCGGAAGAACTGAGCAAGCTGTACATGATTTCTTCATCCAGATCGAGCAGGCGGCACAAAATCTGGGGCTGCACATTAGTGAAGGTAAAACAAAGTACATGGTGGCGTCGAATGCGAGAGGAACAATTGGTCAAACAATCAAGGTAGCGGAGCACGAATTTGAAGTGGTGCAATCCTTTAAATACCTTGGGTCAATAGTAGCAGCCGATAACAATATAGAAGAAGAAATACGCGGGCGGCTTCTCAAATCCAATAGAGCCTACTATAGTCTGTCAAAGCTCTTCAAATCCAGAAATCTCACCATAACTTCAAAACTGCTGCTGTACAGGACCATGGTCCTGCCAGTACTCACATATGGATCCGAGACTTGAGTGCTTAGCAAAAGGCACTCCGACCTCTTAGCCGCGTTCGAGAGAAAAGTCTTAAGGAGAATTGTTGGCCCCATATGTGAGGAAGGACGATTCCGGAGACGGCACAATCATGAATTGTACGCAATCTACCTTGAAGCAGATATCGTGACAAAAATTAAGCTCGGTAGACTCCGGCGGGCAGGGCACCTAGCTCGCATGAGTGAAGAGGAACCTGCTCGGAAAGTTCTTTGTGGTACATTCTATGGTAGACGACAGCGTGGTAGACCATGCTTGCGCTGGAGAGATGGCGTAGACCAGGACGCCCGGAGCCTTGGGGTGCGCAACTGGATGGCGGCGGCTCGAGATCGGGATGGGTGGAGAGACTTGTTGAAGGAGGCCAGGACCGGACCCCGGTTGTCGAGCCGACGATGATGATGATGATGTTTTTTCCATATCGGATTCCTTCAAGGGAATTTGGTGGAAACCGCTTTTTAAATCAAGAACTGTGAACCAGTTATTCTTTCCCCAATTGGATAAAAAGTCAATTATCTCTGGAATGAATTGGGTATCGGTCAGCTACTGTGATTGAATTCAATTTACGATAATCTATTACTAATCTGATTTTTTTCTTTCCGCAAGAGTCAGTCTTTTTGGGGACAATCCACACGGGTGAATTGTAGAGCGATCTTGAACGTCGAATAACACCGTCTTTAAAGAGAACCTCTATTTGGTGTTCAACTTCGTCTTTAAGAGCCATTGGCTATTGGTAAATTTAGAATACACAGGAGAATCTGTGGTTGTTCTAATTTCTCCCTTGACAACAGTGGTACACGAAAGTTTATTATTTGGGTCATCGAATAATCTGGGGTATTTCCTAACTAAGTTTTGAATATCAGTTTTTTGTTTAATGGACATGTGGTTAGTTTTGATGTTAATTGTGTTAGCTGATTGTGCAACTAGTTGTTTGACTTTAACTTTAACAGAATTATTTATAGTCATGTAGATGTCTTTTATATGGATGACAGCTGAAAGATCTTTAAGACTATCATTTCCGAGGATAGAATGAAAAGATTTTATTTCAGGCATTAAGAAAAATTTAATTTTTATATAATTATGAGACCGAAAAGATTAAGAAAAGTGTGTTGTGTAATTTTGGCATTTCCTCCTATAGAGTTAGCATAAAATGGTTTTTCGTTTGTAAGGGGTTTTGATACGAGACAAAGTTGAATGTAGTTTTTATTCGACCCGGTATCTTTTAGAATTTTTATTATTGTTCTACTCTTCGTCTTACATTCGAAGTACGGAAGAGAGGAACAGCTTAATCTAAAAAATGGATATCATTGTATTCCATTTTATAATGTTCAGTTGAAAGAAAAATCTGTATCTGAATGTGGAAAAGATTCCGTATGTTCTTGAGGAAATGAGTCAGCGTATTCTTGTAGAGTCTGGTCGTATTGTTGATCTTCACATTGGATGTTCTGCTCGTAACTCTCTTCAGGTTTTTCTTCATCCGTAGTATTCAAATGAAAATTTCTTTGCAGCTTAATGGGGTGTACTTGATTTGATGGTAGGTCAACTGCTCTTTAAGGTGCTGGTGGCCAATTTTTTTGTAAGGGTTGATTCATGTAGTTGATATTATTTGTCTTAATTGTTGAATTGTCCATCCGTCTCGGTGGTGGTTGAGGTTTTGGTGCATATTGCATTTGAGGGCGATTGGTCTGCAACTGTGGACGACTGGGTCCCATGGAAGGTTGTTGGGGTCTTTGTGGTACTCCTGATCGTGGCTGAAAATTATTGGAACCTTGTGGATCAGTCCAACTTGTAGGTTGTTGCATTAGTCCTGGATAGAACTGTCGTTGATTTTGAAATTGAGGGTTGTTATTACTTGTACGTCTAGGTGGAACTGTGGGTGGTAATTGCGTTTTCTTATAATTATTGTTTGTTGCTGTTGCATATTGTGTTCGAAAATGTATAAATGCAGGGCTTGAGGTAAATCTGAGGGTTCTCGTTTGCCTAGGAGCTTTCTGTTTAAAGCACAATTTAAAAGTTATTATTATTTAAAATATATTTTTTTTTGTATTTTTCCTTATCTTAAAATTTATTTGATTGTTACTAATATTAACTTAAAAGTTGTATAAATCTTACACTAATAACACCAAGAACGCTATGTCCCACGCTGGTATGAACAACATTTGTCCTGTTCGCACTTCGCTGCTACTAATGGTATTGTTCACACACTCCTTCGTAGGCCTCAGTTTGTCTAACGACTCCTGATGATACGATCCTGATGGTTGTGGATTCGTGTTGGCTGCTGAGTTTTTTTTTCACTAACACACGCGGTAAGGTACCTTCGTCGTCTTAAGCTTTGTTAGTTTTTTTTTTTCTTTAACACACGCGATGAGGTACTTTACGTCGTCTTAAGCTTTGTAATTTTTTTCTCTTTAACACATGCGGCGAGGTACTTGACGCCGACTTAAGCTTTGTTAATTTATTATACTCGAGCCACACCAGTTGGGCGCCAATTAAACTAAATTGATTAAGCTTAGCTTAACAAAAATTGTTCTTTGTTTAATGAATATCAAAATTGAACTAAATTACAACAATATTCTTATAACTAAGGAAAGATTAACTAAAACTATTGCCACAGGTTAATTCTTGCTGTTACAGACGCTTCGTCAGCAAAGGTGTTCATGTGCATTGTTGGTTTGATGTTCATGATCGCAGAATGCTTCGTCAGCAGAGAAGTTCGTGTGCATTGCTTGGTTAATGTTCACGATCGTTGATGATTTGTCAGCAGAATGTATTTCTTACCTACTTCTTTTCCCACGGGAAGTTTTGTTTGTTTATCAGCGTAAGTAGCGTTAACTTATATAAGGCAGACAAACTTCTAGTCTAAACTGTAACATAAGTTCTAATTGTTCGAGTGGGCTTTTATTAGCTAGGTAGTTTATTTCTTTTGCCTGTAGAAGATACTCTTAACCGTACGCTTTCGATCTCAAATTCTCCCTTATCAACATCATTCTCATGAGGTGCAAGATCTAAATTGCTTTCATAGTTAATGTCTAAGATTTTGACCTTGGTGAAAAAGTCAAACTTTGTCGCCAAACTTTGTAGCTGCTGAAATCTTTGGAGTATTTCAGCACTGACCTTGTCTAAGGACGAAAATAATTTTCGTGGCAGTTCGTTTTATAAGATAAAGCAGCATCTGTAAATGCGTTATAAAAAATATGTTTCTTTTTTTATTTTCCTGGGACGTTCCATTAGAAGTCCAAGTTTTTGAAATAAATCTTAGCATATGTAAAGTAACGTCTAGCAATTTATCTCGTTTTTCTGTAAGGAGAATCTGTAAAGAATTTTAATTTTTGAACACATTGATGAAAGCTGAGTCTTTCTGTTTGCAAGTTAATTTGGGCATCATTCACTTTAGCAGTACTGGTTTCCAAAAGCCCGAAAAATACAGAAATCAAAACGATTGCAATGCTATTAACAATGTCATGAATCCGTCCGTGTGTTAAGGCTTTCTTCTGCTTCCGTCAGTTTATCCAAGTTATTAAAAATACTTTCATAGTGGTTCCAAGTATTCTAGACTGCATCAGCTCTTGCGCTCTATCTTCTTTCTTGCAGCCTCTTCAATGCCTTGCCTGAAGTATGAAGTAAAACTGCCCAACGCTGTGTCGAAACGGAAAAAATGAATATATGTGTTTTAAGGCACTGAAAAAGAGACTGAATTTGCCTCAACAGCAGCATGTAAGCAAACCAAGTTCAAAGAAGAATTGGAGCAGGGTATAAACTCTGCTTTGGGGTTTATGGTTTTCAATTTTTGCTGCACTCCTGTATATTTTCCAGCTATAACAGCAGCATTGTCATCTGCTTGACCTCTGCAATCCATCATATATCACGAACATCAACTTTGAGCTTACTTATTAAAATCATGTCAGAAATGAAATATAAAGGGTCCACCATCTAACTTTTTTTTCAACTAGTGCTTATTTCGTGAATGGTAACACTTAGCTCATGTCTGATTTGACAGATAATTAGTTTTATCCTTCCGCTGAACGAATATGGTTGTGTATACGCTTGAACAACGCTGGGAAATATTGCGACATTACTTTGACAATCATGGTAATGTTGCAGAATGTGTGCGAAAATTGCGTACGGATTTTGGAAGAAGAGATGCACCGTCAGCTCCGTATATCTTGTGAAAAAAGTGAAAGAAACTGGCATCCTCATCGATAAATCAAAGCGTGAAAAGCCAAAAACAGTGCGTACACCCGAGAAAATTGCTGCTGTGGCAGAAAGTGTGCGTGAAGCGCCATCAACATTAATTCACCGTCGTTCTCAACAATTGAACATTTCGGAGACATCATTGAGACGAATTTTGCATAAAGACCTTTTAATGACGCCATACAAAGTCCAGTTGGTTCAGGAGTTGAAGCCAACTGACCATCCAATGCGTTTTCGCTTCGCTAAGTGGACCAGCGATCGACTTAGAGAAGATGCCGATTTTGCCAAAAAAATCATCTCTTCAGATGAAGCTCGTTTTGATCTTGGCGGGTATGTAAACAAGCAAAATTGTCGCATTTGGGGCACAGAACACCCGCACGCATACATTGAAAAGCCGATACAACCAAAACGAGTCACTGTTTGGTGCGGATTTTGGTCCAGACGCATAATTGGGCGATTTCTCGAAAATGAGCAAGGAGTGGCCGTTACAGTCAATGGCGATCGTTATCGGGCCATTTGAACGAATTTTTGTTTAGAAAAATTGAAGAGGAGGATATTGGCAAAATTTGGTTTCAACAGGACGGCGCTACGTGCCACACAGCCGAAGCTACACTCGATGTTTTGCGCCGTTTTTGAAGATCGCATTATCAGCCGCAGAGCTGATGTCGTTTGGCCACCTCGGAGCTGCGATTTGACACCGTTGGACTGTTATTTGTGGGGTGCCATAAAAGATAAGTGTTACGCCGACAAGCCAGAGACAATTGACGCTTTAAAGTACAATATTCGTGAAGCCATTGGTGAAATACAGCTGCACACAATCGATAATGTGATTAAAAATTGGACCGATCGTGTAGGCTACTGCGTGGCCAGCCGAGGCAGCCATTTGAATGAAATTATTTTCCATTATTAACCGGAAGGATTGTACTTTCAAATAAAAAAGAAATTTAAGAAAATATTTAGTAGTTATTTTTAAAGCATTTTCAAAAAAAAACAAAAGTTATTTGGCGGACCCTTTATTAAAAAAAAATGTGTACTTATGAAAACTACTGCTCCAAACTGCCGCCGCCAGCAGAGTGCCGCCCGGAGCCTGTCGCCCCCCCCCCACACGCAACGCCAGTGTTTGTAGGTGTAGTAGACAATTTGAGAGGTTGAGTGGTAAAATAAAAAAAATCATCTTTAGCGTTTCAACGAATACCTAGAGTTTTCGTGGTTCTGTCAGAGAAGAATTTTTAAAAAATTTGACATAACGCGTGCTGAGATGGTAGATGGTTCAACAAATACGAGGAATTTGAAGTCCATTTTCGGACCGGAAAACCTGCTGAATTGAGTTCTTCAATAACTTCCAGTTGGACCCTTTGAGCCGTCTGAAGATCATGCGCACCAGAAAGGACGTCATCAACGTAAAAATCTGATTCAATAACTCTAGCTGCAGCAAGATATTTAAACTGAACACTTTGAGAGTTGCTTAAGTGTTCTAATGGCTAAGTAGGATGCAGTTCGAAATCCTCAATATTTTCTACTGGTGAAGTTTTAAATAGGACACGTTAAAATATGGTTTGATCAGGGTGTAAGTGTACTGAAATCTGGCGGTACATCTTTTCGATGTCCGCGTTAAGGACACATCTCAACCTGATAATAAGTGATGGTAGATCACTTTGGAGAGCAGGTCCAGCATAAAGACAGTCGTTAAGACTCATACCCGTAGAAATGGAGTTTAAGGCGTTAAATACTACCCGCACTTTAGTAGGGTGGATCTCTGGCTTAATCATTGCGTGATGAGGTAATAGTATGGGAGGTGACCGTAAGATTACCTAGTTATCGCGGATATTCAAAATTTGTTTTCTGTTTGGAGAAAATGTCGAGACATTAACAAAACTGGTGGTCGGATAAACTTTTTTGGGGGCATTTGGGCAGAAAATGGGCACTTCCGGTATTGGTTTTTGATGTAAGTTATACCATAAGGTCCATGGATAGTTTAAATGGTGTTGGAAAGTGTTTTTGTAGTATATGTCAAAACGTTTGGTCGGACAAACGAAATCGGGGACTATCCGCTTATCCGACCATAATGGAAAAGCGTATTTTTGATGTTAATCTACCTCAAAGGAAAGCTTAGTATCAAATGAAAGCTTAGACTGTCTTCTTTATAAATCCAGTGGTCGGTCAAACTTTACTTGGGGCCAATGACTTGTCCGACCACTTTGAACCAAGAAAGAGTCATTTAATAACGGTATTTTTTTCATGCTAAAAATCAAATTAAGTGGTGCTAAATTAATTAAATGACTGTGAAAAAGCTATTAAACGACTGCCTTAAGTTTCTTTTATGCAAAATATATAAGTTGTGTTCAAAACAGTCTACCTAAATTTTTCATCCGAACATTCTTATGTTTTTACATTAAAAAAACAAGGTTTTGTTAATTTAAAATATCTGCCTCATCCGGGAAATAGATTAATGGGGTATAAATGAAAGGTTAGACTGTCTTCTTTATAAATCCAGCGATCGGCCCTATTCACTTGTCCGACCAATTTAAACCAAACAAAAGTCATTAAATTACCTTAATTTTTTCTTCGAATATTTTTACTAAAAATATATATCGTAAACTTAAGGAAATTACATAAAGTGTCACAAGAAAATGTTAAACGGCGTGAAGTTCGATAAATTAAGTTTTAAATTATGAAAACAAAAAAATTTTGTGAGTGCCGGGACTCACGGTTAATATGTGTAAACATCAACATTTGTCCAAGCGCAGTTTTGAGGAACTGAAAGTACCCTATATCCTACTGTGCAGATTTCGTAACGTAACGTTCTACAACGTAACGTTGCACGGGAAAGTTAACGCCAGCATAGATGATTACACATCAAAAACAATGAATGAATTTGTCCATTCTTCGGTCAGTTTTTTGACAGTTTGCTGACAGCAAACTACCATTTTGTCAGTCGTATAAGTCAAGCATTAGACGGTGTTTGACGGTGTTTGACGTCTCTGTGCTTTTGCTCACTTCCACTTCATGGTGAGAAAGAGATGGCCAGGAAAAGCAGGATTTTTTAAATTATTTAAAAATCAGTGGATTTTTGTTGACGTCTTCTTTTATGACATCTGTTTTCTCTGTCTGTGATTTATCTTTGCCACTTAAATCTTACAGAATCCAATTTTTTTCAATTAGAAACATATTTATTAAAGAAGATTTACATTGTGCAAGTGAAAAAATTGTAATTAATCTTTCAAACTGCACAGATTTCTGCTTTGTTTTAAGGACTGCTTAACGTTAAAGTAAGTCCGATATGTTCACATTAGTTTGTGTCTGAACAAACCAAGTTGGATTCACGTCAAAAAAAATCGGATGAGTCAGTCCAATGTGAACACCGTCTTAGGTTTATGCTGGACTTAAACGACTGACGAATTACAGTTTTCTGTCAGTAAACAATGCGTAAGCAATGAATTTGTCCATTCAGTTTTTGTCAGTTTGCTGACATGATACCCCCAAATTGTCAGTCGTATAAATCAAGCATTAGGTCTATGCTGGACTTAAACGATTGACGTATTGGCAGTTTTCTGTCAGTAGACTTCAGTTTTTTGACAGTTTGCTGACAGTAAACCGCCAATTTGTCAGTTGTAAAAATTTAGCATTAGGTTTATGCTGGACTTAAACGACTGACGTATTGGCAGTTTTCTGTCAGTAGACTTCAAAAACAATGAATTGGTCCATTCTTCTGTCAGTTTTTTGACAGTTTGGTGACACGAAACCTCCAATTTGTCAGTCGTATATATCAACCATTAGGTTAATGCTGGACTTAAATGACTGACGTATTGTCAGGTTCCTGTCAGTAGACTTCAAAAACAATGCATTGGTCCATTCTTTTGTCAGTTTTTGGCAGTTTGCTGACAGGAAACCCCCAATTTGTCAGTTGTATAATTCCAGCATTAGTTTTATGCTGCACTTAAACGACTGACGTATTGGCAGTTTTCTGTCAGCAGACTTCAAACACAATGAATTGGTCCATTCTTCTGTCCGTTTTTTGACAGTTTGCTGACAGGAAACCCCCAATTTGTCAGTCGTATAAATCAAGCATTAAGTTTATGCTTGACTTTATCGACTGACGTATTGGCTTGTTTCTGTCAGTAGACTTCAAAAACAATCAATTTTTCCATTCTTCTGTCAGTGTTTTGACAGTTTGCTGACAGGAAACCCCCAATTTGTAAGCAGTTTTCTGTCCGTAGACTTCAAAAACAATGAATTGGTCCATTCTTCTGTCAGTTTTTTGACAGTTTGCTGACAGGAAACCACCAATTTGTCAGTTGTATAAATCCAGCATTAGGTTTATGCTGGACTTAAACGACTGGCGTATTGGCAGTTTTCTGCCAGTAGAATTCAAAAACAATGAATTTGTCCATTCTTCTGTCAGTTTTTTGACACTTTGGTGACAGGAAACCGCCAATTTGTGAGTCGTATAAATCAAGCATTAGGTTTATGCTAGACTTAAACAACTGACGTTTTGGTAGTTTTCTGTCAGTAGACTTCAAAAATAATGAATTGGTCCATTCTTCTGTCAGTTTTGTTGACAGTTTGCTGACAGGAAACCGCCGATTTGTCAGTCGTTTAAATCAATCATTTGGTTTATGCTGCACTTAAACGGCTAACGTATTGGCAGTTTTCTATCAGTAGGCTTCAAAAACAATGAATTTGTCCATTCTTCTGTCAGTTTTTTGACAGTTTGCTGACAGGAAACCGCCATTATGTCAGTCGTATAAATCAAGCATTAAGTTTATGCTTGACTTTATCGATTGAGGCATTGGCATGTTTCTGTCAGTAGACTTCAAAAACAATGAATTTGTCAATTCTTCTGTCATTTTTTTGACAGTTTGCTGACAGGAAACCTCCAATTTGTAAGTAGTATAAGTCAAGCATTAAATTTATGCTGGATTTAAGCGACTGGCGTATTGGAAGTTTTCTTTCAGTCAACTTCAAAGGCAATCAATTGGTCCATTCTTCTGTCAGTTTGATGACAGTAAACCGACAATTTGTCAGTCGTATAAATCCAGCATTGTGTTTGCTGACAGGAAACCTCCAATTTGTAAGTAGTATAAGTCAAGCATTACATTTATGCTGGACTTAAGCGAATGAATTATTGGAAGTTTTTTTTCAGTCAACTTCAAAAGCAATCAATTGGTCCCTTCTTCTGTCAGTTTGGTGACAGTAAACCGACAATTTGTCAGTCATATAAATCCAGCATTGGGTTTATGCTGGACTTAAACGACTGACGTATTGGCAGTTTGCTGTCAGTAGACTTCAATAACAATGAATTGGTCCATTCTTCTGTCAGTTTTTTACAGTTAGCTGACAGTAAACCGGCAATTTGTCAATCGTATAAATCAAGCATTAGGTTTATGGTGGACTTAAACGACTGACATATTGGCAGTTTTCTGTCAGTAGACTTCAAAAACAATGAATTGGTCCATTCTTCTGTCAGTTTTTTGACAGTTTGCTGACAGGAAACCGCCAATTTGTCAGTTGTATAAATCCAGCATTAAGTTTATGCTGGGCTTAAACGACTGACATATTGGCAGTTTTCTGTCAGTAGACTTCAAAAACAATGAATTTGTCCATTCTTCTGTCAGTTTTTTGACAGTTTTGTGACAGGAAACCGCCAATTTGTCAGTCTTATAAATCAAGCATTAGTTTATGCTGCACTTAAACGACTGACGTATTGGAAGTTTTCTGTCAGTAGGCATCCAAAGCAATAAATTGGTCCATTCTTCTGTCAGTTTTTTTGACAGTTTGCTGATAGGAAATCGCTAATTAGTCAGTCGTTTAAATGCAGCATTAGATTTAAATTTATTCCAAACGTTAATTGTTGATTTTTGTTCAATCGATTTTTTTGAGAACAAATATAGTTAACTTTAGAAGACCCACGTGCAAGCAACTTTATTGGCAAATGGGGTGCCACCTACGCCACAGCAAGTACACACATACGACTTCGATATGTGGTTTATGTACCCAATAGTCTAGCCAGTACCGGATCGTGCTACCTTCATTTAGCTAACATTCCAAAATTCCAAGTATGCAATTTACGCCGGTAACACAGTTTTTCTCCTTGGTTAGGTTGAGCCCGGAGAATTTCCCTCTCCTCGCCCGAAGGGTATTAGTTGTTGCTAGATTAAACTTGAAATTCCTTAGTCCCAACGTCGTTTTTTTTCGACCAGTTTCCTCGGGACTTGCTAGTATCATCTCTCTGTACTCTTCACTCCACTTGAGTGGACGACGAAAGAAAATAAAACGCACTCAAACAATAAGGAAATGCAAAAAGAAGAGCGATAACTCTGCAATTTGATCAACCTCAGCATTTTGTACCCCAGCCAACATATACGTCCCTCGCCAACGTGTTTAAGAAAAGAAATTGCATCGTGTATATGTGAACGAAGAATATGTGCGAATACGCATTCGAACGCGCGTCTCTTGTGTTCAGCCAGTAAAGTGATCTTCAGATTTGTATTACTGAACGTACCCTTTATCCTACTATATCTAAAGCTGTCATTATTTTTGGTTTGTTTTTGTTTATAGTTTTCTACATAGATACACCATAGAAAGATGACAATCTCGGCTGTCATCCGAGTTTGCCTACAAGCTAATTCAGGGGAAATTCAGGAGAAACACGCACACATATGCAGAATTCGTCCATTCACCACCATTTATTTGCACACATAGACAGAATTCCTCCATTCACCACCAAAATGTCGGTTATTTTAAAAATATCATGAGTATGTTCAAAAAGTATAATAAATTCAGCCACGAGTTATTAAGTGCTAACCCGACCTTATATGGATAAGTTTGTGGAAACAAATTTTTAAAGTGAAAATTTATAATCGATTTAGGTATATTCGATTGTCTTTTGTGTTTTACTCTCAATTTATTGAAAAAAACAGTGAATATAATGATGAAAAAAAAAACAATAATTTAAGAATGAGAAATAAGAGAATCAACGCAGCTGTCGTAAGACAATTTTAGGCGTGTTTTCTTGCAAGCCCGGAGGAAATTAGTCGTAAAAAACAACGTCGGGGCTAAATGTAGAACTAGAATAGTCGGAAGGCCACGCAGGTGGTCGTACGAAACCGAGCGAGGTACTGTTCGTCTAGTTTTCGTTAACTTTTGCCGTCGGACGTGAAGAGCGCTCATCGACCGCTCATTTGTAAATGGTTGGATGCAAAAAACAAAATGGTGAAAGCAAACTAAAAACAATTTGGCGCTTGGTGCTTAGTTTTCAAATTTTTTCTGATTGATGAATGAGTGAAGTGAAATGTTAAGTTTTCTTTTAATTAATTTATATCACATCGAATTTGATTGGTTTCGCAAAATAAATAATTTAAAGCCTATCACTCTGTGCTGTGAAAATTGACATTGAACAAACAATTATTTAATTTGTTTTCTCACTTTCAACCACTTAAGTGCATATTTTTCCTGTGATGGCGTCGCTAATCTCCAATGTCATTTTTTTCAACCAAATTACTCCGGGCTTTTATGAGCATTATGCATTATGCTATCGGCGGAACCAATAGAAAACTATCGAAGACCGAAATTTCAATGTATAAATAATCCAAACTAATCACGCTTTTTATTTTATTAGGTACTTACTTTTCTGTGATACTCTGTCCAAAAAATTTCTTTGGATAGAAAAACAGTTCAGCAAAATGTCATTATGAGAGTAAAAGAAAACATGGTGTCTATCACGGCAATACGAAATACTGCTATTATACACGACTAGTTTTTAGTCATTACTTCTTTTGAACATAAACAGTGGGTCATGTGGGTCGTAGTCCAAATTTTGGCCACTGATTTTTGACATTTCTTATTGTATTCCTTGTTTATATAACAATTCGCTTCATTTATTTCTGTTTTTTTGTATAGCGTAATGTATACCTGTATGGTGAATGTTAATATAAATACATATATGTATATACCTAGTCAATTCATAAATACTGATACAAGTCTAAACGCATCCATATATAATAAACTATTTGTTGCACAGTGTTTATGTTTACGGCTATTTAACCTGTTACATTTATGCTTCATTGCCGCGTAAAAGTTTTTTGTTTCCAGTCATTTACAATCATGGAGTGGGGTGACATCGAAAATCGTATTGTTGTGATTGGGCTTTTCAAATGTAACATACAAAAAGGTAATATCTTTCGGATCTTGCAGCCGCTCGGAATCACGTGTAGTTTTGTTTATCGTACGGTAAAATTGTTCGAGGATACTGGTGGAGTAAGTGACCGCAAAAGATCAGGCCGCCCACGCACTGTGAGGACCCCGCGTGCCATCAAAGCCGTGGAGGTTCGAATCAGACGAAAACCATTAAGAAAACAGACAATCTTGTCCCGAGAAATGTGTATTTCTCAGAAATCCATGTCTCGCATCATTAAAGAAGACCTGGGACTCAGCGCCTACAAGAGACACACTGGACACCTGCTCACAGTCGCATTGAAGCAGAAACGTAAACAAAAATCAAAAGCTCTGCTCAGACGGTACGCGAAGAAAGCTCACAGACAGATTCTGTTCACTGATGAGAAAATTTTCACTGTCGAAGAATCATTCAATAAACAGAATGATCGAGTTTATGCTCGGACATCAAGAGAAGCGTCTGAACTCATTCCAAGTGTCGAAAGAGGCCACCATCCGGCAAATGTAATGGTATGGTGGGGAGTGAGCTATCATGGAGTTACCGACCTTCATTTTTGTGAAAAAGGAGTGAAAACTTCGGCAAAAGTCTATCAAACGACTGTTTTGGAAGATGTCGTAAAGCCCCTCAACCAGAAAATGTTCGAAAACAAGCATTGGACATTCCAACAAGATTCCGCCCAGCTCACAAGGCTAAAACCACTCAAGAGTGGCTCAAAAAAAATTTACCGGAATTCATATCACCGGATGTTTGGCCAGCTGGTAGTCCAGACCTTAATCCGTTGGATTACAAGTTGTGGTCCGTTTTAGAGGGAATAGCCTTCTCTACTCGACACGCAAATATTGAGTCGTTAAAGCGATCCCTTGTTCGTGCAGTGAACAATTTCCCAATGGATGAGGTGCGTGCTGCGATCGATGATTGTCCCGTGCGTCTCAGGTCTTGCAATAAGGCAAATGGCGGCCATTTTGAATGATGTCTTTTATGAAATGTAGCTAATGATTTGTCCAATAAATAATACAAAAAAGTTTTTAAAAATATCAGCGCATTATCATTTGGCATTAATTTCTCCTTGTATCAGTAATTATGACTAGACTAGGTAGAGAGCATTGAAAATTTTAATAACCAATCAAACTAAAGGGAAATTCCAAATTTGAGTAAAGATTAAAAAATCAATGCCTAACAGCGCACGACTTACAAGATGAATTTTCAAAAAAGTTTAAATAAGTTTCATCACGCCAAAGTCGTCGTGTAATAGCGGACTTAGCATCATTAAATTTGTGTTTCTTTCAACACAACCCGATATCCCACCTTACATCCTCCATTCTCATGGTGAAAAGCTGGTGAGTTGGAATTTTTTTAAAGATGGCGGCGTTATTTGCACATACAAAATGGTCGATCTAGCAAAACAGAACAAACCCACCCCATTAAATTGTTGTTGTAATTCACATCTATTCATCGACACGGGATGAAATTACAAATACAACAATGTAAACAAATGGGTTTTGGAGGGTGAAACGTAAGAAAGATTGTCATCTTTATATGGTGTATCTATGGTTTTCTATCTAGGCTCTAGTTTCGTGTATCGGGGGAATATGAAAAAAATAAAAGAAAAATAATATAAAAAAAGTTCAAATGTATCGGTATATACTGATAGTTAATAATTATAAACAAGTGATCGCGATAAAATATAATTTAATCGTCGGTCGCGTTAACAATTTGTCGCGTTAACAATTTGTTTCGGTCGGGGCTAAGCAGATTTCGTAACGTAACGTGCTACAATGTAATTTGAACGACGTAACGTTGCACAAAAAAGTTCACTTTTTTTCCACTCTACCGCCAGCATAGATGTTTACACATCAAAAACAAAAAAACAATTAATTTCTTTGCATTAAAGTCACTTTAAAAGATAAAAACTTATACATTGTTACGATATATATTGTTCCTGGCAGCTCACACGATGTATATACAAAAGCTTTTGAATACGCAAGCTTCATCAAAGAACTTTTAGAGTATCAGGATGAAATTATATGCCGAGGTGATTTCAATCTTACCAACATCGCTTGGTTGCGCTGCCCTTACACTGATGTTATGTTGCCAACTGGAAGTCTTAGATCCGACGATTCAAAATTAATTGATGATTTAGTTTCCCTTGGAATTCATCAATTTAACGACGTTTTAAACACCAACGGAAAAAAGCTGGGTCTACCATTAACGATGCTATCACAGTAGAAAAATCAACTGAGCCGTTAGTGTCTGAAGGCAATCATCATCCAGCGCTGACATTTTCTCTTTTTCTGGGTTCAGACAACTTTAATAATACTTTCTCTGAAAATGTTTATACTTTCAATTTTAAAAAGACCGACTTTATAAAACTAAATACTTTGTTATCACAAGTAGATTCGTCTTGTCTAAATAATTGTCCTAATGTTAACTTGATGGCTTTAGAATTTAATAATACTTTGTTTGATTGCTTTCTTAAATCTGTACCTCTTGCCAAACGAAAGTTATATACCAGGTCCTGATGGTATAACTTCTTCTATTTTGAAAAAATGTGTAAGTTACTTGTCGTTGCCTTTATCTATTCTTTTTAACTGTCCACTTTCTTCTTGTGCAATTCCATCTATTTGGAAAAGGTCTTTTATAATCCCTCTTCATAAGAAAGGAAAGAAAGATGAAATTGAAAACTATAGACCTATTGCTAGATTGTCGGTTATTCCAAAACTTTTTGAGGCTATTATTTGTGAAACTCTATGTTTTTTATATTAAATATATATGTGCCCCAAATCAAAATGGTTTTACCAAAGGCAGGTCTACTGTCACTTTTTTAATGGAATTGGCAGAAAATTGTATTTACTCATTTAAAAATAAGAAACAAGAAGATTGTATCTTCACAGATTTCAGTAAGGCATTTGACAAACTCTCTCACCGAGTGTTGCTTTTCAAATTAAGGAAACTTTGATTTAGTGAACAATTTGTAATGTGGCTTCAATCTTATCTATTCGATAGATCTTATTCAGTGTTATTCAACAGTTGTGAATCAAAAAATTTTAAAGTTAACTCTGGAATACCACAGAGTAGCCATTTGTGTCCGATCCTTTTCATTTTATTTATAAATGACTAACCGTCTGTGTTGAAATATTCAACTGCCCCATTTATGCAGACGATGTAACAATCTTCAAAACCATTTCTAATACTCGCGATTGTGAAGAGTTGCAGTGTGACTTAAATTCGTTTTTTTACTGATGTGTTCGTAATTATTTGTGCCTTAACATCGTTAAATGTAAGACTATGAGTTTTACGAGAAAGTTGTCAATAACTTCATTTAATTATTCTCTTAACAGCATACTATTATCACGAGTAAGTGAGATGTCTGTCCTTGGTGTTTTATTTGATCAGAAACTTGAGTTCATCTCACACATCAACTCAATATCTAATAAAGCCAATTCAATTCTTGGTTGGATAAAGAGAGAGTCAAGGCAATTTTCCGATCCCTTCGTTACCAAACAGCTTTTTATGACGTTTGTTAGGCCTATTCTTGAATATGCTTGTCAGGTTTGGTCACCCCATTACCATTGTCATAGAGCTAGACTGGAACAGGTGCAAAAAAGATTCCTAAGGTTTGCACTCAGAGGGTATAGCTGGATAAATCCTTATGATCTCCCACCTTACCATAATAGACTGAAACTTATTGACATGCCTAGTCTTGAGAACCGACGATCGTATTTATGTTTTGTCTTCATTGAAAAACTATTAAACGGAAAAATAGACTCTTGTTTGATCAAAACGTAATTTTCACAAGTAAATTTAAATCAACTTATTTTTCAAATATATAAATTGTACTTAATACTTGTAAAGCTAGTAATTAGCTAAGCTGTAAATAAATAACTAAATAAAACAGCTAAAATTAACTTCACTTGAGTCGATACCCGTTTGTTAACAGTTTTACATAAAACACGAAATAATACAACCCGTTTATAATTTTTCAATGGTTTGTAAATAAATCATGTAAGTGCCCTTTAAGTGTCGCAAGCATAAATGCTAACATTTTCCGTTAACTTGAGAAACTTACAACAAATTGAAATACAGTGAAGAGTCAATTATTTGGCTTATAAAATTACTATTTGCAAATAATTAGTGGTAAAGTATGCCACTTGATGTAAGCCAACCTCAATTCGACTACCAGCGGAAATCACGGTCCGGCTGTTTATTGGGCACAAATGGTATGTGAGAAAAAGGGTACAGAAAGAGTGACACACTGTTATGTCAGAACATAAATGTAGTAATTTCTGTGATTTGTGCTTGTAAACTGTGAAATGGGGCTACAATAAACCAATTTTATAAAAGTACTGTTTACGCGGCCCCACAGGGCCAGCAACCTCTGCGGCCCATTGGGCTTACTTCGGTCAGCATAGTTATTTTCCAAGCAGTGCGAACCGCGTTAATATTTCATATTATTAGTGGCGAAAACTGTAATAACTGTTATAAATTGGCATATCTTTAGTCTTATCCACAAAAGTTATAAATAACGCAACGTAATTTTATAAGCCAAATAATTAACTATTCACTGTAAGTTAGGGTTATGTTCACGACTCACGGAACTTGCTCTTGCTATAAGATGGCTAGGCTTGTAATATAAGAATAGGTACAATTAAAAAGTTAATGGAAAAAAATAAAACTTTTTTAAATATCAGAACTGTTTTATTGGAGCTAGCCAGCTTAGATGAATTACAAAATAAAATTTCTCCTCTAGGGCATTTCGTACGAATTTGAAACAAATTGGTCCACGTGAACACATAGACGTAAAGACTAACGGACAATATGATAAAAAGATTTTTTACCCGCAACCAATGCTTGCCCTATAGAACACATAAAAAGTTATGGCAAAACAAAATGCAGAACAACCTTCCTTTTTAATTCGGTCTATATAAAAACAGTTCTAGCTAAAGCTTTCTAAGTCAAAACATGTGAATAAAAAACCGAGATCTTAAATAACGAAGCTAAAGCTAAATTTTTCCAGCTCAAGCTATTAAGCGTTATCATTTTTTTATTCACATGAAGTAAGGCTTAAGCTAGAACTGTCTAGCTTTAGCGGCTAGTAAAAGCTATGACTAGTTGGCTTTAGCTTCCTTTACAAAAAGTTTTAACTTTTTTTTTATTCACAAGACCCAAAGACGGAATTTTTACAATGTAATATACTTTAAGTACAGGTAAATACAAAACACGACTAATAACTATTTCGCTGAAAAAGGTAAAATTTTGATCGATTTGACCGATTCAGTACCGATTGCCTGCAGCGGTTCTAGGCTACTAATTAACTGGAAGAAGCTCCCGGGAGGAGCATACACCACAATTCACAATGCAGCTTAAAGTTATAAAAGTACAAACAAAAATACATAAAAAGACATTTACACAATCAACTTTCCAATCGCATAGTTTGTCTTTGCTTTTGAACTAGAACTCTAATTGTAAAGCTTATGTTTAGAAGAAAAAGAAAATGGTATTGATTTATTTTCAAAGAGAATGTATAACGTTCATTGTTTCGATAGTAGATATCAATTGTTTTAAACTATCGGCGATTGTATCGATGGCAAAAAACTATCGATACTATCAATGTTTATCCAACACTAGTAGAAGGGGATTATATCATTTTCATTACCATTGTGCCTTGTGTAAACTTGTATTTTTCGCATATGGTTCAGCGAGAAGTATTCATTAAGTACCTCAGCATATTTCACTTGAAGATAAGACCTTTAATGGAAGTTACGTTCTGTTCGCAGGAACTGTTGCTGTGCGTTATTTCTTGAGTGCCCAAGATGAGAAATTTCGAAGTTAGGTTTAAAAGAAAGACTGACTACATATCCACCATTTGAAAGTCTGATGTTTTCATAAAGTTCTTCACAAAATTTATCTGATTCCGAAGGGTAGTGTTGTTTTTGATCAGAAAGTTCTTCTAATTCCCACAATTTTTTGATTCTGTCATCTAGAGACTCATTTTCCACGATACTTATTCGGTGTCGGTGATTGAATTCAACTTAAAACTGTTTGCTGGGCTAAAATTGAATTCGCTATTTGTTAAACTCCGTTGCATATAATACTTGGGTATAGATCATCTCCGATGAGCAAATCGACTTGAGAAGCGTTATTGAAGGTAGAGTCAGCCAAACGAAGGCCGTCCAAATAATGGGAATCCAATAAAGAGAATACATAATAGGTAAGTTATTTGAAAGTTGTTTAAGGACTATTGCATGAGCGGACATCAATTCGTTTGGATTGCCAGAAATAAGACATTTTTTGGTTGTTCTATCTGCCTGACCACCACTTACAGCTAAAATCGAAATATATTATCTGAAGCTTCATTATGCAAGTTTAAACGCTGTTGAGTCGCTTCAGTGATAAGAGAGGACTCTGGACCGGGGTCGATTAATGCTCTTATTCGATGGTTACCTTCCCGCCCACGAATATCTACCAAAGCCTTAGCAAGTAACACTCTTAGTTGAGCATGAACAAAGAAGTTCTGCTGAATCTCATTTGGTATAATAGGTTATGCAGTGGACTGCATTTGAGAAGCAGAACTGATACATTTTCAGAAAGTTTTTACAAAGGCTTGGTTTTCATTATGTTAAAATTAAATTAAATGACAATAACTTTATAAGTTGCCTGTTAGGTTAAAGTGTTAACTGGAATAAATTCATTAAAACTTAGCGGTTGATTTATACTTTTAAGAATATTCATTTATAATCAGGTTTCGATATCTTAGAGCGTTTTTTTTTTTTAAATTGTAAAATTGACCATAGTTACGGCTTTCACTTCCGCGAAATTGTCTTCTGTATGTCCGAAAATAAGGGCACACTTCAACAAAGTGATATGTGTTTTAAGTAGCACCAAGGTTACAGATCGAATGCCTACTGAATCTCTTCTAAATGCTCTTGCATTGAGAATGAGTAATCCGCACCTGGACTTTAACACCATGATAATCATCTCCCGTGAGTAACAGCCTTCGAAGTAGTTTGGCACCTCGGCATAGTTTAGGTTACACGTCGTCGAAGCGTGATTGAAGGGCTCTGTTTGTGTGTTCTGTACATTGTCTTTCTATATGTTTTGGGCAAGTTTCTATATCCAATGGTTTCCACTCAGACTTTGTTGACTAGTTATACTCAATGTTGACCTCATTAAAAAGTTCTGACCTCTCATTTGCCCAGTAAATCTGCTTTCTCACGATTACATCTGAAAGTTTTCTCGGTAATCTGTTTTGGAGTTCGAGTGTTGAAAAGATGGCTTTTGGAAGTCCTGTTTTTTGATTGATTACCTAAGAAGCAGATCTGTAATTGATCGTATTTGGTTCTGATGAACTGTGATTTAAGTTGAGGAGATGAGAGTGCGATGTACTCGGTTGGTTTCGAATTCGAATGAAAATTACTAATATTGGATTGTGAATATTGAATAAATATATACAGGGTGTCCCGTAAGTCAATGTCAAGCGGGTACTGGGAAAAATAATACAAAACATCTATCTAACTTGGTTAAGTAATAATAGCAATATTGAGAAAAATAATGAAAATCGATACCCTAGGCCACATTTTTAGGTACTGTGGTCACAATTTTCCAAGTTTTGCGGTGTTTTTATTTTGTACGTAATCCTTAATAACCATGCTATTAACTCCAATCAAAAATTCAAAAATTAATATTGTCAGTTTCGTAAGAAAAATAAAGTTCGACTGAGTCATGGTTCAAAAAATTTATGTAACCTAACTTTGACACTTATCTTAAAAAAAATTTACTACTCTACTCTCGGCAAGTTGTTTTAAAAGTTGGCCCGTTTCACCAAGATTAAAAAATGGTACAACACTTGCTACTTATTCCACCGTAAAAAATATTATCAACATTTAAAACGTTTTGGAGCATTTAAAACTTTGAATAAAAAATTGGAAATTTACCCTATTGATGTATTCTGGAAAACTTTAATCTTAATGAAACAAAAGAAAATATTTTAATACATTTATTTTATTGATAAATCTAAAGCAAATGCTCAAATTGTCTACCCTCGGCACGAATACAAGCTCTGCACCACCGCAGAAAAGATCTGTTCATTAGGCGCCCGAATCTCCTTGAATTTATTTCTTCTCCTGCTTCAAAAATTTTTTGGTGTAGTTCTTGTCTATTTTCAATTGGTTTGAAGTACACTTTTTCTTTTATACAGCCCCAGTAAAAGAAATCGAGAGGGTTTAGATCCGGAGAACGAGGGGCCACAAAATGGATCCAAGACGCCCAATCCACCTATCGGGATACTCCGTATTCAGGTAATCCCGTACACGATGAGCATAATGCGCTGGGCAAACATCTTGTTGAAACCACATGTCTCGGTAGATGTTGAGTGGTAGATCTTCTAATAAAGTTGGCAAATTATTATGTAAAAAATGCAGGTAGCTGTTGCCATTTAAATTTTCTGGAAGCTCAAATGGTCCAATTATTTGTCCATTTAAAATTCCGGTCCACATATTTACTTTAAATTGATGTTGAGAGCGGTCTTCACGAATTAAATGAGGATTTTCTTGGTGCCACTCATGTAAATTGTGTAAATTCAAATAACCGTCTTTTTTAAATGTTGATTCGTCAGTCCATAAAATGTGGTCGAGAAATTGCGGGTCTTCACTATTTTTCGCCAACATTTTTCTGCAAAAATCGAGTCTGGGACCGAGGTAGCAAACTTTGTACACGTTGTACATGGTACGGGTGGTGATTATTTTGTTTTAAAATTCGATGAGCAATGCTTTTTGGTATTCCAGTGGATCTTTCAATCGCACGTAATGAAGCGCTGGGATCACTTTCAATTTCATTTAAAACTACTTCTTCGTTGTGTTCTCTAGGTCTCCCGGCGACGGTGCCGGCGGTACGAGTAGTAGGCAATCGTCCCTGCGAGCATGAAAGGTGTGCATAGATGAACACACGGTGTTCTGGGTGACGCTCCACATTTACCTTTCGCGCTACAATCTGGCGGCGGTAGAGGCATTACGACGACATTCACCATAGATAATATGCATGTTCGCATATATTTGAGCTGTGTACAAATACGGCATTTCGCGAAAGTTTTTAGAATCTATTATTAGAAAATAAGTTACATAATTTTCACTACACTAATCAAATCCAAGGTAACCGAGAAAACAAGCGATTACGATAACGGTAAAACAAAAGCTCAAGAAAAAGAGAAGTTGCGAGTAAAAGAAGGAACGTAGCGTACCATATGTAATGTAGATCTGTCTCCCTCTAATTTACGGCAAACAGTGTTTTATTATTAGTGTCCCTGTTTATCATACATATCGGTAAAACCGATGTTTGAGTACCAAAAAAATTCATCACAATAATTTTTACGTGAACAATACGTAAAAGTGACTGTTCTGAATTGAGGTCCTTTTTGCAAATAAAAAATCAATAATATTTCTTATGATGTAATAAGTAGCAAGTGTTGTACCATTTTAAAATCTTGATGAAATGGGCCAACTTTTAAAACAACTTGCCGAAAGTAGAGTAGTCATTTTTTTTTAAGATATGAAGTGTCAAAGTTAGGTTACAAACATTTTTTGAACCATGACTCAGTCGAACTTTATTTTTCTTACGAAACTGACAATATTTATTTTTGAATTTTTGATTGGAATGAATATCATGGTTACTAAGGATTACGTAGAAAATAAAAACACCGCAAAATTTGAAAAATTGTGACCACAGTACTTAAAAATGTGGCCTAGGGTATCGATTTTCATTATTTTTCTAAATATTGTTAGTATTACCATTGTATATATATTTTTATAGTACTATCATGAAGAGGAACGAACGCGACGCCACCTGGGCAACCGCGGTTTAACTGAAATCAGATGATTTGTGCAGACTGAGGTGTCCAGTTTTAAGAGTAGGTAGAGTAGGAAATAATTCAATTGAAAGTAGGAGATAATAATAAGAGAATAAATTATGAAGGCTAAGGGAAAATTGACGATAGAGAAGAACCTATACAAAATGTATGGGAGTTCAAGGGGGACAGGAAAAAAGGTAATTTGTTCTTTTTACTTATATCATTTTTTATAGAAAGCGGAAAATGTTTTTTTTTTGTTTGTTTTTTTGGGTATAGAAAGAACGAAAATAAAATATTCTTCAAAAGAAGGCTGAATTTTTGTCCTTGCTGTGACGTGTGTTTGGGTATAGAGCAAATGTATAATATGCATATAGGTATATGCATGCTGTGACGTATGACTGAGAATGCCCATAAATGTATAATATGCATGTAAATTATTTAAACTCGGTTACCAATGAGAAAAAAAATTTTGTTTTGAATAAATATTTTTTGACTGAATTTTATAGCGAAGGATGTTATACACTTTTGTAGGCAGAGGTTTTCCGTTGAGTTTTAAATTATGTAAATACTATACGAAGGTATTAGAATGGCTCTATTTAAGATTTTTTATGAACTCAAGTTAGATGCCTTACATTAGGTAGGTATTTATTTGTATCTATATAGGTATGTATGTAGGTAGATGTACACAGATGATTGTTCGTTTATGTTGTGAAATTCAAACTAACCATCAGATTGAGCTGAAATTTAGACAATGTATTTGCTGTTGAATCAGAAGTTCCCGTAAATAATTTTTTAAACTTTTCTATAAATTGAGCTGAAGATCAAAATATAAAAATTAGTTAAAAACTAAAGAAAAAATAATCCGTGTGAGCTGAAACTTGAAAAGTTTTAAATTTACCATCATACCTGCCTATCATCTGATGCATTTATTACGTGCAGTTTTTCAGAAGATAAAATTATCCTAATTAAATTAAAATTAGTGTGTTTTTTCTTGAAAATTAATTATCAATGTTCTGGAAAGTTCAAACAAGACACTTTTTTTCTGCATTGGGCTTTAATTTATTAAAAACATGCTGATAAACCAAGTTAGAAATACGTAATTAATTTAAATTTTGTAAGAAATCGGTTTGAAATGCTAAACAATTAACAAATGTGGTAAGCACGTCTTACTTTATCATATAAGTTCGACAGTTTTTTTTTAGTAAAATTGGGGATATAGGTTGGTTTGTGGGTGTTTGAGTGGGAGTGGGATTATTTGCTTGCGAATAAGTTTAAGAGGTCATTCTGAAATAATAAATTTTTATTTATGCTCACAAAAACACTTTATTAACTTAATTTTATTTTAGAAATAGTTTTTAGGAGTATTGCAATTGTTTTTTTTTTTTAATAAACACCAAAGTTTTGTCTTTTTAAAATTTTTCAAAATTATTTGTATTTAAAAAAACTAATTTTTTCGAAATATTTTCCTTAATTTCTCTGAAAAAATAATTTTTAGGAGCATTGCAATTGTTTATTTTTAAATTAAAACACCAAATTTTTGTTTTGAAACTATTTATTAAACTATTTTTTTCGGAAAAAATGTAGTTAATTTTTTTTGAAAATAGTTTTTAGGTGAATTTCAATGGAATTTCAAAATTGACTAGCCAAATTTAATTTTTTTTTTAGTTTTTGAAAAATTGTCTGCTGATGAAAGCTAATTTTTTCCAAAAAAAAATATTTGATTTTTTTCAAATTTTGCTAAATTGCCCATATGTATTCCTATTTCAATTTCAATTTTTTTTTTCAATTTAAATACATAATACCTACTTAAAACAGAATTTAATTTTTTTCTAAATTGTATAATTAGTCAGGTACCTACCTTCCTATAAGCTATTTGATTTGCTTTGAAAAATAATTTTTTATAGGTGGGTGGTTGGTTAATATTTAAAATTTACGTACATACCTACCTACTGAATACATTCATATCTATGTAGGTTAGGTACATCTATTTTTTTAAAATGTTTAAAAATTAAATGTTTCAATAGGTACCACCCTGTGCATACACACCCACCCACCCACCTTCATCCCTACATTGATATTTACATATGTACCTAGGTATATACCTTCGTACCTACCTAAACGTTAAAAAAAAAAATTGTGTGAGTGCCAGGACTCACGGTTAATATGTGTAAACATGAACGTGCGCGGATCCAAAACGGACTTGTTTTTGCTTGAAGGGGATCTTAAGATTTTTTTCACTGAACGCACCCATCCCAGTATGCAGATCGTAACGTTGCACACCGTAACGTTGCACGACGTAACGTTGCACACGAACGTTCACGTTTTTTTTTCACTCTACCGCCAGCATAGATGTTTACACATCAAAAAACAAATTATACCTACCTACCGAATACCTATATAATTATTATTATTTTTGTTATTCAAAATTCCAACTACCTATCTGCTTTTTGAATAACAAACATAATAAAATACCTACTGTGAAAAAAGCCTACCAAAAATCTATTAAATATATATGTAGCTATACCTATGTACATACTATACTTGAAAATTGGGTCTACCTACCTATGCACCATAATACAAAATGTAGCAACGTTGTATTCCACTAAGCTATAGTGAAATTTAACAACGTTGCTTTGAAAATCAACAAAACTGAAAATCTAAAAACAAATTCAAATCGTGCTGAAAAATAAAAAGCATAATGTATAAACATAAAAATGTAAGTCTATAGCTCATAGGAAGCAAAAAATCTATTCTTCAAAAAGAAACGTCAAAAAATGACAACAAAATTTAATTTGCTCCTCCTAATTGTTGTCGTTGCCATGACGCGAACAGCTGATTCAATTTTATCTCCCTTACTGCCTTTATTAATATACGAATTGAAAATAATACAACCTTCCCTTTCCCGTTTGCTCTCTTAACTGTGCTCACAGTATTTTATTTATAACATATATAGAATCCTCTCAGTCGCAACGTCAATTTTACTTGACTACAACGCCACCAGCACAACCGAGGCCCAAGTAAAAAAATTCGTTCCATGAGAGTACTATAGAGTTTATATACAATGCAAATTCTCTAAAACTAAATGGGGCATATTCATAGTCACTTTTAAACTCCATTTTATCTTAGACCTGGGTTTATCCATTGTATCTATATTTTTATAGTACTATCATGAAGAGGAACGAACGCGACGCCACCTGGGCAACCGCGGCCTAACTAAAATTTGTGCAGACTTAGGTGTCCAGTTTTAAGAGTAGGCAGAGTATCAAATAATTTAATTAAAAGTAAGAGATAAATAAGAGAATTATAATGAAGGCTAATGGAAAATTGACGATAGAGAAGAACCTATACAAAATGTATGGGAGTTCAAGGGGGACAGGAAAAAAGCTAATTTGTTCTTTTTGCTTTTATCATTTTTTATAGAAAGGGGAAAATGTTTTTTTTTGTTTGTTTTTTTGGGTATAGAAAGAACGAAAATAAAATATTGTTCAAAAGAAGGCTGAATTTTTGTCCTTGCTGTGACGTGTGTTTGGGTATAGAGCAAATGTATAATATGCATATAGGTATATGTATGCATGCTGTGACGTATGATTGAGAATGCCCATAAATGTATAATATGCATGTAAATTATTTAAACTCGGTTACCACTGAGAAAAATAATTTTGTTTTTAATAAATACTTTTTGACTGAATTTTATAGCGAAGGATGGATGTTATACACTTTTGTAGGTAGAGGTTTTCCGTTGAGATTTAAGTTATGTTAATACTATACGAAGGTATTAGGATGGCTCTATTTAAGATTTTTATGAACTCAAGTTAGATGCTTTACATTAGGTAGGTATTTATTTGTATCTATATAGGTATGTATGTAGGTAGATATACACAGATGATTGTTCGTTTATGTTGTAAAATTCAAACTAACCATCAGATTGAGCTGAAATTTAGACAATGTATTCGTTGTTGAATCAGAAGTTCCCGTAAATAATTTTTTAAACTTTTCTATAAATTGAGCTGAAGATGAAAATATAAAAATTAGTTAAAAACTAAAGAAAAAATAATCCGTGTGAGCTGAAACTTGAAAAGTTTTAAATTTACCATCATACCTGCCTATCATCTGATGCATTTATTACGTGTAGTTTTTCATTTAATTTTTAAATTCATGTGGCCTTAGGTTTTTATTCAGCCAAATTTATAGTTTAGACTTTAAGAAGAGAAAAGTATCCTAATTAAATTAAAATTAGTGTTTTTTCTTGGAAATTAATTATCAATGTTCTGGAAAGTTAAAACAAGACACTTATTTTTCTGCATTGAGCTTTAACTTATTAAAAACATGCTGATAAACCAAGATAGAAATACTTAATTAAGTTCAATTTTGTAAGAAATCGGTTTGAAATGCTAAACAATTAACAAATGTGGTAAGCATGTCTTACTTTATCATATAAGTTCGACAGTTTTTTTTTTTAGTTAAATTGGGGATATAGGTTGGTTTGTGGGTGTTTGAGTGGGAGTGGGATTATTTGCTTGCGAATAAGTTTAAGAGGTCATTTTGAAATAATAAATTTTTATTTATGCGCACAAAAACACTTTATTAACTTCATTTTATTTTAGAAATAGTTTTTCGGAGTATTGCAATGGTCTTTTTATAATAAACACCAAAGTTTTGTCTTTTTAAAATTTTTCAAAATTATTTTGTATTTAAAAAAACTAATTTTTTCGAAATATTTTCCTTAATTTCTCTGAAAAAATAATTTTTAGGAGCATTGCAATTGTTTATTTTTAAATTAAAACACCAAATTTTGTTTTTTTTTTTTAATTTTTTTCGGAAAAAATGTACTTGATTTTTTTGAAAATAGTTTTTAGGTGAATTTCAATGGATTTTCAAAATTGACTAGCCAAATTTAATTTTTTTTAGTTTTTGAAAAATTGTCTGTTGAAAGCTAATTTTTTCCAAAAAAAACATTTGATTTTTTTCAAATTTTGCTAAATTGCCCATATGTATTCCTATTTCAATTTCAATTTTTTTTTTCAATTTAAATACAAAATACCTACTTAAAATAGAATTTAATTTTTTTCTAAATTGTATAATTAGTCAGGTAGGTACCTACCTACAAAATATTTTTTTTTGGACAGAAAGGTACCTTCTTTACCCAGAAATAGGTATAAATACCTAGGTTGTACTTTTTTTTCGAAAAAGAAAGCTAGGTAGGTACCTACCTATAAGCTATTTGATTTGCTTTGAAAAATATTTTTTAATAGGTGGGTGGTTGGTTAATATTTAAAATTTACGTACATACCTACCTATCGAATACATTCATATCTATGTGGATTAGGTACCTTTCTATATTTTGTTTAAATGTTTAAAAATTAAATGTCTTAATAGGTACCACCCTGTGCATACACACCCACCCACCTTCATCCCAACATTGATATTTACATACATACATATCCCTAGGTATGTATATGTATATCTTCATACCTACCTAAACGTTAAAAAAACAAATTTTACCTCCCTACCGAATACCTATATAATTATTATTATTTTGGTTATTCAACATTCCAACTACCTATCTGCTTTTTGAATAACTAACATAATAAAATACCTACTGTGAAAAAAACCTACCAAAAATCTATTAAATATATATGTAGCTATACCTATGTACATACTATACTTGAAAATTGGGTCTACCTACCTATGCACCATAATACAAAATGTAGCAACGTTGTATTCCACTAAGCTATAGTGAAATTTAACAACGTTGCTTTGAAAATCAACAAAACTGAAAATCTAAAAACAAATTCAAATCGTGCTGAAAAATAAAAAGCATAATGTATAAACATAAAAATGTAAGTCTATAGCTCATAGGAAGCAAAAAATCTATTCTTCAAAAAGAAACGTCAAAAAATGACAACAAAATTTAATTTGCTCCTCCTAATTGTTGTCGTTGCCATGACGCGAACAACTGATTCAATTTTATCTCCCTTACGCCCTTTATTAATATAGGAATTGAAAATAATATAACCTTCCCTTTCTTGTTTGCTCTCTTAACTCTGCTCACAGTTAAATATATATAGAATCCTCTCAGTCTGCAACGTCAATTTTACTTGACTACAACGCCACCAGCACAACCGAGGCCCAAGTAAAAAAAATTGTGTGAGTGCCGTGACTCACGGTTAATATGTGTAAACATCAACGTGTGGGATCCAAAACGGACTTGCTTTTGCTTGAAGGGGATCTTAAGTTTTTTTTCACTGAACGCACCCATCCTAGTATGCAGATCGTAACGTTGCAAACCGTAACGTTGCACGACGTAACGTTGCACACGAACGTTCACGTTTTTTTTTCACCCTACCGCCATTATAGATGTTTACACATCAAAAATTTGTTCCATGAGAGTACTATAGAGTTTATATACAATGGTATTACTTAATCAAGCGAGATAGATTTTTGTATTATTTTTTCCAGTACAGGTACAAGCTACCCTATCACCCAGTACCCGCTTGACGTTGGCTTACACCCTGTATAGAACGTGACACCCGGTGAAAACTCCACCAAATCGGGTGGCAGCGCTGCTAAAATAATATGATAGGGCGGTGTATTCAATTCGAATTATTTCCTTAATTCTTTATAGAGTCGTGTATTTGAAAAGGAATTTTTTCAGTTTTGTTTTTATAATTTCTATCAATTACTATGGAAACTGTTGTTGTGTTTCTTTCGTATGCTATTCAGAAAGTGTGTGTATTACTATGGAAACGAATGTATTTGTATGTACATACATAGGATAGATAGATAGATAGATTGATTTTATTGTTTATCAAAAATACAATTTACACAGTTTATTTTTATTTACATTAAATCGTTAAGGCATGGCCATGGAGAAAAAAATTGTTATTTTTTCACTATGAAAGTTAAATACGTTTCATTTTCTTTATTAAAAGGCTAATTTTCAGATTTGGGTGCGGTTGCTTTCTTATAAAAGTTATACAACTGGATTACATATATCGCTTTCACAGTTCAGGATCGCTTTTACCTCAGTTTCGCGTATAAGATCGCTTCCCAGAAAAGTTCTTCTTACTTCCTTCAGGATTGGACATATTCCGATGAAATGGATAATATCTTCTCCAATTGAAAGGTTACATAGACTGCAAATAATAGGTAGATCATCTCGATGCGGCATAAAGTTCAGCCTTACGAGCTCCACTCGCATTTGGAAAATAGCCGAAATCTTTTTGTTACTATATTCAGGTCTAAAATAGTTTCTCTCGCATAGATTGTGTTCCAAAACGCTGTATGTTGATCTATACATTGAAGAATTAGCTTCGTTAATACAATCTAATCTATACTTTTCATCTATTTTTGAAACTAATGGGTGATTTTTTAAGAGGTTTAGAACTTTTTTTAAAAAAAAAACACAAAAAATTCGAAAAAATGAATAAAATATTTATTTGAATCGATAGTTTGAACCTTGCAATTTGATGTTTAAAGATAATTTCATGCAAATGTTGACCGCGGCTGCGTCTCAGGTAGCCCATCCGCTGAGTCCAATTTTGGCATACTCTTTCACACATATCGGCCGGTATCTCACGAATGAATGCATGGATGTTGGCTTCCAGTGCGTCAATCGAAGCGGGCTTGTCCCTATAGACATTAGCCTTGACATACCCCCACAAAAAATAATCTAATGGTGTCAAATCGCACGATCTAGGCGGCCAATTGACCGGCCCGAAACGTGAAATTAACTGTTCACCAAACTCGCCTCGCAATTGCGCCATTGTTTCGCGTGCTGTGTGGCATGTGGCACCGTCTTGTTGAAACCACATATCATGCAAGTCAAGAACTTCCATTTCGGGCAAAAAAAAGTTTGTTATCATCGCTCGGTAGCGTTCACCATTGACAGTAACGCTGCGATTCGCATCATCTTTGAAGAAATAGGCCCAATAATGCCGCCGGCCCATAAACCGCACCAAACAGTGGCTTTTTCGGGATGCATTGGTAGCTGTTGCAATGCTTCTGGCTGATCTTCACTCCAAATGCGGCAATTTTGCTTATTTACGTACCCATTCAACCAAAAATGAGCCTCATCGCTGAACACAAGCAGCGCGCGATGAACATTTCGAACCGAGCACGAATTTTGATAGTAAAATTCAATAATTTGCAAGCGTTGTTCATTTGTAAGACGATCCATGGTTAAATTGCAAACCAAACTGAAGCTGTTTGACAGTGACATAAGGTACTAAACACACGTCAGCTGTCAAAACCAGTGTTGCCAAAACCAAACCAGCTAAAAAATCACCCGTTAGTTCATAAAGTGCCTCTTTGATATCTCTTCCATTAATACCTTGTATGTTGAGATCGAAGTTTAGGCCAACGTTGTCTGCAAGCTCTTTTAATTTTCCAAACCATAGACTCCTCTTTTGAATAGTGTATAAAGCTACAACTTTTGGCAATCTTTCATGTGGCGTACTAAATATTTTCAACAAATAATCTATGTTTAGTTTAAGGGTTTTGACGAATAGAGGTGACAGACCGGTTTCAATGACTATCATATAGTTTGGCGTATTCTTTGGTAGAATTAAACATCTTCTAACATAGTACCTGAGCAGTTTTTCTACTGTTTCGTACTTTTCGTAACCCCACGTTTGAGCTGCATACATCATTACTGATTCGGCTACTGCTACGAAGACTTTGTATTTAATATTGTGGGCAATTAGGTTACTGGAAAAACAATTCTTCCACACCGCGCTTATCGCACTTTAGGCTTTTACTAGCTTTTCTTTTAAATGGGCTTCCATATTAATATTGCTGGTTATCAACACGCCAAGATATTTATAGGCTTTCAGACTTTATATCGGTTCATTGTTTAAATACCATTATTCTTTCCTAGACATTCTACCGGCCCCTTTTTTAAAAACCACTACTTTTGATTTATTCAGATTCACCATCAAATTCCACAACCGGCAGTATTCATCGAGACGGTTGATCATGAGTTGCAGAGTTTGCGGTGAATAGGCAAACAAAACAACGTTATCAGCGAATAAGAGTGCTTTTATCAAGATTCCGGCAAACTCAATTCCACCTGGAAGATAGTCAGCTAGATCGTCTAAAAATAGAGCAAATAGCAATGGACTCATAGGGCATCCTTGTTTGACTCTCATTGATGTTTCAAACGATTCAGAAAACTCATCTCCATTCCAAACAGCTGCATGATTCCTATCATAAATGTTTTCTAAGACCTTTCCAAATTTGGACGATATTCCGGCATTGTACAACTTATAGAATAAAGCTTGCCTGTCTATAGTGTCGAAAGCTGCCTTGAAGTCGACAAAAAATACATACAACTTCTTCTTTTGCTCAAGAAATATTCTTGCAATGCTTCGTAGAACAAAGATGTTATCGTTTGTCGAATAGCCGCTCTGAAATTCTGCCTGGAATTCCTTAAGTTTTTTGCTGTGTATCCAATCTTGTAGCCGATTGTTAAGGGCTGAGACAAAAACCTTGTATGATGAATTGAGAAACGATATTCCGCGATAGTTGTTGGGATCAGCTAATTCTCCTTTTTTGTGAATAGGGAATATTAACGATTCTTTGAACTGAATTGGTATATTTCCAGTTTCTAAAATTTTATTATAGAAATCAGTTAGTTTCTTAAGCAAATCTACCGTTCCGTACTTTAAGAACTCTCCAGTGATTCTTTCTGCTTCAGGTGACTTTCCGTCTTTCAGTTTGATCACTTATATTGAATTTCATCAAAGTTGAAGGGTGAATCAAGAACAGTACTACAATAAAAGGGTTTCGCATACAAAAAAGGCAGTGACGTGATAACTGGATTCAAAAGTTTATGAAAGTGCTCTTTCAATGACGTTACCGATACCTTGGTACTAATTTGGAGACTTTTACCATTGAACATTTTAATCGCTGTCCAAAAACCCTTTGCGTCTCTGTAACATGCAAGCTTCAGTGCTTCGTTTTCAAGGAATTTTATCTTTTTTTCTTTACAGATTTCCGTAAAAATTTTGTTATACTCAGTATAGAGACATTTAAAATAAAAGCTGTTATGCCTTCGAAATGCTTATTTCGTTTAGAATCTTTCTTATCATTAACAACTTGTTTCGCTTTTGCCTTATTGTGTTCGGAAGATCTTTGAAGTAGTGCTTCAAATCAGATCCGAATCCTCAAACTATCCGGGTATCCGGATATCCGGATACTTATGAATGAGACAATTGAGATCCGAAAATATACGGATAGTCTCGGATAGTGCCAGGTATCCGGATAGTTAAATGAGACAGTTGAGATCCGAAACTATCCGGATAGTCGGATACCCGGATCCAAATTCAGATCCGGATCTAGTTTGAAAGATTAAGTTTATACATAATAGCAGCAGGTAAAAGAGGGCAAAATCGAAAATCTTTTTGACATGAAAAATTGCAACATAAATATTTAGTGTGGAAGGTTGTTTTGCTTGCTTGGGGGGGGGGGGGGGGGGGGTTGGAGCGGTTGTGGTGAGAGATTATAAAACTGAAAGACTTATTTTAGTTTAACTTCTAAACATATGGAACATGATTTAAAGGTAATTTTCAATGCTGAATCTAATAAGACCTATGTCAAGATGATACGATCATCGTAAAAAATGTTATAGTCCTTTTTAAATTAGAATGATACTTTAAAGATTTCTTAAAAGGCATAACTAATAAGAACAGGCTATAATCACAAGTTTAAAGACCATAGCCGGAAATTTGTAGTAAAGACAGACGTATCATATAGACACAATAGACGGTTTTTATTATCAGAAATGATCCGTAAAGATCACAAGAAAAAGGCATTACAACAACAACACAACATCCTGCTCTCTATCGGGATCACGTTTCATGCTCGGAAAGTTTAGTTTTTGCTTTTGCTTCTCAGCTTTGAAAATGGTTAGGAAGTTTAAACTCTGGTATAAAGGAAAAGTACAACGAATATATGAGAAATGAACAAAACTTAGGAAAAAAGATATAGGTATACAACACAGTTGTTAGTAAGATGCGAATTGTTTTATTTTCATGGGATGATCTGTATGGATCATCAGCGATAATCAAATGCGACTAATATCGATTAAAATCTCGAATTTGAATATTTAAACAATGCAAAACTTGCCTTATATAATTATATTAAATGTGCTTATTCCTAACCTCCACATCTTAACTTGAGCTGTAAGAAACGTTTGAAGTACATAATTAGGCTTTTCCAGAAACTTTTGTCTTTTCTTTTTCTAATTTTGAAATACAAAAATGTAGGGAAACAAACAAACAACCAATCACAATGACATGTTTCTTCGTTTTCCCTACATTTTTTACTGTCAAACTATTGATTTTTTTTGCTTGTTTGGCACTGACGTCTAGTGGAAGTTGCAAATGACCTCTAATTTCTTACCAATTCACAAGTAAATCTGTGAGAAATATATGCATTGCGTACAATCTGCCGCCAGCGCCATTTTAGTTATAATACGGTTTTTATGTGATTATGTTTGATCCGGTAATAAATATAATTTATTGACATAATGCCTAAAATCAGTTGGGTCTAGGAATATTTTGAAGAAACAGAGAATGGGCCGAAGTGCAAAATATGTGATGCTCTATTTAAAAGTGGGAGTTCAACGTCCCCTCTAATTAGGCATCTCAATTTCAAACACCAAAAACAAAAACCTAACGATGACCAAAGCAGGAGTGTTAGTAATAGATCTGATATGTAAGTAATAATGCGATCTTTAATTTAATTAGTTTAATTCTTAGCATTTTAATATGTAGACTTGAGGAGAATATTGACGACAATATACCTTCAACTTCTGCATCAACTCGTTTATTGCTGCCTGCACATAAGGTTCGTCCATCACCGATCAAAAATAATAGAAACGAACAAATAAGTCAATCATTGGTGACAATGATAGCGGTAGATAATCTGCCATTATCTTTCCCAAATGGTAGGAAAAAGTAACAAACAAACTATATATCTCTTCGCTACCCAAATTGTTTTTTTTTTAGGTCATGGTTTTCGGAGCTTCATGACAACTGTGGAGCCCAATTATAATATTCCCTCAGAACCAACAATAAAAAGTAGACTGCAGCTAGTAAAGGACGGTCTTATATCGAAAATTGCTTCTTATTTAAATGATGCAACATATGTGTCACTAAGCACAGATGGATGGTCATCAAGAGCGCACGATGCATATATAACTGTCAATGCTCACATTATAGATGCGGAATGGAATCTGCAAACCTTCACTCTGTCAACGGCTGCGTTGGACGATCGGGAAACTTCTTCAAATATTGAAATGCGTTTAGAAGAAGTAGTTGAATCATGGAATGTAAAAGAAAAAATAGTTGCAGTTGTCACTGATAATGCTGCGAACATGAAAGCTGCAGTGCGAAATTGCGGTTTTGTGGAATACACTTCGGGCTTAACATGTGCGGCACATAGTTTACATATATGTGTCACTAAATCTTTACAGAATGCTGTTATAAGTGATGTAATAAGAAAAGTTAATAAGCTGGTTTCTCATTTTCAGCATTCCAATATTGCCACAAAAGAATTAACCAAAAAACAAAAATCTCTTGACATAAAAGAACAAAAGCTAGTTCAAAGTTGCCCAACTAGGTGGAACTCGGTATATATGATGTTAAAATCAGTCCAGAAAAGTAAACTTGCTATTCAAGCAGTGTTATGTGAGCGAAGAATCACGTCATTTGCTACTGAAACACGCCTTTCTTTAACGGATGCTAACTGGAAGATTATAGATGAACTTTTACCCATCTTAGAACCACTACATCTAGCCACTACAATTTTTTCAGGATCCAATGCGCCGATATCCTTGGTGCGACCTGTAATAAGTAGCCTGTTGAAGTTGCACTTTTCTGACAGTGAGTCGACAAATGACAACGCTGAACACCACAATAAAGAAAATAATACCACCTGCAGAGAATTGATATCTAACGTTTCAAAACAAATTAGTGACAGATTTGAAATCAATAACATAATGCCAATTCAAACAAGGCATCTTGCTCCTTTGTTGGACCCCCGGTATAAAGACCTTGATCATGAAGATATCGAAACCAAGATCGCAATCATAGACAAATGGCGCTCAGTTATTGGTCTTCAAAATTCAAATCAGAACACCACCGAAAGTGAGGAAGAAGATACTCCAAAACAAACAGCACTTGATATTCTTTTTGAGAAAAAAGAGAGTCAACACGATCCAAAAACTCAATTCGAAGCCTACTTATGTGAACCTCAGATTAGTCACAACGCGAATCCCTTAGAGTGGTGGAAACATCGATCAAGAAGATATCCGTTCATTGCTGATCTAGCGAAAAAAATGTTCAGTATTCCAAGCACTTCCGCAGCCGCAGAGCGCGTTTTTTCGACAGCTGGAAATATTGTTACAGCCAAGAGAAATGCACTGCTTCCTCAAAATGTGGACACTTTAGTTTTTATAAGCCAAAACAAAAAGCTTTTGGAGCAAAATAAAACATAACAAAAGTTTTTTTTGTAATAACCCGTGTTTTTTTCCTTAAATCGTGTATCTTTTTATTTCAGTATGCTAACTTGCTGTAAAATATAATGTAAGACTACTTCACCCGAACTTTATCATGTAGCTAGAGATTTACGATGTTTGATATTGGTTTAGTTATGTAATACATTATTTGAAATGAAACTGTGAAAACTCATTAACTTAACTGGAATATGAGATATGACAAAAACTAATATTTTCTAAATCTTCTTCATCATCGTAATATCTAATACATATGTATACATTGGATTGAAATTACAAACAATTGTTTATTTCACGAGTTAATACAAAAATCAGGGTCGAAAGATTTTTTTAATTTAACCTGTTCTATGGAGAAAACAATCATCTTAATTTAAAAACATTTTTTACGATGATCGTTTTATCTTGAAATCATGTTCCATATGTTTAGAAGTTATACTAAAATAAGTCTTTCAGTTTTATAATCTCTCACCCCAACCGCTCCCCCCCCCCCCCCTCCCCAAGCAAAATAACCTTCCACACTAAATATTTATGTTGCAATTTTTCATGTCAAAAAGATTTTCGATTTTGCCCTCTTTTACCTGCTACTATTAAAAACTTAATTTATCAAACTAGATCCGGATCGGAAATTGGATCCGGTTATCCGACACTATCCGGATAGTGTCGGATCTCGGATCCTAGATCCGGATCCCGATATCCGACACTATCCGGATAGTTCGGATATCAAATCCAGGATCCGGATCCGTTTCAGATATCCGGATCCGTTTCGGATATCCGGATATCCGAAATATCCGGATACTTTGAGGCTATACTTTGAAGATGTTGATTCCAGTGTTCTTCAAGTCTTTTGATGCTTTTAAAGCAGATATCACTTGTTGTTTTGATTCTAATTTGACGACAAATTTTTTTACATTTGCACTCCCAGATCGAAGTTCGTGAATTTGCAGATTTTCTATGCAAGGTGCTGGTTTAATTAAGCACAAATGTTTTTTACCAGTTCCTTCTCATCTTTTCCTTCTCGGTTAGTGACTCTCATTATGGGATTAGATTCTGTATTTTTTTTTTGCAATTCTTCAAGTCGACTTTCCGAGCATTCGTACTTTTCCTCAAGGGCAGCTATTTTGGTGGTTAATTGGAGGTTTTGCTAAAAAAATTTGTTTGTTGACCTGGACTATTGCTTCAATCTCGCTTTTTGTTGCCGTATCCTGCAGCTTTATATCAAGCAGTTGAGCAATCATATCCGCTAAATGTGATTTAGTCATTTCACCAACAAATTCATTGGCCATATTAACAGAGAATTGAGCTTTTTTATGACTACTGAAGACTTTAGGTGATATTTCGTCTATTTTGCGCTTATTCATGTATGCACTTTTTGTGAGGTTATGATCGTTTATAATTGAACAGTCGTACAAAACAAGTTTATTGAAATAAAACTCACTTGATTAAATTTAAAGGATGAATTTTAGGTATGTATGCATGCAGATGAAAATTATTTTCGTTACGATTTCAGTTGATAAGTCCAAATTATTTAAATCAAAAAAGGGGTTATATAGTTTTTCATGTTTTAAAAGCTGCATTGTTTAGATACAACTATAATTTTAGCTCAACTGATTTGATCGTTAAGTTAAAGATCTTAAAATGCAGGAAATTAATCAAGCTACATTCTATACTCTGTTCAATTTGAATATGCAGTACAGGCCTTATGGTAGAGCTTTTTCAAGCACACTGGTGCCTGCTGCTGCTTGCACGGCACCTTAACTTAAGAAAATGCCACTGAAATAAGAAACAGAATCACTGACTCGCATTTAAATTGTTTGTGTAATCTTCTTTGAGCTCACATACACCCCACCATGACCTATCTGCTCACCGGGTGATGAAAGGAGACTAATCGCCAATTTGCAACCAACCCTTATTGTCATTGTGTTGAATCAGAGCTTCCATTGCCTAGTTGATGGAAATTCATATGGCATTTTCTTTGTTTTTTGCTATGTAGCTTTCAGGATTTAAGCTTTTTTTTTAAAGCTTTTGATTGCAATATTTTTGTGAGATTAGCGGAAATTTTAAATGCTCACTACGGCAACCCTGTGAGAGCTTTGAAATGGAGATAGCTTATTGAAATCCATAATAGGTAAAGGAGAGGGAGTGGGGGAACACAGGTTTTTTAAACTGTGGGCTGCAAGCGAAATTAAAAAAAAAAAACTAGTTAAAGGTTTTATAAAACGCTATTGAATTTATTGGACTGGATGTATACAAAAAAGGTTTGTGTTACGAAATTGTTATATATTGATTCTTTGAAAACAAGTAAAATACTATATTACCCCAAACAATTAAGGAAGCTAAAAAAATAATACAATTACTGGCAGACTTGCAATTATGTACATAGTGTACTGTTAAATTTAGTAAATGGATTAGAATGAAATGTTTTAGTTCGCTAAACTAAAATTAATGGTTTTATAATAACGGTTATTTTTATTAGATATAGAAGATAATTAATCAACCCAATGGGATAAAGTACCTACATTTTTGATTAAGCTCATATAATTGATTCTTTTAAATTGAACGAATTTATGAACCTATTTAATTTATAATGAAACATTTTAAAAATCAAGGCAGTTAAAAACTATAATCTCAATTGTCAAGATTTGATTCTAGACCAATTTGCTTACCTTTTTCGTTCTGTGGTTACTTTATGTTGAATTTACATTTCACTAAAGTTAAGTATGTTGATATACAAAATTTGTTTGCATGTGTTCTTCTGATGAAGCAAATGCAAATCAAGTGCATTGCTAAGAAAAACTTAAAACTTTTTGTTTGCTATTGGTTTTTTGAGCCTTCGGCCTTTCAGTTCAATAAAATACAACGGTTCTTTTTCAAATTAGCTGAGATAGGTCTTTTTTATTATTAAGCTTCAAAACCGATTGGATTCGGAAAGTTTTATTCAATTAATGTAATTTTGTCATTATGAAGTGGCTAAATACATCGTTGGCCGAGGATTAGTAGGTAGTATGTCGAAAATGATGCGTAGCTGCCAATTAAGACAAAGAGACATCGTGCATGCAGCTTTTGAGTGTATCTCATGGCCTCACAAAACCCCGTGTTTTTCAATTTCTCTGCATCGGCAAAACTGAACATCTATTTTAATGTTCTGTTTTTCAAATCGTCGGCCCGAACAGCTTAATTAAGATTAGATTAGATTTTATTCAACTACAATACAATTTTACATTTCATTGATTTCAATTTACATTTTGAATACATAGACATGGCAAATCATGCCGTCAGCCTGAGTGGCTTCAATACAATTAACTAATTTGATTAAAAACAATAAATTTAATAGAAGGAACAATTATTTGAAAAAGGTATTCGTATTGCATTATTTGATTTATAATTATAAGGATTTTTATTTGAAATTAAGCAAACAAATTTAAGTTACTACCAGTCCGAACATATTTTCGGATTCCAAAATTACAGACGTAGAGTCTGGCTAAAGCGAAATCATCAAATACTAAAAGCATTAATTAATTATTTTGAAACCAGTTAAATAAATTTTCTAATATTAAAAGACTTTGGCGCAAAATTTTAGACGATTTAGTAAAGTGTTAAATCATTTTTAATATGATACTAGGTTAAAAGGATGATTTTGCAAATTTTAAACGAGTGTAAAATGATACTATCTCTTAACATTTTACTAAAATTAAAATAGCCAGATTGCTGTTTTATCTTTTTAACATATTACCAAATCCATATGTCACTTTGACATAGAAAAACACGAAATGTCACTGTTTTAGAAGCGTTCAGCTTGAGTTTCGTAAGTAAATAGGTTTAGTATGATACTAGTTACAAAGTGTTTAAAAATAAGAACATTTTAATAAAGAGCTTTAAAGTTAGCAAAGTGTTGACTAGTATCATGGTAAAACCTTAACATGAGGTTGTTTAAAATTTTACGCCTTTGAGTTTAGCTAAAACGAAAATATCAAATACTAAAAGCATTCATTAATTATTTTGAACCGATACAACGAGGCATATTTACAGTATCCAAATAGCTGCTTCCAGTTGGATCCATTCAGTAAGTTGATTATTTGATTCTCTTCCAGGAGATTTTTGCCAAAGTGGGTTCTTTTTACTTCTTGTAAAACGAGGCATATACCAAGACAATGACCAATGTCTTTACTAAATCGTTTCTATGTGGCATAAAGTTTAGTTTTAACATTTCTTCTCGTACTTTAAAAATCGTTCCAATAGCTTCATTTGATAGGCTAGCTTTGAAATAGTTTGATCACTGAGATTGTAGTTAACCTTGGCGTAGTAGTTTCTCTGTGTTGAGGATCTTGCCTTTTCAATAAATGTATACCTTTCATTTTCGTCCGTGACTTGGATTATTTCGTTTAGAAGTTTTCGTCACTGTTGAGAATTTTTTTCTTCGTCATTAAATGTTAAACCACATTCTGCCGCCAATCTTGACCAATCCTCATACCAGAATTTCTTGTGCTAAGTTGCATAGAGCCAGATCAGTTTTGGTATCCTTGAATTATGCATTTCTTTTTTTTTTTCATTTCCATTTATTATTTCTTTAGAATCTTTTAAAATGGGCTACAAAGCCTACACTAATAGTAAAAGTTACAGATAGTTTGTTAAGCTATAATTTCAAATTATTAATTTTAAATCAATTTACAATGTAGTAGCAAATATTCAAAATGACTGAATGAATTAAATAAGAATTGATTTTTATTTTACTTTTATTTACCTATTGCCAAATTTCTGAACAAAACCGCCTCAAATTGCGTGGTGCCACGATGTCTTCTGATGAAAGAGGGTAAGTTGTTCCACTGTCTAACAACATAAACGAAAAATTGACGTTCGGAGTTTCTGCAACTAAATCTTGGTTGCAACAATGTAAAAGACTGAGACGAGTTTGCAAACTTTATTTTTTCAAAAAGATAAGTAGGTTCTTTATTTATTATTATTGTATTCAATGTTTTAAGGGACAAATATTTTTGATATGTGTAAAGGGGACAGCCGAGAATTTTGCTAGAATAGTTTGAAATATGGTCGTATCGTTACCAAATCTCTCTTCACCACATATGTAATACGTATTCTTGAGTATGCCAGTCAGGTTTGGTCACCCTATCAATCCACGAAATCGCTTAGAATAGAAGCAGTGCACCGCAGATTTCTTCGTTTCGCTCTACGCAATCTTCTTTGGTCTGATCCATTTTGTTTACTTCCTTACGAAGACCGTTTACAATTAATAAATTTAAACACCCTTGCTAATAGTCGTGCAGTCGCGGATGTAATATTTATCCACCAAATAATCACTGGTACCATTGATTCTCCGGCAATTTTAGAACAGATTTTCCTTAACACTAATCCACGTAACCTTAGATCCATTCCCTTCTTCCGCCTTCCTATTCACCGCACCAACTATGCCCATTTTAATCCTATGACTAGAATGTTACGCTTAGCCAACAGAGCACAGCATATCCTTGATTTTAATCACAGTCACTCCTCCCTTAGATTGTACTTATATTCCAATTTCCCTTAATTCTCCAATTTCATTAGATTGAGTTAGATTAAGTTTATTATTTATTTATTGTTATTTTCAACTAGCTTGAATTAAGCGAACAGAATAAATTGATCTAAATTAAATTGGTGTCGGACCAATTTAATATTCTGTTGAGGTCAGAGTTCAATTTATAAGCTTAGTTGAACTTGAGCATCATCTGCATGCAAGCCTATTGAAGAGTGCCTGGATTGGAGTAGAAGACCATTGATACAAATTGTGAACAACAGTGGACCGAGGATCGATCCTTGAGGAACGCCCGAAAAAATATTTAACGGGGATGACATTTTTTCACCGATTACAACAGCTTGCGTCGATCACTTAGGTAAGAGAGAATCAGATGTGCAGCATTTTCTGAGAATCAGAACTGATGTTTCAATTTGAACACCAGTCTTTTGTGGTTGACAGTATCGAATGCTTTGGAAAAATCTAAAAGCACATCCATTACATTTCTGAAACCTTTAAATTAGCCGTGGTACATAGCTTGTTTATCACTTAAAAGTTTATTTATCTTATCTGAAATTTGTTTATGCAGAATTTTTCCCAATACCTTAGATAGAAACGACAGAATCGAGATTGGCCTAAAATCTTGCTGTAAAAGACGAGAAGCAGGTTTTTTAAGAACAGGAATAACCTTAGCGATTTTCCAAGAGGGCGGAAATGAAGGTGTCATAAATATTGTATTAAATACATGTGTTAGAGTTTTTAAGAATGTGAGGTAAAATCATTTTGATGAAATGTGGGTGCACTTCGTCAAAGCCTGTAGCCGAAGATTTTATTTTAAGGACTGCACTAAGAATATCTTCATCATATACTCATATATCATATACTCTTTGAAATTGAAAACCCGATGGCTTTCATTCGATTCTGCCGGGTTCATTATGATTATTTTGTTTTGAAAAAATCTTCATTAAGGTAATTGGGACGTATCTCTAAAGAGTAATGTTCCTTTTGCCTACCCACACCAAGTTCTCGAATGCTCCGCCAAAAAGTTTTCGATGGTAGGTTTTTGTTAACAGAGCCTACATTTTGCTTCTCTGGCTTTTTTGCATACATTATCTCTTAGTGTGCGAAATATGGACAGCATTTCAGGAACCCGAAAACGTTTCCATCGCATATATGCTTGATTGCGTTGCTTTATAGAATTAAAAATATCTGCCATAAACCAAGATTTGTCATAACTCCGTGCACATTTTGTTTTCAGTGGTATATGTTCGTTAAAAAGTTGATTTATTTAGTTTTGAAGGAAATTAACTTGATCGTCGGTTCATACTAATGCGTAGATTTCTTGCCAGTTTAAATGCTCCAAGTAGAGAATTCTTTTCAGAAGCTGTCTTAAATTTAATTATTATTGCGGTATCAATCTGTGTTCCCTTGGGTTTTACACGAAAAATGTTTATAGGCACAGGTGTTGGTGGTGTACAACGTACAGAATGACATAATTTGTTGAACAGAACATGCAAATTCTCATCGTCTTCTTTAGGTATACCAAGTAAGACAGCATCTGCGGACATATTTTCCCGTTCAAGATCATCGATACGTTCGGCAAGTAACGAAGTGTTCGGCACAGCGGAAACAGGTGGCTCAGGTGAAATCTCCAGCCGTTCGACTCTTTTTGACAAGTCTGCCAAAGTATGTTCCACCATTGCGAAACGTTGTACAAAATCGTTTTCAATTTTGTCAAGTTTCTCGGCTAACTTACGATTTCCATTTAGAATTAGCTCTCTTATGTCCAAATTCATAAAAATACACTAAAATCCTTTTTATCTAAAGTCCTCGTAAATTTTATGAGACCTTTAAATATTTCCAGTTTCACCATCTAAAAAAAGGAAATTTTAGGGAAATTTTAGTTAAAATTGGGTTTGCCTCACATCCCTGGATATGAAAATAGGTGGTTTCCCTCCCACATTCGAAATGCACGTGAAAAAGCATTATATGTAGAAAAAAATGCTACCAAAAAAAGTATATTTGAAGAACGGATTCCAATTCCAATATAAACCACAGATTAGCCACATGAAGATGAGAATCCCCGGTAACCATTTTAATTTGCCTACAAGCTTGAGATATCAGATGAAAAATGAGAATGTGTGTATAAAAACCTCACACACATCTATTCATCGACGCGGGAAGAAATTACAAATACAACAATGTAAACAAATGGGTTTTGGAGGGTGAAACGTACGAAACATTCTCATCTTCATATGGCTAATCTGTGATATGAACTCGGAAAATTCTTGGACGTCTTACTATATGTTGCTCATCATCCTCAGATGAACAATCAATTATTCTAAAAACAAACAAATTATGAAGGCTTTTCGAAACCAACGCGAAACATTCGGAACGAATATGCGATGAGTGAACAATGTTTGAAGATTCATATCGCGCCAATGTGGGTGGTCTCATTTATCTCCATGTAAATAAATTAGGAAAGGCGAAAGTCTGGTCGTCGTTCGGAAGTATTCGCGTTGGCTTGGGAGAGCCTTAAAAGATTATTATTTACAAACAAACTTTATTTTTGTTTCGACCTATTCACAATTTATATTTGCAAGAAATTAAATATAAAAGTGACTGCAAAATATCATCTATAATTTTCTTACTCGTCGGCTGACATCTGACATATTAGACTTCACAAATCACACTTTTAAAATTTATTGAGACGAAAATGGGCTTTTAGTTTATAAGGGCACTTAAAAGCATTTTAAATTTAAAAGCACTTGGTGTAACCAAAAAATCCCATTTTAACTCTAAATGGGTTTTTAAATATTTAAAAGTCCTTTATGAAATCGGGCATTAATCCCATAATTTGTTTTTCAATCTTGGATTCCAATGATTTGTTTTCCTCACCAGCCTTGCTTGTTGCACTTGTCTGTTGTTACAGGCCTCCAGCACAACGTGTTGTGTGTTTTTTCATTGTTTGTGGAGTATTTGACATTTTACATTAATACAAACGATTGATGGAAATTCGGAAAAACAATTAAAAAGCAGGGTATTTTGGTCACTTCCTTTTATATGCAAATAAAACTTTATTTCATACTTTTCCCTACGTTTCGTCGTAATTTCTCGACTTCATTAGGGGTGGTTAATTAAATCTGTAGAAACTTACGATTAACAATTTACACTTTTAAAATTTTTGTATAAATTAAACTTACGTGAAAAAAAAAACTTTTGTTACAATTAATAATAATTATTGATCGATGAATATTCCTAATATTTGAATTTTCTAAAATAAAAATGAATTATTTAAAATTATGTGAAAATAAATAAACAAAATCAAATAAAAAAACCTGCAGCACAGCACTTTAGAAAAACTAAATGAAAGTAAAACAATTTAAATCGAATTAAAAATTACACCGCTCTTAATGCAAGAGAATAACTAGCTATTGTGTTGTCTCTATCTTGCTGTGTATTCATTGTTTTGTCTATATTTTGTTGTATACGTAGGCTTCAAGTGTGTACCTATTATTTATTCTCTTTTTTCTTGTCCATTATTACTGTGTTATCAAAGTCTGCGGCATAGAGTACCTATATTACCTAGAGAACCGACCGGTACCCCTCTTGCACCCGCAAATTTTATTTGAGGTGAGTAAGAGAAAACTCTCTTAGTTTACTCTTTTTTCCCTTTCCGTGTGAACATGTGCATGGTGGATATAAAAACAAAATGGAGGCATTTGCTCAAAAAAGTGAGATGTTTTTGTTATGTCAAATGAAAAGTGACAGTCAAGTGACAGTTCTCAAATTTCATTTTAGTGCTTTTGCCTCGGATTTGTTTTTTGTTTTTTCATAAATAATAATTAAAAAGAAATTTTCAAGTGATTATGAAAATTGTGGCACATCCAGGTCGCAGGTTGGTTGAAGCACAGCCAAAAAAATTGAACGATTCCCATATTCTGTTGTTATTCCTTGGGCTCCACTACAGCCCAACTGGAATGCTTGGAACGCTTGCAATATCGATGGAGGATACTTGGCAAATGCAAGTTTGGATGAGCTTTGCAGTGACTTGGAGACTACAACTACAACAAAGGAAAAACGAATGATTAACTCAGAATATCAGGTAAAGTATTGTATTATTATTTGAGCAAAAAATGGGGTTTTAGTAAGAAGAATCATTGATTGAAATAATTTCTATTTTGTTCTTTATTTCAGAAATTAATTGAGTTCCATCAGAAACTCCCAATCTCAAAAATGCGAAGCGAAATCATGACAGAAATCAATGACAACGAATGGGCCGAACTTTAAGATTTTGCCATGTCATTCTCAGATACCCAGAGAGGAACAGCTAAAGGTTTTTGAGCTAGTTCCCAAGTATAACTATGGTGAGCATTTTTATAAAAGTATTTTCTCGCTGGATTTTGATTTTTATTTCTTTTTTCAGATCATCCTTCAAAAACCTCAATTACCATCGATGACATCGTATTTGTCATCGATATTTGCAAGGCTCGCATGAAGATGTTCACCTCTCACAACAATATAGCCAGTTATGCAAAAGTGTGGGCCAGTAGGACCAACTAAGAAACAGCGCAAAGTTCATGCTGTTCGTGTTTCCTGAAAAGATCGATTGAAAAAAAAACCAAATGATAACTTAATTTTATATAAAAGAAATTTTGCACTGAGTATGAATACATTACATGCTTTGTTTAAACTTGTATTCATATGTAATCCTTCTGATTTTTTTTTTAATTGACAAATATTTTGCCATTTAAAGATTTATTACAAACAATTAAATTCTATATATATTTAATAAATCTATTTCCAAGATAATCCATTAAAAGTCTTTTTAAAATGTTGGTAAATTATGTTCCATATTTAATTAGTTTTGGTTATGCTTACGTTTTCCTTTCCGCCTGGTCTCTATCTTAAGTTCTCATGGACATTATTTTTATCCAAACAAATCTTGAAACGTCTGGTCTATGAACAATTTTCTAAATATTTGTTTGAATGGAAAATAGTTTTCAGGATCATCTATAAGGGTAATAATGTAACTCAGAAATGCTTCAATCATCAAAATGAAGCAAATAGTTTTGAAATGACAGCCTGGTGTATGTAACAATTTCAAGAAATTTCTTAAAATTGGTAGAAATTTCTTGAAATTGGTAGATAAACCAAGCTGTCATTTCAAAACTACTTGCTTCATTGGGATGATTGAAGCGGATTTGAGTCATAATATTAGTAACCTAAATGATCCTGAAAACCGTTCTTAATTTAAACAAATATTTCAAAAAAATTTCATATAAAAGACGTTTCAAGATTTTTTTTTTTTTGACAAAAAAATGTTGAAACGTCTTCTGTATGACTTTTTTTTTGAAATTTTTGTTAAAAATCAAAATGGTTTCCAGAATCATTTAGGTTACTACTAATGTGACTCAGAACCATTTCAATCATCAAAATCAAGCAATTAGTTTTGAAATGACAGCCTGGTGTATGTAACAATTTCAAGAAATTTCTTAAAATTGGTAGAAATTTCTTGAAATTGGCAGATGAACCAAGCTGTCATTTCAAAACTAATTGCTTGATTTTGATGATTGAAACGGTTCTGAGTTACAATATTAGTTTTCTAAATTATTCTGAAAACCTTTTTTAATTTTAACAAAAATTTCGAATAAAAAGTCATATAGGAGACGTTTCAACATTATTTTTATCCAAAACAAATCTTGAAACGTCTGGTATATGAAAAATGTTGATAGTTTGCAAGCTAGTTATCAAGCGAACAATATTGAAGCTATGCCGAATGATGTGAAATCTGGCCAACGAAAAGTCAGCTCGAACAAAGAACTTAAATTGATTCATTTGAAAGCAAAACAAATACTTATGTAGATAAATTCCATTTTATTTAACTATATGTAGCAAACTGTGCAGCTAGTTCTACTTCTACATTTCCAATTGGAATATCAAGCGGTTGCGAGCTAGAGGAGGTGGTGGCTGGTTCTTGTGGATAAACAGCAGTGGCAACTCGTGAAGTTGGCTCCTGGCAGTCCATATGTAATAAGTCAATGCTAAAAGGAGAAGAAAATTAGTACAAAAATGTATACTTTGAATAAAAAAGACAAACCTTCGTGGTTGATTTATTATGTTGATTTATATCACCATCGGTTTCAAAAGAGTCATAATCATCACTGTTATCTCTTTAAGGAATAAATGGTGAAGTAGTGTTACCATTTGTTTTTGAGCGATTAGGATTATCTGCAGGGAACAGAGGTTCATAAAAATGGTCAACGTCATCTGAAATCAATATAAGTACATTATTTAGATATGTTCTTAGGCTCATAAAGATCACAAGAATGAGCTTTAAAAAAATGTCCACACCAACCTACAAATATAACAGCAACAGCTGGAGATGTAACAGCTGCAGGAACGGCTGTACCAATGGCGACTTATTAGAAGTTTTGCACCAAATTGGGGCCATCATCATGGGCACGGCGGCCGCGATACCACCAGCGACAGACCAATCGGCAGCACTCTTATTCGCGGCGAACAAACTGCCGATCTTCTTCAACTGTGTGATGTCCATGGGACTCAATTGTGTGGGGATGCCAGGCACCATTTCAGAAATCGATTTACTATCGCCGTGGCCGGTGATGGCGAATGTGTTTGTGGGCAATGATGCCTGGGCTTTGGGATTGTTGAAATGGATGATTGAGCCCTCGTTTTTGATGTTGTTAACTTCCTCGATACCGGGGATGGTATTTACCAAAAGTTTTTTCAACGAAGACTGTAGTTTTTTTGTCATCGGTAGCCGGTGTTGAATCGACAATCTTCTTTCGGCGTGGAGTTTTCTTTCCTCCAATACGCACCGATAAGACTTTTTTTCTACAATTTGTTAAATAACTCGAACGAATTTTTGAAAAAAGAAATTTCCGACCATCAAAGGAGGATAAACCTGGTGTGCTTCCACTTTTTGGTTGGTGTTTTTATTGTTTTTAACCTAAATATTCAAAAATATTACACAATTTATATACCAGGTGCAACAAAGACCGATATTCTTCATAGTTTATATTGATAAAGGGTTTAAAAGAACATATTTAGCTAAAAAATAATATTATTTCATCTTTTTGAATTTAACGAATTCTAGTTTTAAATATCTGAGCGCAATAATTCACAACGTTTGAATCTGAGCGCGTACCCTCTTTGAAAATTGAGCTCCCATTTGAAATACACGGGGACAACTAATACGTGCAAGCCAAAAGGGTATTTCCTCTCAGCACAGCTTGTAGGGTGAAAGAGAATGGACCCCTTAAGTCGGTTCTCTAGGTATGTAGGTACTCTATGGTCTGCGGGATGTCCAGTTTCTAGTATGTGCTGTGATAACCCAGTGGATTCTCTTTTGTTCCGAATATCCGCTTTGTGTTCGATTAGTCTCGTCTCTAGTGATCTCTTAGCTGTCCCAATGTAGATCAGATTGCACGTCTCCCATTCCTTGCCACTGCAGCCAATTTTATAAATGATGTCATTTTGTTGTTCTTTTTCTTTTTCTATTTTGGTTTTTGTGTTGGTGAATAGTTGTCTTACTGTTGAGTTTGATTTGTGAGCGAATGTCACATTTTCTTTATTTATTATTTTATTTAAGTTTCTCTTATCAGTAAGATTTGGAATATATGCAATACCATAATACCTCATAGTGTTACCAACTTCTGGATTTTGTTGAGAATTTTTGTTTTCGTTAGTTTTATTGATATTCTTTTGTATAAAATGATTTATTAAGTAATGTGGAAAATTGTTCATGTGTAAGATTGTTTTTAGGTAGGTAGGTAGGTAAAATGGCGGTTCTGAGAACACCTGTTCCCGTAGAACCCAATTAGCGCTGTTGTGCGCCGTTTTGATACCATAACTCGTTTGACCTGATTTGTTTCTTGATATAGGGTTTTTTTTTTTTTTCTTTTATTAAACTAGACAAAATTACTTGGGGGACTAGGTTATTGTTTTATCACGCAGCCCTACAAGAGCACCAAGCTCACGACTGTGTGCTAGGTGGTTCCGGTAGGGTTGCGATCCAACCATATAGCCCTTCACCAGATCCACTCGTGGCTGTGCCTATACTAAGCAAGGTAATACCTACTAGGTATATATCAGTGCTTTAAGGTTTGCACCAGTTATAGAGGTGGTGATTGTCCGAAAAGTTAAAGCCGAGTTTGTTGATTGATATAGGGACTAGGTTTTGGTCTGTACTCTCGACCTCAGGGGAATGTTAAGCTCACACTGTGTGCTAGGTAGTTGGGTTGAGAGCCGTCCGTATAACCTATCACTAGATTTACTTGTGGTTGGGCTTTTTCAAAGTCAAGGTAAACCTGGTTAGGTTTTGGCAGACTTTTAAGTCCTTCCCCAGTTATGTATTAAGAGGTAGTGCGGGGAGTTAGTGACGATATTTGTATATGATTTTTGTATTTATAGTGTTTTACCTAACTTATTAGCCCAGCAATGGTCCATCGGGGATCGGCCCGAACCGGAGTCGATAGCGATACAGTCCACGACTACCGATTCACCGAATCCCGTTAGACCATCGCCAGTCCTCCCACTTCCAATGCAAGTGCTGTGGTGAAGTTATTGTTTGATCTATTAGATCCATCTGGTGCTATTTAGAAAAGAGATAAAGTCATTTATCCTTTTGTTCGACAGCACGGTTAGGTTATCAAGAAAAGGGCTTCCAAATGCCAGGAAGCGAGACCTGGCCAGGGCTGGGCAGTCACAGAGAAAATGTTCGATGGTTTCTCTCTCTAGGGGATTCTTGCAGCTTCGGCAGAAACTATTAAAAGGTATCCGTAGCTTAGCCGCGTGTTCTCCTATTGGCCAATGGCCAGTGATGACTGCAACGATCCTGGCCGTATCTGTTCTATTTCGCTTTATTAATTCAATTGATCTGTTTTTGTCATAGGTAGGCCATATCTTCCTAGATATCTTACAGTTTGACAGACCTTGCCACCTTTTTATTGATTCAGATAGGAAATGGTCATATATTTTGCCCTTCACGAATCCCAGTGGACGGTCGACTTCTTCTGCCTGAGAGACGGGAAGGGCTGATCCCTGCCTGGCAAGCTCATCTGCGTGCTCATTGCCTTGGATGTCACTATGGCCTGGGACCCATATGAGTGAGATTTTAGTGCTTTCGCCAAAGCCTGCGAGCTCACCTCTGCATTGATTTACCAACTTTGAGGTTACCAGGCAGCTATCAATTGCTTTGATTGCAGCCTGGCTGTCTATACAGATGGCCACTTTGTGGATATTTTGGTTAGATACTATTTTTTGTTTGAGTACCCTGCAGGCTTCTTTAATAGCTAGTACCTCGGCCTGAAATACGCTGGAGGTGTTAGGTAGGCGATAAGAGTTATTTATTTTCAATGCCTCCGAGAAAACACCCGCCCCAACTCCAACATTCATCTTTGAACCGTCGGTGAAGATTGTGGTGTCATACTCACTTATCACCGAATCATTATTCCACTCGTCTCTGGTAGGAATAAGCACATTGATGCTTTTTCCGAAGTTGAGAGAAGGGGTTTGATAGTCAGTATGGAACGCAGGTCTCTTGGCAACAGTTCCAGAATTTTTGTGTGACCATAGGGTTTTTCCGACCAGCAGTTTGTTTCTTTAAGCCTGGTTGCACTGCAGGATACCATGTACTTGATGAAGAGATCTAAAGGAAGAAGATTAAGAATGACGCTTAGTGCATCGGTTGGGCAAGATCTAATTGCACCTGTGGAACCTATGCTAGCTGTTCTTTGAATCTTTTTCAATTTTTCGATGTTGTATTTTTTGCTTAGGGCTGGCCACCATACGATCGATCCGTATGTTAAGATTGGACGAACCACAGCAGTGTATGTCCATAATATCATCTTAGGCTGCAGACCCCATTTTTTTCCGAATGTTTTACTACAAGCATAGAAAGCTATACTTGCTTTCTTTACACGCTCTTCGATATTGATTTTCCAGTTTAGCTTAGGGTCCAGGATGACTCCTAGGTATTTAGCTTTTGTTGATAGAGAGAGAGTGTGACCGTTTAGTTTGGGCAGGGTAAAGGGAGGTATTTTAGTCCTAGTGGTGAAGAGCATCATTTCTGTCTTATTTTGACTGACACTAAGTCCGCAGCTAGTAGCCCAGAAGCTGATTCTTCTTAAAGCAGTTTCCATGATGCTGCTTATCACCGTAGGAAACGCCCCTGATGTCATAACCACCAGGTCATCCGCATACGCCACCACTTTAACCCCGCAATTATCCAGTTCACACAGAATTGTGTCCATGACAAGTAGCCATAATAGGGGGGATAGAACTCCTCCCTGAGGTGTTCCCCTATCTGCTAGTTTGATTATGCGATTGCTACCCAACGTAGCCTGGATGATTCTTGATCTAAGCATGGATAAAATCCATTTTGTGACGTGAACATCAACGTCAAACTTGGCAAGAGATTTTTGAATCGAAGTAGCTGATACGTTATTAAAAGCTCCCTCCACGTCAAGGAAGGTTGCTAGGGTATACTCTTTGTATTGAATTGTTTTTTCGATGGTACGTACTACCTCGTGAAGTGCCGTTTCAGTGGATCTTCCCTTGAGGTAGGCGTGTTGTGATTTGGAAAGAGGATTTCTATCTAAAATGCCTCTAATGTATATGTCAATTAACCGTTCTAGTGTTTTCAGAACGAAGGAGGTGAGGCTGATGGGTCTAAAGTCTTTAGGGGCTTCATGTCCCCTTTTACCCACCTTCGGGATGAAGACCACTTTGACCTGTCTCCACGTTTTGGGGACATGGCCAAACCTGAAACAGTTAATGAAGAAGGCTTCTAACCAGGGTATAACTATATCTTGTAATTTCTGTAGCATGACAGGGATTATACAGTCTTCACCTGGTGACTTGTATGGTGAAAAGCTATTGATAGACCAAGAGATCTTTTCCTTACTAATAATAGCATGAATATTTTCCAAGTGTTCTGGCTGACCACTTGGGACTGTTTCTGTTTCCAGGCTGTATTCTTTGCAGCCTGGGAAATGGGTTGTCATTAAGGCCTCTAGAGATTCGGCTGAGTCCTCTGTCCAGCTACCATCCTCCCGTTTGAGGATGGATGGGCAAGAGTGCTGTTTATACAATATTTTGCCTAGTCTAGCTGAGTCTTTAATGTTTTCAATAGATTCGCAGTACTCTTTCCAGGCCAGTTTTTTGGCTGAGGATACCGCTTTTTTGTATTTTTTAAGGCAGTCCTTGTAGGGTTGCCATTGTTTATTAGCGTAGCAGATATTGAAGGTAGTTCTCGTTATCTTGCTAAGATTTGAGAGGTCTTCATTCCACCATGGAGGGAAGGTTTTTTGCTGTACCTGACTGGGCAGGACGCTTTGAATGCTACATTCATAGTTGTCTCAAAAGTGTTAACTTTCGATTCCAGTTCTTCAACAGAATCTAGATATAATAATAAGATTGTTTTTATTGTTTTTATGTTTTCTCCTTTGAATTCTGTATCGCTTATATTTATTATTTTGTTGATAAAATTGTTTGCTTTGTTAATTTTTTGTTGTAAGGGTTGAGTAGAGAGGAAATTATTCATTCTGCCAGATGCTGTAATTTTAGAATACCAGTTAAATTTAATTTTGTTTCTTGTTCTGTAAATTCTGATGTCTAGGTAGGGTAAGCTTTGGTTTTGTTCTATTTCAACTGTGAATTTAAGTTTTGTGTGGTAATGGTTCAGGTAATTCAAGATCTCGTCCTTATCTTTTTCTTTTATGATAGCAAACACGTCGTCTACGTACTTGGTGATGAATTTGATGTTAATTTGTTTTTCATTTTTAAGTTCTTCTATTGTTTTTTCTATTAAATCGTCCCAAATTATGTCAGCTACATGGGCATACCAAAAGTCTGGTTGTATATTTTATCTTGGAATTTGAAGTAATTGTTCTCTTTCAGACAAGATTCTAGAATCCTTAAAAACTGTGTTTTTGGTATTTTTGTTAAGTTTTTTTATTGTGTCCCACTTCTTTATTATTATTTCTATAGCGAGGTAAGTCGGAATGTTCGTGAAGAGTGAAACAGCGTCAAAAGAAACTAGAAAATTATCTTCCTCTAAAACAATGCCTTCTAATTGAGTTTTAAGTTGAAATGAGTTCTTAATGTTAAGATTTTCGTTTACTATGTTTTTCAAAATATGTCCTATGTGTTTGGATAGTTGATAGCACGGAACGTTTGTCGAAAAGGAAATAGGTCTCAGTTGTAGATCTGGCTTGTGTATATTTGGCAAGCCATAAAATCTCGGTGCTGTTGATGATGAAGAGTACATTCTATGCTTTTGCCATTGGTAGATGTTATTATTTTTGAAAAGTTCATTTACTAAGTTGTTATTGGTTTTTTGAAGTTTTGTGTTGGATCGGTTCTAACTGTTTTGTAAATATTTTTATCTTCGAGTAGTATTGACATTTTGTTAAAGTAATCAGATTTGTACATAATAACAGTTTTATTGCCTTTATCTGCCTTGGTGACAACAATTTCGTTTTTGTACTGTCTGAGGAATTTTTGCGTATCTTTATGTATTTTAAGTATGAATTTTTCTATTGTTGTATTTTTTATTCTTCTATTGTGTTGTAAAATGCGGTTGGTAACTCTAGATCTGGTTATTTCCTTTTCCCTCTCATCTTCAAAAGTTCTAATGCTTTGCTCGATGTCAGCAATTACATGTATCGGTGAGAAATTCTCGCCTGTCACAGGGATTGTAAACTTTCTCCTAAAGAGAGTAACCATTTAAACTCTTTCGGAAAAGAAATGTTAGTTTTGTTTACAAACCATTTGTCATTGAAAACTACTCCTAACTTGTCTAGCTGTGTGTCTTTTAATTTCTGTATTTTCGATGAATGTGTTTGTCTGATACCTTGACTGATTTGGTCATACCTATATTTTTGTTTTGATGTAAATTATTATATTCTATAGCATTAAGAACTGACTTTATTTTAATATCGATGTGAAAGAGTTTTTTCTTGGCTGAGTAAATGTTGGTGTTAGTTTGCTTTATTTCTCAGTTTAATGTTTGTTTATGGAATTTGTATTCTATTTTTTGCAGTTTTTGGCTTATGGAAGTTGTTGTGAAATTATTTTTGATATTTGAAGTTGTATTAGTGAAATGTTTTGGTAAAACTCCGTATTTATTTATTTTTATTTATTTGAAACATAAGTATATTAAAACATAGTGTCTTTTTGTTATACTTTGTATTTAAGGTTAACTTCATTAATTTATTATCAAAAACAAAATTTAAATTAAATATTTGTGATTTTAGACATTAAAATTAGAATAAGTTAAGGAAAGGAAAACAAAATGAGATTAATAAGCGATTGAAAAAAAAGGAAATAATTTTAGCATCTATAGAGATTTTTCAATGAATTTTCAAAAGTTCTGTAGTTGTTAAGTCCTCTCAAGTCAGGTGGTAGGGAGTTCCAAAGGCCAGTCGCGTGCACAAAAAACTGTTGTTTGGAATTTCTGTATTTGAGAGTAGGGACAATGAGAACCTTACTTCTTTGTGATACCGGGAAAACAAGCTTGTCGAATAAGTAAACAGGAACTTTGTTTTTGATTTTGATTAATTTAAATAATTAAATTTTTGATTAATGAGGAAATCCAGATATTTATTCAAAGGCATATTGAATACACTACTTCCATGAACAGAAACATGATCAAAACGACGTAAGCCATAAATAAAGCGAACAATGTTGTTAAAGGCAACTTGGAGCTTGCGTTTACTAACAGCGTCCGTACAACAAAAAATCGGGCTACCATAAAAAAGAGCAGGGAGAATCAAAGTTTTAGCAATAGTCATTTGGGTTGCGTAAGTTTTCCCAAGGACATTTGTCAAATGACTGATCCATGTCAGAGTTTGATTAAATGTAACTCTCAGATTTTTTACCGTTTTAACATATTTTAACATTGAACCATCCATTTCAATTCTAGGTAGACATGTCATATCAACAATAGTGTTACTAATAACAATAGACTGGCATTTGTTGTATTAAGTTTCAAAAGATTTTCTTGCACCTCTCCATTGCACAATACGCATCAGATCTTTGTTTAATCGAAAAGTTGCATCTTCGACCATTCCCAGTCGGTAACTCAGATAGATTTGTACGTCGTCTGCGTAAATATGAACTTTACAATGCTTTAGAATAGAAGGCAGGTCATTGTTGAAAAGCGTGAAAAGAAGAGGGCCTAATATTGATCCCTGTGGTACACCGGCATGAGTTGGGAGAAAGTCAGATATCTTGGAGTTCGCGAAAACTGCTTGCGTTCTTTGGGTAAGATATTATTTTATGAGTGAGAGGGCGGAATTTTCAAAATGGAAAAAATTTTGCAACTTTCTTAAAAGTATTACATGAGGAACAGTATCGAAAGCTTTAGATAAGTCCAGTAAAACTATCGTTGTTTCTAAGTTAGTGTCTATATCTTGCCGAGTATCATCAACTATTTTCAGAAGTGCTGTTGTACAACTGTGAAAAGGTCTAAAGCCAGATTGGGAAGGTGTGATCAACCGATGAGCTTCTAGGAAGGTTGTAATCTGTTGGCTCATAAGCTTTTCAAACGCTTTTAAAATGAAAGGCAAGATAGAGATTTGTCGATATTCTTTAAGATCTGTGTTTAATTTTGTAGGTACTGGTTAAGATAGAGTTAAAATGTGACTGATGAAAGGTGATATGAATGGTAGAATAATTTTTACAAATTCTGGATGCATGTTGTCCAGCCCAATGGCTTCCGATTTAATCTCAGTTATTGCCTTATATACTTGCATTTGGTTAACTCTACTAAAATTAAAACTTGCCAGAAAATCTGCACTTCTATTTGAAAATACATCATAGTCATAATATGTGTCAGAGGGGGAATTCGCAAACAGTTTGTTAAGCTCATTAACGTTCCACATATCATCACAATTATTTTGTTGCTTTGAGATGCCAAGTGACTTGATATTTCTCCAAAAAATTTTGGAGGTTAGTTTTTCAAATTTTAAGGCAAAAAATCTTCGTTTAGAATTTTTTATTTCAACATTGACGGCATTGCGTAACGTTTTATACTGGCTATACATATATTGGACTCGAAAACGTTTTCAACGCATATAAGGAATATTTCTTTTACCTATAAGTTTTTCGATGCTGTTATTAAACCAACCTAATTTATGTTTTCTTATTTGAACAGTTTTGATGGGAACGTATGTTTCGAACAGGTTGTTAACTGTGATGTTGAAAAACGGACCTGCTCTTCAACATCAGAAAGCCGGTAAACGTTTTCAAGGTTAGCACTAAATATACTTGAGAGTAAAGACTGCATGTTTGAAATCTGTAAACGAAATTATTTCATTTTCTAAATTTAGCAAGGTATCGAGATTATAAAAGGCAACAATGAGATCGTGCTTATAAAAACCTGCTGCATCTAGCTGTCCATAAAAGTTAACGTAATCCGGTTGGCTGACGAGAAAAACTTCTAAGAGAGTAGAGCTTTGATGAGATGAAATGCGTAGGTTGGTTACGGTTTACAGAAGGTCGACGTTAAAATCACCTGCAATGAGGATGTGATTGTAGTTCGAAGTTGCTTCTTCTAAAATATCTGTAATGGTACTTGTGTCAGTGATGTTGGGTGGCTTATAAATTACTCCAACCATACACTTATCTGCAGCACATAAAACTTCAATAAAAAGGAACTCAAGACCATTATTTTTTTCAGGTTGACTAATCACTCTACTCCTTAACCTTTTCCTAATAAAAATAGCAACCCCTCCTCCTCTAGTGTTCACACGATCAGAACGGTATACTCTATAACCACCCGTATTTATGATATTGTTATCTACTTTTTCGGTCAGCCATGTTTCAGACACACAAATAATATCCATAGTTGAATCATTAAAAATACCTTTGAACTCCAGGTGTTTCCTCAGACTTTGAGCGTTGATGTGGCATATGGATAACCCATTATATCTTTTCCGAAAAATATTTAACATTGTTTTTGTTTTGTTAAAGTTTGTGATACTGTTGGCCTGTGAAATCCCACTATTGAACATTGATAACAGATTCACAATCATCGAATTCAGATATTCTAGGGCACCGCCTGAGCAAGACCGAACAACCACTGGATAATGGTAGAAAAATTTTGTTAGACAATGATGCCAAAATTATTTTACATAAAAAGAAAAAAAGAAATTTTAAAAACAATAAATAGGAAAAAAAAATAAAAAAATGCAAGTAAAAGAAAGAAAAGACATATTAACAATTATTTTGATCAAGTGGCAACTCTGAAACATTATCATAATATCTGCTTTCTCTGTGTTCTTCTTCGTGATGGTTGGTTTTTTGATGTTTACGTTTGTTGACAACTGAGTTTAATTTATCCATGGTGTTAACTGTAATACTCTTATCGGAATTTGTTAGTTTAATACATACAAGACCATTTGTTGTAAAAGCAGAGAAAATAAGGTGTTTTCGCCTCATATTGATTGCCTGTCGTAGAATAGCACGGTTGTTTTTTGTGAAACTCTCGTGTAAATAAATTTGAGCTTCAGAATCTTCGCCAAGATCTCTTAGCATTAATTGTCGCGAGTCTGCCTTACGGAAATTAGCAAACGCTTTAATTTTAGTGAATTTGTCGTGCGCCGAGTTGAATTTCACAATTATTATAGAATCTTGCTTGAAATTGTAATGTGTGACATATGGCATTAAAAGTGTTTTTAAGAATCTCACCGGGTTGCGATGGGATTCCAATTAGAATGGCATCGGATGCTAAATTTTTAATATTAATTGCTTCGATCTGTGACCTTAGGCATTCGATTTCAGCGCAAACGGTATTATTTTCGTGGGCATGGATTTTTTCAGTGTTTGGTGTCGTAGTTTTGATTTTGTTTACTCCTTCCTCTAAGCAATCAACTCTTGCAAAAAGTGTTTCAAGCTCAGTGACGCGATCATTAAATTGTTTAATATCAAGATACATTTCGTCGATCTTTTTCAAATTTTGTTCAATGGCGGAAATTCTAATTGTTAAGTTTTCCTCCATAGATTTTAACTGTAGGGAAATGGACTCACCCTGAGATTTTATTTTTGCGAGATCTTCCGTGACGTCATTTCTAGATGGTGTCGGTGGAAATATTATTGGGTCTACGTTGACGTCATTATTTGTAGCTTTTGCACCTTTTTTATTATTCGTTAGTGATCGTGTGGAATATGCAAATGTGGATGCTGGTAAGTGTGATGGTGATTGTAGTGGAGAGTTACTTGGAACTTTCAAAGAACTTTTTTTATGACGGGACATGATGAATGTGTAAGTGTTAAAAACTTTAAACGGATTTAATTTAACAAAGGCAATTTCAAAGAATTGTATGAAAAAATGAAAAAAGAAAAAATATTGTCAGTCTTAGAATGAAAACAAATTGTCAACTTTATATCAAAACTTCAATGCAAAGTTATTATGAACAATTTTCAACTTTCTTGTAAACACCAAAAGGGTTAAAATTCGGGGATATGGTTGAAAATGAAGGAGGACTCGAAAAAGACGTCTGATCGCTAGCACATTACTATATTATGGTTTTTTTATTTAATTTTGTTTATTTATTTTCAAATAATTTTAAATAATTCATTTTTATTTTATAAAATTCAAAAATTAAGAATTGTCATCGATCAATAATTATTATTAAATGTAACAAAAGTTTTTTTTTGTCATGTAAGTTTAATTTATAAAAAAAATTTTAAAAGTGTAAATTGTTAATCGTAAGTTTCTACAGATTTAATAAACTACTGATGAAGTCGAGAAATTAGGACGAAACGTAGGGAAAAGTATGAAATATAGTTTTATTTGCATATAAAAGGAAGTGACAAAAATAGCCCGATTTAACATAAACATTCATAGTTCAAATAATTGGTCAAATTATTATTAATTCAATTTATATTCTCGGAGGCCCTGCCGATTAAACACAGTTCTATTAAATCAGAATACAATGAAACAATTCCTCAACCACATTAAAATTAAAAACGACATCGAAACATGCATAACATTAAAATACTACAGTAAACAAACAGAAAGACTAATGAAACAGAAAGAAAGACTTAAATTCCTACTCTCTTGTAGAGGATACGGAATTTTACCAAAACATATCACTAATACTACTTCAAATATCAAAAATAATTTCACAACAACTTCCATAAACCAAAAACTGCAAAAAATAGAATACAAATTCCATAAACAAATATTAAACTTAGAAATAAAGCAAACTAACACCAACATTTACTCAGTCGAGAAAAATCTCTTTCACATCGATATTAAAATAAAGTCAGTTCTTAATGCTATAGAATATAATAATTAAGATAAAAACAAAAATATAGGTATGACCAAATCAGTCAAGGTATCAGACAAACACATTCATCGAAAATACAGAAATTAAAAGACACGCAGCTAGAAAAGTTAGGAGTAGTTTTCAATAACACATGGTTTGTAAACAAAACTAACATTTCTTTTCCGAAAGAGTTTAAATGGTTACTCTCTTTAGGAGAAAAGTTTACAATTCCTGTGACAGGCGAGAATTTCTCACCGATACATGTAATTGCTGACATCGAGCAAAGCATTAGAACTTTTGAAGATGAGAGGGAAAAGGAAATAACCAGATCTAGAGTTACCAACCGCATATTACAACACAATAGAAAAATAAAAAATACAACAATAGAAAAATTCATACTTAAAATACACAAAGATACGCAAAAATTCCTCAGACGGTACAAAAACGAAATTGTTGTCACCAAGGCAGATAAAGGCAATAAAACTGTTATTATGTACAAATCTGATTACTTTAACAAAATGTCAATACTACTCGAAGATAAAAATATTTACAAAACAGTTAGAACCGATCCAACACAAAACTTCAAAAAACCAATAACAACTTAGTAAATGAACTTTTCAAAAATAATAACATCTACCAATGGCAAAAGCATAGAATGTACTCTTCATCATCAACAGCACCGAGATTATATGGCTTGCCAAATATACACAAGCCAGATCTACAACTGAGACCTATTTCCTTTTCGACAAACGTTCCGTGCTATCAACTATCCAAACACATAGGACATATTTTGAAAAACATAGTAAACGAAAATCTTAACATTAAGAACTCATTTCAACTAAAAACTCAATTAGAAGGCATTGTTTTAGGGGAAGATAAATTCTAGTTTCTTTCATTTGACATCATTTTGGAAGATTTAATAGAAAAAACAATAGAAGAACTTTAAAATGAAAAACAAATTAACATCAAACTCATCACCAAGTACGTAGACGACGTGTTTGCTATCATAAAAGACAAAGATAAGGACGAGATCTTGAATTACCTGAACCATTACCACACAAAACTTAAATTCACAGTTGAAATAGAACAAAACCAAAGCTTAAATTAAATTTAACTGGTATTCTAAAATTACAGCATCTGGAAGAATGATTAATTTCCTCTCTACTCAACCCTTACAACAAAAAATTAACACTGCAAACAATTTTATCAACAAAATAATAAATATAAGCTACACAGAATTCAAAGAAGAAAACATAAAAACAATTAAAACAATTTTACACATGAACAATTTTCCACATTACTTAATAAATAATTTAATACAGAAGAATATCAATAAAACTAACGAAATCAAAAATTCTCAACAAAATCCAGAAGTTGGTAAGACTATGAGGTACTACGGTATTGCATATATTCCAAATCTTACTGATAAGAGAAACTTAAATAAAATAATAAATAAAGAAAATGTGACATTCGCTCACAAATCAAACTCAACAATAAGACAACTATTCACCAACACAAAAACCAAAATAGAAAAAGAACAACAACATGACATCATTTATAAAATTGGCTGCAGGGGCAAGGAAGGGGAGACGTGCAATCTGATCTACATTGGGACAACTAAGAGATCACTGGAGACGAGACTAATCGAAAAGCGGATATTCGGAACAAAAGAGAATCCACTGGGTTATCACAGCACATACTAGAAACTGGACACTCCGCAGACTTTGGTAACACAGTAATAATGGACAAGGAAAAGAGAACAAATAATATGTACACACTTGAAAACCTACGTATACAACAAAATATAGACAAAACAATGAATACACAGGAGGTGTAATTTTTAATTCGATTTAAATTGTTTTACTTTCATGTAGTTTTTCTAAAGTGCTGTGCTGTAGGTTTTTTTATTTAATTTTGTTTATTTATTTTCAAATAATTTTAAATAATTCATTTTTATTTTAGAAAATTCAAAAATTAAGAATTGTCATCGATAAATAATTATTATTAACTGTAACAAAAGTTTTTTTTTCATGTAAGTTTAATTTATAAAAAAAAATTTAAAAGTGTAATTTGTTAACCGTAAGTTTCTACAGATTCAATAAACTTCCCCTGATGAAGTCGAGAAATTACGACGAAACGTTGGGAAAAGTATGAAATAAAGTTTTATTTGCATATAAAAGGAAGTGACCAAAATAGCCCATTTTAACATAAACATTCATAGTTCAAATAATTGGTCAAATTATTATTAATTCAATTAAAAAAGCAGATTTGGAAGAAATTTTGATGCAGATTTGATTGTCGATGGCTTATAACCAAGTTAGTAGCGCTTTTATGCTTCTATTTAATTTAAATTGTATACAAAATTTAAAAAGAAATTGCACTATAAAACTTTGTATGTCTAGCTTGTCATAATGACAGTACAGTTTAAGAGTTGAGACGAAAGCATTGGAAGTCCTGTTTCTAGGTATATGTATTTGGGGTGTTACTCGGCAAGTGATATATTTTCCTCAAGAAGAAACACAGCAAATTTTCCACGGCGTCAAATTTTCTAAGGCCCCAGGTCTGCACTCCATAAAAAAGAATAGATCTTGCAGTAGCATTAAAATCTTTATACTTTGTTTCCACTGAGATACGTTTATTATTAAATATTTTCTTCCAATTAGTCAAATGGCAGACCTAGTATTGTTTGCTTTAAGTTTGAGGTGCTTTCCCAAATTCAAATTATATGTGAAGACTATTCCCAAATACGTATATACCTTGACTTTCTCCATAGTGTTTCTATCGAACTTCCAGCTTTCTTCTCTCAAAACTCTTCCACCTCCGTTTTGAAAAATCATTTTTTTAGATTTTTTAGTATTTACTTCTAAGCTCCAGATCTTACAGTAATCTACAAGTTTGTTGATCATGAGCTGTAAAGACGAAGGAGACTCAGATAACAACACAATATCATCGGAATATATAATGGTTTTAATTGTATTTAATTGTAAATTCCAATCCTTACTCTACACGGCAAAAACTCGACGAGATCATCAAGAAACAAGGCGAAAAGCAGAGGGCTTCGATTACAACCCTGCCTTACTCCTCTGTTTATCTCAAACGTAAGCGAAGCTCGCTGTTTGCACCTGGGCGCTCGTGTCTTGGTAGAGTTTTTCTAACGTTGAAACAAACTCAGATGACACTCCCAAGTTATGCAGTTTATATCGGGTTTTTCAATAAGAGCGCTACAAAAGTTTTTTTTTAAATAAAACAAAAACGGTTTTGGATATCAATGAAATTCTTTATTCCTGTGGAAGAACGTTCAATGCCATTATGTATGGAACTCGATTTCTTTTGCATATCCACCACGGGCACGCTTGCAGAAGTCCAGACGCTAAACCCAATTTTCGACGGTTTTCAAGCATAAATCGGCCGATACTGCTGCAATTTCACGTTCGATATTCGTACGAAGTTCATCAATCGTCGCTGGCTTGTTGGCATAGACCATAGAATTGACGTAGCCCCACAGGAAATAGTCTAACGGCGTCAAATCGCACGACCGAGGCGGCCAAGCGACTGGACCATTTCGTGAGATAACACGTTCCCCAAACCTGGTTTCCAATAGATTGATTGTGATATTCGCTGTGTGGCTTGTGGCGCTGTCCTGTTGGAACCACATGTCCTCCAAGTTCATATCATCCAATTGTGGCCAAAAATATTCGGTTATCATTGAACGGTAGCAATCCCCATTCACAGTAACGTGCCGGTCTTGATCATCACGGAAGAAGTACGGCCCAATGACGCCGCCGGCCCATAAACCACACCAAACCGTAATTTTTTCGGGATGCAATGATGACTCATGGAGTACGTGTGGATTTCTGCCTGACCAATACCGCATATTTTGTTTATTGACGAAGCCATTCAGCCAGAAATGAGCCTCATCGCTGAAGATGATTTTTCGATGAAAATCCGAATCATTTTCAAGTTGTTGCTCAGCCCAATTCACGAACATACGACGCTTCTGGTGGTCAAGCGGCTTCAGTTCTTGCGTCAATTTAATCTTGCAAGGATGTAGGCAAGATCTTTTCGCAAAATTCGCCACAACGACGTCACAGAGATGCCCAACGCTTGGGAACGACGTGTGAGAGACACATTTGGGCTTTCTGCAACTGAAGCTTCAGCGGCAGCAATATTCTCGACACTACGGGCACTTCTTTGTCTCACTGGCACGGGAACATTTTGTACTGTACCTGTAGATTCAAATTTTTCCACTAGACGCTCAATTGTTGATCTGCTAGGACGATTATGACGGCCATAAATTGGAAGTAGAGCTCTTCGGTAGTAAATTTTAAAATTTTAATAATTTATTATGAAATGGCAAACTTTACTGAAGAGAAATGTCAAAAGAACGGCAAGAAATATGGCGTCGTTTGCTGTCTGTGTTGCTCTACTTTTGTAGCGTCTCTGTTGAAAAACCCTTTGTAATAATGCGTTTCTATTGATGGTATCAAAAGCTACCTTAAAATCCACAAAAAAAAGGATTTAGCTTTTTGTTGTTACTCAGCTTGATTCGCGATATACTTGACAACATGAAAATATTATCTACCGTTGAATAATTCTTGCGAAAGCAGGACTGGAACTCACTTAGCTTATTATTTTCGTCAACTCTCAGAGTAAGCCTGTTGTAGGGAATTGCAGTGTATATTTTGTAAGCCGAATTCGGGAAAGAAATTCCCCTGTAATTTTGCGCATCTGTAGGATCTCCTTTCTTTAAAATTGGTCGTATGTCGTATAAAAATGCTGTGGTGGGAAACCAAATTCAAAAATAATGTTTAAGGCATCTTTCAATTTCATTTGAAGCTATCTGAATTATATTTGAAAAACTCTGATGGTATTCCATTTGATCCAGCAGCTTTTTCCGTCTTTAAGGGAGTCTGTGATGCTTTTTCTTCGTGGCTGAGGTAAGCTCACCGGTGTCCAGGGTTCTTCCCAAAGAAGCAACGAAACTTGGGCTTGGAGGGTCTTTAACTCCGAATGAAATAGTTTAATTTCCTTTAATTAATTTAATTTTCATAATAATTGGTCGAAATTTATAACGGCGTATTTCATATAACTTGGTTAACAATAGTCTGTCTCTTAAGATAAAATAACACGGTATTTCATATAATACATTATTTTGTTATCCTATATAACTAACACGGTATTTCATATAATGTGTCCCCAGCACGCAACCTGGGGAACGAAACGGTCGGAAACTCTCGGAGGAGAACCTTGTCCAGTGAACTTCTTGAAGAGGAGTCCAAAGGAACAAAACGGGGTCGGGTGTCCTTATCGGAGGCCCTATGTCCCTAGTAAACAACCTAGAGAACAAAGCGGTCGGAACTCGCGTGTGAACTTCTTGAAGAGGAGTCCAAAGGAACTAAACGGTCGGGAACTCTGTATAGAGACCCTTGTCCCTAGCGCACAAACTAAGGAACAAAGCGGGCGGAACTTACGGAGGAGAACCTTGTCCAATGAGCTGCTTGAAGAGGAGCCCAAAGGAAACGAAGAAAGAAAACCCTTGTCCTTAGCACACAACCTAAGGAACAAAGCGGGTGGAACTCACTGAAGAGAACCTGTCCAATGAGCTGCTTGAAGAGGAGCTCAGAGGAACAAAACGGGGTCGGGGATCCTTATCGGAAGCCCTATGTCCCTAGAAAGCAACCTAGGGAACAAAGCGGTCGGAACTCACGGAGGAGAACCTTGTCCAGTGAACTTCTTGAAGAGGAGTCCAAAGGAACGAAGCGGTCGGGGATTCTAAAAGAAAACCCTTGTCCTTAGCACACAACCTAAGGAACAAAGCGGGCGGAACTCACGGAGGAGAACCTTGTCCAATAAGCTGCTTGAAGAGGAGCCCAAAGGAACGAAGCGGTCGGGAATTCTAAAAGAAAACCCTTGTCCTTAGCACACAACCTAAGGAACAAAGCGGGTGGAACTCACTGAAGAGAACCTGTCCAATGAGCTGCTTGAAGAGGAGCTCAGAGGAACAAAACGGGGTCGGGTATCCTTATCGGAAGCCCTATGTCCCTAGAAAGCAACCTAGGGAACAAAGCGGTCGGAACTCACGGAGGAGAACCTTGTCCAGTGAACTGCTTGAAGAGGAGTCCAAAGGAACGAACAGGTCGGGGATTCTAAAAGAAAAGCCTTGTCCTTAGCACACAACCTAAGGAACAAAGCGGGCGGAACTCATGGAGGAGAACCTTGTCCAATGAACTTCTTGAAGAGGAGCCCAAAGGAACGAAGCGGTCGGGAATTCTAAAAGAAAACCCTTGTCCTTAGCACACAACCTAAGGAACAAAGCGGGTGGAACTCACTGAAGAGAAGCTGTCCAATGAGCTGCTTTAAGAGGAGCTCAGAGGAACAAAACGAGGTCGGGGGATCTTACAAATAAATAATACTTAATAATACCAAATACTAAAATAATAATTTCTGTTATATCTAATGCCCTACAATTTTATAAAAAAAGTTAGATTGGCTTCTCAACTGAGTAAACTCTGCTAAGCAATGCCTATCTGTCACCGAACACCCTATAAAAAGGCTTTTGTTGCGGCCGATCTTTGATTCTCTATACACTAGATTGTTACCCACACTTGGACGAGAAAGAAAGACAATTTTGTTGTTTTCTTTACCTCGCCTTATAACATCTGCGGCTCTAACGTAGTGCGAACTATGAAAATTAAATATTAAATTTGTAGGAGTATTTCTAAACTAAACTGGTAAACTAGTGACTGCTAAACTATTGACGTACGCTATGTATAGGATCGTACAGCTAAACGATTAAGGTGCCTGCAGGAGTCGTATATAGTTGCACAGTAAATTGTGCTTTTATGATTAGGGTATATGTATACTGTATAACTATAATAATATGATTAAATTTATATGTAGGAATTGTAACGCTTCGTTACAAGTCCAATACTGAATCTAACTCATTTTGGCTTATAGCTGCATCTAAAACCTCACTGTGTTGATATGTTCTAGCATAACAAAAATAACGTTGGTCATTATGTTCGCTTAAGAGACTAGCAAAGTGCTCACGTGCAACATTTAAGTCTAGATCCACCCATTGGCTTCTTGTTTCATTCCCACTTATTTTCCTTGTCAACGTCCAGGACCTATGTTCTGTAACTCTCGCATCGATAAAATCAGTCGAGAAACGATGGAAAAAGGAACAAAACTCATATGATTTGTTTCAATTTTCATCGTTTCTCGACTGCTTTTAACCATGCGAGAGTTACAGAACATTGGTCCAGAACTCCTTTGAATCTCTACATTGGCTTAAAGAGATCGCTATGTTCTCCTCATATTTCGTTTTCTTTTCATTGCCACATCTTTTGAACTCTTTGTTAGCCTCCACATAAGCTGATTTAAGGCTTTGTTATGTTATGATTTCTAAGCGATTTCAACAATGATAAAGATTTTTTTTCAGTTTTTCACATTGAAAATCATACCATTCATTTTTTATCTTCAGAGCAACTTCAGTCCCAACCTCGAAACATTTAATGAAAAATTGTAAATCTGCTCCAACAAGACAATAGTCGATTGTTGAACTACCTTGTTTCCCTATAAACGGCAGCTCACCGTCAATATTCCTAGTCCAAAATCATCGCACAGATCGAAGAGCTTTTTTCCTTCTGAATTCATTTTCGTATCTTTCGCCTTTCGTTCGTTTAAGCCTCCTATTACCATTATATTATGAGTTCTTAGTGAGCAGAAGAAGTCATACATATTTTCATAGTCTTGCTACCATCTTGTACAATTTCAATAAATGGGCATGATATAGAATTTTGGCTCATTTTTCACTTCAACATAAAGAAAATATTCTGTCTGGTGGATTTGTTGTTAATTTGTAAGTCTTTTTTTCAGCGCAAGAAGTACGCCTCCAATTTCCCTACCTCTTGCTGCAATTTGTTTGGCCGAAATCCAGAAACAATTGTAAGCCGTAAAATATTTTTCAAAACCTGCATTTCTATCGCCCCTGGTGTGAGTTTCCAATAAACATATAATATCAAAAGCGTACAAATAAGATATAAAATCCGGGAACATGCATTTATTGTTCAGGCCTCCAACATTATACGAGACAATACTAAGATTACATATATAGTAATTTCTTTTTTCATTAAATTTGCCTATTTAACAACCCTGTGCTACTGCGCAGAGTTTTTAGTTGGTATGTAGTTACTTTTTCTTGCAGTATTGACGTTTCTATATTTCAGAGTGATTGTGCTGCCATTGTCGGCATCGTTGGGATTGTTAGATCGTAAACAATTAAAGAAATCTTCGGGAAGATTAAGTTTTTCCGAAAGTTTGGCATATCCACATAAATCTCCGTGCTTCAGACCAGTCAAATCATCCCAAGGATATAGCATATCATCTAGGTATAACGTCCCTCACCATAACTTTAATATCACTTCGATTGTGCTTGATCATTCGTCTGACGTGAAGCAAGCGGGCCCTCCGATTTCGTATGCTTGGGGATAGTCCTTTTGGATCGAGATGTTTGTGTTTTTAAGTTTACTTGTGTTTTTTAAGAGTGAATAAACGTTATCTTTGCTATCCAACTTTACAATAAAACTCATATAATTAACGTCCAAGATTTTATTTCTTTTATTTCTCTTGTGTTAATTCTATTGATGGTGTTTGTTTAATTGCTTTGAAGCTCTTTAGTATATTCATATGAAATCCTAAAAGGAGCACTTTTGACAGCTTTTTGTTTGTATTCGTTTGTGAAATTCAAATGATAAATAAATGTAATAGTTTTATGTTTGTAATAGTAGGAAGCGTAAACTTCATTTATTGTGAAGTCAACAAGCTAGTTAATATCTATTCCTATCGAGAAAATAATGTATCTAATTAATATTTTTCGGTTTAATGCCAGTGAATTTAAGTGCGCATTAAGTTGAAAAATGTAAAAATTTGGTTCATAAATTTATCGAAGCACGAAATAAAATATTTTTTTTACATTGCAATAGATATTGTGTTTTTTATTGAAAGCGAAGACTTTAAAAGTATTAAATTGAATGAAAACAAATAAATCAAATAATTTTCATTTGTGTGGCCATGTTTTTTAATATGGACAGAATTTCTCTTCAATGGAGCTGCAATATCGCTTTCAGAGTTTTGTTCTGTTATTGTAGAGCTATTTGCAGCAATGAGACAGTTTTTCGTTCAGGGCCTTGTAGAAAATAGGGTGTTTTGGAAATTGAAAGTTAGAGAATGCTAAGTAAATACATAAATCTAAATTATAGAAATAACTTTTAATTCAAAGAGTACTTGCCATTGAAGTGTATAAAGTTTTATACGCGATTTAATTTATTTATTTATTTATGATTTAATTTTTTTAGAAAAAAGCATAGTTAATTTATTTTAATAAAAAAAAATTGTGAATTCCGTGTTTTATTCGAATCTTAAGTTAACAAAGATAAAGGAATTAATTAATTTTCAACTATTGTACGTTTTCCAGTTGAAATAATTTTTGTCTGTATTCTAGTTTTGTAACACCCTTTAATATAAGTGGTAGAATTGTTTTAAACGAAGATTAGTATTTATTCGGCTCTAAATGGGCTTTATTGTAGCTCTGCTGATGCATTTCTTCCCATTTGGGAATTGGAGAGAGATTGTTCCCACAAAGCGAGTGTGGTGGTAGGCAACCCATTAGAACAAGCAAATATTAGGATTGGATCACAATAAATTGTCAGTACATACCTTTACCTTGTGTTTGAAGTGCCGACCTAAAGTCATTAATAATTTTTTGAAAAGTTCTTATAGCCGAAGAAGCTTCGCCTTTGAAACGAAGATTGAATAAAATTTTAATTTGGTTACTAACCAAAATTCTTTTCTCATACTGAGACCGCAATGCTAAATCAAAACTAGCATTAGTCAAAGGAAATTTACGAACGATATTATGAGCTTTACCACTAGTTTTGGCTCGTAAATGAAACAGTTTTTCAACTGCTTCTAGCTTTGGGTAATTATAGTTGCCCACCAATTGTAAAATAAAATACTTGAATTAACAACTATAATTGGGTTGGTTGTAGCCCATCCCACAACCACTGGTCCCAAGACAACTCATCCCAGGAATATGAACTCATCCCAATGAACGTGTTTGAGGTATGTATGGGCGGACATGCTGCCCCCCTGCAACCCCCCTGCTTGGGCACACTAGGATTTGTAGTGTAAGATATTAGTATAAGTATGCGAGGTTAGATGCAAAGTTTCTTTCGCATTTAAAGAATAGGGATTTAAAGAAACTTTGAACAAAAGAAACTTTGCATACAGCCAACCTCGCACCTACCCCAAATCATATAGTGTGCCCAAGCAGGGGGGTTGCGGGGACCTCAATGTGTATACGCCGGTATGCTGAGTGCTAGCACTGTATTTATGTAAGAGAGCTTACATAAATACCAAAAAAATTAAAAGTGAATAAAAAAGTAGTTTTGGGAACTTTCAATTTTCTCATAAACTAGAGGACATAAAACCATCTTGTTTTCAGTGTTTGATTAAAAATGTATAGGGACATCAAATAATTAAAGCCAATTCAGTACTTAATTTCACACCTTTGAATAAAAACCGTAAACATTTTTTTTATGTTTTTTGAATAAATTTTGAGTTTGAAAGCATTTTTTTCAAAAACCATCAAAAAAATATAACTAGGTTGTAACAAATAATAACAGAATAAGTTTCTAGCTTTCAGAAAACATATAATTTTCATTGTAAGTGTTGCCGATGTTTTTAAATCTTATTTTTTTAACTTTAAGTCTTTTTTTAGAAAATTGCCCCTCCCGCCTAAACGGAGGGAGATAGACCCCCCTTCAATACTAAAAAATGCTTGTATTTAACCCTTCTACAAAAATCCGTTATTAAATTGCGGCGCCTTAGTTATCGTACTCGTGCCCGAAAATCAGTTAGGGCACTATGGTTCTCATTGCCTCAATTATCAGTTACAACTTAACTTATCCTTATTTTATCTAAAACTTCCACAAGAAAAAGTAAAACGCATCTATATTTTAACAAAAGAGCACAACGCATATATATGTAAAGGGTTTTCCAATAAGAGGTGTTATTTCGAATAGCCCGCTATTTCGGTAGCTGTCACTTTTGAAGCTGTCATTTTTTGACATTTGACAAGTAGAAACTACGCCATTAATAAAAATGGAACGATAAACGCTTCAACAACGCATTGAAATTATTAAAATTCACTATAAAAATGGTGAAAATTTGGCAGAGACGGTTCGTAAAACTAAAACATTTTTGGGTCGTCGTGAAGCACCTTGTCGGACCGCAATACAGAAATTGGTGGACAAATTCGAGCTGTTGGGACAAGTTAGTGATGTGAAGAATAAAACCCGTGCACGTCGCTCAAGAACAACTGAGAATATTGCTGTTGTAGCCCAAAGTGTTGAAGAAAACCCCGGTTTGTCCATTCCTCGTCGTTCTTTGGAATTAGGCATTCCACAAACGTCATTACACCGTATTTTGCATAAAGACTTGGGTCTTAAGGCTTATAAAGTTCAGTTAACACAAGAACTCAAGCCGGCTGATCATCAACAACGTCGTGTCTTTGCTGATTGGGTCCTTGAAATGCATGAAAATGATCCGGAATTTCATCGAAAAATCATTTTGACTGATGAGGCCCATTTCCACCTCGGAGGCTACGTCAACAAGCAAAACTGTCGCATCTGGTGCTCGGAAAACCCAAGAGTTATGGTTGAAAAGCCTCTCCATCCTAAACGCGTGACTGTTTGGTGCGGTTAATGGTCCGGCGGGGTCATTGGACCTTACTTTTTCGAAAATGAGGCTGGAGCAACAGTTACGGTCAATGGATTGCGCTATCGAGAGATGATTAATGATTTTTTATGGCCGGAATTGGATGGTATTGATCTGGACAACGTTTACTTTCAACAAGACGGCGCTACGTGCCACACAAGCAATGAAACCATCGATCTTTTACGGGAAAAGTTTCCGGACCGTGTTATCTCTCGAAGAGGTGATCACAATTGGCCACCGAGATCTTGTGATTTAACACCTTGCGACTTCTTCCTTTGGGGCCACGTGAAAGATAAGGTCTACGCCAACAGCCCAGCGTCGATTCAAGACCTCAAAGATGGAATTCGTGAGGCTATCGAGGACATAGGGCAGCCACTTTGCGATTTGGTTATGGAAAATTTCATGAAAAGCATATGGTCCTGTAAGCGTGGTCGTGGCGGCCATTTGGCTGATGTTGTGTTCCATTATTAACGGCATACCTTCCTCTTTATAATGAAATAAACATCCGATCATTTATCTCAAAAAATGCCATTTTGCTTTGAATATCAAAATAACACCTCTTATTCGAAAACCCTTTATATAAAAATGAATCGTGGTGGGTTCGGATGCTTAAAACTTGAGAACGACTGCACGGAATTGGGTACTTCCTTCTACGGGCTTGTTCGAAATTGTACCGCAAAGGTTTAGGAAAAAAGAAAAGTCGAAAAGTCTCAACAGGTGGCGCTTTAAGCGAAAATTTCGTTTTTCAGTTCAATTCAATTACCGTGCAACAAATGGCGCTGTAGACGGTTGGGAAATGGCTTTTGGGATATTCTTCTTCAACTTTTATTATTTGTAGGGTGAAATGGGGTTAAAATAAAATAATTGTCCGATTTAAGAAATTATTTTTTGTGTTTGAAAGGTTTTTCTTAGGAAACGGCTTAAAGGATATTTTTTTTTTATTTTTTATTTATAAGGTGAAATGGGGTAAACATCAAAAGTGTCCGATTGAACAAATTCGTTTTTGTTTGAAGAGTTCTTCTTAGGAAATGGTTTGAGGGATATTTCTTTCAAATTTTATTATTTGTGGAATGAAATGGGGTTAAAATAAAAAATTGTCCGTTTCGAGAAATTCTTTTTTGTTGTGTATCTGAGAATAATTAAAGATGATTCTCAATGGCTTTGTTGGTCGGGTCACAAATCGGACATTCCTTCGAAAAATTCTGAAAAGATTGTACTGGCTTGCCACAGCGTTGAAAGTGGCCACTAACTGGACTGTGATGGTGTGGAGATCTTGGCAATGGAGAAACATACTTGCAAACGCTACACGTTAGAAACACTACACATAATCAGAGGCGGCGGAAGGGGTGTGCGAACTGTGCCACCGCACAGGGCCCCGCGCTTCGAGGGGCCCCGCGTGGCAGATTAAAAAGCATCCGAGTCTTCAAATCAAAAAATTCAGCAAACAATGACTATTTCCTTCACTCATAATAATCGAACAAACAAAATAATTGAAATTGGTTTGATTCCACCCGATTTGAATGACTGGGTGGAGTTGAATTGAAACCTGCTTATATTTTACTTCACTTTTTAACCTTTATCGCAGAATAGATATAAACGTATTACTTGCCTTTTCTATGTTGCTATTCTCTCTTTTCGTGTATGGTACCTTTATATGCCTTTGTGTGTATAGTACACCTTTAATATTCGTGTAAAAAACCATAACCTATACACACCTTACACCTTATACCTGTGATACTCACGCAACTCATAAATTAGGCGACATACACAGACAAAAATTTAATGATTTTATGACACTCACCAGGCGGTGACAGTGGTACAAATATAGTAGGCATTAACAGTGGGGTAAAAACCCGAATATTAAGTATTAATCCTCGAGCTTTTTTCACGATGCAGCAAATTCTTCTGCGTACTTTTTCAAGATCCAGCAAACGCTAGGAATTTATAAAAGAAAAACTTAAAATAACAATAAAGCCTTTATCAAATACGAGGTGGGAAAGCCGAGTCGAGGCAGTGAAGGCAGTATTACTTAAGGGTGGTTAAATTTTAAGGGCCGATGTTGATTTTGAATAAAACACAATTTATTTAGGAAATTATTGTCATTTCATTTTATTATGATAATATTGGTATGGTTCAATTATGTATGGAAGGAAATATCGGCCAAATGGCCGCCGCGATCTGGGCGGCACACCTCCATCCGATGGTCCAAATTTTCGATGACGCTGAGGCATAATTGAGGTTCTATGCCGTGAATGTGCGGAATTATCTCATCCTTTAGCTCTTGTATTGTTGCTGGCTAATCGACGTCCAACTTTTCTTTCAAATAACCCAAAAGAAAGAAGTCCATTGATGTCAAATCACATGATCTTGGCGGCCAATTGATATCGCCACAACGTGAGATAACACGGCCATTGAATTTGTCGCGCAAAAGAGCCCTTTACAATTTGATGATTTAGTGTAATGCATTGAAAGTTTGAAAAATTGCACAGAAGAATCCGATACGTTAATTGATTTCGACTCGATTTTAAATGAAGTACTAAGTCTTGAGCTTATCATAATTTTGTCTGCATTTATGGTATGAAATACTGTTGCCGGTTAATGTAAATAGTAAACTTTGGCAATCAGTAGAAGTCAATATAGATTCAACACTTGCATATCTACATTCTGTACTTGGATCAAAGAATATAGAGAAACAGGCTTTCAACAATTTTTATCTGAATCCCGTTAATTTATAGAAAAAAACAATTATGACTTTCCCAAGGAGTTTAAAAATAAAAGGGTAGCCAGAAAGAAAAAAATTTTCACTTATGAAGGTAGTGATGAACCCATACAGACTTCCGAAAACCAGTATTAAATAAATTTTTCAACATTATTATCGACTCTAATAAATATAAGCAATATGTACTCCAGATTGTTTTCATTCAATAAACATTTTGAACATTTTGGTTTTCTGTATGATTAAAAGAACCTAAAATCTCTTTCAAAAGAAGATGTAATAAAAAAATTATCAGAATTTGCATACGATCCTCCGAGTGGGTGAGAGTAGTGATTTCCAACTATGAATAATATGAAGAATTGCAAACTATGTCTCCAAATTAACCCGATTGTATTAAAGACATAAGGCAGCTGGTCCAATACATAACACAAAAAAACCTAAATGAAATTTATCGGGGAGAGTACGATAACTTTGGCGCCAAAAATTGATAATGGTTTCTTGTAGAAGGGTCAAAAATAAGCATTTTTTACTATGGGTGGGGGGGGGTCTACCTCACCCCGTTTAGGAGGTAGGGGCAATTTTAAAAAAAATAATTATTAAAAAACAACGGCAACACTAACAGTAATTAAATATACCGTTTTTGAAAGCGGTATATTAAAATTAATATCCTGCATTTAAATTAAATTATTTTAGCCGATAGTTTTTCAAAAAATTCGCAGGAAAACTCAAAATTTTGATAAAAAATGGAAAAAAAAAGTTTAGACCAATTTTTCTCAAAATTTTGAAATGATGCACTAAATTAGCTAATAAAAGTTAATGAGAATATTAATTCTGAATCGAACACAAAAAACCGAAACGATTTATGTCTTCCAGTTTTTGAGAAAATTGAAAATTACTAAAACTACTTTCAAATGAGATTTTTGTTTTTTGGTATTTACGTTGATTAGGTTCATCTTTGTAAGTTAAGTACAGCAGTTCATTTAGCGTTACCGAGAATGCACCACGAGGAGGTAGAATTGCATTGCATTCCGCGTCCCAGTCGGTCAGTTATTGAGTAAGTCAGGAGTTAGTTAAAAATAGTAAAGTCAATGTTCATTTATTAAAGAGGTATGTAAGTCTCGTCAATAAAGTCATCGTCCGTACTGGTGTTACTGTCGAGTTCATTGAGTTCGTCGTTGATGGTGAAAAGCCGAGGTTGTTTTGGCGGTAAAGCACTCTCTTGTGAACAGTGGGAGGGTCGAAGTCCTTTAGTTGCAAACCCATACTTTCTTCACCATCGTTAAAACCTGGGTGCACTTTTTTAACGTCTAGTAAAAATTCCATGATTTGGGAGCCCAAGTCGTCTTTATATTTTTGTTCAAGGCAGTATTTTCTATAAAATAAAAGTGCCATATATTGGTGAAGGTGGTGCGTTGTTTTCCGGCATAAAATATTTTTTTTTAGAATCTTGTTTTCTTCACCGCCAATGTTAACATCAACGTGAGACGCTATTATTTAGGCTATTTCACGACAACAATTAAAGTTATCTACTATATTAGTTTTACTAAGCTCACTTTAGGTGCATCAAGCTAGCAGGATACCTTTTCCAAAAATACATATAAACGGTCCGGAAGTGGATATTTGTTGAAAATGAATTAATCGCTAATTAGTTACGCAAAAAAAAAATTTATCGCACTTTCGGATTCCGAAAAATTGGGTGTCCTGCTAAGTTGTCGTCAAGTTAGCAGGACACCCAATTTCTCGAAATCCAACAGAGCGATTAATTTTTTTTGCGTAACTAATCAGCAACTAAATAGCAGCTAATTACTACATACTCTTTATTCTGAAAATTGAAAAGTGTCCTGCTAACTTGATGCACCTGCTCACTTTTACTGTCGTGATGGTGCTTTTTTGAACATTACAATTGCATTATATAGGTATGTAAGACACAAACATACATTATTAATAAATTTATATATTTGCTGCAGTCGTATAGTATTATTTAATGTGAATTTTGTATAATGCAATACATTTTCATGTCTGAAAATTTTAAATGTGCAACTTGTGGACGATTCAAAATTGATATTTGCATTGACCACAAAAAGCCAGTTCAGCGCATCGTTTCACAATTTTGAGAAAATTTAGTCTAAGCTTTTTTTTTCATTTTTTTATCAAAATTTTGAGTTTGCATGCGAATTTTTTAAAAACTATTAGCTAAAATAATTTAATTTAAATGCAGGATTAAAGTTTAGATTCCTAGCTTTCAAAAACGGTATATTAATTTACTGTAACTGTTGCCGTTGTTTTTTAATAATTATTTTTTCATTTTAAGTCATTTTTTTCTAAAATTGCCCCTACCTCCTAAACGGGGCGAGATGGACCCCCCCCCTCCCATAGTAAAAAGTGCTTGTTTTCGACCCCTCTAAAAAAAAACGTTATCAATTTTTGGCGCCAAAGTTATCGTACTCGTGCCAATTTATCCAAATATTTATATTCTAATTCGCATTATGTTTACAATACTATACAGCCTCCGCTGAAAGGAGTTTTCAAAATTAAAATTAATTATAACATATTTGAGCAGCAAAATGGGGCAAGAAAGGCTTTGAGCTCTGGGGGTTTTATATGTCGAAGCGGATATAGCTTCCAAAATCGATTCCAATTAATTTAAATTTATTGACTTTGGAAGATTTGATGACAATAGTGTGAGCGCAAGTTTGTATGAAAGTTGTGTAATATACTTTTTCGTAATGATGCAGTCTGAAATCATTTTGCCAGGGGCCCCGCAAATGTAATCTCGCACATGCCTCATTTTGGTCTAGCGCCACCTCTGCACATAATCAATAACAAGAACAAGTTTCCAACAGTAGATCCAAAACTTGAATGTACTTATTGGACTATTGTTCAAGTTTATGTTAGTGTATATCATGTCCACCCTACATACATTTACACTTTAATGTAATTGCTGCTTTTTTAATAAATAAAAATCCACTGAAGAAGACGGCAATCAACGTCGAAACGTTGGGAAAAAGTGAATGAATTAATCTTTCATTTTATCATCATAAAGACCAACAAAGCCGATGAGAATCAACTTTAGCTATTCTCTGATATATATCTTACATTCAACTTTTTCAAAAATTTCACTAAAAAATTAATTCTTTATTGTTTGAAAGTTTTTTCTAGGGGAAAAGGCTTTCGGGATATTCTTTTTAAAAATTTTAATAATTGACAATTGTAGGGTGAAATGGGGTAAAAATAAAAAAAATTCCAATTTAGGAAATACTTTTTTGTAAAGATTTTCTAAGGAAATAGCTTTAGGGATATTCTTTTTTAAATTATGTTTAGCGAGTAAAAATATAATAAAATCGGATTGAAGAAATTCTTTTTGTAATCGAAAGGTTTTTTATTAGTGGATGGCCTCAGGGATTTTTTCAGAATTTATAGAGTGAAATGGGGGTAAAATGAAAAGTGGCATCTGATTTCAAAAATTCTGTTTGGGTTGGAAAGGTTATTTTTAAAAATTTTATATTTATAGAGTGAAATGGAATAAACACACAAAAAAAAATATTTTTGATTACAAACATTCTTTCTGCGTTGGGAAAGTAATAAAGGTTGGACGCAGATGATCATATTTTAACGAATTTCGCCGTTCATAACGTGAAGTGGGTCAAAACTCAGTAAGTAGTATATTCAATTACAAAATTTGTAATTTTTTGCGAAGGTTAGGTTTGTCCACCCGTGCGAAGCCGGGCGAGTCAGCTAGTTTATTTAATATAAAACACAATCAGTTATTGTGCTGATTGCTTCTGTATAATTTAAAACCTAATCGCGCAAATTTTGCTTAATAAAACAAACTAAAACTTCTTTTAAATAAAACACGATCAAATTTTATTGTTGGGAAAAATGGTTAATGACCTTTAATAAATACGAACAAATTATTCTCAATTCATTTATTAAATTCTTACTACAACTATTTAATTATTACAAAGAACGTCTGTCTGATTCCAACTGGATTAACTGAATGCCCTTTTCAACTCCATGTCAGTATGTATGTACATACAAGAACATTCGAGTAAGTATGTATATAATAGAACATTCGAGTAAGTATGTATATAATGAAGAAATAGAAAAGGTATCAAACGGAATTATGAAACTTAACAACAGTGGTAATCAAAATGTTTCGGTCGTATATTACACCCCTTAACACCGTGATGGAACATAGAAATCCGGAGGCCGTCTAGGACGTCCCGAGCGTCGTGGTGTTGATTCGATGGACGCAGTGCTATGATCAGAAGATGATTCAGTTGATGGAGGAAGGTGCGATGGTGATGATCTAGAAGAGGATGGAGAATGGTTTGATGGTAATGATCCACAAGATGATGGCTGAGAAATCGAAACTTCTAATGAAGGATTTGATTCGTCAGGAATAGAAACATCCGAAGAAGTTGGGTTGTCTGATGTAGGCGTTGATGTTTCGAACTCATTTCCGATTTCCATGTAACGGCTGCGGATTTGGTCGAGGTGTCTTTTCATGAGTCGAGAGTCTTTCAATCGCACGGTGTAGGAAACTGGGCCTGTTTGTGATTCAATCAATGCTTCAATCCATTTAGGTCCTGAAGAGTAATTTCGAATCCAAACCGGGTCATCTTTGTGGAATGTCTTAGTTATTTTGGGTTCATTCATTTTAGTTGCAATTTCATGAGGGTGAATTTTGTCATAGTATGTTTTAAGCTGACGATTAAACATTAACTCCGCTGGTGAACGACCTGTGGAGGTATGAGGCGTTATGTGCTGATTAAACAAAAAACGAGATAGCTTCAAGTCCCAGTCAACTTTGTCTGGTGTCTTCTTCAGATAGTCTTTTGTTGTTTGTACCATTCGCTCAGCCTGTCCATTCGATGAAGGATGGAAGGGAGCAGATCGAATATGGCGAATCAGGTTACTTTGAAGAAATATTTTGAATTCCTCCGAAGTAAAGGCCGTGCCATTGTCTGTGACAATGCAATCAGGCAGTCCATGAGTTGCAAACAGTGATCGTAATGGCTTGATGGCGGAAATCGATGACGTAGACCTGACGATAAAAACCTCGAGCCACTTTGAGAAAGAGTCGACGACAATGAAGAATAGTTTGCCTTGAAAAGGCCCCGCAAAGTCAGCGTGCAGGCGAGACCAAGGCAGATTTGTTGTTTCCCAGAGGTGAGTAGGTGCGTGGGCTTGTTCATGTCGGGTTTCCTGACATGGTACACACTGCTTGACCACGCGTTCAATCTCAGACTCCATACTAGGCCACCAGACATAGCTCCTAGCTAGTGCCTTCATTTTAACGATTCCTGGGTGTCCAGTGTGCAAAGCTGTGAGAATTATCGATCGAATCTTCGGTGGAATGATGGTACGATTTCCCCATAAGAGACAACCTTTTAATGTTGAAATTTCAGTTCGACGTGAATAGAAGGGATAAAGCTTATCTGAACGCTGAAGAGTCTTTGGCCATCCCCTTAATGCCCAGCTTAGCACCATAGCGAGATCGGAATCTTTTGCAGTTCCTGATGCGATTTGCTTAGCATCAACGACTGGCTGTTCGAGCATCTCTATCATCAAAAGGTCCTCTTTAATGGCAGCTGCTGATTGTTCAGAGTCGTCTGGAAATCGACTGAGGAAGTCTGCGTTACCCAACTTATTCCCAGGGCGATAAACAATATCAAAATTATACGCATTGAGAAAAATACGTCGACGAAGCATTTCATTTGAAATTACGGTTGGAATCGGCTTTGTTGAGTTGAATATACCTAAAAGAGGACGGTGGTCGGTTACAAGCTCGAATCTTCTTCCAAATAAATAATCGTGGAATTTTTTAACACCAGCAACCAAAGCTACAGCCTCTCTGTCGATTTGTGCGTAATTTCGCTCGGATTTGGATAAAGTCCGCGAATAGAACGCAATCGGTTTTTCAGTACCGTCTTCCAAACGATGGCTTAGAACTGTGCCTATTCCGTATGGTGAGGCATCGGACACAACAACGAGTGGGAGTTTTTCGTCGTAGTGCATCAAAACTCGATCAGATATTACTAGATTCTTTAAGTTTTCGAATGATTTTTGATGCTCCGATTTCCATATCCATCTGGAATTTTTATCTAGGAGGCGATGCAACGGCTCCGCTATGGTTGCCTTGTGCGGCAAAAACGAATGATAAAAATTCAGCAGACCGAGAAACGCCTGCAACTGCTTCTTGTCAGAAGGAGCTTGTGCACTCTGAATGGCATGGACTTTGTTTGTTGATGGTCGTATTCCAAGTGAGTCCAGCTTAAAACCCAGGAACTCGATGGTTTTTGAACCAAAACAACACTTCTCTTTCTTAAGTCGCAGGCCTGAGGTTTCCAGACGAGTGAGCACTTGATGTAGACGATCAGCGAGTTCAGCTTCACTCTTACCCATAAGAACGATGTCATCAAAGTAGGGCAATACACCTGGAATATTTCTAAGAAGATTTTCAATAAAATTTTGAAAAATACCCGGAGCGGACGAAATTCCAAACTGCAATCGCTTTACTCTGAAAGCACCTTTATGCGTGACGATGGTTTGTAAAAGCGAAGATGGCTCATCCACTTCCAGCTGTTGGTATGCTTGAGCGAGATCCAGTTTTGCAAAAATACTGCCTCCTTCAATCGATGATAAAAGTGTGCTGATTGCAGGTATTTGGAAACAATGAGGCTTAAGTGCCTTGTTGAGCGTCGACTTGTAGTCACCACAAATCCGGATTGAACCGTCGCTCTTTGGTACTGGCACGATTGGTGTTGCCCATTCTGAGTATTCCACTGCCTCTAGAATCCCTTGAGTGCACAATCGATCAAGCTCTGCCTCCACTAGTCCTCTTGTTGCTATGGGAATTCGACGTGGAGGATGACGAATCGGCGCAATGTTTGGATCAATTTGAAGTGACACAGGATTTCCAGTGAAACACCCGAGCTCCGAAGAAAACAATTGTTGGAATTTTGAAACAACATGCTGGACAGAAGAGACCTTTTCGATGGAGTTAACTCCTTGGATGCTGATGCCAAGAGGGGCAAACCAGTTACAGCCCATCACGTTCGAGCGATCACCTTCAACGACTATAATTGGAAGATCGTTTATCTTCAGACCATTATAGGTTATGTTGATATCCGCTACGCCCTTGATCGGAATTTTGTTGCGTTGGAAGTCCATTAGCTGCACATCACATTTGTTCATGGATGGCTTTGCAGTTAGCCACAATTTATCAAACACTCGAGACGACATAATAGTGTAGTTCGAGCCTGAATCGATCTCAAATTCATAAGAGCGATTATTAATCTCAATTTTCGCTGACTTCTTCAGGTCGACTAAAGGGAGAATTTGGTTTATCGAATGTGCCTTTGATTTTTTGCGTCGTGTTTTCGAAGTCTTTTTGGAAAAGGAGTTGGATGCAGGCAAAACCACGCTGCTACGACAAACACGTTGAAGATGCCCCTTTGTTCCGCAAGAAGAGCAAATCGATTCTTGGTAAGGGCATTGTGTTCGTGGGTGTTGGGCCCCACAACCGTTGCATGGTTTTCCTCCACTCTTGCCTGTAGTTCCTTTATGACGATGCTGAAATGAATTATTCTCCCCTTTCGCAATGTAATGTACTTGGTCTGGATGACGAATTTGCAAAGCGTTGCTTGAAGCGGCTTCAGCGATGGTGGCACGATCAATTACTGTTTGCAGCGTCAGGTTGTTTTCAGCAAGAAGATTTCGTTGGAGTGTTGCGTCACGTAGTCCACAGACCAAACGATCACGAAGCATGCGATCGAGCTCTCCAAATTTGCAATCCACTGCGAGCTTCCGTAATGCAGCTACGTATCCAGCAAATCCCTCGTCGGGTTGCTGATCTCGTTTGTGGAATTTGAAATAAGCAGCGATTTCCGAAGGCGGAGGAGAAAAATGATTGGTCAAAGAAGTCTTAACTTCAACAAGGGTAAGCTCACTCACCTTTTTTGGAGAAACCAATGACGACAGAAGGTCATAGAGTTGAGCCCCAGCTAAAGTTAAAAACGTGGCTTTCTGACGAGTTTCCCCCTGTACGTCATTGGCTACCAAAAACAGCTCAAATCGGGAGTAGTAAGAATGCCAGTTCTCGGGATGTGTGAGATCAAATGGCTCCAAACTGCCTACGTTCGACATTTTTCGTTGAATTGGTGAATTTTCCTGAGTATCAGGTGCAGTTGACTCGTTTTTGATAGAAGGCTTTTCTTTTCGAGGTTTTTCTTCGGAATTTGTAGGCATTTAATTATGTATGCAGAATAAAATTTGCACGTAAATTAATTTTTATTAAAAGAGTTTATTTTTACAAAGAGCTCCGACTGCGCCAATTTAATAAATACGAACAAATTATTCTCAATTCATTTATTAAATTCTTACTACAACTATTTAATTATTACAAAGAACGTCTGTCTGATTCCAACTGGATTAACTGAATGCCCTTTTCAACTCCATGTCAGTATGTATGTACATACAAGAACATTCGAGTAAGTATGTATATAATAGAACATTCGAGTAAGTATGTATATAATGAAGAAATAGAAAAGGTATCAAACGGAATTATGAAACTTAACAACAGTGGTAATCAAAATGTTTCGGTCGTATATTACATGACCCAAAAATTACTTTCTGCGTCCGAACAGGATAAAGCTTGCTTTCTTACTGACTTATAATTCATTTTACAATATACGTACATAAAATCATTTATTTCCCTTTGCATAAGTGCTGATCTCGCTTGCAGTTTTTTGGACGAAATAGCTGACTCCTTTTGTTGAACATTCCCTTAAGTCACTGGTATGCGTTGCATTCGATACAGACCCGACGAATACACACGTTTTCCTATAGGTTATCGTTATAATCTGGTCTTCATTGGTAGCTGATCATCTTGGGTACCTCTGATAAGCTTGCCTATACTACTAGATACAGATTTTAACAGTTTTATTCGAAGCAAGCTCTACGAAACTAGGCTTGTAATTCAAGTATCGACTAAAAAAATTAAACTGAACATCATTCCGTCTTATCTCAACTGCAAACTGGCTTAATGATTTCGTGAATTTAAAAAATTTCATCAGCGAATACTCCTTGGATAATATAATGATAATCGGAGATCTTAACGGGCGTATTGGAGATTATCAGAATTCCAAATTATTTATCCAACAAGACCAATGGCATTATGAGAGTTTCCGAAACTCTAAATATGAAGTGTTTAACAGAAATGAAAGACTTGAAGGAATTTTTCGAAGACTTTGGCTTATTTTTGCTGAATGGAGTGACAAAGGGTGACAAGAACGGTGAGCTGACATTCATAAGCGGACAAGGGAAATCAGTGTTCGACAGTATCAGGAGATTGGACGAACATAGTTTCAGGTCCTCACGGCAAACTATTGAGCACACTTGCCATTACTTGTCAGAGTGCGTATAGATAAAGAACTTCAGCAGGTTTATACTGAAAGCAGTCGAAAATTGCCACATCAACATTTGAGCATCGCCGCCAAGCTACCCTGCCACATGCAAATTTAAGAGCAATTATTTTGATAATGACTGCAATAAACTCCGTAAACTCTCCTTAAAGTTTTTAAAGCTATTCAGATCGACGAACTACGAGATATTTAAGACTTTGTAACTGCGAACTAATAAGGAGTAAAATAAGCTATGTGAACAAAAGAGATTACTCCACCTTCAGAGTCTAGCGACCAAATTTAATCAGTAAAAAAATTGCAAAGAATTTTAGTGTCATGTTCCTGAGCAAGGAGTGCGTGGCCGAAGTGTGAAGACTGCTTTCGAAGCTGAAAATATAGCAACTCATTTTAAAATTCTACTGACAGCTGATGACAATCTTCATTCTTTTAGCTACGCCTTGCCAAATGAACGTGATTCTGATTGTCCAATAACATTGGGTGATATGCATAAAACAGAAGTAATAACTAGAAGTAAAGGAGTATAGTAAAAGCTATAACTTTTGGTAAAAGGTTAGATTTATAGTATTTACTTAGTTTCGTATGCATAAAATAAAGTTAATACTTGCTGGCAAATACTTTCAGTACATACTAACTTCATCCAACTAATTACTTGAATTCACCCGAAAATGAGTAAATACTTATTTTTTAATAAATTCTCGTAAAATATTGCATTGCATTGGGTGAATTGCATAAAACAGAAGTAATTACTAGAAGTAAAAGATTATGGTCAAAACTATAACTTTAAGTAAAAGGCTAGATTTATAGTATTTACTGTAGGAAACCATCTGACATGTTTATTCATGCCTATCAGAAAATCAGTTATGTCTACTCAGAAGACATCAGTCACCCGAGCTTACGAAAATAATCATCACCATCTCAGCCGAATTTTGTATTCAAGTTGAACAGAAATCCAATCAGATAAATATTAACACGATACACCTCGTGTAATCAAAATTTTCATGTCCACACTCCACGTGTAAGCCTAAATTGAGAAATCATTACGCTTTCAAGTTATCACTTACAAAACATCAGTAAGTAAACATAAATAAACTGGTAAAGTTAAACAGCAGGTCATGTCAACATATTTATTATGTGTCTAATTTGAGTAAATAATCCAATAATCTTTTGCTCACTCATTAACTCGAACAAAAAGACAAATAAGAATAAATAACATCTTATTTAAACTGTTATACTCAACTAATCCAAGTGGGAATACACCCTTAAACTACCGTCAGGAATTCAATGACAGATAGAAATCGAACACGACTACTATCTCGTGTCGTCCCAATTGAATTCTAATTTTTAGCAGGTATCTTGTGAAACGAAAGCAGCCGACATGGTTCTTTTCTGTCTGGCCGTCGATCACACAAGCTGTCTCCAAAAATATTATCTGCTAAAATTGGTAAGTCGCAATATAAAAAAAAAACGTGTTGTAAAGTTAGGTGAACTAATTTATATTATTATTCCTATTAGCTTTTCAATATCCGATTTGATCCAGAACATCCTTACGCTTTACAAAGCGAAAAATTCACCCTGCATATTGCACCGCTGCGTTGTCTGGAAGATTTTCCTCAGCCACAATAATGGCGAAGATCCTCAATTTCAAGAAAATAATTCCCATAAAGACAGGTACATAAGTGAATTTAGGAATCTAGAGAAATTCTAGAAAGAAAACTTCAGAAAAGAAAACATTTTAGTGAAAATATGTGAAATTCGAGAAACTTAGAGTTTTTTTTTTCCTGTCCGTACAGGGTCGACGAAAAAGCACGCGGTAGCCTACAATTAAAATTCTTTCAAATCAAGCGAGAGAATATCTGGAGATTCCAGAAACTTCCCGTAACGACGGCCAGACAATTTATCCTTTTATTCCGAGCACAAACACGAGTTTATCAATTTATTCCGAGCACAAACACGAAACCATCTTTTATCTCGGACACAAAATTTATCCTTTGATTTCGCAAGCGAATTATCCCATTATTCCGAGCACAAATATATCCTTTTATGGCAAACAGGAATTCATCCTCTTATCCCGGAGAGTAAATTTATCCTTTTTATTTCGGGGACAAATTTATCCATTTAAAACGAACAGAAAAGCAAAATTCCGAATCAGGATATACGAAAATTTCCTTTATAACAAAAGAAGAAAAGCAACATAGTAAAACCTACGTAAAAGCAACAAAGTCCACTGCTAAAAATCTCATGGCAAATTCCCAAAGACCGGAACAAGATCCGAGAAAAATCCTGCACATATACAGCAACATATCCTCATTAAAGTTATTCAGTTTACACTTTTTGGATTTGATTTATAACCTACACTACGTTTCATTTGATTTTACCACGAATGGTAATCACGTTCCTGAAAGGGGTAGACACAAAACCCTTGTATCACAAATAATCATATACAGATGTCTCACGCCTATGGAGCAAAATGACCTATGAAATTGCCTTAACTGACATCGTCTTACCAGACAAAGATACAAAATCCAACAGCCGGAGAGAACAAAGATACAAAAGCTATAAAAAATTTTCGTTTCTCATTCTCATTAAAACAAGTACGTGAGGTACACGTACTCTTTTTCTCTCTTTCTCTCTGTTTCTATTTTTTTTTTTTCTGCACTCTATTTCCCTTAGATCTATTTTATTTTTATTTGTTGCGTTCGTGGCCTACCTCAATTCCATGTGTGTTGTTGTTGTATTGCTGTCTGTTGTTGCTGTGTACATTGGCAGGCATCTATTTGGCTGGTGGCTGGTGGCTAGTGGTTGTTTTGTTTTTGTATTTCATTTTTTGGTAGGATCTGCGGGTTTGGATTTCGTAAAGATCTTTTTGTTTTGAATTGGAAAAATGATTTGATAAATGATTTTCTTGTAAGGAAATTTTGAATCGCTTATAACTTTAGTGCTATTGATGGGATCCTGATAGTTAATCCCTTTAAATAAAGGAAAAATGATAAACAATATTTTGGAAGGTATATTTTATGTTAAAATGAATTTGTATGCATACAAATAAGCAGTTTATATAATTAGAAAATGAACTAAAGGTGAGGTGGACACAAGATAAATTGTATTTTTTTGTGAGTAGGTATGAAGGAATAGGTAGATAGGTACTAAGGTACATTGTAGGTATTTACCTTTCTACTTATTTTATCTGTAAAGGCTTATACAAAATTTCAATATTTTGATAAGCTAGGGATTTAGGTAGAAACATACTAAAATAATGGGTGGTATAGACAAGCAAATTAATGCAACATGACAGTTGGTGGATTTCCTTTTATTAAAATTAAGATATGTACTTAAATAATTCTTATTTAATAAAATGCAACTTTTCTTTTCTTTTTCTTTTAACTCAAGTGGCTAGAACTTAAAGTTTTAATCATGCTGTTGGAAAAAAAATTGAAACGGATGAAATTATTCTTCATTTTTCTAAGCTCAAACTAGACTAGTTAAGTACATATCTATCCAATTCTGAAAAAAAACGAAAATCCTTAAAAGTTTTAGAAAATATTTTTAGATATGCATTCAAAAAAAGGTAAAAAAAAACAAATTTATCCATGGTTTTAATGCAATAAGAAAGCAGTATAAAACGATAGAGAAAGGCTTATTCAAATTTTAATTAACATTTTAGGTATATGTACATACATATGTATACATACATAAATATTATTATCTTACAACGGCGCGAAGTAGAGATCGCATTGCATTCGCTACGAAAAAAAATCATTTTACTCATAGATTGTAACCTAAATTTCCCAAAAATCAATTTTGTAGTTTTTTAATTTTTTGGAAAATATAAACCTACATACAAAACTACAAAATCGGCAATTCGACAGATCCAAATCAAAATAAATTGATTTATTTTACCAATGGAAAACTCCATAAGAATCCATCTTCTATAATTTTTGAATTAAATTAAGCAAAAATCTGTCAGGCAAGTTAATAATTGACGTTCTGCAAACTCCAAGTTGGGGAAAACAATGTCTCAAATTGATTTGTATTATTTCAATGACACAAATACTACATTGTCTTGTCAACGCAAGAATGTCAAGAAGTCAAAAATACTAAAAAGATAATTTTTGTAGGTATTGATTTGTTATGCTTATACCAAAAGAAAATAGTGCTGGTTATTAAAAGCAATATTGTTTATATTATTAAAAAATACCTATACCTATGCAAATAATCAAAAACATACATAAAATTTATTTACGAAATATACGGTACCTAATAACCCAAATAAATGTTAATTGTATCAAAAAAAAAGTCAAACGCCCCACGTATTTCTAGTAGGTACATCATCTTTTGTTCAAAACCCTTAAAGCTGTTTTATTTAAATCACGTAATACGAAGTTTAGTTAGAATCATTAATGCCATTTCAAGAATAGCTGAAAAAAGATCATTGTGAGGGAGCTTCTAGATGAGCTGAGATGTAAATTGGAATTTCTCCTTTATAGGAAATCACAAAATCGCAGTGTGACAAAATTTTAATATTTATGTATGTAGGTACAAACAAATAACAAACATTTTATTAAAAAAAAATTGTGAAACCATTTTCTGGATCTTGAAATTTTGTACTTGTTCTTTTATTCTCTGTTTTAATTATTTAGGCCGTTATTGGGAGTGCCGTTCAACGTTCGATTCGATAAAAGTCGATCGTACCAAATTGTTGGGTGCGTTAAAATTTGTATGGACTAAAGGCCGTTAAAAGCTATTTGAATTAATTATTGATTTTGTTTAAGTTTTCTATAAATTTTTCTAGCGAATTGCCCTTTACGCCTTACTGGCTGAACAGAATGGAGACGCAGCTGTAACTGGAGCTCCAGCTGGAATAGCTGTCAAAATGTTGAATACACTCAAATTCAATCATACGAACACAACACGACGCAGCTGCAGAAGGGACTGCAGACAATTTTGGCAACTTGCAGCTTTTTTGACGTTTCAGCGTAGGTACAATCGAGAACTTACACAGGGATTAAAGTGAGTTTTAAACTCTTTTCAATCTCTCATAAAAACGTAAAGTAATTTTAGCTGCCATGGGATCATTTTCATTTTTATTTTTATTTCCGATACAAAAATCTGTATAGCTGCATTGTGGGCGCGTGAGGTACGATAGTTTTTGCAGCTCCAGCTTCAGTTGCAGTACTCTGTTCTGTTCAGGAAGTTAACCGTTGAATAAATCCTTCTTCCTAACAGATTTTCTTCTTATCTACTACAAAAATTCTTTTTTTTTTTGTCTAACCTTAGTACATATCTTAAGTGAATCGCCCTATATTAAACAATACAAAAATATATGTAGGTAGGTGTTAAACTTACCGCTAACAGCACCCAGCGGTATAAAATTAAACATAAACACACCTTCTTAAAAATTGCTTTAAAAGCTAACGTAGTTCTTTTTCATGTTTTGATTGTTGGTAGGTACCAACATAATGTCCATACATAATGTATATGTACCTATGTATATCTACTTATTTGTTTCCTTCTTCTAACAAACAAAATCAGCTTCAAAATGTGTAAAGTTATTATAATCGCAAAAAATTATCTTTTAGAATAAAGATACTCGAACAAAAATACGAAAACAACAAAAATTTCATAATCATTCATAAGATCTCAGATAACCGAAAAAACCCTCACACATTTTTTCATCCATAAGAAATATCTCCGCCACACAAAAAAAAATCTGCCTCTACCTACCCACAAATTATATCCTATTTCATACTTTTTGTTCATCGTCGCGAACCCCAGACGGCCTTAAAAAAAACGTAGATATCTACTCAACAACCAGCAAAGCAAGTAAAAAAAAAAAACAAAAAAATAGCACTGCCTCGATCGTTGCTCAAGGGGCAAAACTAACATTGCATAACCAAAACAGAAGCTAAGAAGAATAAAAAAAGACAGTAACGAAATCGAAAGAGAAGAAGAGATAGACATGGGTATTTTCCAACAGAGTCAAAGATACAGAATACTGGGAGAGTGCTTTCATTTTTGTAGTAAAGCTTGCTTTTTTAAAAGCTTTGTAAACTATGGCTTTTTCAATTCCATAGGTCATTTTGCTCCATAGGCGTGAGATATCTGTATATGATTATTTGTGCTTGTATAATCTAAAATTCATTATCATCATGCTTTGTCTTGCGAACAAGCATCACAGTAAATCGTACGCATAAAAATCCACGAATTTGTGGCCACCGTTAAAACATCTTTAGTTCCCGAAAGTCAAGAATCAGTCAAGTCCATTTCTACAGTCAAGTCCTCATATCCAGATACTGGCAGGGCAGATCCTCAAGACACCGGAAAAGTAATCCAGGATTACAAACAGTGAGGTCAAGATTCCTGTCTCGAATCTCTTGTACCTGTAAAACAGCTTCAGAGTAATAAAAATCTCAGAGTCGAAATTGTGATATGCTATTATCACAAATAATCATAAACAGATGTCTCACGCCTATGGAGCAAAATGACCTATGAAATTGCCTTAACTGACATCGTCTTACCAGACAAAGATACAAAATCCAACATCCGGAGAGAACAAAGATACAAAAGCTATAAAAATTTTACGTTTCTCATTCTCATTAAAACAAGTACGTAAGGTACACGTACTCTTTTTCTCTCTTTCTCTCTGTTTCTATTTTTTTTTTTTTCCTGCACTCTATTTCCCTTAGATCTATTTTATTTTTATTTGTTGCGTTCGTGGCCTACCTCAATTCCATGTGTGTTGTTGTTGTATTGCTGTCTGTTGTTGCTGTGAACATTGGCAGGCATCTATTTGGCTGGTGGCTGGTGGCTAGTGGTTGTTTTGTTTTTGTATTTCATTTTTTGGTAGGATCTGCGGGTTTGGATTTCGTAAAGATCTTTTTGTTTTGAATTGGAAAAATGATTTGATGAATGATTTTCTTGTAAGGAAATTTTGAATCGCTTATAACTTTAGTGCTATTGATGGGATCCTGATGGTTAAGCCCTTTAAATAAAGGAAAAATGATAAACAATATTCTGGAAGGTATATTTTATATTAAAATGGATTTGTATGCATACATATAAGCAGTTTATACAATTAGAAAATGAACTAAAGGTGAGGTGGACACAAGATAAATTGTATTTTTTTGTGAGTAGGTATGAAGGAATAGGTAGATAGGTACTAAAGTACATTGTAGGTATTTACCTTTCTACTTATTTTATCTGTAAAGGCTTATACAAAATTTCAATATTTTGATAAGCTAGGGATTTAGGTAGAAACATACTAACATAATGGGTGGTATAGACAAGCAAATTAATGCAACATGACAGTTGGTGGATTTCCTTTTATTAAAATTAAGATATGTACTTAAATAATTCTTATTTAATAAAATGCAACTTTTTTTTTCTTTTTCTTTTAACTCAAGTGGCTAGAACTTAAAGTTTTAATCATGCTGTTGGAAAAAAAATTGAAACGGATGAAATTATTCTTCATTTTTCTAAGCTCAAACTAGACTAGTTAAGTACCTACATATCTATCCAATTCTGAAAAAAAACGAAAATCCTTACAAGTTTTAGAAAATATGTTTAGATATGCATTCAAAAAAGGGTAAAAAAAAAACAAATTTATCCATGGTTTTAATGCAATAAGAAAGCAGTATAAAACGATAGAGAAAGGCTTATTCAAATTTTAATCAACATTTTAGGTATATGTACATACATGTGTATACATACATAAATATTATTATCTTACAACGGCGCGAAGTAGAGATCGCATTGCATTCGCTACGAAAAAAAATCATTTTACTCATAGATTGAAACCTAAATTTACAAAAAAATCAATTTTTTAGTTTTTTAATTTTTTGGAAAATATAAACCTGCATACAAAACTACCTACCTACCGGTTTTTCAGAAATATTTTTTGTCTCAAAAATTATAAGAAAAAGCAGTATTTTTTCGTAATAATTAATGAAAATATAAATTGATATCGATTTAAACGTTTATCTACAGTAAAATAAATTAAGCGATAATAACCCTCAAAATCACCCTTTAAATAGGTATAATTACTAAGGGTTTTCAATCGATTTTCACAGTTGAAGCAGCAGTTCGCATTCCATTTTTATCTGTTGTCTATTTCGAGGAGATATTTTTTTTCTTAACCAATAAAAAAATGTGGAACATATTTTGGGCACAATTTTCGCATCCGACATAAGTTAACTAAATCAAAAAAAACTCTTCGAAAGCTGACTGCTATAAATTATGTTGGTGTTAGTACCTATATGCCAAGGTAAAAATGGTCAAAATCGGCAATTCGACAGATCCAAATCAAAATAAATTGATTTATTTTACCAATGGAAAACTCCATAAGAATCCATCTTCTATAATTTTTGAATTAAATTAAACAAAAATCTGTCAGGCAAGTTAATAATTGACGTTTTGCAAACTCCAAGTTGGGGAAAACAATGTCTCAAATTGATTTGTATTATTTCAATAACACAAATACTACATTGTCTTGTCAACGCAAGAATGTCAAGAAGTCAAAAATACTAAAAAGATAATTTTTGTAGGTATTGATTTGTTATGCTTATACCAAACGAAAATAGTGCTGGTTATTAAAAGCAATATTGTTTATATTATTAAAAAATACCTATACCTATGCATATAATCAAAAACATACATAAAATTTATTTACGAAATATACGGTAATAACCCAAATAAATGTTAATTGTATCAAAAAAAAAGTCAAACACCCTACGTATTTCTAGTAGGTACATCATCTTTTGTTCAAAACCCTTAAAGCTGTGTTATTTAAATCACGAAATACGAAGTTTAGTTAGAATCATTAATGCCATTTCAAGAATAGCTGAAAAAAGATCATTGTGAGGGAGCTTCTAGATGAGCTGAGATGTAAATTGGAATTTCTCCTTTATAGGAAATCACAAAATCGCATTGTGACAAAATTTTAATATTTATGTATGTAGGTACAAACAAATAACAAACATTTTATTAAAAAAAAATTGTGAAACCATTTTCTGGATCTTGAAATTTTGTACTTGTTCTTTTATTCTCTGTTTTAATTATTTAGGCCCTTAATGGGAGTGTCGTTCAACGTTCGATTCGATAAAAGTCGATCGTACCAAATCGTTGGGTGCGTTAAAATTTTTATTTAAAGCTATTTGGATAGCTTTATTTGGTTGTAGGCACTTGTGAAAACACAGCTGATGGCATCTGACACAACAAGAACTTCAAATATCTTCAATTTTTGTTGTCTGAATTTCTACAGAAGTCGTTTATCGATAAACAAACGACACTCGCCATAAGGGCTTTAGTGAAGTTAGTGACAGAAAAAATTAATTAAAGCTTTATTAAACATTTAACATATGTTTTGTTAAAATCTTACAGGAATTTTTTTAATTAATTGGAAAAAATTAGCGGGTACGTCATTTAAAATAAAACAATGACCTTATTAGAATCACCCTAATATTTATAATACATAACATTCCTACATGATTTTTTTAATAAACAATATACTTAAAATAGCTTTTAACAGCCATTAGTCCATACAAATTGGCGTTTCCTCCCGACGATCTCCAAGTCCAAGTGAAATCATCGGGACGAAACGCCAATTTGTATGGACTAAAGGCCGTTAAAAGCTATTTGAATTAATTATTGATTTTGTTTAAATTTTCTATAAGTTTTTCTAGCGAATTGCTTTTACGCCTTACTGGCTGAACAGAATGAAGACGCAGCTGCAACTGGAGCTCCAGCTGGAATAGCTGTCAAAATGTTGAATACACACAAATTCAATCATACGAACATAACACGACGCAGCTGCAGAAGGGACTGCAGACAATTTTGGCAACTTGCAGCTTTTTTGACGTTTCAAAATTGCGCGTAGGTACAATCGAGAACTTACACAGGGATTGAAGTGAGTTTTAAACTCTTTTCAATCTCTCATAAAAACGTGAAGTAATTTTAGCTTCCATGGGATCATTTTCATTTTTGTTTTTATTTTTATTTCCGATACAAAAATCTGTATAGCTGCATTGTGGGCGCGTGAGGTACGATAGTTTTTGCAGCTCCAGCTTCAGTTGCAGTACTCTGTTCTGTTCAGGAAGTTAACCGTTGAATAAATCCTTCTTATCTACTACAAAAATTCTTTTTTTTTTGTCTAACCTTAGTACATATCTTAAGTGAATCGCCCTATATTAAACAATACAAAAATATATGTAGGTAGGTGTTAAACTTATCGCTAACAGCACCCAGCGGTATAAAATTAAACATAAACACACCTTCTTAAAAATTTCTTTAAATGCTAACCACCTAACGTAGTTCTTTTTTATGTTTTGATTGTTGGTAGGTACCAACATAATGTCCATACATAATGTATATGTACCTATGTATATCTACTTATTTGTTTCCTTCTTCTAACAAACAAAATCAGCTTCAAAATGTTTAAAGTTATTATAATCGCAAAAAATTATCTTTTAGAATAAAGATACTCGAACAAAAATACGAAAACAACAAAAATTTCATAATCATTCATAAGATCTCAGATAACCGAAAAAACCCTCACACATTTTTTCATCCATAAGAAATATCTCCGCCACACAAAAAAAAATCTGCCTCTACCTACCCACAAATTATATCCTATTTCATACTTTTTGTTCATCGTCGCGAACCCCAGACGGCCTTAAAAAAAACGTAGATATCTACTCAACAACCAGCAAAGCAAGTAAAAAAAAAAAACAAAAAAATAGCACTGCCTCGATCGTTGCTCAAGGGGCAAAACTAAAATTGCATAACCAAAACAGAAGCTAAGAAGAATAAAAAAAGACAGTAACGAAATCGAAAGAGAAGAAGAGATAGACATGGGTATTTTCCAACAGAGTCAAAGATACAGAATACTGGGAGAGTGCTTTCATTTTTGTAGTAAAGCTTGCTTTTTTAAAAGCTTTGTAAACTATGGCTTTTTCAATTCCATAGGTCATTTTGCTCCATAGGCGTGAGACATCTGTATATGATTATTTGTGCTATTATGGTATTTGTATAAGGGTTTAGTAATTTTGAGTGAAGTTAGACAACTAGGAGTGAAGATTCGAGATATTTAGCCAAAGTTTTGATTAAAGATTTAACTCTTCAAGAGTCGAGTTGAATGTCTGATCGATAGATGTTTTGATCTTGAACGGAATTAAGAGATACATTGAAAGTAAGATTTGCATTTAAAGATAATTTTGAAGAATATTTAAAGTAACGTAATAAAGAAACGAGAAACAAATAGCAAAAAGTAAAGTAAATGTTTATAAGAAAAATAACACATGAGTAAAAATAAAGAATCATTTAAATTTTAAAGTCAAGATAACGAATTGTATCTAAAGTCATAAGAATTTTTGAACAACAACAACAACTTAAAGGTGCTACCACCAATTGTTTACGAATTATTTTATAATTCGTTTTTATTTTTGGCTAGAGATACAGCTCCAATTTTATTTTGAAAAGCTTTCTACTGTTGTTTGAAAACTACAGTAGAGATCCATTGACACGCAAGTTATAAGATTTGTATTAGGGTATAATTATTTAGAGTAGGGAATTTTTTGATAAAACCTGTGAATTCTTCCGCTCCTCTGATCATTAAGAGAAATATAGAATATACATCCTAAAGAACTAAAATCAACCGGTACATCGACGACGGAAACCCAAAATATCAAATAAGAACATATGGTAATTCAATTAACAGCAAGTAACATCATTTAGCTGCGGAGATAATCATCTTTAGATTGAATCCTTATCATACATCGTACAAGTGCACTTCTACATGGAAAGATCCGGTGAGTGTTTTGTTTTGAAAAACTATATTGTTGAAATTATATTGATTTACATTTGAACTATATTTGATCTTGAAAACCAATTTTATTTTTAATGGTACGAAAACCGAGGGTTACGAATATTTTTAATAGTGATAACGAATTTTTAAATTTTGATAATCGACGATCATTTTTTTTTTTATGATTTACTAAAGCAATATTTGGCACACATCTTTTTTTTATGCGGTTTAACGAATACGACACGTTATTGAAAGGTCGATACCTTCAGTCCGTCATAATATTTTTTCTCTGAGAAAACGGATTTAATTTGCAAACACGAATAGGAATTCAATTTTTTTTTTTTGGAAACATAATTAGAATTTAAGATACAACATATAAAAATAAAAATAATTTCGGTAATCTTAAATGAAAGACGAAATTCATTTATGATATTTTTTTGTTGAGTTTAGAATAACAATTTTTGAATTAAGAATATTTTCGAGAGAGCGGAAGTATAGTATTAGATATTTTTGAGTTTATAGATTTCTGATATTTAGTATGAATATAAAGTTAAGTAATTTTAGAGAATGTTTTTGAATGAAGTTTAAGCTATTTGAAAATTTAAACACTTTCGTATTTTGATTAGTTTTGATTTTGAAGAATAATTTTTAGATTTTTCATGAATCAGAGACGTAACTGATCTTGTGAAAATTTACATGATGGCGTTTGAGTAAGTTAAGATTTGTGGGGGTGAGAGAAACTGGAAATGACAATGTAGTTTGGGTAAGCATGTAAGCAGGGTTAAAAGAAGTTTATTTAGAACGTCTCTTCTATAGGAAGTAGATTTTCTCTCAAACTTGTTTTAATCAAAGGAAAATCATTACAGGAATAAGATGATCGGGTATCATCCTATTTTAGGGTAGGGTATAGACGGTTAAGGGAACGAATACATCAAGAATGACCCATAGAGAATCAAGGAAAATAAGGAATGCACTTCTTTATATTATCGTGATGGGTAAAGATAGCGACTCTCAAATAAGGGGTTTTCGAACATCAGAGCAAAATGAAAACCAAAGGTTCATATTAGGAGGTACATCTAGTATAATAGGGTGAGCGAAATTGTGCTCAAGAGCCATGACCATCGGTGTTCCCTCATTAGAAAATCGCGTGAGTTCCGTTCTATTATCCAAAAGAAATAATATTATGGGTGACCGGCACAATCATCCGTTCGTTTTACCTTTAATTTCGGGCCTCAGCACACTGTAAATAACGGGTGATTTTTTAAGAGGTTTAGAACTTTAAAAAAAAAAAAAACACAAAAAATTCGAAAAAATGAATAAAATATTTATTTGAATCGATAGTTTGAACCTTGCAATTTAATGTTTAAAGATAATTTCATGCAAATGTTGACCGCGGCTGCGTCTCAGGTAGCCCATCCGCTGAGTCCAATTTTGGCATACTCTTTCACACATATCGGCCGGTATCTCACGAATGAATGCATGGATGTTGGCTTCCAGTGCGTCAATCGAAGCGGGCTTGTCCCTATAGACATTAGCCTTGACATACCCCCACAAAAAATAATCTAATGGTGTCAAATCGCACGATCTAGGCGGCCAATTGGCCGGCCCGAAACGTGAAATTAACTGTTCACCAAACTCGCCTCGCAATTGCGCCATTGTTTCGCGTGCTGTGTGGCATGTGGCACCGTCTTGTTGAAACCACATATCATGCAAGTCAAGAACTTCCATTTCGGGCAAAAAAAAGTTTGTTATCATCGCTCGGTAGCGTTCACCATTGACAGTAACGCTGTGATTCGCATCATCTTTGAAGAAATAGGCCCGATAATGCCGCCGGCCCATAAACCGCACCAAACAGTGGCTTTTTCGGGATGCATTGGTAGCTGTTGCAATGCTTCTGGCTGATCTTCACTCCAAATGCGGCAATTTTGCTTATTTACGTACCCATTCAACCGAAAATGAGCCTCATCGCTGAACACAAGCAGCGCGCGATGAACATTTCGAACCGAGCACGAATTTTGATAGTAAAATTCAATAATTTGCAAGCGTTGTTCATTTGTAAGACGATCCATGGTTAAATTGCAAACCAAACTGAAGCTGTTTGACAGTGACACAAGGTACTAAACACACGTCAGCTGTCAAAACCAGTGTTGCCAAAACCAAACCAGCTTAAAAATCACCCGTTATAAATGTCTGTAAATAATATAACACCGTCTCACTCCTACTACAAGATCCTTCCCTCATCCGGCGAGCTAAGCAATCGTGCACCCAGCAGGCCCAGTGTGGCTGTAGAGTAGAGACAACCTTGCGAATACTGTGTAGCTGCTTTGACTTCCAATCCAATATATTTTGGAAAGAGATAGAAGTGGTGAAAAGTGCAAGGAAAGATTCCTTAAGACAGAGACTTAAAAGAAGAGTTTACAAGTGAGTTCCTTTTCTGGAGCTGAAGTGGCAAAAGACCGACTTCTTGAAGAATTTTAAAGTACTCTCTTCAATTATGCCTTCCGTCCTTTTGGATGAGTTCGATGTCGGTAGTTCCGAGTTATAATAATCAGTTTGAATCAGAGATTATGAATTATAAAGATTGGAAACCTCGGCTGTCATTCGGGTTTGCCTACAAGCTAAACAATATGGCTGCCCGTGGTGAAGTAAGTAAGTTGCATTAGTATGCGTGTTTTAACTCATACTAGTGCAACTTACTGATTTCCACCACGATATTTTGAAAACTTGATGAATTTCAATGGGCACGTTCAAAAACTAATAAAAATGGCGAAACGAACTATCAATTGTTCACGACACCTAAAATCATTTGGTTTTAAAAATGCATGGAGGATTTTGAACAATTATATTTAAAGGGTAGTAAAATAATAATCAAAAATGCAAATTGACAATAAATCAATACATAATTAACGCACTAGATAAATTTAATCAGTTAGTGAGAGAACAGAATATTGCAAAAAGTCTTCTTTCCATTTGCTGTTGAAAGTGATGCTTTAGGAGTGTTCTTCGCTTTTCTATTTCATTTAGAAATGCTGAACACTGATTTAACAAAAATGTACATAAATATAAAGCCTTTCATCGGATAACTCCTCAAAGTGATTTTAGCCATGGAACATACAATATGTTTGTATATTATTACTATTTCCTTCTCTTACACCCTTTGCATCATCCGATCCGATCTGTCCTAACATTTGTTTCTCTTATTGAATTGTATGTGTATTCTGTATCTACCACTCTTTCTTTGACATTTCGCCAAACATCATCTACTACTTTTTAACTCTGTTTACCCTTACCCCTTTCAACGCACAGATGGCACTATAGTTTTGCACCAGAACTTCATACCCGGTTGACACCGAAAGCGTGGTTTGGGCTTTTACTGCTGTATATGAAGGGTTTATAATACAAATTCTATATACTACTGAAATACATCAGCCAAGTAGAAGAGTTAGCACTATTTGTAGCAAAAAAAGCGTTTCTAGCATTTTTAAAATAAACTCAAAATATTCTAATTCAGCTCATCACAATCTTCGCCACAACATATAATAGCCGTGTTTTTTTTGCAAGTCCATATGGATTTGTCGAAAAAAACGACATCGGGACTAATAGTTTTACACGTAAATACAACAACAACTTAAATCCATATAGACTTAGCTAAGTCCAGATAATTATCGGGACCTACGTACTGTAAGTAAGAAGTTCCTAAGTCCCGATGTCGTTTTTTTCGACAAATCCATATGGACTTGCAAAAAAACACGCCTAATGTATATTTAGTAAGATCTGTGTCGTTATTTAATCATCTGTATTACGATGCTTTGCATCATATTTTTATCTTTTTCGATAATAACTAATTATTTCTGTTTGATGAAATTACCCTAAGGAAGCTGCAGGTGTCAATTTCTTTAAAAAATATTAACTTAAAGCTCACTTGTGAATGGCCAGCTATAGATTTATGAACAATATGGGTGCACCCTTAATTATTCTGCTTGCACCATTGAATCTGTATTTTCCGAACACATCCCGATATCCCACCTATAGTCCGCCATTTTCGTGGTGGAAAGCTGATGAGTTGAAATTTTTTTAAAGATGGCTGCGTTTTTTACACATAAAAAATGGTCGAACTGTCAAAACAGAACAAACCCACCCTGTTTAATTGTTGTTGCAATTCACATCTATTCATCGACACAAAACGAAATTACAAAAACAACAATGTAAACAAATGGGTTTTGGAGGGTGAAACGTACGAAGGTTTCCAATTTTTATAATTCATAATCTCTGGTTTGAATTATAGTAGTAATTGGAAGTTACATAAATCATTTAAGTTATTGTAACCGTTTGGTAGAATGATATAGAAGATTTTAGTTAACTTGACTGTTGAGTCGACGGCTAGGTGTTTAGTAAATGTGATATGCGTGACATCGATGTAACGGGTGATTTTTTAGCTGGTTTGGTTTTGGCAACACTGGTTTTGACAGCTGACGTGTGTTTAGTACCTTGTGTCACTGTCAAACAGCTTCAGTTTGGTTTGCAATTTAACCATGGATCGTCTTACAAATGAACAACGCTTGCAAATTATTGAATTTTACTATCAAAATTCGTGCTCGGTTCGAAATGTTCATCGCGCGCTGCTTGTGTTCAGCGATGAGGCTCATTTTTGGTTGAATGGATACGTAAATAAGCAAAATCGCTGCATTTGGAGTGAAGATCAGCCAGAAGCATTGCAACAGCTACCAATGCATCCCGAAAAAGCCACTGTTTGGTGCGGTTTATGGGCCGGCGGCATTATTGGGCCTATTTCTTCAAAGATGATGCGAATCGCAGCGTTACTATCAATGGTGAACGCTACCGAGCGATGATAACAAACTTTTTTTGCCCGAAATGGAAGTTCTTGACTTGCATGATATGTGGTTTCAACAAGACGGTGCCACATGCCACACAGCACGCGAAACAATGGCGCAATTGCGAGGCGAGTTTGGTGAACAGTTAATTTCACGTTTCGGGCCGGTCAATTGGCCGCCTAGATCGTGCGATTTGACACCATTAGATTATTTTTTGTGGGGGTATGTCAAGGCTAATGTCTATAGGGACAAGCCCGCTTCGATTGACGCACTGGAAGCCAACATCCATGCATTCATTCGTGAGATACCGGCCGATATGTGTGAAAGAGTATGCCAAAATTGGACTCAGCGGATGGGCTACCTGAGACGCAGCCGCGGTCAACATTTGCATGAAATTATCTTTAAACATTAAATTGCAAGGTTCAAACTATCGATTCAAATAATTATTTTATTCATTTTTTCGAATTTTTTGTGTTTTTTTCTAAACCTCTTAAAAAATCACCCATTATATCCAAAATTAAAGGTGAGGAAGTGGAAGTTATGACTTTAGGACGAAATGAAGTTGAAGTTTTTATTTTCTTACTTCTGTAAGGAATCTTGGTGAGATTGATTGCTTGTGTAGTTGTGGTAGTTTTCATCGATACGTTACATATGGAGCCCAACGTGAGGCCTGAACCGTGATGATGGTAAGTTATCCATCGATCTATGTAATATACTTTCCATCATCAATCTTAAAGTTTCAAATGCTGAATCGTAACTATCTGATTATCTATATACAGGGTGTCCGTAAGTCAACGTCAAGCGGGTACTGGGTGATAGGGTAGCTTTTACCTGTACTGGAAAAATAATAAAAAAAAATCTATCTCGCTTGGTTGAGCAATATTTAGAAAAATAATGAAAATCGTCACATTTTTAGGTCTGTGGTCACAATTTTCAAAAATTTTGAGGTGTTTTTATTTTTTACGTAATCATAGTAACCATGCTATTAATTCCAATCAAAAATTCAAAAATAAATATTGTCAGTTTCGTAAGAAAAATAAAGTTCGACTGAGTCATGGTTCAAAAAAATTTTGTAACCTAACTTTGACACTTCATATCTTAAAAAGATGTACTACTGTACCCTCGGCAAGTTGTTTTAAAAGTTGGCCCGTTTTATCAAGATTTTAAAATGGTACAATACTTGCTACTTATTTCACCGTAAAAAATATTATCAACATTTAAAACGTTTTGGAGCATTTAAAATTCTGACTAAAAAATTGGAAATTTACCCAATTGATGTATTCTAGAAAACTTTAATCATAATAATGATTTTATTGATGAATCTGAAGCAAATGCTGAAATTGTCTACCCTCGGCACGAATACAGGCTCTGCACCGCCGCAGAAAAGATCTGTTCACTAGGCCGGGCGCCTTCAAAAAATTTTTGGCGTAGTTCGTGTCTATTTTCAATTGGTTTGAAGTACACTTTTTCTTTTATACAGCCCCAGTAAAAGTAATCGAGAGGGTTTAGATCCGGTGAATGAGGGGGCCACAAAATTGATCCAAGGCGCCCAATCCACCTATCGGGATACTCCATATTCAGGTAATCCCGTACACGATGAGCTTAGTGCGCTGGGCAACCATCTTGTTGAAACCACAGGTCTCGTTAGATGTTGAGTGGTAGACCTTCTAATAAAGTCGGCAAATTATTTTGTAAAAAATGAAGGTAGCTGTCGCCATTTAAAGTTTTTGGCAGCTTAAATGGTGCAATTATTTGTCCATTTAAAATTCCGGTCCACATATTTACTTTAAATTGATATTGAGAGCGGTCTTCACGAATTTAATGCGGATTTTCTTGGTGTCCCTCATGTAAATTATGTAAATTCAAATAACCGTCTTTTTTAAATGTTGATTCGTCAGTCCATAAAATGTGGTTGAGAAATTGCGGGTCTTCACTATTTTTCGCCAACATTGTTCTGCAAAAATCAACTCTAGGACCGTAGTCCCGAGGTAGCAAACTTTGTATACGTTGAACATGGTACGGGTGGTGATTATTTTGTTTTAAAATTCGATGAGAAATGCTTTTTGGTATTCCAGTGGATCTTTCAATCGCACGTACTGAAGCGCTGGGATCACTTACAATTTCATTTAAGACTACTTCTTCGTTGTGTTCTCTAGGTCTCCCGGCGACGGTGCCGGCGGTACGAGTAGTAGACCATCGTCCTTGCGAGTATGAAAGGTGTGCATAGATGAACACACGGTGGTCTGGGTGATGCTCCACATTTGGGTAACTTTCGCGATGCAATCTGGCGGCGGTAGAGGCATTACGACGGCATTCACCATAGATAATATGCATGTTCGCATATTCTTGAGCTGTGTACAAATACGGCATTTCGCGAAAGTTTTTAGTATCTATTATTAGAAAATAACTTACACAATTTTCACTACACCAATCAAATCCAAGGTAACCGAAAAAACAAACGATTACGATAGCGGTAAAACAAAAGCTCAAGAAAAAGAGAAGTTGCGAGTAAAAGAAGGAACGTAGCGTACCATATGTAATGTAGATCTGTCTCCCTCTAATTTACGGCAAACAGTGTTTTATTATTAGTATCCCTGTTTATCATACATATCGGTAAAACCGATGTTTGAGTACAAAAAAAATTCACCACAATCATTTTTACGTGAACAATACGTAAAACTGACTGTACTGAAATGAGGTCCTTTTTGCAAATAAATAATCAATAATATTTCTTATGATGGAATAAGTAGCAAGTGTTGCACCATTTTGTAATCTTGATGAAACGGGCCAACTTTTAAAACAACTTGCTGAGGATACAGTAGTACATTTTTGATGTGTAAACATCTATGCTGGCGGTAGAGTGAAAAAAAACGTGAACGTTCGTGTGCAACGTTACGTTACGAAATCTGATTTGCCCCGCCCAAAACAAATTGATTTTAACGCGACCGACAATTAGATTATACTTTATCGTGACCACTCATTTATATTGTTTTTGCCAACGACGAAAGCAAATTGTTTTTAGCGCGACCGACGATTTTATCATTTAAACACTTATATTTTTATATTTTTTTCTTTAATTTTTAATTATTCCCCGAACAAAATGCACGCGACACTAGTAATTAAAAAGAAAACAAAATCAAAACAAAAATAATAATAATAGTCAGCTGTAGGGATTGACAATTGACTGTAGGTATGGTAGGTCAATGGCTGTAGGTATGGTAGGATATCGGGTGCGTTCAGTGATACAAACCTGAACTAAAATTCTACGTTTACATTATACTGCTTTTAAACGATGCAATTTCTTCTTGCAATTTTTAGGCACGTATGCGAGGGACGTAGGTGGCTAGGATATACAAAATAGCTGAGGTTGAACAAATTGCAGAGTTATCGGCTACTTTTGTACTTGCCCGAAGCTAACATTCATTAAAAATCACAGCGTCCAATTCCATAGGCGATTGATGGTGTCAATCGATTGAAACTGCGATTTTAGTGATTTCCACTGACAACAACTGCAACTAAATATTCTAAAAACTCAAGATATAAAGGGTGATTTTTAAGCTGGTTTGGTTTTGGCAACACTGGTTTTGACAGCTGACGTGTGTTTAGTACCTTGTGTCACTGTCAAAGAGCTTCAGTTTGGTTTGCAATTTAACCATGGATCGTCTTACAAATGAACAACGCTTGCAAATTATTGAATTTTACTATCAAAATTCGTGCTCGGTTCGAAATGTTCATCGCGCGCTGCTTGTGTTCAGCGATGAGGCTCATTTTTGGTTGAATGGATACGTAAATAAGCAAAATTGCCGCATTTGGAGTGAAGATCAGCCAGAAGCATTGCAACAGCTACCAATGCATCCCGAAAAAGCCACTGTTTGGTGCGGTTTATGGGCCGGCGGCATTATTGGGCCTATTTCTTCAAAGATGATGCGAATCGCAGCGTTACTGTCAATGGTGAACGCTACCGAGCGATGATAACAAACTTTTTTTTGCCCGAAATGGAAGTTCTTGACTTGCATGATATGTGGTTTCAACAAGACGGTGCCACATGCCACACAGCACGCGAAACAATGGCGCAATTGCGAGGCGAGTTTGGTGAACAGTTAATTTCACGTTTCGGGCCGGTCAATTGGCCGCCTAGATCGTGCGATTTGACACCATTAGATTATTTTTTGTGGGGGTATGTCAAGGCTAATGTCTATAGGGACAAGTCCGCTTCGATTGACGCACTGGAAGCCAACATCCATGCATTCATTCGTGAGATACCGGCCGATATGTGTGAAAGAGTATGCCAAAATTGGACTCAGCGGATGGGCTACCTGAGACGCAGCCGCGGTCAACATTTGCATGAAATTATCTTTAAACATTAAATTGCAAAGTTCAAACTATCGATTCAAGTAAATATTTCATTCATTTTTTCGATTTTTTTGTGTTTTTTTTTTAAAAAAAGTTCTAAACCTCTTAAAAAATCACCCGTTATAATTCGCCGGCTATCTCAAAATGACATTTATTTGAGGTTCGTTCAGTATAAAATTAAGATTGAACTTTTTGTAAGTTTTACTCGATGGAAAGATGGAGTTTCATAAGGGTTGCAAGTTCGTTGACAGCTCTAACTGGATATTTTAATTCGGCCCCTGTCAGTCAAACAATTAAGTTCCTTTGGAATTTGGGTACGGTGTCATTTAATTGAAACCACGGTTTTAGTGCTCTCCGCTGACAGTTGTTGTTTGTCGATGCTCAGAGAGTGATTACCATAAACAATAACCATGTGTAATGTGAAGTCATCTTAAAGTTGAGAGTGAACTACGAAGCAGGACCTTTCAGTACCGAACCTTCACCGTTCGTTGGACACTTCACCAGCAGCCTTTTAGTGCTTGGAAATTTCGTTACAGCGGTTCCCCCACTGGGTATTTCGCTGCCGTTCTTTTAACACTAAGCTTTTTAAGCACTGCCTACAGATAGGTAATGTAGTGTTAATTAGTCAATATGTTTCTTTTGATAACGTGCAGTAACAAAAATTAGGCACTTGGACAAACGTTGATGTTTACACATATTTAACCGTGAGTCCCGGCACTCACATATTTTTTTTTTTAAGATATGAAGTGTCAAAGTTAGGTTACAAAATTTTTTTGAACCATGACTCAGTCGAACTTTATTTTTCTTACGAAACTGACAATATTTATTTTTGAATTTTTGATTGGAATTTATAGCATGATTACTAAGGATTAATTAAAAAATAACCGCAAAATTTGGAATATTGTTACCACAGTACCTAAAAATGTGACCTAGGGTATCGATTTTCATTATTTTTCTGAATATTGCTATTATTACTTAACCAAACGAGATAGATTTTTGTATTATTTTTCCCAGTACAGGTACAGGCTACCCTATCACCCATTACCCGCTTGACGTTGACTTACGGGACACCCTGTATACATACACAATCATTATTACACAACAACAATATTTTATAAAATAAAGTTCATACTACCTGGAAAATACTTTCAGTACTTACTAAATTCATCCAAGTAATTACTTAAATTCACCCGAAATTGATAGTAAATACTTCTTTTTTAATAAATTCTCCTAAAATATAGTCGACTGCATTGTTGTTTGGATATTTTGTTGCAATATTATTACTTGAATTTAAAAGAAGATTATGATGACGGAACTAATATACCACGACTAAGGATTATACGAATCCAATTATTATAAACTAAACAAAAACGAATTTAATTATTTATTATTAAATTTGTGCAACCGGCACACGCGAAGGTAAAGATCGAATTGACGAACTGTCAAACGATCAACCAAAGACAAGAGATAAGAGAGAAGACACGAATATTGCAACAACACTGCAATAACGATGCAGCCAACCGGCTAGTCAGCTGGGGGTGGGTTCGTCGAATTAAAAAAAATATAATGGGTACACGAAATGTGATCAATTTGAATCGAATTAATTTTGATAATAATTGTTAATGGTAAAAAAAGGAATCGAATTAAAATAAGTAGGTAACTACAGGGGCGTACTTTCGCTACAGGGTGGGCGCCAGGAAACTGTTGAGGGTCGTTTGCCTTAACCGGGAATCTGAAATTCGTCTTCAAAAATATGAAGGAAACGCAAATATTTTTATTCCCAATGGGAAGTTCAAAGAATTTATTTTAAAATATCTGGGAAACCTTGGCTTGCGCCGGGATTAAAACCCAGAATTTTTTCGATAAAAAGGTAAATATAAGAATGAATTATTGTCGAAGAACAATCAAAAAGAAAGAAATGAAACAAAGAAAAATTACAAAGCAAAGACCGTAAGAATGGACCGCTATCACTCGGTCCCGGAATAAAACGGATAAAGAAACCTACGTTAATAATGGGTCACGAGTCTCACAAAATTACTGGGATAAAACGAAAAGAAATCAAGGGCCAACCGAATATTATATTTTGACTCACTTCATAAAACGAATTATTGTAAACACTCTACTTATCTTATCTTTTTTTTTTCCAACTAGTTCCTTTCCTTCCTGCTTCTTTTCTCACGTCTTCATTCGCCCCGTTCTGGCGACTCCAAATCAATACTTCCTCTTTCTCCAAATTAACTCCTTCACCGAAACACTTTCAAAAAATATCCTAAATCCTAAACTCAAAATTACTCAAACTATAATTTATATTTTATTTTCAACTTTTTTTTCTTTTCTTTTAAACTTCTCAAATTTCTAAAAACCTCTATCGGCTTAACTGGTCAACCAAGAAGTGGTTGGTCATGCGTAGCCTATTCGTCTTCCTTGGCCCCTCTCTCATTCACACTCTCAAACAAAAGCTTTCGTGGAACTCGGTTGCGGTACCACTCCGACGTTGAGTTCCATCGAAACTCTCTATCACTCACACATTCAATGGATTCCCCAAGTTGTTGGCGTTCTTCCAAAACTTGACGAATCCTCGGCCGAATTCAGACTTATTCACAATAACTATTTTCGAGAAAAGCAAAAGAATACAAAAAGTTGAAAATATTATTCTGAGCATTTTCTCAGCTACTCTACTCAATATAATTTTTTGAAAATGTTTCGAAGAAGGAGCCTACAATTTAATATCGATTTTCTTAACATATTGAGGAAACGAAGGAGGAAGGCAAATACTCAAATTAACTAATTATCGCGCAATCTACTATTCAGTGGACCTTGTGCAGATTTGGGGAATTGGGGACTAGCGTTTAGCGTTCCATTCTTTTCTGCGGTCGATGTTAGATTAAGATTAAATTTATATTTTAGGATGGGCTTATAGCCATGATTAAAAAAGAAAGTTAACTTTAGGTTGGTTTAATGATATTGTTGTTGTGTTGTTGTTTAGGTAATATCCACTTTAAGTGTACGTGTATGTTTCGTTCTGGCGTCTTCTCTGAATATTGTTATTTGTATTATGAGCTTCCTCGCTCTCTATATAGATGGCGTGCGAGTCTCCAGCCCATCCGCTGGCTCAACACGGTCGAGTCAAGTGTCACCTACTTTGTCATCCTCTCCGAGTCACCCTAAAACTCCCAGATAACGACGACGGACTCAAAATGGGGGTCGAAAAATAGGAATGGTTGGGATGGAGGGGAAAACAGATATCAAGGGTTAGACCATGACCAAACAACATGGTCAGAAGAAGGTTTTAAGAACCAATTAAAGAATGGTTTTGTTGCGGTAAATCTTACCGTAACAATTTAACTTCATTTGACTAAATAATAGTAGACGATACATTACGAGAATTAAAAGCATTTATAGACAGAAATAAATCCAAATTATATATCTATCCAGAAATAGAAATACCTTTAGAAATAAGACAATCAGTAGATTTTAATTCAGTTCAAAATAATGATTTGCTTAACTCACAACAAAGACGAGTCTTAAATACTACTTAACATGAATTCCCGCATATTTTTGCTAAACCCGACGGTCAAATTACTGCTGTAACAAATGTAAGAGCCGAAATTAAAACAAGTATAGATAGTCCCATCTATGCAAAATTGTATCCATACCCAGTATTAATGAGACAAGAAGTAGAAAAAGAAATTAATAAACTACTAAGCGATAATGTAATCAGACCCTCAGTTTCTCCATATAACGCCCCATTTGGATTGTACCCAAAAAACTTAATAAAGATGGCGAAAGAAAATATAGAATGGTAATCGATTACAAAAAATTAAATGCGGTTACAATATCAAATACGTACCCTATACCAGATACAACAACAATTCTAGCAAATCTCGGTGAATAAAATTTCTTCACAACCATAGACTTAACGTCAGGTTTTCACCAAATACCGATGAAGGAAAGTGACGTCGAAAAAACAGCGTTTTCAACCCTTAATGGAAAATACGAATTTCTAAGATTGCCCTTCGGCTTAAAAAATGCCCCGGCAATATTTCAATGTATGATTGACGACATACTGAAAGAATACATAGGCAAGCTATGCTATGTATACATTGACGACATTATAATATTCAGTAAAACTATTGACCAACACCTTTCACATATTCGATTAATTGTAACTAAGCTCAGTAAAGCTAACTTAAATTTTAATTTAGAAAAAAACAGTATTTCTGAAAACTGAAATAGAATACTTAGGTTTCATCATTTCAGGAAAAGGCGTTAAAGCCGATCCTAACAAAATCAAAGCTATCAACGCGTTATCTAGAATGAATATAAGCGAATGTAATCCATCATCAACTTCAATGACACAACATAGCGCAGAAGAAGATAGTACAGACTTAATATTAAGTACAGAAGCCCCAATAAATGTTTTTAAGAACCAAGTTATATTAATAGAAGTAGAAGATAGAACATATGAACTCCCACACCCAGGTTATCATAGGAAAATAATAAGGAAAAATGTTTACACCGCTGGCATTATAAAACAAACATTAAAAAATGAAATGAGACCATAGATGTAATCAATGGGCTTAAAGCACCCGAAAAAATTATACAACTTATACAAGAAGTTTATAAAGAAGATTTTGGAAGAAACTTAAAAATAAGATTCACACAAAAAATCGTAACAGATTTAATCGATGAAGAACAAATTTCCCTAATATGAGCCCTAAAATAAAAGAAATTGTTCAAAATTGCAAAATATGCTAAGAAAATAAGTACGACAGGCATCCAACAAAAATAAGAGTTACAATGCACGCCAATTCCCCAGTACTCAACTGAAATAGCCCTTACCAGTCCAAGTATAACAGATTTTATATCAAACTTAGGGATACAGATTTACTTAACACCTTAAGCAGAAGCGAAGTTAATGGACAGGTGGAAAGAGTCCACTCAACTATCCAAGAAATTATACGATGCATACAAAAGGACAACTTAATGCCAATTAAAGATTTAGCAATGATAGCTTGAATACTGATAGATTGAGTACCGATCTGCATCTCACCGCAACCACACGTGTGGGAGAGAGTTAAATACCCCGCTGCCTATACCCCCAATAAATTTATTATTTACCCAACAATATATCCACCCCGTCTGCCACCATCTCAAAATCAGTTTAAATATCCCTCCCTTTCCGTCGTGGAAAAAAAAAATAAAAAAATAAATATCATCTAACAAAAAAAAAATCAAAACTAAAGTTCGCGTCGCGAAAGAAAATTAAAAAAAAAAAAACAATAGCCCATCCACTAATAAATTACAAAAAAAAGTGCAAGTGCGAGTGCGTGCAAAAATCAACAACAAAAAGTTCACCCACATCGCAGATGATGATGCACAAACCACAAACATCCATAGCACAGCGGTAAATTTTCCTTTTCTTTCCTTCCCACTCCACTCACAGTGCTTGGGCTTCATCGTTATATGCAGTGTATGTATCATCACATACAATGCTTGTAAGCGATTAAGCCACAGCATATTAGATAAGTAGTTGTTATTGATTTTGGGTATCCAGGGGCGGATCAGTACATTTGCTATTAAGGCATAACACTAGTAGTATTTGTACTGTGAATTCAGTTTGGGGCCCAAAGTTGATATCAACTTAGTTAATTGTCTGATTTGGTTTTTTATGTCTGTTTTTTTTCGTAATGGTAGGTGAATTTAGGGTTGACTACAGCAACATTCCATCCATACTGCGAAAAACAGGCCAGCTGTTTTGCACTAAGTGAAACCCAGGTAGGGGAAAATACTGATCACTCGGAATTCAGCCTACATGGTTATAGCTTAGTGCCTGTTGTCGACGAGCCCACTTGGATTCCTGACGTTGCAGGTCAATCCGCCAACACTCTTGACTTGTTCCTTACTTCTGACCCTGATAAATACACTATTAGTGTATTATCGCCTCTAGGCTCATCAGACCATTGTATCATATTTGCTAATTCCTTGTTTCAACAAAACTCAGTTAAAGAAAAAACTCCTAAGAGAACCGTTTGGCAATACGAGAAAGCCAACTGGGACGGTCTCAATGTTTTCTTCAGGAACTTTAACTGGTCACTATGCTTCCTCGATAGTGACGTAGATTCCAGCACAGATATGGTTAAAAACTTAATTCTTTGTGGAATGAGAAATTTTATCCCGAATAGGGTAAAATCTATCAAACCCAAAGAAAACTCATGGTTTGATTCGAGCTGTAAAGAGGTTATTAGGGTCAGAGAAGTAAGCTTCCGTTGTTATAATGCCAACCCTACTGAGGAAAACCGGAAAAAGTTTCAACAAGCTAGAAAGACCTGTAACGTTCACATTCGACGAACCAAATTTTTACATGATCAAAAATTACGGCAAAAAATACTACAATGTCCCAAAGGTAGTAAAAATGTTTTGGTCATTTGTAAAAAACCTACGAAATACCACCTCGACCTCGGTTCCAACGCTCGTCTTCAATGATACTACTTTTTTCAGCTCGCTCGATAAAGACAATTTGCTTGCAGCACAGTTTGCTGTTAATTCGACGCTGCCAGAAGAAGATATGACTCCACCTGTACTTGAGAGCATAAACGATCTTATGGGACAAATCTTCTTTCGCACTCGTGCAGTTGCTAGAGTTCTGAAAGATCTCAACATTCACAAATTCGCTGGCCCGGATAGTATCCCTCCCATTGATCTGAAGAGGTGTTCTTCAACGCTGGCAAAACCACTGCGTAAGCTTTTCCATCTGTCCTACTCTACTGGTCTCTTTCCGAATGGATGGACAACAGCATTTGTCCAGCCTGTCCATAAAAAAAGGCGTGTCTTGTTCCCCCTCTAACTATTGACCAATTGCACTTACGTCCCTTCTTTCCAAGGTCATGGAAACGCTGATTAATCATCAGCTTAAGAAATATCTTGAAGAACGAAAGCTTCTAAATGGCCGGCAGTATGGCTTTCGTAGCAATAGGTCCACTGGTGACAGTGTATATCTCACCGAACAGTGGCACAAATCCTTACATCGTTTTGGCGAAAGTAAGATTATTGCACTTGATATTTCAAAAGCATTTGATAGAGTTTGGCATCAAGCTCTCTTATCGGAAATGCGTGCATTTGGTATCGATGAATCTCTTCTTCGTTGGATTAGAAATTACCTTTCGGACCGATCAATACAAGTTGTATTGGATGGTTTCAAGTCTGACATCTACAAAATAAATGCTCCCCCCAAAGCTCCGTTTGTCTCCGACCCTCTTCCTAATATTCATAAATGATCTGTTATTTGAAACTTCTAATCCATTTAACTGTTTTGCTGACGACAGTACTCTCAGCTTTTCATATTCGTTTCTAGATTCACATCCATGTTCTTCAGATGTGGAACTTCAACGGCAGCGTATGATAAGCTCATTAAATTCTGATCTCGACAGCATTGTCCAATGGGGAATCAAAAACCGTGTAGAATTTAATGCTTCTAAAACTCAATGCTGTCTCCTGTCGGTCAAGCGAAACCCACCCCCAATGCTGCTATCTATGAGTGGCACTTGGATAGAGGAAACCGAACAGCTTTCAGTACTCGGTATGTGTGTCACAGACCACCTTTTGTGGAACGACCACATATTTGACATCGCCAAAAACGCTGCTAAGTGTTGAGGTTTTCTCCGTCGATGCAAGAAATTTTTCTCCCCCTCTGATCTGGCTGTGATCTAAAAAGCCTTTATTCGTCCAAAACTTGAGTACAACTCCCATATTTGGGCAGGTGCCCCAAAAACCGACTTGAGCCTATTGGATAGAATACAAAAGAGAGCTCTAAAAATGATAGGTGAAAGAACTATAACGGAAACATTTACATCTCTTGAGCACAGTCGCAATGTTTCATGTCTGTCATTATTTTACCGCTATTTCTATAAACAGTGTTCTAGTGTAATAGCAAGTTGTATTCCTCCCCTTAAACAATTCAACCGTAATACTCGCGCTTCTAGGAATGCCAATCAGTTTACCCTTGAGCCCAACTTCGGACGTACTGTTAAGTACAGAGATTCTTTCCTTAGTCGCACTACACGAATGTGGAATGCTCTACCCAGCCCAGTTTTCCCCTCCCATTGTGATCTTCAGACATTTAAAACCAATGTGCATCGGTATCTCCTTTCCAATCCCCTCCAATCTACCTAATCGCTCGTGCTGTCTATATCATTTTAAGGGTAGTCACAACCCCTTTAGTGCGCGCCAAATATAAAAAAAAGCAACAGATAGGTACAATAACACAATCTATTCAACGGTAAAAGATATACCAGCTAATATATTTTTTTGGAAGGAAACCATCAAAATCCCTAGAGGAATTAAATAAAGCTCGAGAGGAAACAAATATTAAAACCAAAGATCTTATAGAAAGAATTCAAAAACAAAGGTTAAGTTATGGAAAAATAAATCGTGAAAAAACCCAAGAAGTATAAACCAGGAGATATTTTTTACGTAAAAGCTCTAGGAAGAAAAGGGAAACTAAAACAAAAATACATTAAGGAAATGGTAAAAGATGATCATAGGGTTACAATAACGACAATGACAGGAAGAAAAATCCACAAAACCAACATAAAAATGATTAAATTTATTTCTTTTCAGATTCACAACTATCTACATGGCGCTGCTATCATTTGCAGACATCGAAATCTTCGAATATAGCAATTCGCCAATAATTCCTATTAAAATGGGACAAGGCAAAATTATTGAAGGCATCTTGAAAATAATACACGTAATAAATCTCACAGTTTATATTACGGTCCAGAGATCATCCATTCCAATCGTAATAATTCACTACCGATTAAACAACAAAAAATATATGTATTTGAAAGATAAAATAGAAAAAGAATTAGAGATAGTACTACCTCGTCGCAATAAAAGATCGGATCACCGGATGCAAATGACTTAGATCAACTAATAAATACACAAAACGAATAAATTGAAAATAATAATAAACAATACATTATTAATAGAGACATATTGACAAAGACAAACAAGATTATAGAAAATTACAAAACCATTTTAGCACGATTCAATAAATACCCGAAAAAAAACTTTGCTCAATCAATTTTAAATAAATTACTAATGTTAAAAGAAAAACTAGGAGATATATCAAATGCTAAACATTGGGCCAAAAAAGGCATAATTAACTCCAAGCTTCTCAATAAAGAAGAACTAACACAAATATTAAAAGAAATACGGTAACGATGCAGAAGCACTAGACTACACAACCCCTTCAGTAGCAGTAAAGAACGAAATTGTTCTCTATATTATTTCCTTGCCTATAACTACAGTAGAACTTTAAAACTATTTAAAAATAAGACCCGTTACGATTAACAATAAGCACATTTTGATCCCTTACCAAGACATGTTAGTTAATAGACACGCAGTTTATGCTATCAAAGAAAAATGTTTAAAAATTCAAGAAGTGCTCGTTTGTAAACAAAACGAAATTGAAAAACTATCTGGAAAATCTTGTATTTCTAATTTAATAAATTCAATTGATGCAAATTGTGCTTACATTTATAACACAAAAATAAGCATCGAGCAAGCTACCGAAAATTTAATTTTTATTAATAATTATATTGGAAAATTAAATGACTGTGAAAATAAAGCTAGAACTTTAAATGGTAGTTACATTATCCAAATTTCAAATTGTTCAATTAATCTAGAAAACCAAAAATTCATATAAAAAGAACTCGTGAACTATGTACCATTGCCAACAATGTTGCAAGCTAAATTAAAAGAATCTAATATAGAAATAAACATTGATAAATTAGCATTAGAAAATATGAAACAAATAAGAGAAATAAATACAATCGGTGTACACTCCCTTACAAATAATATTGTACTTTACATTTTAATGATAGTTGCTATAATCAGTATCATTATACCAAAGTGTAAAAACAGGAAAATTAAAATAGTAAATGAAATGCCAGAAAACATAAATATCGAATTGATATCCAAATGGTAATTCACTTGGATCTTCGTTGCTTCATGCTATTAATATACACAACACGAAATATAAACATTCATTTAAACAAAGCAATCGATAATCAGCTAAATTCAATGCAAGCATAAACATTCATTGTCACAAAGAGATCGATGAGATCATTCATAAATGAATATTCATGCTTAAGCATATATTGCTGAATCACACTTTAAATGTATTTCATTATTGTATTTCTTAAGCAAACTCCGGTCGACGATGGTCGAAAATAAAAGTCCGGAAACCTTTTTTAAAAATTAAATTAATTATCTTTTAATTTAACTGTATGTATGTATTTAATTAATTATGTGGATGAAAATCATTTTCGTTACGATTTCAATTATTTAATAAAATAAAAACAGGAGCTAACTACCTATGAACATTTATATTGATTTTCATTTAAATGATAAATTAAATCTGCATTGCTTAGATATACTCGTATAACTTGAGTTCTATACTTATCTGATCTTTAACGTTAAGGTACATTTTTGTAGGTAAGACAATATTTTGTAGGCCAGTATAGGAGGGAAGAGGAGAGGTTGGGTAACCATAGTTTGCAAACGCCGAGGGGTGAAGAAAACTAACTACATATATATTGTAATTTTTAGAAAACCTTTTGATAGGTATAAGTTCACAAATTTTGTGGCGCGACAGATAGAGGAGAACCAAGGCACAGTGACTTCATGGAGAAAAAAGACATGCTCAAAACAAAAGAAAACTGTATAGTATTAAGTGGATTTCTGCATGGTTTTTTGCCAAGCGGACTTCCAGCTTAAATAAGTGAACATATCATTTTAATTCATTGTAGGTGTATGGCAGTTTATTTTTAAAAGAATCCACTTAATTTGATATGAAAATCATTTTCTTTTGAGACTTCTATCAAGTTAGTTTAAGTGAAGTCCGTTTTAATTTCAATTGCATTTCCATAAAAATAATGTGTCCGACATTTTATTACCGCGTGTTTTCCGAATTAATTTTAGTAGGAACTCATTGTTTTGAGACTTCTAGAACGTTAATATTAAGTGAAGCATAAGTTAATGTAATGTTCGTTCCTATGAAAATAATATGTTTGTCATTTTCAGATCAAACTTTTACGGCTTAATTTTACAGAAAATCATTTTCTTTTTGAATTTTTGAAAGGTTAATTTTACATTAAATTTCCATAAAAATGATAAGTTCGAAACTGATTTTTAAGTGCCAAATTTAATGTTTATGGGAATCAGAATGCAAATTTAAATTGATGCATTCGTTTTAAAGAAAATGACCTGTGTTAACTCATGACAAAGAAGTCTCATTTATGTCCTTTTTCTTAGTGTTTAACCATATTAAATTTGAAGTTTAAATGAAATGAAACCTACATTTCCGCCAAAATTTAGGTGCATGAAAATTAAGGTAATCTTAACTCATTAAATTTAAAGTTAAAACACAAAAAGTCGTTAGATATTATACAATACATTGTATATAAGCTGCAAAATTTCAAAAATAACAAGAGTTTTTTTATTAGAATTAACGTTTATTTTATATTTTGTTTAAATAAATTTTTGAGCCAATAACTTTGAGCCTGTTATTTAAAATATAAAATACAAACAATACGTTTACTGTGATTGTCTTGGATTTCTGGTTCATAATTATTGGGAATTTTTACCACGAAAATGGGATATTGAGACAACAAATAATTTTCCATTTTTAATTCTGGAGTTAGACATTCATAGTAGGACGTGCTGTTTTCTGAAGCTTTCCATTTGAGTTTTTATCCTTTTTTCTTTCCATAAAATAGGACTCCTAAAAATTGTTTATGAAATGCTAATATGGTTTTATTTAAATAATAATATCAAAAAAAAACAATACCTTTTTCTCTATTGAAAACTAAATTGAACAATACTCTCCGAAATTCGGTTCATTAGATTGTATAAGTTAATACATTTCTCTTTTTAAACACTCGTCCACTATGCATTGGACCAAGTCCTTCTGACATATATTATTATTACATTCCTTGCAAAAGTCAATTAACATCTGGCTTTTATTGTGCAAAAACTAGTGTTAAATAAAGTACTTCGTACCTATACTATATTTTGTGCTTCACTTTCTGGCATTTTTAAACACTGACTTTTTTAAATATTTAATAATACCAACTTCAACTTAAAAAAACGTTTCGCAAAACAACCGCTACCAATTAAAACTGAACTGTTGAAAGCATGGAGGCACAACAGCATAAAATCAAGCAAGAACGCAAAGAAAACAAAAAGAATCTTTTCAAACTAAGGTGATCATGCTTACAATTGTGAGGCCCTACTTATTTTCAATGAGAAATCTGTTTAATGTGTCTACCGGGCACAATTAAACCCATCAGCAAAAGTTTCGTATTTAAGATAATGTTCAACTTAATTTAAAATGATTCTCTTCTTTTAATTGTGTTTTTTTTTTTTGCCAGAATGTTCTTGCTTGGTAAACATATTGAACGGATTTTCCATTAAAAGGGAGATGGAACTTTCTATTTTAAAGAGACGTTCAGCTTAATTTGAAATGATTCTCTTTTTTAAGAAAATCTTCTTATTTTTATTAGTCAGCACGTATAGTTATTGAGAAAACAGATCATTTTAAACAGATAAAATAAGACTATTTTAAACAGAAAATTCTCATAAAAATGAAATGAAGTAAATTTCGAATCCAACAGAATTTAAAAGGAATCCATTTCATTTTATTTGAAATCTTGATATTTTAAGTAGATTGGTTTTAAGATGAGCATCATCTTATTTAAATATGGCCGATTTTTCTCCGTGTTGCAACTATGTATGTATATAGGAAAAGGAAAGGAAAAACCGTGCAATTTACTGCCAAAAAACTTTTCCATATCATTGATAAATAAGAAGGTACTTAACTGATCTTCAAGTTCAAGGCCTCAAAACACAACAATGGTCAAATAATTCAATATAAAGAAAATATTAACGGTATTTTTGAAAATGATTATAATAAAACAACTAGAAAAGCTAAAAACAGTAATAGAACCACTGCTGAGTGCAATTATTAATAGTCTAAATGCAATGACACGTTTTCAGTTTGCATGCTAAATACATTTTAAAGAAAAAAGAAACGAAATCTTATTTTTACAGAAAATGACATACTAACCAAACCCTAAAAAATCCTGACTTTAGAAAAAATTATATTGGAGATATCTTCAAAAATAAATGCAGAGATTGATGAGGAGATATACCTTCACATGTGGAGTTGGACGTGGGGCAACGTGACCTAAAATGGCCGCCTTACGGGTTCAAAGGATTTTAACCCCTCTGATGGTCCTCTGTACCCGCTAAGGGTATTATGTTCATTCGCTAAGCAGGCTCCTATGTCGTCAGTTTTTTGGTCAGCAGTAGTTCTTTTACACCGTCATACTTAAAATAGATTACATATACCCACAAATGTCTAACTGTAACATTTAAAGTCGAAGTTACCCGGCATACTGTGATTCAACAACACTTTCACACTATTAGTCTAAGAGCTGACAGCATATTTTTGTTTTTTGGAAATATAACCAAAAAGTGAGTACGAGGGTTTGTAGGTGTATGCTTCGTGATATCGAAAACAAAAGTCTGGCAGGTTTTTTTGGCGCCGGTGGTGGGTGTGAGGGTTTGAAAACGGCGATTTTTACAAAAAAAAACCTACCAGACTTTTGTTTTCGATATCAGGACGCATACACCTACAAACCCTATTACTCAATTTTTGGTTTTATTTCCAAACCAAAAATATGCTGTCAGCTCTTAGACTACATTGGTTCCAGTGAGTTTCTTAAATAAATATAATATGAACTATAAGTGGATTAAAGCTAAATAAAACATGTAATTTACTTAATGCAAGGTGAATCGAAAAAGATTCGTCAAAAATAGTTTGTTGACGTAAGACAGGTAAAATATTATATTGAAGAATGCGATTTTTTCCGTTTGGACGAAAAAATGCGTGTAAAATTAAAAGTATTTTTCAAAAAAGGTTTTTAGTTGTTAAAGTTTTATTTTCAAAAATTTTTTTGGTATAGGTTTAGAGAAAATAAATGTTTAATTTACACTACAAACAAAAATTCTATTTCTGTCAATTTTTCAAAATATTCTCGAAATGCTACAATGGTTTTATCAATTCCCAATGTCTAATTGCAAGGCAAACTGAAATTTTGTTTATTATCTTATTACTTTAAACGAGCTATTGTTGTATATATATGTATATAGTTACATACATATGTCACAGACATCACCCTTGACCATACCCCATACCATATTACCACTTAACGTGATGGACGGATATAGGCGCCGGCCGTCTTAAGTAAACATTTGTTTCCATCAACATACCGTTGACCATTCTCAATAACAAGAGCAGTTGAAAACATAAACAATTGTTTCCTGCCATAAACATAAGTTATGCTTTATTGCAGAAATCAATACCATCGATTCGTCGCCAAGATTCTTGTGGGATCTTGCATTGATTTCCATTATTATGAAAGCTCCTTCGGTTCATGGTAGCTCTTCGTATAGCCTAAGATTTCCCCCCACCAGTAGTAAGAAATATGAACCTTAAATAATAATATAAGTTATCGGTACGTGTTCTTAAATGTCCTCTACTTTATAAGTTACCTTTTTGTCTTTCAATAAAATAATATTAATCAAAAAATAATTGTGATCGTGTTTATTTTTACGGAAAGAAAACTCCCAGTTGTCGGGAGTATAAAATGTCTTTTTTCCCTAATCGTGGGACGACAGACAAAACTGGCGCAGTCGGAAACGGGCTCTTTATAGCACGACGTGTGAAGAAAAAGTTTATAAAAGCTAGACTCTCGTTATAAAAAAAAAAATAGAAAAGAAAAATAAGTGACAGAAATAATAATAAGAAACAAAAATACAAGTTATAATAATAACAATAGCATAACAAAAAGAAAAGTTATAAAGTGAACAAAAAAAGTAATAAAAGCAAAAGATAAGCCAAAACTGGCGCATCATGACGTGTGAATAACAAAAATAATTATCAAAAAATAAGCCATTATTAACATTAATAGTAAGAAGAAAAAAAATTATTTAAGGAAAAAATAAGCAGCAGAAAAAAAAATTAATAAATAAAAATAAAAGTTTTAACAATAACAATATAATAACAAAAAAGGTTATAAAGTGAATAAAAACAAATATAGAAAATTTTCTATTTATAAAGACACAAAAAAAAGAAGAAGAAAAATAATTATTGGCAAGCAATAAATGGAATAAAAAAAAAAACGAACAAATATCAAAATAAAACAATAAAAAAAGAAAATAACTATTAAACAACCAAAAAGTGTTGCAACTATAATTCAACTGTAAAATCAACTGTAATTCAACTGTAAAATCAGTAAAATCCACTATAATTCAACTGAAAAATCAACTACAATTCAATTATAAAATCAACTGTAACTCAACTATAAAATCAACTGTAATTTAATTTTAATATCAACTGTAACTCAACTTTAAAACCAGTATCAACTTTAATACGACAAAGAAATAAAGTTAATCAAATGTAAGTAAGTTAAGAAAAAGAAAAAAAATTTCATTGCTTAAAAAAAAAAATTTGCATAGCATTATTTTCACACATACCAACCCTCTTTATATAAAAATAATTTTTGTGTGTCAAGATGAATTTTTTAAAGACCCCCGATCTATTAAAAAGTTTGCCAGAATTTACTGGAAAGTCTAACGAATTAGACAATTTTATATAATCCGTAGATCTAGTGTGGAATGCACTAGTTACAGTGGAAAATGCTCCATTACAAATATGGGCCCAAATATTAAAAAACAAAATAAAAGATAAAGCCTCGGATAGGCTTAGACTCTACAGAAATCCAGATACCTGGGAAGGTATCAAAGAGATTTTATAAAGGCACTTCCATGATCATAGAGATGAAAGAACTCTATACAATCAATTAAGTTTAATAAGGCAAACAAGTAGTTTTTCCAAATATTATGATGATATCTTAGAAATCATCACTGCCCTTAACGCGCGAGTAAGACAAAATGTAGAAATATCAGAGAAGGTTTGGAAACCTTCGTAAAAGGACAATCGGTATGACCAGAGATCCAGATACACTGGAGGAAGCGTACGAAATAACGCTTAGTTTAGCGGAAGCTAGTAGATCTGCCAATTCGCAGAATAGTAGTAATTATAATAGAAATAATAATTATAAAAATTTAAATAATAATTATCAGCAGAAAAATTTTAATAATAATAATCAAAATAGAAATAACAATAACTATAATAATTAATATGAACAAAAATAATAATTATAACAAAGTTAACACGAAGCATTTTCTGCGACTCCAACTTTAACTGATGACGACGCATTATAGTGTGCAAGGTAAATGCACTTGAACTTGCGAAGGCCAACAGGGAATATGATCCCCATCCACGATTCCCATAGTCAGGAAATGCTGACTACACAATTGCCCTTGCACGAGCATTTGGTTATTGCTAATTATACTTTTGAAACTAATTTGATTTTAGTCTTAAGCTAGACGTAGAAGCGAGACGATTAAAAACTAATTAAATCCAGAAAACGTTGCGTTTTATTTGATCGTGTTGTAAGTCGAACAGTTGGGCCAACCTATGGTTGGCGTTCGCGATTTTTTTTAAGATCCCTTTCGCGAGGATCATTAACTGGCGCCCGAACAGGGACCGGTGTCGAATTCGTGTCCTTTTCGCCTAGGGATCTTTGTCAAGGCCAATACGCTCCTTCTGAGTGAATGCCACTGTACCCATGAGAACACAGTAGACCATTTTGACCACCTTGAGTACAAAACTAGTAGTTAGACTAAACGGGATAATCAAAATAGAAATAACAATAACTATAATAATTAATATGAACAAAAATAATAATTATAACAAAGTTTACACGAAGCATTTTCTGCGACTCCAACTTTAACTGATGACGACGCATTATAGTGTGCAAGGTAAATGCACTTGAACTTGCGAAGGCCAACAGGGAATATGATCCCCATCCACGATTCCCATAGTCAGGAAATGCTGACTACACAATTGCCCTTGCACGAGCATTTGGTTATTGCTAATTATACTTTTGAAACTAATTTGATTTTAGTCTTAAGCTAGACGTAGAAGCGAGACGATTAAAAACTAATTAAATCCAGAAAACGTTGCGTTTTATTTGATCGTGTTGTAAGTCGAACAGTTGGGCCAACCTATGGTTGGCGTTCGCGATTTTTTTTAAGATCCCTTTCGCGAGGATCATTAACTGGCGCCCGAACAGGGACCGGTGTCGAATTCGTGTCCTTTTCGCCTAGGGATCTGTGCCAAGGCCAATACGCTCCTTCTGAGTGAATGTCACTGTACCCATGAGAACACAGTAGACCATTTTGACCACCTTGAGTACAAAACTAGTAGTTAGACTAAACGGGATAAACTTCCATTAATAGGTCTATTAAGTTAGACTAAACGGGATAAACTTCCATTAATAGGTTTATTAAGTTAGACTAAACGGAGTAACACGGCAACCCCGAGAACACCGGCTCACCTACGCGAATATTTCTAATTTAAATAATTTAATATTTTCAGACACCCGCGCGACTAAAAAGAAGAAAAAAAAAACTTAAAAATCTGCCGAGAATTGACTCTAACTTTATTAAGTTCATTATAATCAGCTTAGCTGTAAAAATTATAAAAGAAAAATTTGTGAAAAGAAATAAAATTTCTAAAATCAAAAAGTGCAGGTGCTTGTGCATCTAAAAAAAAGGCAAGGCTTATTTGAAAGTAAGAAAAAATTTTGTATACTAAGAAAGCGCAGGTGCTAGTGCATAAAAAATAAAAAGAGGCAAAGGCCGACTGTAAATAAAAAAAGACATACAAATTTTATATCTAAAAGTGCACCACACCGGCCCATACGAAGTTGTCTAAAAAATAAGGACAAGGCCTTCATATCCATAAGATAAAACTACTGGTGAGTACCATAAAATGGAAAAACTAACTGAGTCAGTGACACAACTTACAGGGGCCGTTAACAATATTTTGGGCCAGTTGAGGGAACTGGACACGCGCATAGGGAATATTGAAAGGAAATCCGTTACCACTAAAGAAAATCTATTAAGGGATTGGGAATTGCGTTTGGCGCGGATAGAAAATAGACAATCCCATTCTTCGAGTAACGAATCGATCGAGAACTCATCTATTGTAGAGCTCTGCCCTCCGCAAAACGAGGCAGAACTAAAGGAAATCGCCCGTCTGCCTGATAGTGTGAAAAACTACAGGTATTTGATGGAAATCCAACCCAGTATGTGTCTTGGGTTCATGCAGTCGAAACTGTCCTTAAGGACTTTAAGATTGTAAATGGTAAGCCGATCTATCGGGCGATATTGCAGCATGTGCGTGGAAAAATGCGAGGATCTGCCGATGCTGTCCTAGTATCGTACAATATATTTGGTAGTGATTGGTCCCAAATTAAGCAATGCCTCTCTCTGCATTATGCAGACAAGAGAGATATGCGCACTTTGGAACACCAACTAAACCAACATAGCCAGAGGGGTAGTAAGATAGATGAGTTTTACGCGGCGGTAAACCACCAGTTGTCTTTAATGATAAACAAGATCAAAACGGAATCTTATAGCGAGGAAACCGTAAAAGCACTGGTCGATTCGTATAGGAATAGGGCTCCAGATGTTTTTGTTAGGGGCCTAAACGGTGATATTTCTAGGATGCTTATGGTACAGCGACCAAAAACTCTACCGGAAGCTTACTGTGCATGTCTCGAAATGCAGAATCTAAATTTTAGGAATAGTCAACAACCATTTGTCAACAGTACCAAATTTAATAACTTCTCCTATTAACCAAACTTTTAGAATATGGACGCACGACCATCTCTGCCGCCCAGAAAGCCATTTTACCAATATTCGAAACCATCTTGGGAAGCACCTTCACGGGAAAACGGTGCCACTCCCAAGCCTGGACCGAAGCCAATCGTGAGATCAGGCGGTGACCGGACGATTCAATCTCGACAAGTTAACTATATGAATCGTCCGAGCCCGTTCAAACGTAGGGCAAGGTCAGATAACTTTAATACTAACAAACATCAAAGATTATACCATGAAGAGGTTGAGCCACAATACGATGCGTGGGAAGAAAGTTATCTTGATGTCGCTGAGGATGCTGTATGCGTACCATATATAGAATATGTTACGGGGGATGGGTCGGTCTTGAAGTTTCTTGTCGATACAGGAGCGAACAAGAACTTTGTTAGTCCAAAGATTGGACAACAGACCACGCGCATAAAAAACCCCTTCACAGTACGATCAGCCGGTGGGGAAATCAATATTTCGGAATCTGTCGAGGGACGTTTTTTTAAGAAACTTGGCATCGGAACATTATTGAAATTCTATGTGCTGCCAGGCCTTACGTCTTTTGATGGTATTATTGGAGATGACACCCTGAAAGAACTTAAGGCTATTATTGATATGAGCACTAATGTCCTTAGGTTGAAAAATATCGAGATTTCGTTAAAAGAAAAAATCTCTAAGGAAGTTAACTTTGCTTTAGATGCCCTACTTCCCAAAGATATTAAATAAAAACTAAATATACCAATAACGAAATATAAATACCTTTTTGAACCGATTGACGCAAGGAGGACCGTCGAAACCTCGGTTCTCGCAGAAATAAAGACTAGCACGAATGACCCCATATACACTAAAAGCTATCCTTATCCTGCCTGTCTCAGAGATGAGGTTGAAAAGGAAATAGCCAAATTATTAGAGGAAGGAACTATTAGACAGAAGCCCATACAATTCGCCTATCTGGGCTTTGCCTAAAAAGCCTAAAGCCGATGATGAGAAGCAATATCGAATGGTAGTTGATTATAAGAGGCTCAACAGTGTCACCATTGGGGATACCTACCCTATTCCCGACATTAATTCCACGTTAGCTAGTCTTGGGGAAGCCAAGTACTTCACGACACTTGATTTGACTTCCGGCTTTCATCAAATATCGATGAAACCGTCTGACATCCATAAAACCGCGTTTTCTACCATGAACGGGAAATTCGAATTTTTGACACTACCATTTGGACTCAAGAATGCCCCTGGGATTTTTCAGAGAATGATCGACGATGTTCTGAAACCGTTTATTGGAAAGACCTGTTATGTCTATATAGATGACATAATTGTCTTTAGCAAAGGAGTGGCCGATCATCTTAAGAACTTAGATGCGGTACTAGCTCGGCTCGGTGAGGCAGGTTTAAGAGTCAATCTCGAAAAAACCCACTTCATGCAACACCAGGTGGAAGTCCTAGGGTATGTCGTCTCACCTGAAGGTATCAAACCTGATTCAAAGAAAGTTATAGCTATTCAGAACATTGAACCACCGGAAAATCTTAAGGAACTCAAATCGTTCCTTGGTCTCACATCCTATTACAGAAAATTCATCCGCGATTACGCAAAAATCGCCAAACCTCTGACAAACCTCACGAGGGGAGAAAATGCGCAAGTCAAAGCGAATCAATCTCGGCGAATTCCCATCGAATTGTCTGGAGACGCCCTCAAAGCCTTCAACGACTTGAAAACTCTCGTGACGTCCTCAGAAATGTTGGTTTTCCCTGATTTTCAAAAACCATTTACCCTAACGACTGATGCGTCAGACTATGCGATTGGTGCCGTTCTGTCCCAGGATGTAAATGGAAAGGATAGACCAATTGCTTTTGTTTCAAGATCCTTAAATAATAGTGAAGAAAGTTATGCTACGAACGAAAAGGAAATGCTGGCCATCGTCTGGTCCCTTGATAACCTTAGATCATATTTGTATGGGGCTAAAAAAATTCGTATTCTGACCGACCATCAGCCTCTTACCTTTTCATTAGGCAATAGAAACTACAACGCCAAATTAAAAAGGTGGAAAGCCAGAATCGAGGAGTATAACTACGAATTGGTTTACAAACCCGGTAAATCAAATTACGTTTCTGATGCTCTTTCGAGACTTAGAACCCAAGTTAATCACTTACAAGATTCGGTCAATGAATCTAAGCCGAGTGATAAAATACGGGATGAACAGCCTGAGTATCGTCTGGCTAATGATAGTTCAACGACAGAAACTGCACCCTCTGAATACGGGTCTACGACAGAAACCGAAAAATCGGAAAACGGCTTCACAACCGAAACAGCCCATAGTGCCGAACAAGATGCCTCAGACCTCATTCCTCATGTTCTAGCACCAATAAATGTTTTCCGCAACTAGATTTGCTTCAAGGCAGGGAAAGGCTTGGAAATTCGTGAGGAACCACATCCAGGGTACCAGCGGCATTATGTCGCAATTGAAGAACCCAACAAGGAAGTTCTCACGGAATTACTTTAAAAAAAAACTAAACCCTAATGTAGTAAATGGTATTAAAATGCTAGAATGTTGCTTAGGCATGCTCCAGGAGGTTTTTATTGAGCACTTCGCGAAATATAAAATACAGATCACCCAAAGGATGGTTGAAGATGTTCTGAATGAAGACCGAAAATGTGTACTCATTTTGAACGAGCACAGGAGAGCCCACAGGAATGCTCGCGAGAACAAAGAGCAATTGCTGGAGAGATATTATTTTCCTCGCATGAATAGCCTAATTACGAAATACGTTAGGGCTTGTGAAATCTGTAATACTAATAAACATGACAGACATCCTATTCGCCCTGATTTCCAACCTACTCCTATCCCTAACTATCCATGTGAGATCCTTCATCTAGACATAATTGAAGTACAGAACGAAAAGTTCAAAAATTGTGTCGACAAGTTTTCTAAATTTGGAAAACTCTTCCATATTTAAAACAGATCGGTCTTACACCTAAGAGACAAGATAATTAAAGTTCTTCATTATTTTACCGTCCCCAAAATCCTTGTGACTGACAATGAATGTAGCTTCGTGAGTCCTATAATTGCAAACCTCATTGAATTATTAGGGGTAAAAATGTATCGAACACCTATAAATCGACCTGAGGTTAATGGGCAGGTTGAAAGATTTCATTCAACAATCCTTGAAATCTTCCGTTGCCTCAAAGTAGAGTATAGAGATTTGCGATTAAAAGAACTACTAAACATTGCAGTCGACAGGTATAATAACAGTATCCACTCGGTTACGAAACTCAAACTTTCAGACGTATTCTTCGACAGATCTCCGAGAATTAATTACCAAAACCTTACAGACTTTAGGAGGAAAATAAACCATGATTTGAAAGCTGAAATCAAGAGAAGGCAACGACAAACGAACCTTTACCGGAACAAACACAGAACCTCTCCTAAAAAATAGTTATAAGAAAGGCGATGTCGTATACACGGCATCTAGAGGTATCAAAGCAAAAAATAAGCCTCTTTTCCAAAAAGGTATAGTGGCTAAGAACAATCGTGTAACGGTCACGACCAATACGGGCAGAAAAATTCATAAGACCCACATACAAAATTTAAACCAAGGTCCGAATGCTAAGGCTCCTCGATAGTATAGTGGTCAGTACACGTGTTTTTTATGCGGGAGACTGGGGTTCAATTCCCCATCGGAGAGCTAAATAAAAAAAGAAAAAAAGGGCAATGGCACCTAGCATGCACAATAGTAACAATAGTAAAATTTTTTTCTTTTGCACAAAGCACAAGGCACCAAGCACAATAAAAACCAACAGTTTGAAGACTGTTATTAATTGAATACCTAATTTGATTTAATTAATTTAATTTAAAATTTCGTTTTTACTTGAAACGATGTGAAATTAAAACTAATAAGATCATAATAAGAATGTAAAAATCAAAGGAATTTTTTCGGTCGTATGTGACCTTACTTTAATGTTTTAACTTACTTTTGTTTTACCAGATTATCCTATCTCAAAATTCTTGTATTAATAATTATTCCTAGATTAAATTTATAATAACTAATATTAATTAATATTGTATAAATTAAATCGTTAGAATGTGAAAATTAAATAATAATTTTAATTCTGTACTTGAAACATTTATATATCTTTTAATCACTCTAATATATCATATACAGTTTCTTAATAATTACGGCCGTGCAAGGGTTCAGCATATTCGAATATAAGTCTCCAATGGTAACGATTAAGGAAGGACAAGGCTGGATCATCGATGGGCACTTCAAACTGGTTCACATCATCCGCTTGGACAAATTCGAGGAACTGCTGAATAAAATGACAGAAATTGTTGAAGTAGAAATCACGCAGTTTGAGACAAAAATTGTCGCACGTCATCACCTCACTCAACTTCATGAACGTCTCTATTCGCTGAAAGGAAAAGCTCATAGGAAACAAAGATCTATCAACTGGATTGGATCCGCATGGAAGTGGCTAGCCGGCAATCCCGACGCAGCAGACTGGGACAAAGTACTCAAAAATGAGGAGGATATAATTGCCAATAACAACCAACAGTATGAGATAAATGAGAGAGTCCTAAAGATAACAGAGGACATCACAGAGAAAATAAAGCACTACAAATCAAGTGGCTTCATCTAACAGAGCCATGCATGAGCAGAGTATAATAGACGAACTCCTGGTGATCAAAGAAGAAGTCAACGAAATCGTTCGTGCCTGCCAAATGGCAAGAAGTGGAATAGTCAATACTAATCTCCTGGACCAAGAAGAAATAAACAGGGTCATCAGCGAAGTCGAAACCTTACCGTATGCAAATGTGGTAGAAGCTTTACAATTCGGCAAGCCGTCGGTTTTCACTAACAATACTATGTTGCTGTATGTCCTTTCAATGCCTAAGGTTAGTGGAACTGAATACAATCTGTTATTGATCAGAGCATCAATTATTGAAGAGAAGCAAGTGGACCTACCTTTTGCCAACATTTTGGCGAACCACGAGGAAACCTACGGAGTAACATCCAACTGCCTAAATATTGGCAATGTGACAGTCTGTGACGAAAGCTCCCTAGAAAAACTTCACGAAGATGGCTGCATTGTTCGATTATTAAAAGGAGGACATGCTACTTGTATAATACGTTCTAACACTGCAATGATAGTGGAATTAATCAAGGAAGACACCATATTCGTGACAAACTTCAATGGAGAGTTAATCAGCAAAGGTATCTACTTCAACTTTACAATGAATCGATTCAGCTCAATAACAGGACACTTACAAGTCTAACAACAACTTCGCTTCAAGCATTACCTCCAGTTCTAACAAATACCAGCGCAACCGAACATAGAATCGACATCGAATATCTCCACAACATGAGCATGAATAACATCAAAATCCTGAGCGGTCTATCGAGTAAATTGAATGCATATACGGCTACCGATGTGACAATCCTTTTATTATTTGCGGCCGTAGTCCTGATGATATGGTGCAAAATACACAGGAAGGTTGACTTACCTAAGATACAAATACTTCCACCGACGACATCATCACCTAGCATCTCATCTTAAAGTGTTGATCTACGGGACGTAGATTTTTGAGGAGAAGGTAGTTAACACGAAGCATTTCCTGCGACTCCAACTTTAACTGATGACGACGCATTATAGTGTGCAAGGTGAATGCACTTGAACTTGCGAAGGCCAACAGGGAATATGATCCCCATCCACGATTCCCATAGTCAGGAAATGCTGACTACACAATTGCCCTTGCACGAGCATTTGGTTATTGCTAATTATATTTTTGAAACTAATTTGATTTTAGTCTTAAGCTAGACGTAGAAGCGAGACGATTAAAAACTAATTAAATCCAGAAAACGTTGCGTTTTATTTGATCGTGTTGTAAGTCGAACAGTTGGGCCAACCTATGGTTGGCGTTCGCGATTTTTTTTAAGATCCCTCTCGCGAGGATCATTAACTACAATAATCCAAATAGAAATACTAACTTAAATAATTATAATAATAATAATAACCGAAATAATAATTTCAACAATCATAATAATAATTTTAATAACAGAAACAATTTCGACTATAATTCCTTTAGGTATAGGAATAATTCGGGACAATATACTCAGTAAAGACATGCCAACAGAGTAGTTCCAATGGAAGTAGATCCAAATCCTTCCACTATTCAAAGAGGTATGAATAGAAATAATAACTAAATATAAAGACTATAAACCAAATGAAATTTATAGTTAGGAAAATTTTCGGCCAGAAGCCTCGGTCTAAACACACTTGCATATGTTGAAGTAAAAATGAATGAAAACAAGAATTTAGAAATGTTAATAGATACTAGATCTTCAAGTTCAACACTTAGTCCAGAAGGTATAAATAAGAGATATATAATAGATATAGAACCTAGAGTAGCGAAATCTTTTAGTGGTAAGACAACGATTAAACAAAAAGTTGAAATGACTTTATTTGGAGAGTTTGGGCTAGATTACCCTAGAGTAACATATTATTTGAATAAATTTCACGACTATTTTGATGGAATAATAGGAAACGACATATTAAGTAAACAAAAAATTTGTGTAGATTATGAAACAAGAGAACTTATTAAAGGAGAAAAAAAAATAAAATTACAATTTAAACCGATAGCAAAGACGTACGAGTACGAGCTAGAGCCAAGAGAAATTATTTGCACAGAAGTCCCCGTAGATATAAAACGTAGTGATATAAAAATATTAGAACGAAACTTAGGTAATGTTAAAGTCTTAGACAACGTATACTATTCTAAGAAATGGTTGGCAATGTTAACGTTGAGAAACAAAACAAACCGCCCTCTAACTTTTAGAGTTCGACAGCCATTAAAAGCCAAACGGCTTAACGATCTAGAGAGCAATTTCTGCCTAGCAGCTGAAAACACACTGGATGTCAACTAAGCGGTTGACCAGTTTCCTAATATAAAAGCAAATAAAGATAACAAGGAAGGAGGTAAGATAGATAATACCAAAAAGGTAGGCAAATAGCCAGTTAAAAATAAAAATAATAATTAAGGTAAAAATTCATTTGTCAAAAATGAACACCTAAATCAAAAATAAAAAGTGGTTCAAAACCCATATGGTTTAATAAAAGAATAATTAATCTGAATAATAAAAAAAATAAGGTTTATAAGCAGTTTCGCAGATCTAACAATGATCAAAGCCTGTACAAACAATATCGAATATTGCAAAAAAATTTTGATATTTTGAATAAATTTCTTTATAATCAGTATTTATTATCAGTTGAATGTGATTTGAAATCCAATAGTAAAAGTTTTTGGAAATTCATAAATGCTTAAAAGAAATCAAATGGCATTCCTAATCTAATGCGTCACAATGGAACATCATCTTCTGATCTTACAGCTGTTTGCAACTTTTTTGCTGAACATTTTCAGTCCGTTTACTTAGATACGTCTCCGAATATATTGCTAGGTAATCTACCAACTGATTCAAATAGTAACATCAACATTGGTATCATAAACATTTCTACTTCTGAAATTGAACAGGTTCTTACTATGATAAAGGTTGACACGCGTCCTGATATGGATGGAATTGCTCCTATCGTTTTACAAAGGTGTGCAAAAGTTTTTGCAATACCATTGAATATTATTTTTAATCGTTCACTTAAAAGTGGTGAGTTTCTAAATAAATGGAAGTCTTCCATAATTACACCAATTTATAAATCAGGTAGTAGACAAGAAGTTTCGAACTACCGCCTTATTTGTAAGATTTCAACTATTCCAAAAATTTTTGAAAAGCTAATTTACAAAAAACTATCTTCAATTCTTAAATGCATTATATCCCCATATCAACATGGATTCGTCGCTGGTAAATCTACCAGCACAAATCTTACAATTTTTTCAAATTACGTGTTAAATGGTCTTGAAAAAGGGTATCAATGTGATACTGTGTATACTGACTTTTCTAAAGCCTTCGATCAAGTTAATCACGACATGTTGCTTAAAAAGTTAAATAAAATAGGCTTTCACTCTAACTTTTTAAAATGGATAAATACATACTTAAAGGGGCGTATTCAGTATGTTAGGATTAATAATATTCTCTCTTCACCTATCAATGTTAGCTCGGGTGTGCCCCAAGGAAGCCATCTTGGTCCCCTTTTTTTCTTGTTGTTTGTAAATGATATCCCAAACGTATTTTTAAATTCTAATTGCCTCATGTATGCGGATGATTTGAAGGTTTTTCGCTGTATAAAATCCGAATATGACTGCATTTTATTACAAGATGATCTTGAAAGATTATCAAATTGGTGCTTGATTAACTCTTTACACCTTAATATTGGTAAATGTCAAAGTTTAACATATTGTCGGAACCGCTCACCCATTAATTTTACTTATAAAATAAACAGTATATCTCTCTCAATTGTAACGTTTAAAAAAGACCTTGGTGTAATTTTTGATAAGAAACTTGACTTCATAAAACATATAGATTTCTTGGTTGCTAAAGGCAATTCTATGTTGGGTTTCATTTTACGTAATTCAAAGGAGTTTTATGATCCACACACTCTGAAAAGTCTTTTTTTTTTCGTTTGTTAGATCTACCCTGGAATACTGTAATACCATTTGGAGTCCTTTATATCAAGTTCACTCTTATAGAATCGAAAAAATCCAAAAACGTTTTACACGGGTATTAGTGAAAAGACTACACTGGAACATAGAATTGCCTTCCTATGAAACAAGGTGTAAGTTATTTGGAATCTTGCCTCTAAATAGTCGAAGAAAATTTTCAGAGGTGATGTTTGTTCGGGACGTATTGGCTTATCACATTGATTGCCCAGATATTTTGGCCTTAATAAATTTTAATGTACCTGCGAGAATGCTTAGAAACCATTCACACTTTAAGATTCCATACCACAGAACAAATTATGCTGCCAACGAACCTTTGTCTAGGTGCTTAAGACAAGCCAATACAGTTTGCGATTTGATGGACTTTGACCTAAGTAGAATTTCTTTTAAAAATAAATTACTTTTAATTTTAAGTAACTTATATGGTGGTAATGTTTGAGATTTGTTATTATCATTGTTATTATTATTTATTGTATTTTTATATTGTCTAGTAATCGCTGAAGAATATATCTTTGTTTGATGAAATAAATAAATAAACTAAAACTAAAAAAGACAGGCACAAAGTCAAATTATAAAGTTTTTAAATGTACACTTGGTTTGAAACCCGGATTGATGAGTAGTACTAGTGAAATTGGATTAGACCCCTATGATGTAGAGGAAATTAATAGAAATAAAAATCTCATAACGACAGGCAAAAAGCCAGAAATAAATAAAAATATAATTAGATTAAAAAGCGAAAATGTAGAAGATAGTAGTACTACAGCCACAAAGAAAATTGAAAAAGATAAAAATGAAAAATGAAATAGAAAATAAATGAAGAAATACATTTTTGTAGAATACAACAAATGAAAAACATTAATGATTTAACGTCACAAACAGAATTAAACCACTTAAATAAAGAGGAAAAAGATGAATTGGTTGATATTTTAACAGAATATGCAGATGTTTTCAAGAGAGATGGACAAAATCTTACTTTTACAAATAAAGTAAAGCATGAAATAAAAACTACGGACGAACAACCGGTATACATACAAAATTATAGACACCCTTATGTTCATAAAGAAGAAATCAAAAAACAAATAAAAGAAATGTTAGAGTCAATAATAATTAGGCCAAGTAATTCACCATGGTCTTCAACCCAAAAAAAGATGATTCGTCAGGAAACAAAAAATGGCATTTAGTTATAGATTACAGAAAAATAAATGAAAAAACTATAGACGATAGGTACCCGATACCAAATATAAAAGAAATATTAGAAATGTTAGGGAAATGTTCCCATTTCACCACACTCGATCTCGCATCAGGATTTCACCATATTGAAGTAGATAAACGAGATATAAAGAAAACAGCGTTCACAGTTAACAATGGTCATTATGAATATACTAGAATGCCATTTGGTTTAAAAAATGCACCCGTGACATTTCAACGCGTAATGGACGAAATTTTAAAAGACTTAATAAATGTCATATGTTTTATTTATATGGATGATATAATAATATCTTCTCAAAATTTTACGAAACATACTCGGAACTTACAAAAAATTTCGAAGCATTAAAAAATGCTAATTTAAAAATTCAAATTGAATAAAGTAAATTTCTCAAGGAAGAAGTAGAATTCCTTGGATATGTTGTGATAAGAGATGGTATTAAACCCAATCCAAAGAAAATAGAAGGAGTTGAAAATTATCCTATACCAAAAACTCAAAAACAAGTTAAACAATTTTAAGGATTGTTAGGTTATTACAGAAGATTTATAAAGGATTTTGCAAAAATGACAAAACTAATGACAGAGAAATTAAAGAAAGGTAAAACAATTGACATAAATAATGAAAAATGTTCTAAATGTTTTAGACACTGTACAAATATGCTCACATCAGAACCAATTTTAGCTTATGCAGATTTTAGGAAGCATTTTATTTTAAGCACAGATTCATCTTATTATGCTATCGGAGATGTGTTATCTCAAATTCAAGAAGGACTAGAACATCCTTTATGTTACGCAAGTAGAACTTTAAATGCTCACGAGAAAAATTATTCAACTATAGAAAAAGAACTATTAGCCATAGTCTGGGCAACTAAATATTTCAGACCATACCTATACGGTACAAAATTTGATTATGAAATAGATTATAAACCAGGAAAAATAAATAGTAATGCAGACGCTTTAAGTAGAATACCAATTGAAATAAATAACGACGAAATAATAACAACTTGATAAATTCACAATTTTATATTTTGTGAATTACTATGCAAAAAATAAAGAATTAATAAAGACACAATAAATTTTCTTTTCCGGCATCAAAACTATGATGCATTTATTTTGAATTCTAATGATGGACTGACTCTTTTGTGAATCGATGAATCGGAAGGTTGGTTGTTTGGATGATTGGATGGATGGAATCATGGATTGCGTGGGTTTTTATGTGTGCGATGCACTTTTGTGTGGCATAAATGTTCATAGGATGAAGATATCAAATTATCTTCATGGGTGGTTGGTATAAACAGAACAATTGTGCGCGATGGCATAAATATGCTAAGGATAAAGATATTAAATATCTGCATGGGTGGTTTTTGGGTTATAGGTATGTAACACCTACCCCCTTGGGAAAAGGAAATTGGAAATGGAACAGTTACAATTTTCGTTCTTAAAATTAATGAAATTTACAGTGGTTTATATTTATATATATTTTTTTTTTTTTTTATTAGCGTAGATAAACGCATGTATAGATATTTCATAATAAATATTATCTGTATAAAGGTTGGATACATTATAATATATAGGTATATATATATATATATTTATTTTATATACATAGGTGCTTACATATTCAAAATTACCTTTTTTTTTCTTTTTTTTTTTATTAAACAGGTAGGTATACAATTATATTTTTTTTTTTTTTTTTTTTATTGTTTCCGTAGGTATAAATTTAACTCAAAATATTATTAACAAAGTGTATTTTATAAATCAAGTTTATATTCTTCTTCTAATACATTGGTTGGTGACTTTACTGATTTATTACTTTTATATATAATTACAGGTTTTATACATTCCTTTTTATTTACGAACCAAGAATTTAAAAAACATAGTTTTAGCCAAAAGTTTTTGGATCTTAAACATTTACAGAAATAAAATATTATGAAAAGAATAATAAGTGTTCCAACAGAATATGTAACAATACTGAAGTGGTAAGTTGGATTCGGTCTTAGGAATAATTCCGTTAATTTTCCTTTCATTACATCAATTCGATGTGCTGTGTTCGATAGTTCGTTCAAATTAACATGGGAAAACTTAATTGGGTCAATGACTTTAAATGCCAAAATATATTTCAAATTTTCGTCAGTACAACAGTCATCTTGACTTATGTCTTTTCCTAAGATTTTATTATCGTATTCTCCTGTTAATTCTAGGTCTGGTATAAGCATAGTATTAAGCATTTGTGCTCTACATTTTTATTTTTGAGAGTAAGTGTTCCTACTCCAATGACTGTAATGTCTTCTAATAAACCGCATGTAATAGAGACTATTGTGGGTTTAGTTAAAACGTATAACCAGGTATTGTGTTTTTCGAGCTTATGCCAAATATCTAAATTTTGATTTACAGCTTTCATTTCACATTGCGTGATTTTATTAAACAAGAATACATCTGTTTCACAGATTGAATTAATGTACGGATTCATTAATGTTATTTGTTTGCACAGTTTTTGTGATCCTAGTGTTACGCAATTTTTATCAATTTCATCGAAAATTGCAGCTTTAGATTTAGTGTTCGAGATTAGTAAATACTTTCTTTTAGGGTTGACCATGACGGTTGTTAAGAGTTTAGTTTGAGGTATTGGTATCATATTAAATAACTCATACGATTCCTGATTTGTTATCGGTACTTTGATTATAAAAATGAGTTGTTCGCTTTGTACATACGAAGTTATTTTTGAAATTTCTAGAAGAATGTTAATATTCTCTTCTTTAATATGAACCGGGTAAAACATTCCCGATGGTAAGTTTACTTCAGAGTCTTTTAATTTTGATAAAAATATATCTGCTGGAATCACAGATGGGTGGATTTTCCCTATTTTCGTGAACATGACAATGTTTATTAATAAGTTGAGGTCTATTTCCGTGTCTATTACTATCATACTAAAGTAATTAACCATTTCTAATGTGTGTTCTAAGTTTTGTTTTAAATTAAGGGAATTGCTATTTATCTTTCTAAGGCCTTGGTTTATTTCGGTTTCAGCTCTTTTTAAATCTAGGATGGTTTTATTAAAATTATTAACTGTATTACTTAAAATGGTCGTTTGATCTTGTAAAATTGTTATGCTGTCTTTTTGTTTATATTCTAATTCAGATATAGCTTCATATATGAAATCAGAATCTTTTTGATCCATTGTTCCAAATACCTACTACATCTAATAAACCTCTTTTGGGTCTATTATATTTACCGATTAAGTGTACTAAATTAAAATATGTGGTTTCAATGATTTTAATTCTACTTTTTATGGTCTTAAGCGTTCTAGAACACTCTATAGTTTCGTGTTGTGAACACAGATTAGAAAATTCGTCATTGTAATTTTTAATAAGATTTTGTCTATAAGAAATAAATGAAGTGTTTAAATATGTCACCAAATTCCATGTCTGGTCGTAAAGATGGACTTCGGCTATTTTTTCATAATATATCCCTGTCATATGTGACAGATCGTTGATGGCATAGTTCCTATTATTAGTGTCCTGACCTTCAGCCAATGCCCTGTAAATAAGGCTTTGTATTATTTATGTGATACGTAACTATTTTATTATTACGTTTAAATTTAACGTTGGTTGAATTTGCTTTTATAACGGTATAAGGTCCTTGATACAAAGGATCAAATTTATGTTTTTGTGGAATTTTGATAAATATCTTATCTCCTGGCTTATAATTTTTCTGGTTTAATGTTTTATCGTGTTGTATCTTTGATTTTTCTTTTGACTTAGGGCCAATTTTTCAATAGCCAGTTAAGCCATCAGTTAGTCCTTATTCTTCAGATAGACCAAAAATCAGTTTTTCAATCATCAGATAAAACTAATTCCTAGGAATAAATCTTTTACCAGTGGAATAAAGTTATCTGCTCATTTGAGGGCGGGATAAGGAGTAATTCTTAGGAATAAATAAATCAAATGTCAAAAAAAACTAATTCATATTGTTTTGAATATTATATGAAAATGGACTGCTTTGAAGCTATCGACGATGTTTTTATAAAGAAGAAAATGCAAATGGTCTACTCGAATCATCATTCAAGAAAAAAAGGTCATTAGAAATAGATCAATTTTCGGAATGGAAATACATACGTGGATTTCCGAAAAAGATTTAGGTTCAAAAATATGCACGACTTGATCGCAAGAACTTGCTCTTGTGGTTAACCACTTTGTGTAACCACATATTGAAGATGCATCATGTATATATTAAACGAGAAAAAAAGTCAAAATTACCCACTAAAAATTTGATTTTTTGTTATTAAAACAATATTTTTCAAATTTTTTAAATGCAATATTATTTAAACCACGGAAAAGCATCAGATTGCAAAAACAAAATCGGTCGAACCATCAAAAAGATATACCTACTTGAATAACCCAAAAATAAGACCATTTTCTTAAAAAAACGTGGAATAGGTACCTAATTCTGTTATGTGAATTTTTTGAAAAAAAAACGTGGTATGCTGTTTTCTTACAAAAATTCGAATTGCAACTCTGGGGAATCACATTAAAATGCGCTATACCAAATTTGAAGTGAATCGGTATACCTATCCGTTTAGGCTCTAGCTCAAAATACAATGGGCACACAGACAAACAGACTGACGGAATGCATTACGAAACCCACATAACTATTATTTTTAATATTTCTTATATTTTTCCATTACAAATGTTTAAAAATGCACTTTTTTAAAAATATATTTCAAATACCAATGGTATTTGGTATAAAACAATAAAACAAACACGAAATACGAGTAAAAGTGACTTTTTGATTTGAATATTTTTTTTTGAATTTGACATCATCTGCTTTTATTCTATAGAATAAGTAACCGAGTGTTTATTTTTGATTGAAAAATTCAATGCTGTTATCTGATCGTTTAAGAGTCTAATAACTTTATTCCTCTGACAGTTAACTGACTCTTTAACTGATGATTGAAAAATCGGCTCTTAATAACATTTTCTCTAGCTATTTCTTGTGATTTGATAATTTTGTTTTTTATTTCATTACTATATTCATCATAGCATAATTCGTTTCTTGTGAGCACTGAATTGGGTAATTCAGGGTTGTAACCAAAGACTAACTCGTAAGGAGTATAGTTTGTACTTGAGTGAATATTTGTATTGTAAGAAAAACTGGCAAAATCAATAATCTTATCCCATTCACTAGAATCGGTAAAATTTCTTAGGTATTCAATGAGTGTTGCATGGACTCTTTCCAATGCACCATTTGTTTGGGGGTAATAAGGACTTGTATTTAATTTTTTGATTTTAAGAATTTTACATAAATTTTGAATTACTGAACTCATAAAGTTTGCACCTTGATCAGTTAAAATTGATGAGGGAATTCCATATTTGGAAATGAAATGGTGGAATAGAGCGTTTGCAATAGTTATTGCTTCTTGATTGGGTATTGCAATAAAACAAGTAAATTTAGTTAAATCGTCTTGAATTGAAAGGACATATTTATTTCCTGACAAAGTCTCTTTTAATGGGCCGAATATGTCTAAGGATATTCTTTCAAAAGATTTCTTGCTTGAAGTTGTTACTAACATTGGATTTTTTGTGGGTTTTCTATTTATTTTATTAGTCTGACATTTGATACAACTTTTAACATATTTTTCTATATCTTTATTCATATTTTTCCATCTTAATTTTGTTCGCAAAGATTTTATCATTCTTAAGATACCTGCATGACCACCTATCTTAGAATTATGTGCTTCCTTTAAAATTTAATCTATTTCTTGAGGTTTTGGAATTATGACTTCATTTTCTTGAACATATTTTACTTCAATGTTGCTTTGGGAAAATTTGGAAAAAGTTAAATCTAATAATTGCTTCTCGTGAACATCATAAATTTTTGTGATATAAAGTTTTTTGTATTTGTGACATACATCATATAACGGGTGATTTTTTAGCTGGTTTGGTTTTGGCAACACTGGTTTTGACAGCTGACGTGTGTTTAGTACCTTGTGTCACTGTCAAACAGCTTCAGTTTGGTTTGCAATTTAACCATGGATCGTCTTACAAATGAACAACGCTTGCAAATTATTGAATTTTACTATCAAAATTCGTGCTCGGTTCGAAATGTTCATCGCGCGCTGCTTGTGTTCAGCGATGAGGCTCATTTTTGGTTGAATGGGTACGTAAATAAGCAAAATTGCCGCATTTGGAGTGAAGATCAGCCAGAAGCATTGCAACAGCTACCAATGCATCCCGAAAAAGCCACTGTTTGGTGCGGTTTATGGGCCGGCGGCATTATTGGGCCATATTTCTTCAAAGATGATGCGAATCGCAGCGTTACTGTCAATGGTGAACGCTACCGAGCGATGATAACAAACTTTTTTTTGCCCGAAATGGAAGTTCTTGACTTGCATGATATGTGGTTTCAACAAGACGGTGCCACATGCCACACAGCACGCGAAACAATGGCGCAATTGCGAGGCGAGTTTGGTGAACAGTTAATTTCACGTTTCGGGCCGGTCAATTGGCCGCCTAGATCGTGCGATTTGACACCATTAGATTATTTTTTGTGGGGGTATGTCAAGGCTAATGTCTATAGGGACAAGCCCGCTTCGATTGACGCACTGGAAGCCAACATCCATGCATTCATTCGTGAGATACCGGCCGATATGTGTGAAAGAGTATGCCAAAATTGGACTCAGCGGATGGGCTACCTGAGACGCAGCCGAGGTCAACATTTGCATGAAATTATCTTTAAACATTAAATTGCAAGGTTCAAACTATCGATTCAAATAAATATTTCATTCATTTTTTCGAATTTTTTGTGTTTTTTTTTTTTAAAAAAGTTCTAAACCTCTTAAAAAATCACCCATTAGTTGGTTGATAATCTCTGTTATTTTACCTAAATCGGCATCTTCCCATTCGTTTTCTTTAATTATCAAATGAATAGTTTTTTGATTAAATATTTGGAATTTAATTATTGAACCTAGTTCCATGGGTTTTTTGGATAATAATTCTTTTTCGTTTAAATTCATAAGTCTATTGGAATATGTTGGACTCTCAAAGAAAATATCTGTAAAATTTAAGATTATGCCATCTGAAAATGTTTTATTTTGGATTAACTCGATTTGTAATTCTTTTTCACGGATGTTACTATTTGCATCAGTTGAGGTTGACGGTATTTCACGCAAAATATCTCTTATTTCTTCTTCTTCTATTGGTTTTACATTTTTAATTCTACTCAAACAATCGGCCTGAGTATTTGTTGAACCTTTTTTATACACGATTTCGTAGTCATATTCAGCGAGTTTTAATCGCCATCGTATGAGTCTACTTCCGGGATCCTTGACACTATATAACCAAGTTAATGGTTTGTGATCTGTTTGTATTATGAATTTTGTTCCATACAAATATGGACGGAAATGTTTTACGGCCCAAACAATAGCCAAACATTCTTTTTCAGTAGTGGAAAAGTTTCCTTCTGATTTGATGCATATCCTATGGGAAGGAGTTTATCTCCATATTTTTGAGATAAAATTGCTCCTAGAACAAAGTTGGATGCATCAGTAGTTAAATAAAATATTTCCTTAAAATTTGGATATTACAAAATTGGTTCGTTCATTAGAGCATTTCTAAATTTATCAAATGCATTTTGCTGTTCCTGTGACCAACAAAATATAGAATTTTTCCGCAATAATTTAGTAAGATTTTGAGCTATTTTTGAAAAGTTCGGAATAAATCTCCTGTAATAACCTACTAATCCCAAAAATTGTTTTATCCCCTTTGGAGTACTTGGTGCTTTGTAATCTTTGATCACTTGGATTTTATTTTCATTTGGTTTCAAACCTTCTTGCGAAATTATATGTCCTAAATTCTTCTTCTTGCCTTAAAAATTCACACTTATCTGGTTGCAGTTTTCAACTTGCCATTCTTAATTGGTTAAACACGCTAGATAATTTATCTGTATGATCTTCCAATGAGGAAGCATAGACGACAATATCGTCTAAATAAACGAAACATTTAATACCATGTATTCCTGCTAAAACTACATTCATCAGCCTTTGAAAACAGGCAGGAGCATTTTTCAGTCCAAAGGGCATTCTTGAAAATTCATAGTGACCCGTTGGAGTAGAAAAAGCTGTTTTTTCCCTGTCATCGTTCTGCAAAGATATCTGGTGAAATCCTGAAGCTAAGTCAAGGGTAGTGAAATATTTGGAATTACCTAATTGGTCAAGGATATCACTTATATTAGGTAGTGGAAAATTATCGGTTACTGTAATTTCATTTAATTTTCGGTAGTCAATGACTACTCTCCATTTAATTTTACCAGACGAATCCGTTTTCTTTGGTACCACCCATAATGGTGAAGACCATGGACTATTAGATGGCTTAATGATTTCTTGCTCTAACATTTTATTAATTTGAATATTTACTTCATTCTCATGAATTTTCGTGTACTTGTATGTTTTTGCACAAATTGGCGAAGCATCTTTCTGTAAGGGTATATGATGTTCGAACAAAGTAGTGTGGGAAAGAAAATCTCCCTCCAAATAAAAAAGGTCAGAATATTTTTTACATAAATCAAGAACAGAACTCTTTTCTTCTGTATTCAAATGGTCTACTCTAACATTATTTTTTATTCTTTCCCATCTTTCATTTTCTGAATTTATAGAATTCACTACAATTTTTATTTGAGGCATAGGTTTAAGTGTTTGAGGTGCCAACTTTAGGCGTACAAATTCTTCATTGGTATTAATTATTGTAACATAAGCAATACCGTTAATATTTTTAGCTATACAGTCACTTAAGTAACAGCCAGGCACTATTTCTTGCTTTTCAATATACCCTTCTATTAAATCATTTTTTACAGGTATTTTTATAATAGATTCACTTCTTGCTGGTAGGTATGCTCTATATTCAGTATCAAAATAAAGACAACTTTTTACCTCGTCATTATAGATTTTTTCGTTCATATAATCAATAAGAAAATAATTATTTTTTAAAAAATCATTTCCCAGGATACCATCAAACTGAATGATGATATCAGGAAATACGTGGAAATTGTAGTTAAATTCATAGTTTGATCCAACTGAAGCATAAAACATAAAGTTAAGTGCCACTTTTCCCTGACTCTCAATATTATTCTCTTCAATACCATTAATTTTTATTTTATTTGTTTCGTCCATGCAATTACCTAAATTATTTTTCAGAATAGAAATTTCTGAACCTGTATCTAATAAGAGAGATAGTATTTGATTGTTACTAATTTTTATTTTTATATATGGCCTTAAAGTGGATATATCTGGTTTTCCTCCAGATCTTTCATTTGGATTAATAAAATGGGATTTACCCGAAATGGATTTTTCTGTCTTGGCCCTGAATTTATTGGCTGCTCCCCGTTTTTTGGAGCTGGATAGTTATTTTTATTTTTCAAAAAACACCTTTCGATGGTGTGTCCTTTTTTATTACAAAAGCTACAACAATTTAAATTTTGTTTATTGTCTTTGTAGTAACATTTATCACTTGAGTGCCCCTGTTTTTTGCAATAATTGCAATAAGGTTGCGTTTTATGTGTCGTTGGTTGGACATTATAATTATTAGGTTTATAATTATTTGAATATCTTCTTAGGTTGAGGGCTATTTCCTCATCGTGTGCAAGACGACTTGCTTCAGTTAGGGTTCTTGGATTTCGTATCCTCAATAACTGTCCGTACTCTACTGAACAATTGTTGATAAAAGCCGTAAGGCCCATTCTTTTTATCAAGTCACTTTGAGATTGGTCGATTTTACATTCGTTTTCGAAAGCAAGCGTTGTAAGTAACTTTTGTATTTTTTCCTCTATTCTTTGAGTGAAAGTAGATATGTTTTCGTTTCTGAATTGCCTACAATTTTGCAATTCAATTTGGATTTGGGCAAAAGATTTTCTTTCACCGAATGTATCAATTAATTTTTTCTTTAAACTATCCCAATTGGAATAGTTGACCGTTAAGGTCACATTTTTAGCGGGACCTTTTAGACCGGCCTTTATAAATGGCATAAGTATCGGTACTTGCTCAGGCTTGGCAAGTCCAATCGCCTCATTGACACCGTCAATAAATCCGCTTAGTTTATTAAACGAGCCATCGAACTCAGGTATTAATTTAATCAATAGATTATTATCTAAAGATATACTTGTATCTTCGTTAGGCATTTTATGTTTCACAAAAAATAATATTTTTAAATTGAATACTGAATAATAATACTTAATGCTTATGATACGAAAAATATATAAATATTTAATAATGTAATAAAAATTTCTTACAACAATAAGGTTATCAGCATCATGGATGGTGTATCCCGGCTGGTTGGATGAAATGATTATAGTTGCTGGAGTGGCTGTTGTTTTTAGTTTATCACACGTATTAATTCCTTGTGTTGAATGTATGTACAATTGAAAGTTTATTTGAATATTTAATTAGAGTTTCTTTTATTTGCACTTATTTGTGTGTGTGTTTTTATTTGCACTTGAGGAGAGTAATTATAATTACACACTAAGTTGTAGGTACTTATATTTTCAATTGGAATTTTCGTTTTATGTTTTAGATTGTTATGGTTGGGTTTTTTTTTTTGTTTTATTTCATAGCGCACAGTGAAACCAGTTAATGAACACAATTTTTTTTTTTTTTTTTTTTTTGTTGCGGCCCAGAATCACAGTTCTTATTCAAAAATAAAATACCTAACTTTGAAAACAATGTATCACAAATTGATTTTTCTCAATTAAAAGCCTTTTGGATTATGTACCGAAATCCCACTTCTGACACCAATTGATAAATTCACAATTTTATATTTTGTGAATTACTATGCAAAAAATAAAGAATTAATAAAGACATAATAAATTTTCTTTTCCGGCATCAAAACTATGATACATTTATTTTGAATTCTAATGATGGACTGACTCTTTTGTGAATCGATGAATCGGAAGGTTGGTTGTTTGGATGATTGGATGGATGGAATCATGGATTGCGTGGGTTTTTATGTGTGCGATGCACTTTTGTGTGGCATAAATATCCATAGGATGAAGATATCAAATTATCTTCATGGGTGGTTGGTATAAACAGAACAAATGTGCGCGATGGCATAAATATGCTAAGGATAAAGATATTAAATATCTGCATGGGTGGTTTTTGTGTTATAGGTATGTAACAAACTGATGCTACAATTCATAGTGCTAGCGAAGATGGCAATGGATACATTCCAATTTCCGAATCCCCATTGAATTTATTTAAAAATCAGTATATTATAGAAAAATTAAGAAGTGCAAATCAAGTTAGAACTTACAATATTTTCAATAAAATTAGGAAAATATAAAAATTTTACAGAAGCAGATATTATTCAAATAATGAAAAATCATTTGAACCTAAAAAGTACCAATGCTATATATGTAGTCAATCTTGAACTATACCTTCAAACACAAGAGGTATTTAAGAATCATTTCTATAGGTCGAAGCGATTCAAAGTACTTAAATGTTCAAAAATTTTAAAGGATATAGAAAACGAACAAGAACAAAATGAAATTATAATAAATTTCCATAAAGAAAATTATCACAGAGGTATTACAGAATCCTTTGAACGCATTAAACGCTAATATTATTTCCCAAATATTAACGAAAAACTTACTAAATACACAAATAATTGCGAAATTTGCCAATTTGAAAATACGATAGAAATCCTTCAAAACCAAAGTTTGAAAATACAGAATCACCTAAAAACCCTTTAGATATAATTCACGTAGACATATTCTTTTTACAAAAAGGTAAACCCATAAGAACAATAATTCATAAATACAGTGTATATGCACAAACATATGAACTTCAATCCAGAAATTCAGTACATTAGAAAGACGCTATACTTAAATACATATGTACATTCGGAAAACCAAAGCTTATGGTTATAGACCAAGAAAAAGCAGCAACCTCAATAAATTTCCACGAATTTTTAAGAAATAAAAGAATAGATTTACATTTCAAAACAATAAGTAATTCCAATTCCCCAGTAGAAAGATTTCACTCAACACTTCTAGAACACTTAAGAATATTAAAGAATCATAGTAATATTACAATAGATGAAGCATTGCCAAGAGCATTTTTTTCATATAATAACTCAATTTGTAGTGTAACAAAATATACACCATTCGAATTATTTTACAGAAGAATTCCTGAAGCATTAGAGGAAAAAGCTTATATAGAAGCATGCAAAAGAAAAAGTATTATACACATAGAGATAATAAAGTGACAGTTTTAGCTACTAATAACAAACAATATCATAAATCAAAAATTAAGAAAACTCGAAAATTTCAGGATTAAGATGGACACAGTAAGGACAGTACTAATACTTATTTTGACGTTAAGGACAATATCAGGACAAGGACTAGATACAGATAAATCAAGACAAGCAGGCCAAAGACTAGAAATACACGACTTAAATTACGGACAAGGATACATTTTAATAAGAGACAAAGAATTACAGGTTATGAAAAGTTATAAGAAAATTTTACACATAATAAATATGAATAGTTGGGAAGAAAATTTAAAAATAATTAAACAAAACATTTTGAACTTAAATTATTCAAATTATTATCCAACAATGTTACACAATTTTAATTCATTAGAAGCAGAAATTCTAAGCTTAATCCCACATAATAAAAAAAGAAGAGGTTTATGGATTCAGATGATGAGTTAGAAATAAAAGAAAAATTAGAAATTAATGAGGACAACAATAAAAACATTCACTCCACTTATGAAATTCGTATTTAGCAAAAATATACTACTTTTCTCGAACATCCCCTTGTTATGAAAGTCACTTTGATTCATCTTCCTTACATTTAGTCGTAGTAAATAAAGTCATGATTTTGAAATTAGGAGAACGCATTTCATCGCATACCCGTGACAGTTTTTAGTTCTATTACGAAATTCGCCGATAGTCGTATTTTCTTCGTAAAAGTTGTCACTTTTCTCGTTTGATATTTTGGGCACGAGCTAATAAATTTTAAGCAGGAAATGAACCGAAAGTAGGGGGCCTAGCATGGATTATGCTTTATGCCTGATATAATCGAGTTCAGTCGGTACAATCGAGTAAAGGCAGTTATTTGGCTGAGCCGATTGTTTTTGATTATTATTATTATTTTTTTTGATAAAAAAAAAACAACAACAATATTTCCCACTAGGAATCCTCTAAGCTCATGGGATCAGAGTTATCTCGAATCGATATTCGAATTGTTAATAAGTCTTCCCTTCGACCTTCACTACCATCTTCAAAAAAAAAACAATTTTATTGAATAAATTTCTTTTATTTAATTTTGGGAATCACATCACAATTATTTGACAAACTACATTTGAGTTGAAACCAATTAAATTATTGATACATATCATAAATTTGACATTTCAATATTAAAATACATACGTTGATATGCGTTGGCTTTAAAAATAGTCGCATTCATAGCATACGACTTGCATAATATGCGTTTCAAATACAATACGATACGAATACTTTTTGAGATACGATACGAAGTTCGAATTTCATAATTGGGGTGATTATTAAAAATCTAAACGATTAAATAAAAATAAATGATGAATTAAATAACGCAATGAAATCGGTAACAGACCATATAAACAAACAACAAAGTATAATAAATAATCAAATGTCTGTTATATCAGAAAAGGTAAACTCAGACTTGACAGAAATTGAACATATTCAACACATTTTCCAAATTCAATACGATATACAACTATTAAGAGAGTAAATTAGAAAAGGTAAAAGAAAATTTAATGTTATGTAGCTCAAATGTTTTAAGCAGAGATATTCTTACTGCAGAAGAATTAATACAAAATAATATCACTATTGAAAATTTAATGTTCTTAAAAAGTTCAGTATTATTATACAAAAATAAAATTATATTTGTGATAATGGTTCCAAATTATTCAAAACTGGCAAAACCTTTTACTTTACTGCCTATGTACCTGGTTTGACAGATAACAAAACTCTATATAACATACTAGACATTAAAAAAGAAGAAAAAGCAAGAGGAAACATAATATTCGCACACAGATCCAACATGACACTACGAAACATATTCACAAACACTAAACCACCAACAGCGACGAAAAACCAACATAATGTTGTTTACGAAATACAATGCAAGGGCGCAGACAACGAAGCATGCAATATGGTGTACTGACAGACTGACAGACTGACAGAGCATCAAGCCGACGTACGCAATAAACGATCATCAACAGCTTTGGCACAGCATAAAATGGACCATCGACACACAGCTGATTTTGACAACGTAAGAATACTCGACAAAGAAAAAAGAGAAAACACACGATACACACTGGAGAGCTTACCTGAATGCGTAAAAGCTCAACTTTACGATGAATACCAAAGAAGATAAAGACAAGCTTCGCGCCATTTACTCTAATGTGATAAAGTAACCCACCTGTGATATAAGTGTTTTTTCTGTTTATTCTAGTTTTTTGTAACAAATTGTTTTAAATTATTTATTAATTTAATTATAAATTTATTTCATTACGTTTTCAATAAAAGTAAAAATTAAAAATAACAAGTAAGTTTTCCAAAAAATTCGTTAAATTTTCAAAAATTCAAAAAACTCTAATTAAAATTGTTTGTTTCAATAAATTGTGACCCCTGAAGAAGTTGAGAATTTTCAACGAAACGTAGGGTCAAATTATGGAATTGTTTGAATTCACATACTTACTAGAACGATCAAGAAAGCTCATTAGTAATATTGTAGTACAATTCGAAAATTTGATCAAAAAAATATAGAAAAGATTTAATAACGGCGGGCCCGCCGTCATTTGAACATCACCACGACACATTTCGTGACTTTACAAATACAATGAAAAAAATTTTTGAACACATTAAACTAAAATACAACGAGAACATATGCATGACACTTAAACACTATTGCAGAGAAAACATAAAACTAGCCAAACACAAAGAAAGACTGAAATTTCTCCTATCATGCAAAGAGTACGAGATCATTCCAAAGCATCTTACCAATGCAACAGTGAAATTAACATCCTTTCTTACATCAAACACAACGAAAACAAAACTTGAAAAAATAACCCACACATTTTTAGTTAAAGTTATAAATCTAGAAATTAAACAAACACACATAACAATAAATACAACCAGGAAAAATATTTTTAACACAGAGCTTACAATGAAATCTACTCTTAACGCAAACGAGTATAACACTTTTGTTTCAAAGCAGACACACAATTACAATTACTTTATTTCACAATCACACTTGACACTTTCATCTAAAATGAATAAACTTAAAGACGAACACATCAACAAACTGGGTTAATATACAATGAAAGCTGGTTTGAGAACAAAACATCGGTACGTTTTCCAGTTGAAAGCCAATGGCTTCTCTGATAAGGAAAAAAGTTTGCTGTACCGATTAATAAGACAAATTTCTCACCAATACACATAATTGCGGACGTGGAACAATATATAAAGGGAACAGATAAAGGGAACAAACCCGTCATCATGTACAGAAAAGAATACAACAGTAAAATGAAAGACTTATTACAAGACAAAACAACATACAAAACAATTTGAATAGACCCAGCAAATCAACTACAAAAAAACTAACTATGCCATCGTAAATGAACTACACAACCAAAAATCCATAGATAACCAAATGAAAAAATCTCTCACCTACTCTGTAGTTTCAGCACCTATTCTATACGGATTACCAAAAGTCCACAAACAGAATCTTCCACTTCGTCCCATCGCCTCATCAACAAATGTACCTTGCTACCATATGGCCAAATATATCGGCACAATTCTTAAACACTTAACATCAGATGTGTACAATTTAAAAAATTCTCAACAACTGAAAGAAAGAATAGAAAACATCATTTTGGAGGAAGATGAGATACTTGTTTCTTTTGACGCGGTATCATTGTTTACGAACATACCAATATACCTAGCAATAAAAATTATAATGGTAAAGTGGGAAAAAGTACAGGAACATACAAAAATTCCTAAAAAGCAAGTTTTAAAAATTCTCCAATTTTGTCTAAAAGACAACAACTATTTCAAATTTGAAGATACATTCTTCAACCAGGTATTTGGAATGCCGATGAGCAACCCACTGTCACCCACCATTGCCAACATAGTACTCGACGATCTTTTGGACGACACTACTAAAAAACTCAACAAAACAAACACAAAAATTAAATTCATTGTCAAGTATGTTGACGACATATTTGCAATAATAAAAAAACAGCATTAAATTGTAATAATGAACACGTTAAATGAATACCACGAAAAACTTCAATTCACAATTGAAACAGAAATAAACAACACTTTACCCTATTTAGACACGAACTTGCACAGAACGGACAACAGAATAATTATGGACTGGTACGAGAAACCAATGGTTTCTGGAATAATGATAAACATTTTATCAACACAACCCATGAAATACAAAAAAAATGGTGCCAAAAACTTAATCAATAAAATTATAGACATCAGCCATCCACAATTTCATACAAAAAACATCATCAAAATACGAACAATTTTAAAAAAGAACAATTTCCCAAACAAAATTATAAACGAGCTTATAAATGAAAAAAAATTTTCTAAACATATTCCTCAAAATGAAATAAGAACAATAAATGGTCCTGGCAACACCTTTGACTCTACTGCCTATGTACCTGGTTTGACAGATAACAAAACTCTATATAACATACTAGACATTAAAAAAAAAGAAAAAGCAAGAGGAAATATATATAATATTCGCACACAGATCTAACATGACACTACGAAACATATTCACAACCACTAAACCACCAACAGCGACGAAAAACCAACACAATGTTGTATACGAAATACAATGCAAGGGCGCAGACAACGAAGCATGCAATATGGTGTACATAGGAACTACCAAACGACTATTATCAACAAGACTGACAGAGCATCAAGCCGACGTACGCAATAAACGATCATCAACAGCTTTGGCACAGCATGTAATGGACCATCGACATACAGCTGATTTTGACAACGTAAGAATACTCGACAAAGAAAAAAGAGAAAACACACGATACACACTGGAGAGCTTACGCATTCAGCAAAAGCTCAACTTTACGATGAATACCAAAGAAGATAAAGACAAGCTTAGCGCCATTTACACTAATGTGATAAAGTAACCCACCTGTGATATAAGTGTTTTTTCTGTTTTGTCTAGTTTTTTGTAACAAATTGTTTTAAATTATTTATTTATTGAATTATAAATTTATTTCATTACGTTTTCAATAAAAATAAATCATCAATGTAAAAATTAAAAACAACAAGTAAGTTTTCCAAAAAATTCGTTAAATTTTCAAAAATTCAAAAAAATCTAATTAAAATTGTTTATTTATAAAGTTTCAATAAATTGATGAGAATTTTCAACGAAACGTAAGGTGAAATTATGGAATTGTTTTAATTCGCATACTACATTCTCAGATGAGTAACTTCTAGCGGACAGGGACCAAGTGTCACCCGCGCTTCTTTTATAGATAAAACTTTAACAGATCGCCTGTCTGTCAGTTTGTAAGTGGTGTTGGGGCCTAGTTGTCACCCATGCTTCGTTTAAATTTGTTTTCATACAGACCGCCCGTCTGTTGATATGATATACGATCGTGAATAACTTATTCAAGCTAGGGTAACATCGGCGTTTTATTTTTGTTTCTCCAAGATACTCAGCATATTGGAGGAAACACCTGTATGGAAAGAAGAAAAAGGAAAGGCAGGAACGAGGATTTGGAAGCCGAAAGAACAGTCTTTGTCGCGGTAAATTTTACCGTGACAACCGTCAGGATAAATTTCTAAACACTAAGGGAAGATGACAGATCATCATTTCCTATCTAAAAAAAAATGAAAATGAATTTAAGCGATAATCCTCCTGAAAAAAAGTTGTAAAAATTGATATTTTTAACACCAAACCCCCATCACCGGCCGGCGCCAAAAAAAAAACCTACCAGGCTTTTGTTTGTGATATCACTACGCATTTACTTACAAACCCTCCTACTAAATTTTTGGTTATATTGCCATCCAAAAATTGCTGTCAGCTAATACTATTTTATATACTTTCATATACTATTTTAATTCCTCAATTTTTTGACAATAAAACTGAGAAATTTTTCTGATAAATAAAGTTCTTGTATTGCTCATATATCAGTATAGCGGGTGTTGTTTTTATGCCCAACATATCCCGCTGTTTTATTTTTCTAAAAAAAAATATATATAAACACGCGCGTATGTAAGATCGCTTTACTATGACATTTATTAAATACTAAAAAGGGGAACTTCTTTATGTCGTTTTCGTTTGGATGTTCGGAGTACTCCTTTTGCACTCCTTTTTCACTCCTACTACTCCAAAAGTCTTCGATTGGCTGTTCGGAGTAATGTTTTCGGAGTGTTATTCTGTTCCCAATTTCATATTGTAGACGAGGAACACACACATAAATATAAAGGTTTTCGTTGGATTAATTGTCAAAAGTGGTAAATACTTGAAGAAGCCATTTTGTTAAATGGCGGCTTTTGGAAGTGTGCGTGTAAATTTAGGAAAGTCGGTGTTTTCATATTCGATTGGAATTAAAAAGGAGTAGAATAGACCCAAAATCCAATCGAAAACGACATTAGTTTTACCTCATCTTGACAAATTAATTTATTTAATTTTCTGTATACTACAGGCCAAACATGAAAAGGTGGATTTTAACAGAGGCAAAGGAAGCAAAATTGCAGCGTTTTTGCCAGATCGTCAATTGTGGGGTTGGCTCGGACAAACATATCATAAGGCGGGTTTAAAAGGCAGAGCAAGAAAGCAATTCTATAAATCAATATCTAGGGGAAAGGAAACAATATCTGTAAGTGTATAAGAACTGAAGTAAGAAATGTTATTAATGTTTTTTTTTGTATTAAGGTTGGTGAATGTGCTGTATTCCTTTCTGCTGGAAAACCTGATCGACCATATATAGGCCGAATCAAAGCAATGTGGGAAACCACAACTAGTAATAAAATTGTTAGAGTTCGGTGGTTTTATCATCCCGAAGAAACAACCGGATGTCCTTCTTTAAAATACCCTGTAAGTAGAATCTAAATTGATTTAATTTATTTAATAAAAATGTCTCTCATAGGGTGCATTATTTGACTCACCACATGAAGATGAAAATGATGTACAAACTATTTCCCATAGATGTGAAGTCGTTGAATTTTCACTGTACATTGCAAAGTTTAGGTCAGATTCTACGCAATATCAATCAATATATGATAATAATGATACATACTACCTGTCAGGTTACTATAATCCAAGGATACAAGTTCTTAAAATGGAATCAGATATTCCAACTTCAGATGATACCAATTTATAATGTATCTTAAACAAAACTAAAATTCAATATTTTATTGTGATAAAAATAATATTTTGTTTATTTTCATCAAATTATTTGATAAAGAAGTTGAGTTTAATTTTTTAATGAAACTTTTTTTTCAATGCAATATTTTATATTTTTTTATTTTTAATAAACAGGTTTATATATTCTAAGGTTTTTACATGTAATTTCTGGAATTATTTTTATTAATAATGTCAGTTTTATGTCTTACTTCACTTTCAAATCAGTATATCCTAATCTTAATTTATAATATTATAAATGTGAAAATGAGTTTGTCTGGTTGTTCCACTATACCGTCTAAAATACTAAACTAATTTTTACAAAACATGGTAAACAGATTCCTTCGATAATCACAATGAAAATAGGCTACTCTTTTTTTCAAAAGTTGAGATAAAAATTGTATTATTTTATTTAGAATATAACTCATAAGGAAGGTTATGGCTTTCGAAAAAAGAAGTGTTCTTATTCTATGGGGATATTAATAAAAAAAATATCCTATTTTATGCAAAGCGTTCATAAACGAGACACGTTCAATTTTAATCACCTTATGCCTTCACTTTGTAAACGGATAAATAAAAGGCATTAATGAATAAATATAAGATTACGAGACTTCTTTTTTCACTTTATTGTTGTAATTTTGACTAAGAATCGTGACGCAAGTCGAGATAAAAAAGAATCACTTAGTTCAATTTGTATGAGATATAGGTGCAGGGTGATCAGCATAACGTGTGACAGCGGCCATTTTATAAAAAAATATATACAGAAAAAAAATATAAAAAACTCAATTTTTTTCTCAAAATTTTGAGTTTGAAAATTAATTTTTCAGAAACTTCGAAAAGAAGAGATTTCTGGCTTTACAAAAAGGTATATTGTTCAGTAACATAAGGAACATAAATAACATAATTTTATTTGCATAATTTGCAAATAAATCAAGTATCTATATTTGTAACGAGAGCTACTGTGTGACATATTTTATTCTTCTGGATTCCCATTAACGTGGGAAATTGCAAACTAAAGAAATTTACGAAGTTCATATTTCGTCTTGGGCAATGAACTCAATCGGTCACACAGTAGCTCACCGAGTGCGCCTTGTATGTAGAATAGAATACAAAATAAACTCATTATAATACAACGGTTCATAGAGAACACACACGAGTTCATATTCTTTGCATTCAACATTTTGGCGACCGTGACAGGACCGTCAACTAAGAGAATTTAGTGTGCTGAATAAATATACTTAATCAAAGTGTGTTGTTAAAGGGATTTACAATCAACTCGAGTGCCGGGTATTTAATAAACATTAATTTGCGGATTAATAAGCTGAATCTAGAGTACAGTGTTGTTCAGTGTGAAGCAAAATAATAACAAAAACGCAACAAAAAAAAAACATCATGTTTCAATCTCTTCAAGAACTTACTGACCTTCAAGAGCAAGTAGGAAAAGAGATTTGCACCCTTGCCCGAAATTGTGGTAAGGATGGTAACGATCGAAAAACAGTTACCAAATTACAGGAAAAGAAAAACTAATTAGAAAATTACTGATACCAACGACAGGGAAATTCGAGATAAATACTCAGGATCTCCACAACATGAAAGCTTCACCAAGGAGTATCACGAAGAAATCAAGAAGGTATACGAAAACATGAAAAAGGATATCATCAGTTGGTTAACAAGGTTGCAAGAACGAAATGCAGACCAGGGGCCAAATTACGGCATCAGTGACTGATCGAGTGAGTGCCATCAGTGATCGAATGGACGAGTAAGACCTATGGGGATGAAGACTCCATAACGTGAGCGGTAATGCCAAACTCACATAATTCAGTCACGTATTACTCGATAACTGATGCGGTAATTCGGCCCCAGATTCACGAGGAGCCACTAGCAGCACCACCATCAGGATCATTGATCACACCGTCAGCAGAAACCACAACTAAGATGAATCCACCTCCAAAGCTTGATTATCTTAAAGCGTCAAGGTTAGGTTAGGTTAAGGTGGCTGTCGAGCAAGGCTACACACACTTAGACCATAGTTGGTCCATTGTGATACCACAGGAATCTTGAAACTTTTCTTCCTATTCGTTGAACCACTTAGAGCTCCTTACGAAGCGTGCGAGATCAATTATGTCAACATTTACCAGATCATTAGGATCGTTGAAGTAGTATTCTCCGAGATGGAGTTTACGTCTTTGGGATAGAGCAGGGCAAGTGCAGAGGAGATCAGGAATCGATTCTTCCTCTTCTTCATCCATACAGCTTCTGCAGAAATCATTTGAGAATACTCCAAGCCTCGTTGCGTGCTTGCCTATCAAGCAGTGACCGGTGATGACACCTATGACGGAGCTGATATGCAGTCTGCTTAGAGATATTAAACTCTTCGAGCGCTTCAGGTCCAACCTTGGCCACATCTGTTTTGTCGCTATACAGGTGGAGATGTTGTTCCACCTAAGGTTTGTTTTCTCTATTGCATCCTGCTTCAGCATAAGTTTACATGTAGCAATGGGTATACCTATATCTGACCTATTTGGTGAAATAGGTAGTATTGTTCCACTTCTGGCGAGTTCGTCAGCCCTGCAATTTCCTGGAATGTCCCTATGGCCCGGCACCCAGCAGAGGTGAAAATTAAACTGCTGTGCCATCTCAACGAGAGATGATCGACAGTTAAGGGCTGTTATTGAGTTGGTAGAGACAGATTCCAGGGATTTTATGGCGGCTTGGCTATCCGAGAAGATGCGGATATCTGTGTTAGATATCACGTTTCTTTTAAGCCAAGATAGTACTTCTTTTATCGCCAAAAGTTCCGCCTGGAACACGCTACAGTGATTGGGAAGGCGAAAGGAGAGATTTAAATTCATCCTGTCTGAGTACACACCTCCACCAACCCCGTCATCAGTTTTTGATCCATCCGTATAGAAGTGGATTGATTCATCTTCCAGAAATGCCCGATCCTCCCAGATAGATCTGGAGGGTATGGTGACCTGGAAGTTTTTATCGAACTGTAACTGGGGGATGGTGTAATCAATGTTACTTGGAATTGTTCCGAAAGAATTCAGAATAATGGAGTGACCAATATCATTATTTGTCCACTGTGAGGAGGCTTTAAGACGAATGGCTGTGCTTGCAGCTGTTTGTTTAGCATATATATCGAGAGGTGCTAAATAGAACATAATATCTAATGCAGCAGAGGGTGTTGTACGAAGTACTCCACCCATGCAACGCGAGGCAGACCGTTGGACCTTGCTTAGTTTTTCGCTGTTCGTCGCTTTATCTAAAGCGGTCCACCATACTGTCACACCGTACGTAAGAATCGGTCTAACAACCGAGGTGTATAGCCAATGAGTAATACTGGGTTTAAGACCCCATTTGTTCCCTACGGCTTTTTTGCATGAAAAGAGTGCAACAGTTGCTTTTTTGACTCTTTCCTGTATATTGGGCTTCCAACTTAACTTCTTATCTAAGATAAGGCCCAAATATTTGGCTTCGTCTGAGAATTTGAGTGGAATTCCTCTGATAGACGGAGGGTCTATGTGAGGGATTTTGTATTTCCTTGAGAAGAGGACAAGATCTGTCTTATGAGGGTTAACACCCAGTCCACAGAGATCTGCCCATCTTATTAACTTGTTTAAAGCGTTTTGTAGGAGCTCTTTTAAGGTATTGAGATGCTTTCCTGATACAGCAATAGCAACATCGTCTGCATAGGCGATCACTCTGTAGCTCTCCGCTTCCAGGCTTGTCAGCAGCGCATTTACTACCAAGTTCCAAAGAAGGGGAGATAGAACACCGCCTTGCGGCGTACCTCTACTGACGGATCTTCTTGTCGAAAAACCGCCCAGTCTTGAATTAATCCTCCTGCTCATCAGCATTTGATTAATCAACTCGACGAGCGGAACATCCACATTCAGACCTGACAGCGCAGATGCGATCGCAGATGTATCGACGTTATTGAAAGCACCTTCAATATCTTGAAAGGCAACCATAGTGTACTCCTTATGGTGGAGGGAGTATTCGATGGTACTAACCAGTGTGTGTAGGGCAGTGTCTACCGATTTCCCTTTGCAATAAGCATGTTGAGCCGTAGACAGGAGCCTCGAGTCAATGCTTGTTCTAAGATGGATATCAATCAGTCGTTCAAAAGTCTTTAGGAGGTATGACGACAGACTGATAGGTCTGAGATCTTTTGGGTTTACATGGGAACATTTGCCAGCTTTGGGAATAAATACAACTTTAACCTCCCTCCAAGACAAGGGAATGTGACGCAGGTTTAAACATCTATTGAAAAGCTTCTCCAAAATTGGTAGAACGATGTCTATGTTCATTTGGAGTTCGGCTGGTATTATACCGTCTGGTCCTGCGGATTTGTATGGTTCGAAGCTGTTAATTGCCCATTGTAGTTTGTCCCTTGTGATTAGATCTTGTGGATAAGTAAAGCTATTTGCGGACCTTAGATGGTCAATGTTATTAGCAATTTGAGTGCTACCGGGGAAATGAGTATCTAGTAGCAGATTTAGCGATTCCTCGCAAGAATTGGTCCATGAGCCATCTGCTTTTTTCAAACAGCTGGGCATGGCTGGATTAGTTGAAAGAATTCTTCTTAATCTAGATGCTTCTGAGGTTCCTTCTATTTTGTCGCAGAAGGTCCTCCAAGAGGATCTTTTGGATTTTCTTAATTCTTTCTTATATATTTTTAGGGATTCCTTATAGGAGTCCCAGTCTGACACATTTCTTGTGCTTTTTGCTCGATTAAAAAGCTTCCTGCAGTTTTTCCTAATCGGCTCAAGTCCTGAGTTCCACCAATGCGGCTTCCTCTTGCCCCTCACTTGAGTAAGAGGACAGGAGATTGTCATAGATTTGTTCAGGGCCAGAGTGAGTTCATTGACTTTATTGTCTAGTTCACTTATGTTAGGGGGTGGGCTCAAAAGTGTAGGTTTAACTAGACTTTCAAGTGTTTTCCTATATTTAAGCCAATCAGTTTTCCTGTAGTTACGAAATTTTAACTGGCTAGGAGGTTCATCTTTCAGACCGAATTGGATATATCTATGATCCGAGAACGAGTGTTCCCTCGATACTTTCCAATCTGTAATCATGTGATGAATAGTATCTGAGACAAGAGTTATGTCTAGAACTTCCTGTCGATTTCTAGTAACAAAAGTGGGTTCATTTCCTACGTTACTTACTATAAGGTTGGTACTTAAAATAAAATCGAAAAGAGACTCACCTCTATCGTTGATGTCTGTACTTCCCCATACTGTGTGATGGGAGTTAGCATCGCTCCCAATTATGAGGCTGACCTTCTGCCTTTCAGTTTCAGCGATAATTCGCTCTAGCGTCTGTCCAGGGAGAGGGCCATGGTGGTCGTGGCCAAGATAGGCCGACACTAGCCAGTACGTGCTCTTGGCCGTTTCCAGTCTAGCGGCGGTAATATCTCTATCGCTGAAATCAGGGAGTAAATATACATTAATGTTACTTTTCACTAGTATGCAGGATCTAGGTTCACCTTTATCCGTCACATACAGTGTGTAATATCCAGGAGTGCTGAGTCCCTTTACCATGGATTTCACGGTCCATGGTTCTTGGATCAGAACAATATCATCACCGTTCCTGGATAGACGGAGCAAAAGTGAGGCCGAAGCCTTGATGGAGCGTTGAAGATTAATCTGTCCTAACTGCAGCATTTTGGCTACAAGTTAGGCACCACGGTGCTATTACCATCTGAAGATGATCCTAGAAGCTCATTTTCAAGAAGAGCCGAATTCAGGTCTTCAGTGTCCATGTCACTGTCGACGTTTGTAGAAGACTGGCCCGTGATCGAAGATGACCCGGATGCATCGTCCTCCATTGATGGAAGAGTAATCGATGCACCAGGATCTTCAACCACGGGTACAGCTTCGAGGGGATGTGGAGGCACGCATTCCGCGTCAACCTCATCTTTTTTATATATTCTTAAGGTAATCGTCTCAAAACCAAACCTGATCATACCTTTAGTCTGCGCCAGAGGGGCAAGGGACTCTTTATTTACCACAATGATTGCGCTTCTATAAAGACCCCTTACCTCCTCCAGTTTCGCGACTTTCCAGTTATGAGTTGGCAGGGAAGGATTGCTGAGTTTGATTACCTGAATAATCTCCTCCATGCAGGAAGGTTCGGCCGGTATCCATGTGCGGGCTCTTGGTCTGCTTGGAATGTCTTCCTTCGCAACAACCTCGAGCTGCGCGCCTGGCCAGATATCTCCTAACCTGCTGACAGCGAGCTTATAAAGATCGCACGACCTCTGATCGTCACAAACGATGAGTTTGACATGACCTTGATACCAACCCCCATCGCTTGTGATCGGAGGTGATCCCGGGTTTTCCCTCATAATACTTAGGAAGCCTGCCGAGAGCTTCAGTTTTACCACCTGCCATCGATCAGATGAAATCGTGCCATCGATATTGCTTCTATCGATAACCGCAATCACGATTTTATCCTTTAAGACATCGCTATAGGAACCAGGATTCAGAGGAGTGCTGGTGTTCTGCACACGGGGCCGTTTGGGTATCGGTGTGGTACCCTCCAGAGACCTGTTTCGCTTTGACGTAGAGTCGCCGCTGGTCTGCGCATTTGCGAGTATATGCTTCGCCCATTGAATCCTGGTGGAGAGCTGAGAGCCTCCTCTGGTCCCCGGTGTAGCACTGGATTCCTTCAGAATTCTCTCAGCATCTCGCTTTTCCTTATATCGGTTCTTTGAAGGTCTAAACCTTCTTGGAACTTTAGGGGACGCACTCGGGAGGGAGCCCGCACCGGAGGTGGAAGGGCCATGTTTCACAGCCCCACCACCACCGGGTCGGGTCCCCTTTCGGTGCGTGTTAGGAAGAGATTTTGTCTTAATAGTAGTGGAAGGGCCATGATGCACAACCTCATCACTACTGGTCTTAGGTATAACTACCGTATTACTTCCATCGCTATGCTTTGCAACGGATGGGGGGCCATGGCTGGCCACAACCTCCCCACTGATGCGCAACACAGGATTAACGGCAAACAGCGTTGACGCCGTGCTGCCGCCCGGTTTGGAAGAAGAACCGGGTTTAAAAAAGTCTGTTTTGTCTGTTTGTTTGTTTTTGTTCATTTTTGGTCCCACGAGAAGCGAAGAAAGGTAGGTCCGTCTGCACAGAGATTCGCATGTACAGAAAAGGCTGGTTAATCCGGAGGTCGCCAGGTATCCGGATACTCCGTTAGCGACTGAGCTATTTTTGAATTGGGCCCTCAGCCAGGCTGATCATCGGCACGGGTCGTTTAACACCACTGATCCAGCCCAATATGGGGATATTGAGGATTGGAGGAGGGAGGGATGAGAGGAGGAACGTCAGACAGCGTCATCGCCGTACTGTCGAGAGGGGAATGGATAAGAGGGCGTCGGACAGCATCATCGCCGTACCGCCGTGAGGTGAGGTAAGGAACATCGGACAGCTGCACCGCCGCACAGTGGTGCGAGAGCGGAAAAAAGTCTTTTGAAAAAGTCATGTCTATCGTTTAAAACTTTATGTGGCACGATTTCATCTCTTAGATAACCCGAGCGTATGATTTAAAAGTATTTTTTAACATATATACTGTATGTTCTGATTTACAAGCCCTCAAAGTTGAAAAATAATTTTACTCAAATCGCGAACCGTATTTTCAACAAATTTTGAGATGTTTTTTTTCCGAAGTTCCTGTAGAAATTCTCTAGCTTCTTAAATAATTTAATTGGTCTATTTTCGATTATCTAAAAATAAAAAAAAATATTGATTATTTATAAAAGATACCTTCTATAAGTAGCCTGAAGCTTTAGTACTAAGAAAAAATGCTTTTTTTTTTAAACTTTTTGATTTAAAAAAACAGCTCCAAAAGATACCAAGAAAGTAAGTATGCCACCATATGCTCCATACATTCATGTTAAAGCACAGAAAAAATCAGCTGCAGATACGTGCAGATGTGGAAGTTATGCTCAAAAATGTTTGACTTAATCGGATTTCAAAAAACTCCGTCTTGACGGTGGTGTTTAACAAAAAGTTTGATCACTTCGGTATTAATTGTCAGAATGAACTGGTTAAGCTTATTATTTTAAGAAAAAATGTCAAGCTTTATTTTAAAAATAAAACAAAATTAACACATTGACCCAGGGCTGAGAATTTCGATTTTTGCAAAACCATTTATTTCTGCCTGGAAAATTTTTCAACTTTCAACTCAATTTTCTTGAAAGCAACACACGAAAAATAATATAGTTTTATGATATTTTGAATTATATGATAGAGCTTAATACAAATAAAGAAAAGGATTAGGGATAATCTTTTATTTTTTTTTAATTTTTCGCTAAAAGTAGGGCAGGTAATAATAAAAATAGGTGTTTTTTTAAGTTTTATTGCTTTGTTTTTGTTGTGTATTGCGTAATTTTGTATTACTTGTAAGCATTAGTAATGGCTTATTAGAATAAAATATCTTACTTAAATCTATATATATAAAGGATTAATGAAAAAAAGTCAGTATTGAGTTATTGAGCATTTGTGCAAGGTGCGTAAGGAAAATTTTTACTCTTTGATCAACCAATAAATGAAAGTGAAGTGAAATATTTATAATAACAAACATATATAGTGAATTCATTACATTAAAATGGATTCAATCGAAATTCCTTATTCGGTGTTGTGTAGTGAACTTATTACTAATGGTCACGATGTTCAAAATCTTCGACCATATTTTGTAAGGGAATACCCCAACTTAATTTCTGAGCAAATATAAATTGTGCTGTCAGAATTAAAGAAACGTTTTATGTCTCATTTTTTAAGTCATAAGGATTATAAAGCCTACCGCAGGTTTCATTCGAGAAAATGCAGCTGAATTGCGACGAATGAAAATGGGATGCATCATATACTCATATACTCAGATCCAATAATAACAGGTTTAAGGCCACAGGCAAAAAAGAAAATACTTCCAATCAGCGCAGACGCTAAAAACCTCATTTTAGCATTATAAAATTACTACTTCATAATTGTTTTTATTTATTTTTGTATGTATTTATATATTTATTTATTTCATTTTATAATAAACATAGTAAATAATAATATTTTATTCAAGATAAAAAGTTAAGATTTTACTAAAAAAACTTTTATTTAAATATAACATCAAAACCCTCAAATTTTATAAAAATGTCAATAACTTTTTTTCTAATAATTTTTTCTTGACCAAATTTTGACCAAGCATGTATAAGATTAATCTTAACATGTGTGTCAAATTTAATTTAAATTCGTTTAATAGTTCAGATTTTACAGACTTTTTTCCGTTCACCCATACAAACATCAAAGCACTCAAATTTTAGAAAAAAAAGTCAATAACTTTTTTTCTAATGATATTTTCTAAGCAAAATTTTGACAAAATGTGTATAAGACTAATTTTAAAATGCGAATCAAATTTCATCTTAATCCGTTAAGCAGTTCAGATGTTACAGATTTTTTTTCCGCTCTCCCATAGAACCATCAAAACCCTCAAATTTTAGAAAAATGTCAATAACTTTGTTTCTAATTTTTTTTTTTCAACCAAATTTTGACCAAATATGTATAAGATTAATCTAAACATGTTTGCCAAATTTAATTTAAATCCGTTGAACCGTTCAGATAAAACAGACTTTTTTCCGCTCTCCCATACAAACCGAACCACTGTGCGCCGTACCAACGAGGGGAGGAGGGATAGAGGGGTAGGGGAGTCAAGGAGCGCCCTTTGGTTTCAGGACTCATCTGGAGAATTATTCTCGAGAATCTTTGACCTTACTCAGCTTCTACAACTCGACAAGTTCGACGCTCAGGTAGAAGTTAAAGCGTCAAAGACAACGATGCTTTCTCTAAGAGAGAGATTCAAGGTGCTCTCGAAGCATTTCCAAAGATCATTGGATAACTGTCCACCAGAGTTAAAACACAGTCAACCCCAGGTGTTTCAAGTGAAGGTAATCAACATTAAAGAAAACTTTGAACAATTTAAAGGTTTATATCAGCAGCTGGAAGGTGACCTTCAGGAAGAAGACATTGAAAAATACTTTCATTTTCAAGAGCAGTTGGAGTTACGATTAATTGGGTTACCAAAAAAGATAACAGACTTCCTTTTTACAAGATCCACCTGTGTCAAGCACTTCATTAAAACTACCGAAAATCGAGTTGCCAAAATTCGACGGAAATTATCTTGTGTGTCAATTTTATGATCTTTTTAAGCCAGTGATCCTTGAGCAACCGATATCACTTGCCCAAAAACTATATTTTTTGCGGGCTAATTTGATTCAGGATTTCCGGCCACAGACAACAACTTCGAAGCAGCTTGGCAGACGCTCATGGATAGATACGACAATAAACGACTTCTCTTGTCAGCACAATTGGAAAAACTTCTCACTCAACCATCAGTTTCTGGAACTAGTTCCAGTTTAAGGAAACTCCACGACAATACGAAGGAAGGGATTCAAGCGCTCATTAATCTGGGATTCCACGCTCAGGACTGGGATCCTATAGTGGTTCACCTGATACTCAAGAAAGTCGACAAAGAAAGCAGAACACTTTTTGAACAATCATTGGCCGATCAAAAGATGCAGTCCTTCCCTGACAAAGTTACTCAAGTTTATTGAATCCCGGTTTCAAACCCTTGAAACAATAAATAATACAGACGAGAGAAGGAAGCCAACAACTGTAGTAGCAGCCAAAGTTGATGGCTGCCTAATGTGCAGCTCAGGTAGTCATAAGATATTCAATTGTAAATCATTTGTATCTCTTTCAGGTGGCGGAGAAAGCTGTTCAACGGCTTGGAATTTGCCGAAATTGCCTTAGGTCACGGCATGCCTCCAAAACATGCTACTCTAGAGGATGCCTAAGTTGTAAAGGCAAACATAATACCCTCCTGCACCATATGAACAATTCAAAGGAATCCTTTAAAACAAAACCAGTTAATAATAAAATTCATTCCACAGGTAGCCAGCAGCAGCAACGAGCTCAAGGGGGGGAATTTCAATCAAATAACTATTTAACACCTTTCATAGGTGGCCAGCAACAGCAACCAACTCAAAGGGGGGAAGGTCAATCAACATCAACTAACCAGCATTCCAATGCAGCTATTTGTTGTAAATCGAAACCACGTCAAGTTTATCTAGTAACCGCATTGGTCAGGTCGGCAAGTGAAACATGGTTTCCTTGTCGTGCCTTGCTAGACTCAGGATCGCAAATTCATTTTGTGACAACTGCCTTTGCACAAGCACTGGGTCTCCCGAAGCACCGATCGGAAACCTCAATAAGTGGCATAGAAAGACATGGCACTCAGGCACAGTTTGCTATATCACTCACACTTGAATCACATAATTCAAGTTTCAAGGCAAGTATTGAAGCAACCGTACTAGCTAGGATTACAGATTACCAGCCACGATGTGAAGTTCAATCACAAGATTGGGATATTCCTTCTCATATCCAGTTGGCCGATCCAGGATTTATGACTAACCAAAAAATCGATATGCTTATCGGTGCCGAGTTGTTTTTCGATCTTCTTCTTCCAGGGCAAATAACAGTTGGACCTTAACTTCCTACTCTCCGTAACACAAAACTAGGATGAATAGTCGCGGGTGGCTCTCAAGCTACAAACCACATTGCCGTTTGCACCATTCCCACGAGACCATCTCTATCATCATTAGAGAAACTTGTCAGTAGGTTCTGGGAGTACGAGACTCATGGTACTCAAATCAAACGCATGAGTTATGAAGAGCATAAATGTGAGGAATTTTTCAATTCTAGCACAAAAATTGTATCAAATGGAAGATTCTTGGTAAGTCTGCCTTTCAAAGAAAACCCATCTTGTTTAGGTGCATATTTCGAAAGCGCAAGAAAAAGATTTCTGTCATTAGAACGAAGATTTGAAAGAGATAATACGCATGAGCTTTATTCTCAGTTTCTATTAGAATACGAAGAATTGGGCCATATGAGTCCCATTGAGAACGTCGATATCCCACAAAATTATTTCTTCATTCCGCATCATTGTGTGTTGAAGCCAGAAAGCTCTTCAACACAACAGCATTGCGTGTGGTCTTTGATTGTTCAGCAAAAACAACATCTTTATTGTCTCTCAATGATATTCTAGGCGTAGGACCGACAGTCCAACCTGACCTCTTTTCAATAATTATTAATTTCAGATTAGAAAGGTATGCGTTTACTTCAGATATAAGCAAAATGTACCGACAGGCTGTAGTAAGGCCAGAAGACAGAGCTTTTCAACTAATTGTTTGGAGAACTCAAAGCAATCAACCACTGAAGGCATATAAACTGAACACATTGACCTACGGATCAGCTTGTGCTCCACAATTAGCAACCAAATGTCTTGTCCAGCTTGCAGACAATTATGCACGAAAGAGCGTCTCAAACTATACGTGAAAACATTTATGTCGATGATCTACTTGCTGGAGCAGACACAGTTTCAGAGGCCAGACAACTACTTGAAGACATGACAGCTCTTCTAGGAAAGGGTAAATTTGAATTAAGAAAATTCTGTTCTAATGATAACAAAATTCTTAAGAGTATTCCTGATGCACACAGAGAAAGGTTAGTAAGATTCCATTTGTCTGACGTAATCAAAACCTTGGGATTTTGGAATCCAATGCTCCTTGCACGATTGTTTAATCCTCTAGGTTTATTGAGTCCAGTCATAATGCTTGGCAAACTTTTCTTGCAAGACTTATGGAAGACGGAGTTCTCATGAGATGACCAGCTTCCTATGGACCTGGCTAAAAAATGGAACAGGTATGTGAATCAATTTTTTGATTTAGAAAACATAAGCATACGTCGATTTGTAATGTGCCCATTACCGAAACGAACCGAACTACATGGGTTTTCGGATTGTAGTATGTCTGTCTTTGGAGCATGTGTATACGTCAGATGCATAGACGAATCAGGCAACATGTATAGCAAGTTACTTTGCTCAAAATCTCGCATCGCTCCGATGAAGGCCATTACAATCGCTCGTATTGAACTTCTAGCTGCAGAGCTTTTGGTTGAGCTGGTAAAGAGAATACTTCTGACATTTAAGAAGTATGTTCATAAAATAGCATATTACACGGATTCAACAACTGTGCTGGCTTGGATTAACTCTCCTTCTTATGTCTGGGATACATTTGTAGCAAATAGGGTAGCTAAAATCCAAGCAGAACCTCAGATATCACAATAGAATCATATTAAAGGAGAAATTAATCCAGCTGATTTAATAACGAGAGGATGCACGCTCCTTGACCTTTCATCATCATTGACATGGTTCGAAGGTCCATCATTTCTCAAATGAGAAGAATCACTCTGGGAGCCAAGTCAGTACACCATTCCACAGGTGTTTCCGGAATTGCGAAAAAACAAAATGGCATTGATGACTGCAACTCACGATCAAGATATATTGAATAGTATTAATCATAGAAACTCTTTCTATACACTACAGAAAATATTCTCGTGTTGTAGTAGATTTTTAAGGAACGTTTGACGTCCTGGCCTCCTTAGAAGAAGCGAAATGCTTTCTCCTGATGAAATGCGCGAAGGAACCCGCCTTCTCATGGTATACACACAACGTATGACCTTTCCAGAAGAATACAAGGCTTTGAAAGGCAATGTAATAGAAGTTCTCAATCCAGCTTAGCAACATTAACGCCTTATTTTGATAAAAAAAACATAACTTAATTCGAGTGGGAGGTAGATTAGCAAATTCTGTACTTCTGCCGGATGCAAAACATCAAATACTATTGCCTAAGAACTACATTGTTACTAGGTTGCTTTTGGAGCATTTACATAGAATAAACTTACACATATCCCACAGAACCCTTGTAGCAATTTCACGCCATCAATATTGGATATTAAGCATTGGCAGAGAAGCAAGATCAGTGATTAGAAAGTGTATCATATGTGCGAAATCCAGGCCAACATCCCTAGCACAGCTGATGGGCGACCTACCAAAGGAAAGATTAACACCATCTCGTCTATTTTACTACACAGGGGTTGACTTTGCTGGTCCTATCAAAATCGCATTACAAAATCAGAGGTTAGACTCCTTCAAAATCTTATCTAGCCATCGTCGTATGCTTTTCAACAAAGGCAATTCATATAGAAGTTGTTGGAGACCTCTCCACAGAGTCGTTAATCAATTGTCTTAAGAGGTTTATAGGCAGACGTGGATTGTGTCACACCATCTTCTGCGATAATGCCACCAATTTTGTCGGTGCAAGCAACAAGCTCAAAGAGCTTAAAGAAGTTATGCAATCAAAGAGAATGGAATCAGCAAATCAATCATCATGTATTCAGACGGGAATTAATTGGAAATTTATTCCCCCCCGTTCTCCACACTTTCGGGGGACTCTGGGAGTCAGCTGTGAAATCAGCTAAAGGATTGTTGGTTCGACACCTGGGCGAGGCTTCGTTAACATACGAGGAGCTCACCACAATCACAATTCAAATAGAGGCTATACTCAATTCAAGGCCTTTGATGCCAATTTCATCGGACCCGAATGATCTAGAAGCTCTCACCCCCGGAAATTTTTTGATAGGAGCACCACTTCTTTCAATCGCAGAGCCCGATATCACTGATAAAAAAGTAAGTTCTCTTAATAAATACCGACAAATTCAGCATGTTCAGCAATCATTCTGGAAGAGATGGTCGAGTAAGTACTAACATCTCTTACAACAACGAGCTAAGTGGAAAACTGAATCCCAAAACTTAAAACCAGACACACTTGTTTTATTAAAGGAATCCAATATGCCACCAAGAAAATGGAAATTGGGACGTGTAGTTGAAGTGATCAAAGGAAATGATGGATTAGTTCGTGTTGGCAACATCAAAACCCATGGAGGAATTCTCCACCGAGCTATCCATAACTTGTGCCCAGCAGAACAGAACAGAACAAAGAAAGCAGAACACTTTTTGAACAATCATTGGCCGATCAAAAGATGCAGTCCTTCCCTGACAAAGTTACTCAAGTTTATTGAATCCCGGTTTCAAACCCTTGAAACAATAAATAATACAGACGAGAGAAGGAAGCCAACAACTGTAGTAGCAGCCAAAGTTGATGGCTGCCTAATGTGCAGCTCAGGTAGTCATAAGATATTCAATTGTAAATCATTTGTATCTCTTTCAGGTGGCGGAGAAAGCTGTTCAACGGCTTGGAATTTGCCGAAATTGCCTTAGGTCACGGCATGCCTCCAAAACATGCTACTCTAGAGGATGCCTAAGTTGTAAAGGCAAACATAATACCCTCCTGCACCATATGAACAATTCAAAGGAATCCTTTAAAACAAAACCAGTTAATAATAAAATTCATTCCACAGGTAGCCAGCAGCAGCAACGAGCTCAAGGGGGGGAATTTCAATCAAATAACTATTTAACACCTTTCATAGGTGGCCAGCAACAGCAACCAACTCAAAGGGGGGAAGGTCAATCAACATCAACTAACCAGCATTCCAATGCAGCTATTTGTTGTAAATCGAAACCACGTCAAGTTTATCTAGTAACCGCATTGGTCAAAGTCAGGTCGGCAAGTGAAACATGGTTTCCTTGTCGTGCCTTGCTAGACTCAGGATCGCAAATTCATTTTGTGACAACTGCCTTTGCACAAGCACTGGGTCTCCCGAAGCACCGATCGGAAACCTCAATAAGTGGCATAGAAAGACATGGCACTCAGGCACAGTTTGCTATATCACTCACACTTGAATCACATAATTCAAGTTTCAAGGCAAGTATTGAAGCAACCGTACTAGCTAGGATTACAGATTACCAGCCACGATGTGAAGTTCAATCACAAGATTGGGGTATTCCTTCTCATATCCAGTTGGCCGATCCAGGATTTATGACTAACCAAAAAATCGATATGCTTATCGGTGCCGAGTTGTTTTTCGATCTTCTTCTTCCAGGGCAAATAACAGTTGGACCTTAACTTCCTACTCTCCGTAACACAAAACTAGGATGAATAGTCGCGGGTGGCTCTCAAGCTACAAACCACATTGCCGTTTGCACCATTGCCACGAGACCATCTCTATCATCATTAGAGAAACTTGTCAGTAGGTTCTGGGAGTACGAGACTCATGGTACTCAAATCAAACGCATGAGTTATGAAGAGCATAACTGTGAGGAATTTTTCAATTCTAGCACAAAAATTGTATCAAATGGAAGATTCTTGGTAAGTCTGCCTTTCAAAGAAAACCCATCTTGTTTAGGTGCATATTTCGAAAGCGCAAGAAAAAGATTTCTGTCATTAGAACGAAGATTTGAAAGAGATAATACGCATGAGCTTTATTCTCAGTTTCTATTAGAATACGAAGAATTGGGCCATATGAGTCCCATTGAGAACGTCGAGATCCCACAAAATTATTTCTTCATTCCGCATCATTGTGTGTTGAAGCCAGAAAGCTCTTCAACACAACAGCATTGCGTGTGGTCTTTGATTGTTCAGCAAAAACAACATCTGTATTGTCTCTCAATGATATTCTAGGCGTAGGACCGACAGTCCAACCTGACCTCTTTTCAATAATTATTAATTTCAGATTAGAAAGGTATGCGTTTACTTCAGATATAAGCAAAATGTACCGACAGGCACTAGTAAGGCCAGAAGACAGAGCTTTTCAACTAATTGTTTGGAGAACTCAAAGCAATCAACCACTGAAGGCATATAAACTGAACACATTGACCTACGGATCAGCTTGTGCTCCACAATTAGCAACCAAATGTCTTGTCCAGCTTGCAGACAATTATGCACGAAAGAGCGTCTCAAACTATACGTGAAAACATTTATGTCGATGATCTACTTGCTGGAGCAGACACAGTTTCAGAGGCCAGACAACTACTTGAAGACATGACAGCTCTTCTAGGAAAGGGTAAATTTGAATTAAGAAAATTCTGTTCTAATGATAACAAAATTCTTAAGAGTATTCCTGATGCACACAGAGAAAGGTTAGTAAGATTCCATTTGTCTGACGTAATCAAAACCTTGGGATTGATTTGGAATCCAATGCTCCTTGCACGATTGTTTGATCCTCTAGGTTTATTGAGTCCAGTCATAATGCTTGGCAAACTTTTCTTGCAAGACTTATGGAAGACGGAGTTCTCATGAGATGACCAGCTTCCTATGGACCTGGCTAAAAAATGGAACAGGTATGTGAATCAATTTTTTGATTTAGAAAACATAAGCATACGTCGATTTGTAATGTGCCCATTACCGAAACGAACCGAACTACATGGGTTTTCGGATTGTAGTATGTCTGTCTTTGGAGCATGTGTATACGTCAGATGCATAGACGAATCAGGCAACATGTATAGCAAGTTACTTTGCTCAAAATCTCGCATCGCTCCGATGAAGGCCATTACAATCGCTCGTATTGAACTTCTAGCTGCAGAGCTTTTGGTTGAGCTGGTAAAGAGAATACTTCTGACATTTAAGAAGTATGTTCATAAAATAGCATATTACACGGATTCAACAACTGTGCTGGCTTGGATTAACTCTCCTTCTTATGTCTGGGATACATTTGTAGCAAATAGGGTAGCTAAAATCCAAGCAGAACCTCAGATATCACAATAGAATCATATTAAAGGAGAAATTAATCCAGCTGATTTAATAACGAGAGGATGCACGCTCGTTGACCTTTCATCATCATTGACATGGTTCGAAGGTCCATCATTTCTCAAATGAGAAGAATCACTCTGGGAGCCAAGTCAGTACACCATTCCACAGGTGGTTCCGGAATTGCGAAAAAACAAAATGGCATTGATGACTGCAACTCACGATCAAGATATATTGAATAGTATTAATCATAGAAACTCTTTCTATACACTACAGAAAATATTCTCGTGTTGTAGTAGATTTTTAAGGAACGTTTGACGTCCTGACCTGCTTAGAAGAAGCGAAATGCTTTCTCCTGATGAAATGCGCGAAGGAACCCGCCTTCTCATGGTATACACACAACGTATGACCTTTCCAGAAGAATACAAGGCTTTGAAAGGCAATGTAATAAAAGCTCTCAATCCAGCTTAGCAACATTAACGCCTTATTTTGATACAAAAAACATAACTTAATTCGAGTGGGAGGTAGATTAGCAAATTCTGTACTTCTGCCGGATGCAAAAAATCAAATACTATTGCCTAAGAACTACATTGTTACTAGGTTGCTTTTGGAGCATTTACATAGAACAAACTTACACATATCCCACAGAGCCCTTGTAGCAATTTCACGCCATCAATATTGGATATTAAGCATTAGCAGAGAAGCAGGATCAGTGATTAGAAAGTGTATCATATGTGCAAAATCCAGGCCAACATCCCTAGCACAGCTGATGGGCGACCTACCAAAGGAAAGATTAACACCATCTCGTCTATTTTACTACACAGGGGTTGACTTTGCTGGTCCTATCAAAATCGCATTACAAAATCAGAAGTTAGACTCCTTCAAAATCTTATCTAGCCATCGTCGTATGCTTTTCAACAAAGGCAATTCATATAGAAGTTGTTGGAGACCTCTCCACAGAGTCGTTAATCAATTGTCTTAAGAGGTTTATAGGCAGACGTGGATTGTGTCACACCATCTTCTGCGATAATGCCACCAATTTTGTCGGTGCAAGCAACAAGCTCAAAGAGCTTAAAGAAGTTATTCAATCAAAGAGAATGGAATCAGCAAATCAATCATCATGTATTCAGACGGGAATTAATTGGAAATTTATTCCCCCCCGTTCTCCACACTTTCGGGGGACTCTGGGAGTCAGCTGTGAAATCAGCTAAAGGATTGTTGGTTCGACACCTTGGCGAGGCTTCGTTAACATACGAGGAGCTCACCACAATCACAATTCAAATAGAGGCTATACTCAATTCAAGGCCTTTGATGCCAATTTCATCGGACCCGAATGATCTAGAAGCTCTCACCCCCGGAAATTTTTTGATAGGAGCACCACTTCTTTCAATCGCAGAGCCCGATATCACTGATAAAAAAGTAAGTTCTCTTAATAAATACCGACAAATTCAGCATGTTCAGCAATCATTCTGGAAGAGATGGTCGAGTAAGTACTAACATCTCTTACAACAACGAGCTAAGTGGAAAACTGAATCCCAAAACTTAAAACCAGACACACTTGTTTTATTAAAGGAATCCAATATGCCACCAAGAAAATGGAAATTGGGACGTGTAGTTGAAGTGATCAAAGGAAATGATGGATTAGTTCGTGTTGGCAACATCAAAACCCATGGAGGAATTCTCCACCGAGCTATCCATAACTTGTGCCCAGCAGAACAGAACAGAACAAAGAAAGCAGAACACTTTTTGAACAATCATTGGCCGATCAAAAGATGCAGTCCTTCCCTGACAAAGTTACTCAAGTTTATTGAATCCCGGTTTCAAACCCTTGAAACAATAAATAATACAGACGAGAGAAGGAAGCCAACAACTGTAGTAGCAGCCAAAGTTGATGGCTGCCTAATGTGCAGCTCAGGTAGTCATAAGATATTCAATTGTAAATCATTTGTATCTCTTTCAGGTGGCGGAGAAAGCTGTTCAACGGCTTGGAATTTGCCGAAATTGCCTTAGGTCACGGCATGCCTCCAAAACATGCTACTCTAGAGGATGCCTAAGTTGTAAAGGCAAACATAATACCCTCCTGCACCATATGAACAATTCAAAGGAATCCTTTAAAACAAAACCAGTTAATAATAAAATTCATTCCACAGGTAGCCAGCAGCAGCAACGAGCTCAAGGGGGGGAATTTCAATCAAATAACTATTTAACACCTTTCATAGGTGGCCAGCAACAGCAACCAACTCAAAGGGGGGAAGGTCAATCAACATCAACTAACCAGCATTCCAATGCAGCTATTTGTTGTAAATCGAAACCACGTCAAGTTTATCTAGTAACCGCATTGGTCAAAGTCAGGTCGGCAAGTGAAACATGGTTTCCTTGTCGTGCCTTGCTAGACTCAGGATCGCAAATTCATTTTGTGACAACTGCCTTTGCACAAGCACTGGGTCTCCCGAAGCACCGATCGGAAACCTCAATAAGTGGCATAGAAAGACATGGCACTCAGGCACAGTTTGCTATATCACTCACACTTGAATCACATAATTCAAGTTTCAAGGCAAGTATTGAAGCAACCGTACTAGCTAGGATTACAGATTACCAGCCACGATGTGAAGTTCAATCACAAGATTGGGGTATTCCTTCTCATATCCAGTTGGCCGATCCAGGATTTATGACTAACCAAAAAATCGATATGCTTATCGGTGCCGAGTTGTTTTTCGATCTTCTTCTTCCAGGGCAAATAACAGTTGGACCTTAACTTCCTACTCTCCGTAACACAAAACTAGGATGAATAGTCGCGGGTGGCTCTCAAGCTACAAACCACATTGCCGTTTGCACCATAGCCACGAGACCATCTCTATCATCATTAGAGAAACTTGTCAGTAGGTTCTGGGAGTACGAGACTCATGGTACTCAAATCAAACGCATGAGTTATGAAGAGCATAACTGTGAGGAATTTTTCAATTCTAGCACAAAAATTGTATCAAATGGAAGATTCTTGGTAAGTCTGCGTTTCAAAGAAAACCCATCTTGTTTAGGTGCATATTTCGAAAGCGCAAGAAAAAGATTTCTGTCATTAGAACGAAGATTTGAAAGAGATAATACGCATGAGCTTTATTCTCAGTTTCTATTAGAATACGAAGAATTGGGCCATATGAGTCCCATTGAGAACGTCGAGATCCCACAAAATTATTACTTCATTCCGCATCATTGTGTGTTGAAGCCAGAAAGCTCTTCAACACAACAGCATTGCGTGTGGTCTTTGATTGTTCAGCAAAAACAACATCTGTATTGTCTCTCAATGATATTCTAGGCGTAGGACCGACAGTCCAACCTGACCTCTTTTCAATAATTATTAATTTCAGATTAGAAAGGTATGCGTTTACTTCAGATATAAGCAAAATGTACCGACAGGCTGTAGTAAGGCCAGAAGACAGAGCTTTTCAACTAATTGTTTGGAGAACTCAAAGCAATCAACCACTGAAGGCATATAAACTGAACACATTGACCTACGGATCAGCTTGTGCTCCACAATTAGCAACCAAATGTCTTGTCCAGCTTGCAGACAATTATGCACGAAAGAGCGTCTCAAACTATACGTGAAAACATTTATGTCGATGATCTACTTGCTGGAGCAGACACAGTTTCAGAGGCCAGACAACTACTTGAAGACAAGACAGCTCTTCTAGGAAAGGGTAAATTTGAATTAAGAAAATTCTGTTCTAATGATAACAAAATTCTTAAGAGTATTCCTGATGCACACAGAGAAAGGTTAGTAAGATTCCATTTGTCTGACGTAATCAAAACCTTGGGATTGATTTGGAATCCAATGCTCCTTGCACGATTGTTTGATCCTCTAGGTTTATTGAGTCCAGTCATAATGCTTGGCAAACTTTTCTTGCGAGACTTATGGAAGACGGAGTTCTCATGAGATGACCAGCTTCCTATGGACCTGGCTAAAAAATGGAACAGGTATGTGAATCAATTTTTTGATTTAGAAAACATAAGCATACGTCGATTTGTAATGTGCCCATTACCGAAACGAACCGAACTACATGGGTTTTCGGATTGTAGTATGTCTGTCTTTGGAGCATGTGTATACGTCAGATGCATAGACGAATCAGGCAACATGTATAGCAAGTTACTTTGCTCAAAATCTCGCATCGCTCCGATGAAGGCCATTACAATCGCTCGAATTGAACTTCTAGCTGCAGAGCTTTTGGTTGAGCTGGTAAAGAGAATACTTCTGACATTTAAGAAGTATGTTCATAAAATAGCATATTACACGGATTCAACAACTGTGCTGGCTTGGATTAACTCTCCTTCTTATGTCTGGGATACATTTGTAGCAAATAGGGTAGCTAAAATCCAAGCAGAACCTCAGATGTCACAATAGAATCATATTAAAGGAGAAATTAATCCACCTGATTTAATAACGAGAGGATGCACGCTCCTTGACCTTTCATCATCATTGACATGGTTCGAAGGTCCATCATTTCTCAAATGAGAAGAATCACTCTGGGAGCCAAGTCAGTACACCATTCCACAGGTGGTTCCGGAATTGCGAAAAAACAAAATGGCATTGATGACTGCAACTCACGATCAAGATATATTGAATAGTATTAATCATAGAAACTCTTTCTATACACTACAGAAAATATTCTCGTGTTGTAGTAGATTTTTAAGGAACGTTTGACGTCCTGACCTCCTTAGAAGAAGCGAAATGCTTTCTCCTGATGAAATGCGCGAAGGAACCCGCCTTCTCATGGTATACACACAACGTATGACCTTTCCAGAAGAATACAAGGCTTTGAAAGGCAATGTAATAGAAGTTCTCAATCCAGCTTAGCAACATTAACGCCTTATTTTGATAAAAAAAACATAACTTAATTCGAGTGGGAGGTAGATTAGCAAATTCTGTACTTCTGCCGGATGCAAAAAATCAAATACTATTGCCTAAGAACTACATTGTTACTAGGTTGCTTTTGGAGCATTTACATAGAATAAACTTACACATATCCCACAGAACCCTTGTAGCAATTTCACGCCATCAATATTGGATATTAAGCATTGGCAGAGAAGCAAGATCAGTGATTAGAAAGTGTATCATATGTGCGAAATCCAGGCCAACATCCGTAGCACAGCTGATGGGCGACCTACCAAAGGAAAGATTAACACCATCTCGTCTATTTTACTACACAGGGGTTGACTTTGCTGGTCCTATCAAAATCGCATTACAAAATCAGAGGTTAGACTCCTTCAAAATCTTATCTAGCCATCGTCGTATGCTTTTCAACAAAGGCAATTCATATAGAAGTTGTTGGAGACCTCTCCACAGAGTCGTTAATCAATTGTCTTAAGAGGTTTATAGGCAGACGTGGATTGTGTCACACCATCTTCTGCGATAATGCCACCAATTTTGTCGGTGCAAGCAACAAGCTCAAAGAGCTTAAAGAAGTTATTCAATCAAAGAGAATGGAATCAGCAAATCAATCATCATGTATTCAGACGGGAATTAATTGGAAATTTATTCCCCCCCGTTCTCCACACTTTTGGGGGACTCTGGGAGTCAGCTGTGAAATCAGCTAAAGGATTGTTGGTTCGACACCTGGGCGAGGCTTCGTTAACATACGAGGAGCTCACCACAATCACAATTCAAATAGAGGCTATACTCAATTCAAGGCCTTTGATGCCAATTTCATCGGACCCGAATGATCTAGAAGCTCTCACCCCCGGAAATTTTTTGATAGGAGCACCACTTCTTTCAATCGCAGAGCCAGATATCACTGATAAAAAAGTAAGTTCTCTTAATAAATACCGACAAATTCAGCATGTTCAGCAATCATTCTGGAAGAGATGGTCCGGTAAGAAAATTACTAACATCTCTTACAACAACGAGCTAAGTGGAAAACTGAATCCCAAAACTTAAAACCAGACACACTTGTTTTTTTGGAATCCAATATGCCACCAAGAAAATGGAAATTGGGACGTGTAGTTGAAGTGATCAAAGGAAATGATGGATTAGTTCGTGTTGGCAACATCAAAACCCATGGAGGAATTCTCCACCGAGCTATCCATAACTTGTGCCCCTTTCCAGTAGAAGAAACAGCCAATGATACAACGAAGCCACCTCTAAAGAATGATCGAGAACCAAATAAATGTCCAACATCTCGGAAACTCAGAGGTGGCAGAGTTACAACGGGATCTTTATTAGTATCATTTTGTATCGCATTGTTGATTGCGCCAGTCAACACAATACACACAGACAACCACGTTATTATTAGCCAGCTCGATAACGCAGTCAGAATATCCTTTGAAGACATTGGTACACTACGGGTAGTAAACAATTTTTGGAGTATCTATGTTTATTACAATCTTACCAACTATTGGCTGTAATTAAACGAAATCAAAACTTATTTAAACGAATTGGAAGGCGCTTGCAGAGCGGATATATCGGAAAGGATGTTCTATTGTTATCAGACAATCGACATTTTTCTACAAAGAGCTGTCATTGACCAAAACAATGGACTCATTAATGGGTTAAAGACCTCAATTCGGACAGCCATTCGACATCGCAGATCTCCATTAGTTATTTTATTGATAAATCTAAAGCAAATGCTCAAATTGTCTACCCTCGGCGCGAATACAGGCTCTGCACCGCCTTGAATTTATTTCTTCTCCTGCTTCAAAATTTTTTTGGCGTAGTTCTTGTCTATTTTCAATTGGTTTCAAGCACACTTTTTCTTTTATACAGAACCAGTAAAAGAAATCGAGATGGCTTAGATCCGGAGAACGAGGGGGCCACAAAATTGTTCCAAGGCGCCCAATCCACCTATCGGGATACTCCGTATTCAGGTAATCCCGTACACGCTGAGCATAATGCGCTGGGCAACCATCTTGTTTAAACCACATGTATCGGTAGATGTTGAGTGGTAGATCTTCTAATAAAGTCGGCAAAAATTCCCGCTAGTTCGGCGGTCGCAGAAAGAATATTTTCAACCATGAATTCGAAATAGCAAGAAGAAAGAAACAGAGCAAGTATCTCATTAATAAAAAATTAACTTTTTATCTATATAAACTTGAAAATTTAATGTTATACAGCATATGACACATTTATTGAGATAAAAATAATTGTTAAAAATATAGATTTTATAAAAATAAATAAGAAGCAAACATATTCTTGGTCTTCTTATCGTTTTCATAAAATACTATATTCTTTTGAAGTGTACTATATTTTGTATACTTTATTTTGAAAAGTACTATAATCCATCAAATGAAGTTGGGAACCCTTGTGGCAAAAGTTCTAATAGCCGTTAAAAAGAAGAATTTTTAAATGTAAAAAGGGGATGTCGTATTTGAATACTAGTTTGATTAGAGTTAGAGCATGGGTAAGGTTTGGTTCTAGGATGTTATGGATAGGGTATGGTCGCCAATCGGAAATATTATGGCCACTCTTCATTAGCAGATCATGCAGGTAAATTTTAAATTCAGACGTGAAATAATAACGATAGGTGACAAAGTATAAGTAGTCCGGAAGTGTAGGGTTGGCATATTTAAGTTCTTGGTTTAGATAGAATTATAAAATAAAAAAAATGATATAATATAAAATTGTATATATACCAAAGTAAAAAAAAATATATATATATATAAAATTTGACAGAAAAAAAAGAAAGAATTTTTGGATGACGAGGATTCGAACCAGAGAGGGCGAGGTCGAATTTCTTGAACAATAGACAAAACCACTAGGCCATGGATCGTATCGGAAATTCATAGTTTAAATGACGGAAAGCTGAAATTGTTGGCATATTCGTTAGCAGTTTAATAAGTAGGACATAAAGAATAAAGGGATGAACGCACAAAATATGATCGTCAACTAATACCAATAGACATGATGGTGTGAGTCTGAATGCATGTTGAGGGTAGGATTTCTCAAAGGATTTAGACTGGAAAAATTAAAATTGGTTACATATACAGTAAAATAATACAGAAAAATAATAAAAAAAATCTATCTCGCTTGGTTAGGTAATTATAGCAATATTTAGAAAAATAATGAAAATCGATACCCTAGGCCACATTTGTAGGTACTGTGGTCACAATTTTCCAAATTTTGCGCTGTTTTTTTTTGTACGTAATCCTTAATAACCATGCTATTAATTCCAATCAAAAATTCAAAAATAAATATTGTCAGTTTCATAAGAAAAATAAAGTTCGACTGAGTCATGGTTCAAAAAAATTTTGTAACCTAATTTTGACACTTCATATCTTAAACAAAATGCACTTCTCTACCCTTGGCAAGTTGTTTTAAAAGTTGGCCCGCTTCATCAAGATTTCAAAGATTTCATAGTGAAATACTCTTGCTACTTATTCTATCATAACAAATATTATTGATTTTTTTTTTTTGCAAAAAGGACCTCATTTCAGTAGTCTGTTTTACGTATTATTCACGTAAAAATGATTGTGGTGAATTTTGTTTGTACTCAAACATCGGTTTTACCGATATGTATGATAAACAGGGATACTAATAATAAAACACTGTTTGCCGTAAATTATAGGGAGACAGATCTACATTACATATGGTACGCTACGTTCCTTCTTTTACTCGCAACTTCTCTTTTTCTTGAGCTTTTGTTTAACCGTTATCGTAATCGTTTGTTTTTTCGGTTACCTTGGATTTTAATAAATATGATTTAAAATCACGAAAACAAATATAAACCAGCATAAAAGTGTTCATATATGCGTTTCGCCCCGATGTAATGGCTGGGCTCATCAGAAGATGACCATTACACCTTGTCTTGACGCATATTTTCCCGAATAAATCGAGATTCCATATAATCCGAGCTACAAAGAGCAACTGCGAATTATATAGTCGCTACAAGTCTTCAAAGAAGATAAATTGTAGCTATTTTTATTGCCTTGCTATGGGACTTTTGAAGAAGAAGGCAATAAAAATAGCTACAATTTATCTTCTTTGAAGACTTGTAGCGACTATATAATTCGCAGTTGCTCTTTGTAGCTCGGATTATATGGAATCTCGATTTATTCGGGAAAATATGCGTCAAGACAAGGTGTAATGGTCATCTTCTGATGAGCCCAGCCATTACATCGGGGCGAAACGCATATATGAACACTTTTATGTTGGTTTATATTTGTTTTCGTGATTTTAAATCATATTTACTAAAATAAACGGTGTTCAGGAAAAAACAATTCGACTGTAAACAGTCAAATATTTCACCTTGGATTTGATTAGTGTAGTGAAAATTATGTAAGTTATTTTCTAATAATAGATTCTAAAAACTTTCGCGAAATGCCGTATTTGTACACAGCTCAAGAATATGCCTCTACCGCCGCCAGATTGTATCGCGATAGGTACCAAAATGTGGAGCGTCAACCAGAACACCGTGTGTTCATCTATGCACACCTTTCATACTCGCAAGGACGATTGTCTACTACTCGTACCGCCGGCACCGTCGCCGGGAGACCTAGAGAACACAACGAAGAAGTAGTTTCAAATGAAATTGAAAGTGATCCCAGCGCTTCAGTACGTGCGATTGAAAGATCCACTGGAATACCAAAAAGCATTGCTCATCCAATTTTAAAACAAAATAATCACCACCCGTACCATGTTCAACGTGTACAAAGTTTGCTACCTCAGGGCTACGGTCCCAGACTCGATTTTTGCAGAACAATGTTGGCGAAAAATAGTGAAGACCCTCAATTTCTCAACCACATTTTATGGACTGAGGAATCAACATTTAAAAAAGACGGTTATTTGAATTTACACAATTGACATGAGTGGCACCAAGAAAATCCGCATTTAATTCGTGAAGACCGCTCTCAAAATCAATTAAAAGTAAACATGTGGACCGGAATTTTGAATGGGCAAATAATTGGACCATTTGAGCTGCCAGAAAATTTAAATGGCGACAGCTACCTGCATTTTTTACAAAATAATTTGCCGACTTTATTAGAAGATCTACCACTCAACATCTAACGAGACATGTGGTTTCAACAAGGTGGTTGCCCAGCGCACTATGCTCATCGTGTACGGGATTACCTGAATATGGAGTATCCCGATAGGTGGATTGGGAGCCTTGGATCAATTTTGTTGCCCCCTCGCTCACCGGATCTAAACCCTCTCGATTACTTTTACTGGGGCTGTATAAAAGAAAAAGTGTGCTTCAAACCAATTGAAAATAGACAAGAACTACGCCAAAAAATGTTTGAAGCAGGAGAAGAAATAAATTCATGGAGATTCGGGTGCCTAATTAACAGATTTATTCTGCGGCGGTGCAGAGATTGTATTTTCTTTTGTTTTTGTTTAAGATTAAAGTTTTCCAGAATACATCAGTAGGGTAAATTTCCAATTTTTTAGTCAGTGATGTTGATGTCATTAATATTTTTAACGGTGGAATAAGTAGCAAGTGTTGGACCATTTTTAAATCTTGATGAAACGGGCCAACTTTTAAAACAACTTGCCGAGAATAGAGTAGTAAATTTTTTTTAAGATATGAAGTGTCAAAGTTAGGTTACAAATTTTTTTGAACCATGACTCAGTTGAACTTTATTTTTGTTACGAAACTGACAATATTTATTTTTTTAATTTTTGATTGGAATTAATAGCATGGTTATTAAAAAATAAAAACAGCGCAAAATATGGAAAATTGTGAACACAGTACCTAAAAATGTGGCCTATTGTATCGATTTTCATTATTTTTCTAAATATTGCTATTATCAGGTACTTAACCAAGCAAGATAGATTTTTTTTATTATTTTTCCCAGTACAGGTACAACCCAACTAACAATTTGACTTGTTTAAGGGTTAATACAAGCTATTTTCTTGCTTGTATAGTAACTTAAAGAGGCCTTATGCAAATCATTTTGGCTTACATTAAAGAAGCTATTTGATTCCCTTAAAACCTTTCATGACAAGTCCTAAGCAATTAAATAGCATTTTTGTAATAAGACTTTACTGAGGCAAAATAAAGAAAGCAATACAAATCACTTGTATAATAAGGTCTTAGAAAGGCCTACTTAAGAAATTTATACCTTGCCACGAAGTGCTATTGCTTCGGTTAATAACTCGCAATGCATTCATTAAGGCCTTATAAAAGCCACTCAATGCAGTTGTATTGTGTATAAGAAAACAAAAATTATTTTGTGCAGTCAATTTTATTTGCATTATTTTTAATTTTATCTGCATTTTTGCACCAAGTTAGAGGGTTTGGGCTGCTTTTCTCTTTATTCTGAAACGTATAGAAATTTATTTTAATTGAAAAAAAACTTCATTGTACTTAGATGATTTTACCGAGTTTTGAACTCACGTCCTCCCAATCACTGATCCAGCTCGCTTTTTTAATTCATTTTTATTTTCCATTTATCATATAACTATCTTAAAGCTAGACAAAAGTTCATAAAAACTAGCCTACTTATCAATAACTCACAACTAACTTACTGGCCCCATGCGGGCGCTCTAAGTTAAACTATGATTACTTAATACTAATGCCTTTCGGCCTTAAAACTATATTAAGTCTAAAATTCTTAGCGGTTTTACCGAGAAGAATTTAAAAAAACTCGGTTCTCTGATGGTTTTTTTTTTAAATATTTTACTTAAAACTAACAAACTACATAAAACTATTATAAAGCTAATTAAAACTACTTAAAGCTACTTAAACTACTTAGAACTACTTAAAACTACTTAAAAACTAGAACAGCCACAGCAAGCATTTTTTGTTTTATTATTTTTTTTGTAAATTTGTATGTTTTTTTTTTGTGCCACCCTGACTGTCAGTGCTTAAAACTAGTACACCTAAACCTATGTAAGTCGGCCAAGACAAGAAAGCTTAGTCAACTTTAAATATCATTTTTCAACCACCAGAACTGGTTCTCCTGCTTTACCCTATCTTTTCGGTCCCGATCGGACACAGTCCTACTGAACCGAAGGCGCTCAGCTCCGCCTTGTGCGAGGACGTCTCGGTTGTAAAGGAGTCGCCTATCTACAGTTCAACAGCCGACGTAGTAGATTAGCGGGATCGCCGCTCTATCCTGGACCAGGCCTCGACTGTCTTAATAGAGGAAAGCATCGGGCGGAATAAAGCCGCTTAGACGTACACTCTCATAATAATCGTCGTTAGGGTAGTAAGCCCCAAAAATTTAGCTGTTGGTTGAAGACATCGCTCTTGCAATGTGACCCCGAATCAGCTTAAACAAAAAAATATCTATTCTGTTTATGTTGGCCCCGTTGTATAGAACCAGGTTGGAATAGTATCGTGTGTACTCCGACTCTGGTGTTCTGTGTAATCCAAGGCAGCGTCTGAGGCATTGCCTCTCAAACACCCGAATCTTTTCCATTTGAGATGGGCCAACGTTGAACCAAACCGAGAATCCAAAGGCAATCATCGGCCGGATGAGGGCCATGTAGCAAATCACCTTCACCCTGGTGTCAAGCCGGCTGCTATAAAACAACCGTTTCGTCAGGGCAAAAGCTCCCCTAGCCCTGGCCAGAGCAGCACTTATATGTCTGTCGAAATACAAATACTGATCCAACCAGATGCCAAGGTACTTTACTACACTTTTACTCGCCAGTGGATGTCCATTTGGCCCCACGATCACCAGCTTGCCCCAGTTCTTTCTCGTATCCCTTGTGGCTCCATGCAACGGAGTCCTAAACAGAATAGTTTCTGATTTCTGAAAGTTGATTTTCAACTTCCAGTCATCGCAATATCGCTGAATCTTGTCGAAGTCACGCTGCAAAAGAATTCTGATGACCTCAACTTTTGGGGCTGTTCTGTACGCAATTAGATCATCGGCATACGCAATTGCCTGAGTTAAACTACCTATCAGATCGCTGGTGTAAATGCTGAATAGAATCGGCGAGTTCACCGCTCCCTGTTGAAGAAAATTTTAATATGGAATGTTGCGGTAGAAGTTACATTGCCACTTTTGACAACAAACTTTCTACCATTGAGCATGTCATAAAGCATATACTTATGCCAAGCCTGGTGAGCTTTAGATAAAGACCTTCTAGCCATACGGTGTCGAAAGCCTTCTCCAAATCAACCAGACAGGCACCCGTACACTGCTTTTTGGATTTATTCCATTGGATATCAGAAAGGAGTTTAGACGCGGCATTAATGGTGTCATGTCTCGCCTTAAATCCGAACTGATTTTCCGGTATGATATTGTTGCCCACTTAAACAGAGCTCTATTGATAACTTTTTCGAATACCTTGCTGATACTCGGAAGAAGACTTATCGACCGGAGATTCGCCGGATTGGAGTTGTCCTTTCCCTTTTTCGGGAGAGGATGTACCACGGCTGTCTTCCACCGCACTGGATAATATGTATTATTCAGAGCGTTGTTAAACAGTGTGGTGTAAATGTCTACTGCTTCCTGAGGTAGATGTCGTAGTACAACTTTGGATATACCATCGACTCCTGCTGACTTCTTTTTCTTTAGTAAGTCGGAGATGAGTTGGAGCTCGACCTTCGAAATTAACAGGGAACTTGGCCCGTTTCGCTCGGCGATGATGGCGTTTGCCAAGTGTTCTTCATTGAACCTAGTAAAACCTTTGTATATATAAACTATAGTACTCTCATGGAATAGAAAAACTTAATTCAACATGTGTTCTATACGTAGCTCTGCGGGTACTACAAAACTGACATTATTGATTGTGGAAGCTAAGTAGGAAGAGAAAAAAGGCAAAGATAAGAATGAGAGAAGTATTTTATTATGCGTCTGACAACAATAAGGAGACTAAGTTGGAATAGATTATTTCGTCATGGCAAACAGCAGAATAAGAGAGAAAATGAAAATTTTTTGCTCTATGGACGAATACGATTTTTTGTTGCTTTGCTTCATAAGCTTTAGAATTCGTATAGATAGGGGTATGTATGTGTATTGTATAGGTATACTTTCGTATTATTTTTAGGTAAATGGAAGTTAGATTTTCAATTTGTTGTGAAAATTTACATTATAGAAACAACGTTGTTAAATTTCACTATATCTGAGTGGAATACAACGTTGCTATATTTCGCGTTAGCTGCATAGAAATTTAAATAGCTAATAGGTAGGTAGGTATTTATAGTAAGATATAGATCTTTTCTTCGTATAATTATTATTATTTTTGTTCTTCAAAATGTCATAAAAATACAACTTTGTAAGAACAAAAATAATAATAATTATAATGAATTTAGAACCTACCACAATGACCTTTTTTATAATTTGTAGGTACGTTATGTAGGCAAGTAGGTAAATATATGTATATGTATAGGTATATAGGTAGGTATTCAGCTAGGTATTAAATGTTCTAAACATGTAAAAAAAACGATTTCTTTTTTCAAATTATTTTTATGTAGAAAGTTTTGGAAAAATTTAGTTTAGGTATACCCATTTAGTTTTTTTTTTTCAAATCAAATAGGGAATTTTTTTTCGAAAAAAATAGGTTTTATTTGGAAAGTTTTGTAAAATTTTTAAAAACATTGGTCGAAGGTATGCCAATTGGAAAAAATGTTATTTAAAAAAAAAATGTTTTTTCCTTAAAAGTGACAAAAAAATTAGTAGTTAGGTATCCCAATTTTGAAGTCTCATTTGGAAAAAAATGTTTTTATGTAGAAAATTTTGCAAAAATTATAAAAAAAATAATACGTACCCCAACTTTTGAAACAAATATTGAATGACTTGGAAAAAATTAGTTTTTTTAATTTCCTAAGTATTGAGATTTAGTAAAAAAATAAAAAATAGATTTATGACTTAAAGGTCCAGTTTTTCAGTGCGAGATAAAGGTTAAACCCGAATTAGCTCATCAAATTTGGTGATTTAACTCAAGACAGTGCGTTGCCATATTCTTGTGGATGCATTATCATACATTTTGCTATTTTATGGTCATACGAGAGGGCAAATTATCATACGGCAAAAATAAAATTCACAAGGAACCGTGCACAAATAATACGATTTCCTTGAGCTCCTTGAGATTTTGGAACTCGAGATTTTGGTCAAACTTGACTTAACGATGATAGCGAAGACGAAAAAAGTGGGTCTCGCAAAAACGTACTTCTGTCTGTTCAACTACAGCCTAAACGGATGGGTCGATTTTCTTTGAACTTGGTACCTAGCGTTTTTTGGACACCCCCCCCCCCCGTTTTTTTCTCTTTTTTTAGGACCATAACTAACAGTAGCTGTCATAAAAAATTTCCAAAAAGGAAAAACTTATTTTTCTCAAAATCGGCGCTACAGATTTTTTTTTTAAGAACTCAATAAATTTAAATAGTTATAAGTTGCCGTTTGATAAAAAAATGGTTCCGAAAAATGGTTATTAATGGTACCTCCCAAGGAACCTTTTTTTTGATTTTCGCTTTTCTCAAAAACGGTTCAACTGATTCTGATCAATTTTTTTTATGAAGAATAATTGACATATTCTAAATAATATTCTGTACCAAAATTTACAAAAAAATATTTTTTGGATTTTTAAAAAAAGTTTGAAATTTTTTATTGAAAACTCAATATTTCAAAAGCCACTATGTAGATTTTTATAAAACTTGGTAAAAATCAGTTTTTTAACTTTATCCAGAAGATTTTTGACAAAAATTATCCTAATACCTAAAAATAACGGTGCCTCCCATACAAATGTTTAAAAACAGCTAAGAAAAATATTTTTTCTCAAAAACGACTCCTACGATTTTCATAAAAATTTTGTGTGTGTGTTGAAATTAGTATGATCTACCATTTAAAATTTTTAAATTATTGTTTGTGAGCGACCTTTGATGTTAATATATATATGATAGATACAGGCTCCAGGTCCAAATTTAAATTAAAGAAAAAACACTTTAACTTGTATAGGTAGTCGACTACCTATACAAGTCGACTACCTATACAAGCCGACTACCTATACAAGTTAAAGTGTATTTTCTTTAATTTAAATTTGGATATGGAGCCTGTATCTATCATATAAAATTTTTAAATTTTATTTTACGTTTAATAACAGTAGCTCTTATGGAACGGTTTCTTTGTTTTCGAGTATCTCAATATCTGATCAACCGAATAAAACTAGACTTATTATACAGAAGCTTGTAACAAATATAAATAAAAGTGCGTATCAAAATTATTTTATGAAAATTCGATATTTCAAAAAATGGTAGCAGTTTTTTTCTGTGGAGTTCAATTTTAACTCAACATTCATAAATACTTAAAATTGGCATACCAATTATTTTTCTCAAAAACGAAATTTTATTTATAACAAATTAATTATTTTTAAAACCGCTCCTACGATTTTCAAATTTTTTTTCTGATAAATTAAGATTTATATAAGAAATTAGATGGTGTACATTGCGTTGGGTTAAAACAGATTCAAAGTATTTTAATCCATTTCTTTCTAATTTTCTTGATTTAAAACAATTTACCAGTTTAAATAATATAATTTCCATATGAAGGGTTTATTATACAAATTCTATATACTACTGAAATACATCAGCCAAGTAGAAGACTTAGCACTATTTAATTGGACTTATTGAATTATTTTTATGGACTAAAGGCCGTTAAAAGCTATCTTTAGTCAATAATATAGTTTCCTTTCATGCCTATTGCATATGTGCAACACTGGGCTATATTGTTAATTTTAGTATACTCACATAATACGGCAACTTAACTAAGTTTTGGCAAATGGATAAAACAAAGACTACCATACCTAATTTATTTCAGACTAAAGAACCACAATGTGATCGCACATAAGAGCAAGTTCGTGCGACCCAGTCGTGCATATTTTTTTCTTGTCTCGTCCCAACCTACACGCTCTTCAGTATTTCGAAAAAAGGGTTTATAATTATACGATTTTAATAAATAGGTACCTACTTGAAATTTGCGTACATACCTACCTACTTTCCAAATTATATTTCTTTACAAAATTATATGAAAATATTTTTTACAAAATACAGGTACCTGCAAAAAAAATACCACATTCATTCATACCTCCATTCATATTTTTTTATATCCCTCAAATTTCAACGTTAGCAAAAAAAACAATAGACACTTCATATACATATTCATACATAAATAATAAAGCACAAAATATCAGTATATACTAGAGGATTTAATATACAATGATAATTCGATATTTCAAAAACCTGCAAAAAAATACCACATTCATTCTAACATCCATTCATGTTTTTTCTATCCCTTAAATTTCAACGTTAGCAAAAAACAATACACATCAGTTCATATATACATACATATAAGAAAGCACAAAATATCTAGTATCCCTTGAATTCTCCTTTTACTATTATTCCTATTTCCTTCATGTTATTATTATTCTACACAAAATTCAGTTTTTTTTTTCTCCCTCGAACTCTCATAAATTTAGTATACAGTTTTCGCGTTCATCTATTATTTCTTTAATCTTGTTTTTTATTTCTATTTCTTTCATTATCTGACAGTTCTCAACCCCCTGTCCCCTTTACAAAACAAGTTCCACAGGGTTCAACATGTGATCAGCGGGCGGCGCTACGTTCGTTCCTCTTCATGGGATTACTATAGTTAATATATACAAAGGTAAAACCGAGGTTCTCCGATCGCCATTGCGTAATATCGTTTCTAAGGTAGAAACCCTGTCTTCTAGGTCATGGTTCGGGCGAATGCTTGCATTAACCTTGTACACTTGCTGGAAAGCAGCCCCCACAGCCTCCACTTTCTCACGAGGATCTTCGATGATAAAGAGGTCATCGTCCAAAACGGCTTCCTCTGCATCTATGCCTGCTGTCCGAAGTACGTCTCTGTTCTCTGTCGCTTAAGACACGGAAGGTCGTTTTGATCGTTTTTTCTAAATATCTTGTTAATTTGTGGAAACATACTCGGGTCGCTAGAATTAACGGCCCGAATTTTGTTGTCCCAATACAAATTAATGGACAACCGATAGTTCTCCTTGATCAATTGGTTGATGTTTTTGATAGACGACTTCAGTGTCCCAATCTCCAGATCATGTGGGTCAGTAAACCGTCGGTACAAGCGTTTTAGTCTTGTCAGAAGTCCGCTTTTTTGTTTGTGTAGTGCGTCAATGGTCGAGATACGGTACATGTCAGTTGCGTCACGTTCTTTGTATTTCGGTATTGTTCTTTCCATTGTTCGTTGGATTGTCTCGTCCATTTGTTCCAAGTATCGGTCGATTTCAGTATGTGTAAGGTTCCTGTCGTTTGGTGGGGATATATTATGCGACCGAATTTCGCTTGCTATTGCGCTGGTGAAGAGTGGCCAGTGCATCTTACTGTAATTGTAAGTATGCACCGGTACATACTCCTCCAACTCCACAAGCTCGTTCGGAAGCTGTATTACGGCAGCGAGTCCGCAGTGATCACTGTCGAACTCGATGGTGCGTAAACAGTTCCTTCGTTGTTGACCCACAGTGTCAGTAATTGTCAGTCTTGAGTCTATCAGCAATAGATCCAGAAAGGCACCGCTTCTTTGAAACGATGGCCTATCTGTAGCCAGCAGGTCAACCCCATACTCAACGCTGAATTGACTCATCCAATTATACAGATGACTACCTCTAGGATTTTGTATTTGATTTCCCCAATCTGTGTGTTTGGTATTCAAATCACCGGCCATCAGATAGTAGTTATCTTCCGAGTTCAGTCGAAGACAATCGAAAAGTTTTTAGAGCTCTGTTATAAAATTAGTTGGCAGAGGTGATTCCGGTGCGTAAGCCGAGATCACATACATTCGTTTCCCCTGTTGGAGAGGAATGCATATGATGCACGCCTCGAGCAACTGGAATCTTCGCACATCGCTATTAATTATATGTTATCTTATGATCAATGCCCTTTCGAATGAAGATTGCGACACCACCCCCTTGAGTGGAGTTGGGCCGATCTCTTCTTACGATATTGTAGTTGTTATTAGTCAATTTATGTTTCTGGCTTAGATTAGTTTCGCTTGCCATAAACACATCTGGACTTTGGTCTTTCAACAATTGGAAAAGATTAGCTCTACGTTCGGTCCTAATCAGTGAATTTAAATTCACAGCAAGGATCTTAAAGGGCCTCTCCGGCGGCGCGCCCTTAACCTCTAAATTGCGTTAAGCTAGGCAAAACAGAGTAGAGATAGTCCACTCTTGTCTCCTGCTCCCTGATCTGTTTATGAAGACCTGTTAACTGGCCTTGAATTGCCAGCAACATGCCTCTAATTTCGGCCTGTGCGTCCGGTGCCTTAGGCACGAGGGGCGGTTGGGCTACCTTTGGCGCAGGCTTTACCGTCCTCCCCCTTCCTGAAGCCATTTGGGCATAGGAAATTTGGGGGTTGGAGGGCGTTACTGTAGGAGGACGCACTGAAGGGCGTTTCTCTACCTCTGTCTGCCTAGCTGCTTTGTTTTGTTTAATCTGCTGAAACGCTGGACATCCCCGATAATTTGCGGGGTGCCCTTCGCCTCGGCAAAGTGCACATCTAAGCTGGGTCCTATCTTCAATCCGTTCCTGTCCGAGCTTACACTCTTCTACCTTGTGGTTCTCACCACACTTGACGCAGTGTGACTGCATATCGCAATTTGCTGCAGCATGGCCGAACCTTTGGCAGCGCATGCATTGAAGCATGTCGCCGCGCCTCTTTAATCTATCCCAAGTTACAACCTGGTAGTTGAGGATGGAGGTACTCCTCAAACTATCCAGTTTGCTGTTGGGTGAGAGCTGCACCAGGAAGAAGGGCAGATTCCGCTTCTCCCGCCTGGCTCTGACTGTAGCGAACGGCTTGACCCCGATAAACTCGAGATCGTCGCTCGCTTTTTGGCGGAATCTATGCCCTTCAGAAGGACCGTTTGCAATTTATCAGCTTCAGGCGTAAAGCTGAAGAACACTGTAGTGGACTGTTTTAACAAATCTTTAACAATTTTATGCTGTTCTACTGTGAAGCAGTTGATAGCATGTCTATCTTTATTTATTCTTTTTATTGTAAAATTATTGCCTATGGCCGACTTACATAGATTTATGGTGTCCTCTAGCTCCATCTTATAGGTGTTAATTGGTGGGACCTTTTCTTTTTTGGTTTTGGGCGGGTGTGGCTGCTGCTGATGACTCTGCTGCTGCTGATTCTGCTGCTGTTGATTCTGCTGCTGTTGTTGTTTCTGCTGCTATGGCTGTTTTGATTGCAACTGCTGTCGTGGTTGCTTTGGTTGTTGTTGTTGCTGTTTTGGTTGCTGGTTTTGCTGTGACTGCTTCGATGTACTTGGCAGTTCTTCATTTACTCCCTGCAGTTGCACTACTTTTTGTGACGCCTGTAATGTGTTTTTCTGCTCGCGCTCCTGTTTTTCTTTTGCGCGACGAGCTTCTTGTTTGTTTTTAAGAGCAATTACCAGTGGCGCCAATTGGTTTTGAGGCGCTCCATCGCCCACTCAATTGCAAAAATTTTTTCCCTGATACTTGGCTCATCAATGACATTGGGCGTTTGTTGTTCATCTTCTGACGACGCCTCTGGTGATGTAAGGTCGACAAATTGGTTGCTGTCGCCTATTGAATACAGTCCCTCTCCCCCCTCGGACATATATTCTGTTTCGACATCTGATGGCGGGGTGTTCAACCAAAGATAATATAATACCAAGATGTCGCATCCAGTACAAGCAAAGTGAACCCAAAATAAAACCGTCCGTATCTGATATTGGATACGACAACATGTTGCGAAATGTTGCATTGGTCAATTTAAAGAGCGAGAGCGAAAAATCTCTCTGGAAACAATTTCAAATTTGAAATCTCTTCAAAATGCATATCTCAAGGACGAAAATAATGTTTTTGTTGTTTTTATCTTCGCTTTTTTTAGTTTTTTTCTTATTATTTCTTGTGATCATGATGATGGTGGGTATCTGTATAGATAGGTAGACATGCAGTAACATTTTTGTTCTTTCGTCGCAAATCGCGATATTCGTAAAAGGTAGCAAGGATTTTCTTTTGGTGTTATTTATTTTTGTGAGGTTGTTTTGTATTCCTTGAGAAATTAAAAAATCATTTTCATTAATTTATTTAGGTACAGGTGAATTGATAACTTGTGAGGAAAGCTGATTTATAGTTAGGTAGGTATAGATAGGTTGGTGTGAAATGTGTATGCACCGATTTAATGAATACGTCCGGCGTAACAAGATACATTTTGCAATAGTTTTATAGGTATGTAGGTAGGTACCTAGGTACTTCTGGTTTTTTTTTTCAATTTTTCATTCGCCTCGATCGTTGGCAAGAATTTTTGTTTTTATTCCTTGTGAGAATTTTTGTAGGGCAGCGAGATACATGTATGAAGGAAAGTTTCAAAGAAAAGTTTTTTTTTAAGGATTTCTCTGTTTTCATTTTCATGTTTGAGGGTGGAGAATATATTTTTTTTATGGACGACTGTTTTGAAACAGGTAGACTTAATTGCATTCTTGCGTCCGTCTTGATCTTTTAATAATGGCAAGAATTTTCGTTTTTGCTAGTTTCGAGGAATTTTGGTTGGGATAAAAAATGTAGGTGGATATGAAGGAAAAAGGTACCTATCTCTTGTTACTTTTTGGGGTGGAGAATATTAGCCGCGTTTTGTTATAGCTTAAGATCCATAACGATCATCCCATAAAAATAAAACGTTGGTTCATTTTCATGTAGTCGTTTTCTTTTTTCTTTACACTGCATTTCATACTACCTTACCACGAGAAGACATCTACCCGCATTAGTAACAACTAATTTTCGGATCTTCAAAATAAATCCAGTAAGAGAGCAGGATCCCAAGTTGTTGTTGTATTACGTGTTAAAAAATTATCCTGATCCAGGTCCGTAGATAATAAAACGTGGCTATTACCTACCTATTTTGTTTGTGTTTTTTATTTATTTATTCGGTAAATAAAAACAAATGCTTAGAAATATGTATAAATGATAAATAGGTAAGTAGGTATCACGAAAATTGGCTTACACGACAATGTACCTACCCCCTAAACCGATTACTAAGCAGTTACGTATCAAAAATCCATACCTACCTGGTTACCTTCCTAATCTTTATCTTTATATAAGGATAATTTATAACTAATAAGGATAATTTTCCTCTTGCAAATTATTATCTTCAAAATTAGGTACCTACCTACACCTAAAGGGTGGTTTTTTAAGAGGTTTAGAACTTTTTAAAAAAAAAAAACACAAAAAATTCCAAAAAATGAATGAAATATTTATTTGAATCGATAGTTTGAACCTTGCAATTTAATGTTTAAAGATAATTTCATGCAAATGTTGACCGCGGCTGCGTCTCAGGTAGCCCATCCGCTGAGTCCAATTTTGGCATACTCTTTCACACATATCGGCCGGTATCTCACGAATGAATGCATGGATGTTGGCTTCCAGTGCGTCAATCGAAGCGGGCTTGTCCCTATAGACATTAGCCTTGACATAACCCCACAAAAAATAATCTAATGGTGTCAAATCGCACGATCTAGGCGGCCAATTGACCGGCCCGAAACGTGAAATTAACTGTTCACCAAACTCGCCTCACAATTGCGCCATTGTTTCGCGTGCTGTGTGGCATGTGGCACCGTCTTGTTGAAACCACATATCATGCAAGTCAAGAACTTCCATTTCGGGCAAAAAAAAGTTTGTTATCATCGCTCGGTAGCGTTCACCATTGACAGTAACGCTGCGATTCGCATCATCTTTGAAGAAATATGGCCCAATAATGCCGCCGGCCCATAAACCGCACCAAACAGTGGCTTTTTCGGGATGCATTGGTAGCTGTTGCAATGCTTCTGGCTGATCTTCACTCCAAATGCGGCAATTTTGCTTATTTACGTACCCATTCAACCAAAAATGAGCCTCATCGCTGAACACAAGCAGCGCGCGATGAACATTTCGAACCGAGCACGAATTTTGATAGTAAAATTCAATAATTTTCAAGCGTTGTTCATTTGTAAGACGATCCATGGTTAAATTGCAAACCAAACTGAAGCTGTTTGACAGTGACACAAGGTACTAAACACACGTCAGCTGTCAAAACCAGTGTTGCCAAAACCAAACCAGCTTAAAAATCACCCGTTACATATATTTTTTTAATTCTTTTCGTTTCCAAAAATAATGTTTTTATTCAAGAATATGTACCTACCTTTTGTATTCCTCCCGGTTAAAAGAAACTACTCGTTAAAGGGAATGCCTATTTTGCTATGGAGGTTTGGCCCAGAGTGTACAGGAACGAGTGAAAGGTGACGTGAAGCCCGATGCATGAGTAAAATATTTTCAAAATCGTTCACGGGAAAGTCGAGATATTTGGGCTTGAAGTTGACGATTACAAAATGAGGATTTCAGATTTTGTTCCAAATAATTGTCCATAACGCGCGGAATAATTGACGTAGAAAAATGATATTGGTATTAAATGGAAGGTATTTTTCTTTAAAATAATCCCAAGTTTATTTTGATATGTTGAACACATTTTGGATATTGAGTTTTAACTTATAAAAAAGCAACCTTTAATTTGATATAAAATGAAGTCTACTTAATTATATAATTACGTGTTGAGGTTACGGCTTGATCAAAAAAAGATACTTTTACCCACAACAGGGCATTAAAACGCACTAGTTAATTTTATTATAGATTTTTATTTAGCGTGTCTATCCACTCGCTTCTGAGTCTGATCTTAAACTAAAAAACTTAAACTTATTACATTGATGTCTTAGCCTATCCCAACTGTTGTACCAAGACATTGGGTGTATAATTCTTTATGATGGAACATGATCCTTATGAGTTGGATGTATCTTTGCATCCGTTGGATTCTTATGTGTGACTGCTGAGTAGTCAATTTGGGAATTTAATTATGAAACATGATCCTTTGGGTTGGATGCATCTTTGCATCCATTGGATTCTTATGTGTGGCTGCTGAGTAGCCAATTTGGGAATGGAATAATGCATTGTTTATACGACTCTGGGTGGTCATAATGAAGTGGCAAATTTGAATGATGATGATATCATCAATGTTCAAAAGGATCGAAGTAACACGTTATGTGTATGTGCCTTGAGCTGTGTAGGCGGTGTAGTCTGGGACGTAACTATATAAATACCTAAAAATAAAAAAAAATTCTAAAGGCATCTTATTATGCCTATGGACCAGGAAAGATAGATTATAGGGTACAAAATATGCTCGACTTGATCGCATGAACTTTTTTTGTGGTTAAAAACTGTGTGTAACCACACAGTGAAGATGCATAGTGTATATATTTAACGAGAAAATATTAAGTGAGTCAAAAGTAACCACCAAAAAATTAATTGATTTTTTTGTTTGATATGTTGTTGTTTATAAATTAATATTTTTCAAAATGTTTAAATGCAATATTATTTATACTATTGAGAAGCAATAGATTGAAAAATTACAACAAAATCAGTGGAACCTTCAAAAAGTTATACTTGAATAACCTAAAAATAAGACCATTTTCTAAAAACCGTGGAATACCAAATTCCGCTATGCGACTTTTTAAAAAAACCTGACACGCAGTTTTCTTACAATTGACTTAGTTATTACAGGTACGAAGTTTATTCAAAATCGTTACAGCCGTTTTCGAAAAAAAAATAAAAAAAAACTTAATTTTTTTTATGGCAGCTAACCGTTCTAGATGAGCTAAATCCAAAATTCGAATTTATCGTCTAGGGAATCACATAAAAATGCTCTGTACCAAGTTTGAAGCAAATCGGTTGACCCTTTTGGACTCTAGCTCAAATTACAGTGGACGCACAGACCGACGGACGGGTTTTAAAATAAATAATAGTGGATATAAAAAGGAAATACTATATTTAACGGTTTTAATCCGAATCATATATCAATAAAATATTGTCCAAGAAATGAGCAGGTGGCGTAATATTGTGTTCGAGTCTTGAAAAACTTAAATATAAAATTATGTATAGTCATCACATAATAATTTAGTGCCTTTTGAGGAACGTTTTGTTTATTATTATGTTTTTATGTGATAAAGTACAATATATTTTACATACAATTAAAGGTAGTAAAATAAGCTTTTAACTGGAGCTCAATTTTTTTAAATATCGGTGTGACAAAGACCGCAAAAAAGCCTTTTTTGAAGTTAAAACTCAATATCTCAAAATGTGTTCAACATATCAAAATAAACTTGGGATTATTTTAAAGAAAAATACCTTCCATTTAATACCAATATCATTTTTCTACGTCAATTATTCCGTGCGTTATGGACAATTATTTGGAACAAAATCTGAAATCCTCATTTTGTAATCGTCAACTTCAAGCCCAAATATCTCGACTTTCCCGTGAACGATTTTGAAAATATTTTACTCATGCATCGGGCTTCACGTCACCTTTCACTCGTTCCTGTACACTCTGGGCCAAACCTCCATAGCAAAATAGGCATTCCCTTTAACGAGTAGTTTCTTTTAACCGGGAGGAATACCAAAGGTAGGTACATATTCTTGAATAAAAACATTATTTTTGGAAACGAAAAGAATTAAAAAAATATATGTAGGTGTAGGTAGGTACCTAATTTTGAAGATAATAATTTGCAAGAGGAAAATTATCCTTATTAATTATAAATTATCCTTATATAAAGATAAAGATTAGGAAGGTAACCAGGTAGGTATGGATTTTTGATACGTAACTGCTTAGTAATCGGTTTAGGGGGTAGGTACATTGTCGTGTAAGCCAATTTTCGTGATACCTACTTACCTATTTATCATTTATACATATTTCTAAGCATTTGTTTTTATTTACCGAATAAATAAATAAAAAACACAAACAAAATAGGTAGGTAATAGCCACGTTTTATTATCTACGGACCTGGATCAGGATAATTTTTTAACACGTAATACAACAACAACTTGGGATCCTGCTCTCTATCTGGATTTATTTTGAAGATCCGAAAATTAGTTGTTACTAATGCGGGTAGATGTCTTCTCGTGGTAAGGTAGTATGAAATGCAGTGTAAAGAAAAAAGAAAACGACTACATGAAAATGAACCAACGTTTTATTTTTATGGGATGATCGTTATGGATCTTAAGCTATAACAAAACGCGGCTAATATTCTCCACCCCAAAAAGTAACAAGAGATAGGTACCTTTTTCCTTCATATCCACCTACATTTTTTATCCCAACCAAAATTCCTCGAAACTAGCAAAAACGAAAATTCTTGCCATTATTAAAAGATCAAGACGGACGCAAGAATGCAATTAAGTCTACCTGTTTCAAAACAGTCGTCCATAAAAAAAATATATTCTCCACCCTCAAACATGAAAATGAAAACAGAGAAATCCTTAAAAAAAAACTTTTCTTTGAAACTTTCCTTCATACATGTATCTCGCTGCCCTACAAAAATTCTCACAAGGAATAAAAACAAAAATTCTTGCCAACGATCGAGGCGAATGAAAAATTGAAAAAAAAAACCAGAAGTACCTAGGTACCTACCTACATACCTATAAAACTATTGCAAAATGTATCTTGTTACGCCGGACGTATTCATTAAATCGGTGCATACACATTTCACACCAACCTATCTATACCTACCTAACTATAAATCAGCTTTCCTCACAAGTTATCAATTCACCTGTACCTAAATAAATTAATGAAAATGATTTTTTAATTTCTCAAGGAATACAAAACAACCTCACAAAAATAAATAACACCAAAAGAAAATCCTTGCTACCTTTTACGAATATCGCGATTTGCGACGAAAGAACAAAATTGTTACTGCATGTCTACCTATCTATACAGATACCCACCATCATCATGATCACAAGAAATAATAAGAAAAAAACTAAAAAAAGCGAAGATAAAAACAACAAAAACATTATTTTCGTCCTTGAGATATGCATTTTGAAGAGATTTCAAATTTGAAATTGTTTCCAGAGAGATTTTTCGCTCTCGCTCTTTAAATTGACCAATGCAACATTTCGCAACATGTTGTCGTATCCAATATCAGATACGGACGGTTTTATTTTGGGTTCACTTTGCTTGTACTGGATGCGACATCTTGGTATTATATTATCTTTGGTTCAACTGTTGTTGATTTTTTGCTGCCGCTGTTGTTTGCACCGTCTCCTTTACTTCAGCTGGCAACTTGGCTGAAGTGTTGGTGGAGCGGCGTTTAACGAGGTTAGGAGTACATATGATCTTCTTCCTCCTCTTCTTGTTGCTTTCGGCTGATGGTGGTCGTTGGAGCTTCTCCTGCTGTTGTTATGGCAACATTCGATGCAGCCGTTCTCACGATTTTAGTTATAATACACTGTGAAAGCCGAAAACGTGTGCACACTTCCACAGATCGAGATCGACTGGATCCTAGTGGTGGAAGGAATCGTTAGTCATCGTTACTTTGTAACGATTACTTGAAGTAATCAAAGTAATCGAGTACATTTCTGAGTAACGATTACCAGTTTTTGTACCGATTACCAGTAACGATTACTAACGATTACCAGGAACGATTACTTTGAGTACTTTGATTACTTTGATTACTTTGATTACTTTGAGTACTTGATTACTTCGATTACTTTTCGTTTCTATTGGATTCGATTACTTTTGATTACTTTGGGATTTTATCACTTTTGGGTTTTGGATCAGGATTGGATTGCAGGAGGGAACAAAATATTCTCAGCACAGGGTGGTCCCAAAAAATGTCACTTTCTTATTCTTTGAGCGATTTCGATGAAATTGACACAGGTAATAGCTGAGGCAGAATTATGAACGAACAAAATATTTTCAGCACAGGGTGGTCCCAAAAAATGTCACTTTCTTATTCTTTGACCGATTTCGATGAAATTGACACAGGTAATAGCTGAGGCAGAATTATGAACAAACAAAATGTTTTCAGCGAAAAAAATGTTTTCAGCACAGAGTGGTCCCAAAAAATGTCACTTTCTTATTTTTTGACCGATTTCGATAAAATTGACACAGGTAATAGCTGAATCAGAATTATGAACTAACAAAATATTTTCAGCACAGGGTGGTTGCAAAAAATGTCACTTTCTTATTCTTTGACCGATTTCGATGAAATCGACACAGGTTATAGCTGAGGCAGAATTATGAATGAAAAAAATATTTTCAGTACAGGGTGGTCCAAAAAAATCTCATTTTCTTATTCTTTGAGCGATTTTGATGAAATTGACACAGGTAATAGCTGAATCAGAATTATGAACTAACAAAATATTTTCAGCACAGGGTGGTCGCAAAAAATGTCACTTTCTTATTCTTTGAGCGATTTTGATGAAATTGACACAGGTTATAGTTGAGGCAGAATTATGAACGAGAAAAATGTTTTCAGCACAGAGTGGTCCCAAAAAATTTCACTTTCTTATTTTTTGACCGATTTCGATAAAATTGACACAGGTAATAGCTGAATCAGAATTATGAACTAACAAAATATTTTCAGCACAGGGTGGTCGCAAAAAATGTCACTTTCTTATTCTTTGAGCGATTTTGATGAAATTGACACAGGTTATAGTTGAGGCAGAATTATGAACGAAAAAAATGTTTTCAGCACAGAGTGGTCCCAAAAAATGTCGCTTTCTTGTTCTTTGAGCGATTTCGATGAAATTGACACAGGTAATATCTGAGGCAGAATTATGAACGAAAAAAACATTTTCAACACAGGGTGGTCCCAAAAAATGTCACTTTCTTATTCTTTGACCGATTTCGATGAAATTGACACAGGTTATAGCTGAGGCAGAATTATGAACTAACAAAATATTTTCAGCACAGGGTGGTCGCAAAAAATGTCACTTTCTTATTCTTTGAGCGATTTTGATGAAATTGACACAGGTTATAGTTGAGGCAGAATTATGAACGCAAAAAATGTTTTCAGCACAAAGTGGTCCCAAAAAATGTCACTTTCTTATGCTTTGAGCGATTTTGATGAAATTGACACAGGTTATAGCTGAGGCAGAATTATGAATGAAAAAAATATTTTCAGCACAGGGTGGTCCAAAAAAATGTCACTTTCTTATTCTTTGAGCGATTTTGATGAAATTGACACAGGTTATAGCTGAGGCAGAATTATGAACGAAAAAAATGTTTTCAGCACAGAGTGGTCCCAAAAAATGTCACTTTCTTATTTTTTGACCGATTTCGATAAAATTGACACAGGTTATAGCTGAATCAGAATTATGAACTAACAAAATAATTTCAGCACAGGGTGGTTGCAAAAAATGTCACTTTCTTATTCTTTGACCGATTTCGATGAAATCTACACAGGTTATAGCTGAGGCAGAATTATGAATGAAAAAAATATTTTCAGTACAGGGTGGTCCAAAAAAATCTCATTTTCTTATTCTTTGAGCGATTTTGATGAAATTGACACAGGTAATAGCTGAATCAGAATTATGAACTAACAACATATTTTCAGCACAGGGTGGTCGCAAAAAATGTCACTTTCTTATTCCTTGAGCGATTTTGATGAAATTGACACAGGTTATAGTTGAGGCAGAATTATGAACGAAAAAAACGTTTTCAGCACAGAGTGGTCCCAAAAAATGTCACTTTCTTATTTTTTGACCGATTTCGTTAAAATTGACACAGGTAATAGCTGAATCAGAATTATGAACTAACAAAATATTTTCAGCACAGGGTGGTCGCAAAAAATGTCACTTTCTTATTCTTTGACCGATTTCGATGAAATCGACACAGGTTATAGTTGAGGCAGAATTATGAACGAAAAAAGTGTTTTCAGCACAGAGTGGTCCCAAAAAATGTCACTTTCTTATTCTTTGACCGATTTCGATAAAATTGACACAGGTAATAGCTGAATCAGAATTATGAACTAACAAAATATTTTCAGCACAGGGTGGTCGCAAAAAATGTCACTTTCTTATTCTTTGAGCGATTTTGATGAAATTGACACAGGTTATAGTTGAGGCAGAATTATGAACGAAAAAAATGTTTTCAGCACAGAGTGGTCCCAAAAAATGTCGCTTTCTTGTTCTTTGAGCGATTTCGATTAAATTGACACAGGTAATATCTGAGGCAGAATTATGAACGAAAAAAACATTTTCAACACAGGGTGGTCCCAAAAAATGTCACTTTCTTATTCTTTGACCGATTTCGATGAAATTGACACAGGTTATAGCTGAGGCAGAATTATGAACTAACAAAATATTTTCAGCACAGGGTGGTCCCAAAAAATGTCACTTTCTTATTCTTTGAGCGATTTTGATGAAATTGACACAGGTTATAGTTGAGGCAGAATTATGAACGCAAAAAATGTTTTCAGCACAAAGTGGTCCCAAAAAATGTCACTTTCTTATGCTTTGAGCGATTTTGATGAAATTGACACAGGTTATAGCTGAGGCAGAATTATGAATGAAAAAAATATTTTCAGCACAGGGTGGTCCAAAAAAATGTCACTTTCTTATTCTTTGAGCGATTTTGATGAAATTGACACAGTTTATAGCTGAGGCAGAATTATGAACGAAAAAAATGTTTTCAGCACAGAGTGGCCCCAAAAAATGTCACTTTCTTATTCTTTGAGCGATTTTGATGAAGTTGACACATTTAATAGCTGAATCAGAATTATGAACGAAAAAAATATTTCAGCACAGGGTGGTCCCAAAAAACGTCACTTATTCTTTGAGCGATTTCGATGAAATTGACGCAGGTAATAGCTGAGGCAGAATTATGAACGAAAAAAATATTTTCAGCACAGGGTGGTCCAAAAAAATGTCACTTTCTTATTCTTTGAGCGATTTTGATGAAATTGACACAGGTTATAGTTGAGGCAGAATTATGAACGAAAAAAATGTTTTAAGCACAGAGTGGCCCCAAAAAATGTTACTTTCTTATGCTTTGAGCGATTTTGATGAAATTGACAGGTTATAGCTGAGGCAGAATTATGAACGAAAAAAATGTTTTCAGCACAGAGTGGCGCCAAAACATGTCACTTTCTTATTCTTTGAGCGATTTCGATGAAATTGACACAGGTAATAGCTGAATCAGAATTATGAACTAACAAAATATTTTCAGCACAGGGTGGTCGCAAAAAAAAATGTCACTTTCTTATTCTTTGACCGATTTCGATGAAATTGACACAGGTAATAGCTGAGGCAGAATTATGAACTAACAAAATGTTTTCAGCGAAAAAAATGTTTTCAGCACAGAGTGGTCCCAAAAAATGTCACTTTCTTATTTTTTGACCGATTTCGATAAAATTGACACAGGTAATAGCTGAATCAGAATTATGAACTAACAAAATATTTTCAGCACAGGGTGGTCCCAAAAAATGTCACTTTCTTATTCTTTTACCGATTTCGATGAAATTGACACAGGTTATAGCTGAGGCAGAATTATGAACTAACAAAATATTTTCAGCACAGGGTGGTCCCAAAAAATGTCACTTTCTTATTCTTTGAGCGATTTTGATGAAATTGACACAGGTTATAGTTGAGGCAGAATTATGAACGCAAAAAATGTTTTCAGCACAAAGTGGTCCCAAAAAATGTCACTTTCTTATGCTTTGAGCGATTTTGATGAAATTGACACAGGTTATAGCTGAGGCAGAATTATGAATGAAAAAAATATTTTCAGTACAGGGTGGTCCAAAAAAATCTCATTTTCTTATTCTTTGAGCGATTTTGATGAAATTGACACAGGTAATAGCTGAATCAGAATTATGAACTAACAAAATATTTTCAGCACAGGGTGGTCGCAAAAAATGTCACTTTCTTATTCTTTGAGCGATTTTGATGAAATTGACACAGGTTATAGTTGAGGCAGAATTATGAACGAAAAAAATGTTTTCAGCACAGAGTGGTCCCAAAAAATGTCACTTTCTTATTTTTTGACCGATTTCGATAAAATTGACACAGGTAATAGCTGAATCAGAACTATGAACTAACAAAATATTTTCAGCACAGGGTGGTCGCAAAAAATGTCACTTTCTTATTCTTTGACCGATTTCGATGAAATCGACACAGGTTATAGTTGAGGCAGAATTATGAACGAAAAAAGTGTTTTCAGCACAGAGTGGTCCCAAAAAATGTCACTTTCTTATTCTTTGAGCGATTTTGATGAAATTGACACAGGTTATAGCTGAGGCAGAATTATGAACTAACAAAATATTTTCAGCACAGGGTGGTCCCAAAAAATGTCACTTTCTTATTCTTTGAGCGATTTTGATGAAATTGACACAGGTTATAGTTGAGGCAGAATTATGAACGAAAAAAATGTTTTCAGCACAGAGTGGTCCCAAAAAATGTCGCTTTCTTGTTCTTTGAGCGATTTCGATGAAATTGACACAGGTAATATCTGAGGCAGAATTATGAACGAAAAAAACATTTTCAACACAGGGTGGTCCCAAAAAATGTCACTTTCTTATTCTTTGACCCATTTCGATGAAATTGACACAGGTTATAGCTGAGGCAGAATTATGAACTAACAAAATATTTTTAGCACAGGGTGGTCGCAAAAAATGTCACTTTCTTATTCTTTGACCGATTTCGATGAAATCGACACAGGTTATAGTTGAGGCAGAATTATGAACGAAAAAAGTGTTTTCAGCACAGAGTGGTCCCAAAAAATGTCACTTTCTTATTCTTTGACCGATTTCGATAAAATTGACACAGGTAATAGCTGAATCAGAATTATGAACTAACAAAATATTTTCAGCACAGGGTGGTCGCAAAAAATGTCACTTTCTTATTCTTTGAGCGATTTTGATGAAATTGACACAGGTTATAGTTGAGGCAGAATTATGAACGAAAAAAATGTTTTCAGCACAGAGTGGTCCCAAAAAATGTCGCTTTCTTGTTCTTTGAGCGATTTCGATTAAATTGACACAGGTAATATCTGAGGCAGAATTATGAACGAAAAAAACATTTTCAACACAGGGTGGTCCCAAAAAATGTCACTTTCTTATTCTTTGACCGATTTCGATGAAATTGACACAGGTTATAGCTGAGGCAGAATTATGAACTAACAAAATATTTTCAGCACAGGGTGGTCCCAAAAAATGTCACTTTCTTATTCTTTGAGCGATTTTGATGAAATTGACACAGGTTATAGTTGAGGCAGAATTATGAACGCAAAAAATGTTTTCAGCACAGAGTGGTCCCAAAAAATGTCACTTTCTTATGCTTTGAGCGATTTTGATGAAATTTACACAGGTTATAGCTGAGGCAGAATTATGAATGAAAAAAATATTTTCAGCACAGGGTGGTCTAAAAAAATGTCACTTTCTTATTCTTTGAGCGGTTTTGATGAAATTGACACAGGTTATAGCTGAGGCAGAATTATGAACGAAAAAAATGTTTTCAGCACAGAGTGGCCCCAAAAAATGTCACTTTCTTATTCTTTGAGCGATTTTGATGAAGTTGACACAGGTAATAGCTGAATCAGAATTATGAACGAAAAAAATATTTCAGCACAGGGTGGTCCCAAAAAACGTCACTTATTCTTTGAGCGATTTCGATGAAATTGACGCAGGTAATAGCTGAGGCAGAATTATGAACGAAAAAAATATTTTCAGCACAGGGTGGTCCAAAAAAATGTCACTTTCTTATTCTTTGAGCGATTTTGATGAAATTGACACAGGTTATAGTTGAGGCAGAATTATGAACGAAAAAAATGTTTTAAGCACAGAGTGGCCCCAAAAAATGTCACTTTCTTATGCTTTGAGCGATTTTGATGAAATTGACACAGGTTATAGCTGAGGCAGAATTATGAACGAAAAAAAAGGTTTTCAGCACAGAGTGGCCCCAAAAAATGTCACTTTCTTATTCTTTGAGCGATTTTGATGAAGTTGACACAGGTAATAGCTGAATCAGAATTATGAACGAAAAAAATATTTCAGCACAGGGTGGTCCCAAAAAACGTCACTTATTCTTTGAGCGATTTCGATGAAATTGACGCAGGTAATAGCTGAGGCAGAATTATGAACGAAAAAAATATTTTCAGCACAGGGTGGTCCAAAAAAATGTCACTTTCTTATTCTTTGAGCGATTTTGATGAAATTGACACAGGTTATAGTTGAGGCAGAATTATGAACGAAAAAAATGTTTTAAGCACAGAGTGGCCCCAAAAAATGTCACTTTCTTATGCTTTGAGCGATTTTGATGAAATTGACACAGGTTATAGCTGAGGCAGAATTATGAACGAAAAAAATGTTTTCAGCACAGAGTGGCCCCAAAAAATGTCACTTTCTTATTCTTTGAGCGATTTCGATGAAATTGACACAGGTAATAGCTGAATCAGAATTATGAACTAACAAAATATTTTCAGCACAGGGTGGTCGCAAAAAATGTCACTTTCTTATTCTTTGAGCGATTTTGATGAAATTGACTCAGGTTATAGTTGAGGCAGAATTATGAACGAAAAAAATGTTTTCAGCACAGAGTGGTCCCAAAAAATGTCACTTTCTTATTTTTTGACCGATTTCGATAAAATTGACATAGGTAATAACTGAATCAGAATTATGAACTAACAAAATATTTTCAGCACAGGGTGGTCGCAAAAAATGTCACTTTCTTATTCTTTGACCGATTTCGATGAAATCGACACAGGTTATAGTTGAGGCAGAATTATAAACGAAAAAAATGTTTTCAGCACAGAGTGGTCCCAAAAAATGTCACTTTCTTATTCTTTGACCGATTTCGATAAAATTGACACAGGTAATAGCTGAATCAGAATTATGAACTAACAAAATATTTTCAGCACAGGGTGGTCGCAAAAAATGTCACTTTCTTATTCTTTGAGCGATTTTGATGAAATTGACACAGGTTATAGCTGAGGCAGAATTGTGAACGAAAAAAATGTTTTCAGCACAGAGTGGTCCCAAAAAATGTCACTTTCTTATTCTTTGGCCGATTTCGATAAAATTGACACAGGTAATAGCTGAATCAGAATTATGAACTAACAAAATATTTTCAGCACAGGGTGGTCGCAAAAAATGTCACTTTCTTATTCTTTGACCGATTTCGATGAAATCGACACAGGTTATAGTTGAGGCAGAATTATGAACGAAAAAAATGTTTTCAGCACAGAGTGGTCCCAAAAAATGTCGCTTTCTTGTTCTTTGAGCGATTTCGATGAAATTGACACAGGTAATATCTGAGGCAGAATTATGAACGAAAAAAACATTTTCAACACAGGGTGGTCCCAAAAAATGTCACTTTCTTATTCTTTGACCGATTTCGATGAAATTGACACAGGTTATAGCTGAGGCAGAATTATGAACTAACAAAATATTTTCAGCACAGGGTGGTCCCAAAAAATGTCACTTTCTTATTCTTTGAGCGATTTTGATGAAATTGACACAGGTTATAGTTGAGGCAGAATTATGAACGAAAAAAATGTTTTCAGCACAGAGTGGTCCCAAAAAATGTCACTTTCTTATGCTTTGAGCGATTTTGATGAAATTGACACAGGTTATAGCTGAGGCAGAATTATGAATGAAAAAAATATTTTCAGCACAGGGTGGTCCAACAAAATGTCACTTTCTTATTCTTTGAGCGATTTTGATGAAATTGACACAGGTTATAGTTGAGGCAGAATTATGAACGAACAAAATGTTTTCAGCACAGAGTGGTCCCAAAAAATGTCACTTTCTTATTCTTTGAGCGATTTTGATGAAGTTGACACAGGTAATAGCTGAATCAGAATTATGAACGAAAAAAATATTTCAGCACAGGGTGGTCCCAAAAAATGTCACTTATTCTTTGAGCGATTTCGATGAAATTGACGCAGGTAATAGCTGAGGCAGAATTATGAACGAAAAAAATATTTTCAGCACAGGGTGGTCCAAAAAAATGTCACTTTCTTATTCTTTGAGCGATTTTGATGAAATTGACACAGGTTATAGTTGAGGCAGAATTATGAACGAAAAAAATGTTTTCAGCACAGAGTGGCCCCAAAAAATGTCACTTTCTTATGCTTTGAGCGATTTTGATGAAATTGACACAGGTTATAGCTGAGGCAGAATTATGAACGAAAAAAATGTTTTCAGCACAGAGTGGCCCCAAAAAATGTCACTTTCTTATTCTTTGAGCGATTTCGATGAAATTGACACAGGTAATATCTTAGGCAGAATTGTGAACGAAAAAAATATTTTCAACACAGGGTGGTCCCAAAAAATGTCACTTTCTTATTCTTTGACCGATTTCGATGAAATTGACACGGGTTATAGCTGAGGCAGAATTATGAACTAACAAAATATTTTCAGCACAGGGTGGTCCCAAAAAATGTCACTTTCTTATTCTTTGAGCGATTTTGATGAAATTGACACAGGTTATAGTTGAGGCAGAATTATGAACGAAAAACATGTTTTCAGCACAGAGTGGTCCCAAAAAATGTCACTTTCTTATGCTTTGAGCGATTTTGATGAAATTGACACAGGTTATAGTTGAGGCAGAATTATGAACGAAAAAAATGTTTTCAGCACAGAGTGGCCCCAAAAAATGTCACTTTCTTATTCTTCGAGCGATTTCGATGAAATTGACACAGGTTATATCTTAGGCAGAATTGTGAACGAAAAAAATATTTTCAACACAGGGTGGTCCCAAAAAATGTCGCTTTCTTGTTCTTTGAGCGATTTCGATGAAATTGACACAGGTAATAGCTGAATCAGAATTATGAACGAAAAAAATATTTTAGCACAGGGTGGTCCCAAAAAATGTCACTTTCTTATTCTTTGAGCGATTTCGATGAAATTGACGCAGTTAATAGCTGAGGCAGAATTATGAACGAAAAAAATATTTTCAGCACAGGGTGGTCCCAAAAAATGTCACTTTCTTATTCTTTGACCGATTTCGATGAAATTGACACAGGTTATAGCTGAGGCAGAATTATGAACTAAGAAAATATTTTCAGCACAGGGTGGTCTCAAAAAATGTCACTTTCTTATTCTTTGAGCGATTTTGATGAAATTGACAGGTTATATATAGTTGAGGCAGAATTATGAACGAAAAAAATATTTTCAGCACAGAGTTGTCAAAAAAATGTCACTTTCTTATTCTTTGAGCGATTTCGATGAAATTGACACAGGTAATATCTGAGGCAGAATTATTAATAATAATCAAAATATTTTTCAAAATAGGGTGGTCCCAAAAAAAGTCACTTTCTTGTTCTTTTAGCGATTTCGATGAAATTGACACAGGTAATATCTGAGGCAGAATTATGAATGAAAAAAATATTTTTCAACACAGGGTGGTCCCAAAAAATTTCACTTCCTTATTCTTTGAGCGATTTCGATGAAATTGACAGGTTGAAGCTGAGGCAGAATAGAATCGAAAAAAATATTTTCAACACAGGGTGATTCCAAAAAATGTCACTTTCGTTGTTCTTTGAGCTATTTCAATGAAAGTGACACAGGTTATAGTTTGCGAAAATTTTGTTTAAAAAAACTGATACTATAACGGTGAAGCGGGATAAAATCAAACAATTCTTTTTGTGATTAAAAGTTTATTTCTCGGGGATGGCTTAAAAAATATTTTTTCTTCAAGAAATTGCTATTAATAGGGTGAATTGGGGTAAAAGCAAAAAAGTGATATTCGATTTAAAAAATTATTTTTGTGATTGAAATATAATTTCACCGTATAAATGGAAATATTTTTAAAAAAATATCCATCAGTCCACTTCTAAAAAATTTCAAACAGACCTCAAATTTTTAACATCGCCTACCACTTAACGTCTTTCCGCACTGCACCCTATAAATAAATTTTTTAAATAAAATTGTTCTGAAGCAATCCCCGATAAATACCTTTTCAATCAGAAAAAAAAATTTTAAATCGAATATCATTTTTTTGCTTTAACCCCAATTCACCCTATAAATAGCAACTTCTTGAAGAAAAAATATCTTTTAAGCCATCCCCGAGAAATAACCTTTTAACCACAAAAAGAATTGTTTGATTCACCTTTATAGTATCAGTTTTTTTAAACAAAATTTTCGCGAACTATAACCTGTGTCAATTTCATTGAAATAGCTCAAAGAACAACGAAAGTGACATTTTTTGGAATCACCCTGTGTTGAAAATATTTTTTTCGATCCCAGTTCTGCCTCAGCTATAACCTGTTTCAATTTCATCGAAATCGCTCAAAGAATAAGAAAGTGAAATTTTTTGGGACCACCCTATGCTGAAAATATTTTGTTTCTTCGGAATTCTGATTCAGCTACTACCTGTGTCAATTTCATCGAAATCGCTCAAAGAATAAGAAATTGACATTTTTTGGGGCCACCCTGTGCTGAAAGTATTTTGTTCGTTCTTAATTCTGATTCAGCTATTACCTGTGTCAATTTCATCGAAATCGCTCAAAGAACAAAAAAGCGACATTTTTTGGGACCACCCTGTGTTGAAAATATTTTTTTCGTTCATAATTCTGCCTCAGATATTACCTGTGTCAATTTCATCAAAATCGCTCAAAGAATTAAAAAGTGACATTTTTTGGGACCACCCTGTGCTGAAATCATTTTGTTCGTTCATAATTCTGATTCAGCTATTACCAGTGTCAATTTCATCGAAATCGCTCAAAGAATAAGAAATTGACATTTTTTGGGGCCACCCTGTGCTGAAAATATTTTGTTCGTTCACAATTCTGATTCAGCTATTACCTGTGTCAACTTCATCGAAATCGCTCAAAGAACAAGAAAGCGACATTTTTTGGGACCACCCTGTGTTGAAAATATTTTTTTCGTTCATAGTTTTGCCTCAGATATTACCTGTGTCAATTTCATCGAAATCGGTCAAAGAATATGAAAGTGACATTTTTTGGGACCACTCTGTGGTGAAAACATTTTTTTCGTTCATAATTCTGCCTCAACTATATATAACCTCTGTCAATTTCATCAAAATCGCTCAAAGAATAAGAAAGTGACATTTTGTGGGACCACCCTGTGCTGAAATCATTTTGTTAGTTCATAATTCTGATTCAGCTATTACCTGTGTCAATTTCACCGAAATCGCTCAAAGAAGAAGAAAGCGACATTTTTTGGGACCACCCTGTGTTGAAAATATTTTGTTCGTTCATAATTCTGCCTCAGATATTACCTGTGTCAATTTCATCGAAATCGCTCAAAGAATAAGAAAGTGTCATTTTTTGGGACCACTCTGTGCTGAAAATATTTTGTTAGTTCATAATTCTGCCTCAGCTATAACGTGTGTCAATTTCATCGAAATCGCTCAAAGAATAAGAAAGTGACATTTTTTGGGACCACCCTGTGCTGAGAATATTTTGTTCCCTCCTGCAATCCAATCCTGATCCAAAACCCAAGGGTGATCAAATCCCAAAGTAATTAAAAGTAATCGAATCCAATAGAAACGAAAAGTAATCGAAGTAATCAAAGTAATCAAAGTACTCAAAGTAATCAAAGTAATCAAAGTAATCGTTTGGCAGACTGAGTCCGGGTACCGGGTCCGAGATTCGAGTATAAAATGCTCGGTATGGATAATTTATTAAAGATATAGTTGTTGTCGTTGGAAGCCTATAACTTTGGTTTTAGTTGTCCGATCTTCAAGGTTGAGGTATTTAAATAAACGAGAAATAATAGGCTTCGTATGGAGATTTTTTTTTTCTTAAATGGATTTTTTAAAGGAAGGGTGGGGGGGTGTTAAAACCCTCATTTTAAATAATTTCAATTTTAAGTTATGCGCAAATATGAATCGATCGAATAGGACACATCTACTCGATATGTAGATTGCCTTCACGTTCCACTGATGCGTTCAGTTACACTTCTTTTATTGAACGCAACAAGCAACGGTTTGTGGCCATATCGTACGAAATTTGGATTGAAGTTGAACCTGGCAGACTGTTTTGTGAAAACTCTGCCTTTCCTTCTGAAATAGGAAACGGAATTCTGATTTGCAAAGTTCTTTTCATATTTATTTTGTTTGTGCAAAGCTAAAAGTGTGACAAAAGTATTTGTAATTTTTATATGAAAAAAGTAATCAAAGTAATCACTCAAAAGTAACGATTACTTCGGAAAAAGTAACAAATGTAACGATTACTTAAAAGTAACCACATTTTACATCACTACAGTGGATCCAGATCGCTACCAACTAGGCCAATTCGTAATTCAGAGGAGGTACGACAATTTTTAACTAGTCGATACAATACATGTGTTTACTTCAAACTCTAGGTAGTAAAGGCAATGTTTTGGATTTAAAAAAAAAAAAAAAAGTTCTAGATTTTGGTCAAACCATTATAGCGATAATAATAGATATCACGAAAAAGATATAATATGCATATAAACATTCGTATATACTATATATGTACGTTTTAAAGACTCTATACCTCGAACTAGCGTAAATCAATGAAATTGTTTTCTTCAAACATGGTAGGTAGGACGTTGCTTCTAAGTGGGTATAAGGGTTTTAAAATAATGAGTTTGAAGTGAGAATCATTAAAGTCTGTTAGTATTTGAAAAAAATTACACATATGTACCTGCATTTGAAATATACCTACTTTCCATAGATTCGTATGCCAAGTTTTATTCGTTTTAAGCCATTTTAAAACAATTTAAGCTATATTAAAAAGTTCAACATTTTTGTGGGTTGTACTGTTTTTATTAGATAAAATCATGTTTCATTAATTTAAAACATACTGACTGACAATTTTTAGAAAAATAAGAATTGGAAAATATGAAGGTATATTGTACCGTTCCTACCTTGCGACCTACAATCAACTTTCAACATCAAAGCATTTTTAAAAACCATAAAACTTAAATCTTTAAAACTTTTCATTTTAAATACCTTTATTTTTTTTTTCAGTTTAATCTTATAGTTTTAGTCAAAGATAAACGGTATAAATTATATATTTATACCTATATAAAATTAGATTTAGAAACAACTTGAATTATGAAAGCAAGTACGTGCGACTCAGTTGTGTAATTAATGATTTAGATATTGGCAATGGGAAGACTGTCAACGTAATAAATAAGCTATTAACATTTAAAAAAAGCTAGACCTCTCATTAGCTGTCACAATGAAAACAAATTTGGCTAAATCGAAATCATAGCTCACAAAAAAAGGCAAGCATTTCAATAAATTTGGTATTTACATTTTATAAAAGCTATATTTTTCTCACGGAAGGCAATAGCTGTCACAAGCAAAACAAAATCCTCGCTTTTTTTACTAAATCGGAACAAATAGCTCACCAAAGAATGCAATAATTTTTAATATTTAGCTAGTAATATTTTATAAAAGCTATATTTTCCTAATTGAAACCAATTAGCCAATACCTACATTATGAAGCTGTCAAAAACAAACAAAAATTCCCGCTGATTCATAATCAGAATTGTTATAAAATATGCTTAAATACTAGCTACTAGCCGTATTTTATAATCAGAATTAATCCATAATACCATAATCCAATACATCCCATCCAATCTGTACCAATTTACTTACACACAATATATATTACAATGCACACTTTCAGCTGAAAGCTCTATATAAGCTGTGTTAATATTAAAAACAAACAAAGCTTTGATAAGCAAGCTATATACTTTTTCTTTCACATCGTATAGGAACTATCGCTAGCCAGACTTCCAGCGAAACAACTTTGACAGGCTTTAAACATTGCTTTTCATACTATAGTACACAAGTCTTTTATACAACTTGTCGATGTCCATTTCAAAGGCCTTAAACAAGCAATTTTTAAAAATATATTTTGAAAAACAGTTGACTTTTACAATATAACCTTATGCCGATCCTATTCGAGCTATAGCTTACCAAATTTAAAACATTGGACCTAATACAAGTTTAATTGCTAGTTGAGAAGCTACCCTATGACCCAGTACCCGCTTGACGTTGAGTTCCGAGACACCCTGTATATGGGAAAAAATCGTGTTTAAATTATTTAGTTAAAAACAGAATTTTCTAGTCAAAATCCCGTCCAGAAAACTACAAATTCCAAAACCGGAAACACTTCCATCATAGAAAATACGACGAATAATCAGCGTGAAAACGAAGTAGGAGAAGGTGAAAAGCCGAATAATGCGTTAGTTGGTTTTGGTTTGTCGGAATACGAAGGTCGAGTGCGGGTAAAAAAAAAAAGTTGAGCGTTCAATTATACCCATAAAAAAAGGGGTACTGTCAAGTCAATTGTTATCGCCTGCGCATACAAAAATATAAGGACTATAAGTGCTCGTTACAAAAAAATAAGGAAAGTAAAAAGGTTAGTTCGTTTTACACAAAGAAAAAAATTCTATACTAACTTGTTACCTAATGCTGGACAATTCCAGGAAAATTATATACTATGACTAGGATCCACGTGAGAATAAAATCGGGAGCGTGGAATAAGATCTCCCGGTACCAAACGACCTAAAGATTAAGAAAAAGTTCGCGCTGAATAATTCTTTTATCGAAATTCCAAAATGTAAGTAAAAAGAGAAAAAAAAAGAAAAGCAAGAAATCGCGTGCGAGCATACCAAGGACTTATTGAAGCTCCAGTATATAGGTTCCTTTCAGCTCCCCTGTTCACTCAACGCCAAACGCAGACCAAAACTAACGTCAACACCCAGCAAGAGCACACGCAATAAAATAAAAAAACAAAAAAAAAATGGCCAAAAGAACGTCAACACCGCCACAAATTTGGCAAGTCCCGTCGGGACTTGCGATAAGCAGAACCTTACAACCTCAGCAGTGGTTTTACTTTACAAAGATACAACCTCGTGCTTAGCAGCAACCTATACGATTTCATCCACACATCAACAGCATTAAAAAACTAACTAAATCAACAACAAGACTACAATATCAAAACACATATACTCACCACGACAACAGCAACAAAACTCAACTTTATCATCTCCTTAAACAACAAAAGCAGGATAATCAACAGCAACCTCATCAAATATACCTATGTACTTACCATATCATCAACAACCAACGACGTAAACAACTGCCTTATGGGCCAACAACTATATTAGTTAGGCAACAACGACATACAACATTGAAAAGAAAACGAAAACAATATCCTACACATTCAACAACCTTAATACACTTTTGCTAACAGCAAGTACATACAACTACAGCACGGCTTATTTAAACCTGATATCTCCATCTACATAACTACAAAACATAAATTTTGAAAAGGTAAGTACACCCTGCCCTCCAATTTATTTTATTTTAATTTGAAAGTCAATAATTTGTATTATTATACCTAACCTTCAATTAAACATTAAAAGAGAGAATACACACATTTAAAGAGAGAATACACAAATTTAAAGAGAGAATACACACTTGTAAAGCGATTCGTTCATATTCTTTCAAAAAAAGAAATTAAAAACTACGAACAGATACCAGCATAATACCTACCAAACATCAAAACATTATACGTCAGATTAACCAATTGAAGCGGTGCACCACATCAATGGACGTCGGCAGATTTGGTTATAATAATTGAATGTTGATTTCAACTTTACTTTATATGTTATCTTAATATATTTCATTTTTGAAAGCATACTCTTCGAATTCGCTATTGTTATGCCTATCATTTATTATTTTTTAAAACGTCATAAAGCAGACTACAGAAATTAAAAAAAATACGAACCTAAGAAGTAGAGCTTACTTTTAGGGTATATAGTTTACTCGATTTTTCAATTAATTTGAATCCTGTAAAAGAGAACTAAGAAGTAAGAGAAAAAAACAAATTCGGAGCAAATAATTGAAGGAAAAAAAATAGCTTACAATAGAAAAAATATAATAAAATTCAAACTCATTCGCCGTGAAAGAAAAGCCAATGTCATTTTAGAAGTAGTTACACCTACACACATAAACATTTAAGAGAAAATATTTGAGGAGACCATCACTAAATTGTTCCATTTACTACTGCAATAGCCGTGTTCCATTTTGCCTTCCAAAGTACTTTTAAGTACTTCCCAGTAAATGATGAATGAAACTCTTTCTATTAGTATCGCCTGTGGTCGAAATTCGACCATCTGTTATTTATTTTGTTTTTTTTTTTAAATACAATTGTTGAATGTTTTTTCTTTCGTTTTCAAATCTACTCCAGAAATTTCCTATTTACTCCACTTTTTTTGTTCAAATCTGCTCCGAGGTTCTAACCCTGATCCCTACTCATTGTTAGTAGTAGTAGATGTAGAGTACATCATTCGGAACGAAACAACAAATATTGCGTCTAATACTACGTTTTCACCGAGCACTAAATCGCGATTTTAGTGGATTTAGCATAAATCCTCTTCAAATCTCGAAGATTTACCATCAAATTTAAATGTCCTCAAATGAAAATTTAAAATAAATCTCATTGAAATCTTCTTGCAAGAAGGAGATTTTCAAATCAAACAATCCTTATTTTGTAGAACGCACCCTTTTAAACGTCAGTTTTTCCATTGAAATCAAAAAAAAAAATTATCGAATATTTTTGCGCGTTGGCTGTAGGAATAAAAATGTAAGTATTTACAATGTATTTCACATATTTATAATATTTTAGTAAACAAATTCCGTGAAAACGTAGTATAAGCTACATGAAACACGTTGGAAGTGAACTTTTGTACACTTTTTGTATGAGGAATCCAGTATTTAACATTTTTACATGTAAGTAGTCGACAGATTCACATAATCTCTTCTGATGGCACTTCTAATTAATATAAGCTTTGAAATGGTATATTTTTATTGTCGGGCGTTCGGTTTAAGTATATTAAAAAGGGGGTACAAAAAAATTGTTAACGTATTAATATATAGATACAAATAAAATGGTAAGACATACATATTATATTTCCACATTTTCTTAAAATATTCATAAGATTATTATATATTGTAGGCAAAAAATATGAAAAATTGGACGTACAATGAAGGAAACGCGCTGATTTCAGTGTACTAGCAACGAAAAGAAGAATACAGCAAAACAAGAAATAAAAAACATTTTTGGGAAAGTGTCCTCAGTGATTTGGAGGCAATGGATATACTGGTAAAGTGGTAAGAATTTTGTAAATAACTTATACGTCGTGATATATATTAATATTAAACTAATTATGTAGGAATCCAGTACAACTGTTGACCAGGGGCCTATAACACAATACATAAAGTGTTTGTTGAACAAGTGAAATTCAACAACTGTTTAAAATTTGTGTAACACGTAACAACAAGTCTCGGGGAACTATAACAATTGTTTTGGCATATTGCGACAAGTGAGAAATTTCACAAATCTGCCACTTCTGTAACCGGAAATAACAAGAGTTAAAAAAAGATTGAATAAACTTGTTGAATTGTTGATAAATTTCAACCGAGGATCGGAAACTTGTTCGAAGTCAACAAGTTAGGGTTTATCAAGTAAAAGGGTTGGTTAGCTTGTTTAAAATTAATTTATTTGATGTAAAGAAGAAAATTTGAATAGCTTTGCATTGGCTTGAATCTCGACTTGTATAATCAAATACGAGATTATCACTTTAGTTGAGTTTCCTGTATTTACCCCTTGCTGTACTGTTTTTTTTTGCGTTATCTACTTTGGCTTTCACAAATATTTTTTTTTACTTTTTGGAAATATATTCTTTCAGTTTATACTTACCATGGCATATTTCTTACAATTTTGCCAAAAAATATCCCTTAAGTAGGTATCTTTTCATCAGGAAATATGTTCGAACTCTTACAGCCCAATTCTAAATGACAATTCCCCGGGAAATGTTTCCCTATCCCCTACTCCCTTATTCTAAACAAAAAACTACCGGGAATTTCTCACGGGGAATTCGGAATAAGAGTAGGTACTACTACTCCCAAGAGAACACGTCTCCCGGGGAGTTATTTTCCCGGAGAATGTTTAGAATTGGGCTGTTAGTCAACTAAATTATCTCCCGCCATTTATCACTTTATTTGGTTTTATTCAATGGCTCAGAGAAAGCACCGAATAGAATATGTTTGTTTTCTCATATCTAAGACAAATGCTTAGGTACTTTTTTTTTCTTGCGAAATTTTACGACTCATCATGTAAGATTTACTTATTCAACTGGTTCAACAAGTCGAGGGAAATTTTTGTTATTGACAATTGTTTCAGTTTTTGTTGTGTTACAGAAATGATCTTTACTTTTTGGACAAACATAGTTGAACAAGAAATTGTTGACTTGTTTACTTGTTGTTCTGTGTTATAGGCCCCAGGTCCAATCTAAGTGGGGAACGCTTTATCGAGAATATAAAAAATCTGCCAAGGATAGAGGCACCGGTACGAGTGCAAAAAACAATTTTATTTATGGATGAAATGGATTCAATTTTCCATGGCTCTGCAAAACCGCAATATCTGAATCGAACGTGTATGTATATATGAGAGTTACTTAGGGACCGGTTAAAGCGATCAGGAAAATGCATCAGGAAAAATTTTTCTTTTGAATAATTGAATGTGTTAACTTACAATTTGAAAAATTAAAAGATACGAATCTATGAGGAACTTGAAAAAAATTATTTCAATTGATTCCTCATAGATTCGTTTCATTTTTATTATTCAAATTGTAAGTTAACAATTCAATTAGTAATGAGAATAAGCTTTAAAGATTCTAAGATACACATAGAATAGAAGAATATTCTTTTCCTAGTTATTTAAAGAATTATTTTTTTGTTTTTTTTTTGCCAAGCAAGCACTTTTTACCTGAATGTGATATCATACATACGTCCTACTAAATGTAATGCAAATAAATTTATTTTTCATTCGTTTTTATTTCTTTTATTTTCATTTTGTATTTATGTACATACAAAATTTATCAATCCAATAGATTCAGATCATTCAATACAGAAAACATCTGATCTCTATGAGCCGAACCATCTTCGGGGTTAATTATGTCAGGTTCTTCTTCTTCACTTTGTTCACTGCAGGATCTGCCCAGACTTCATGGTCGTTTGTTTCTATACATATGTTGTGCAGTACGCATGTGTCTACAACGCAGTTTGTAATAAATCCAATATCAGGTTTTTCAAAAAATTTGAGTGGCAAACCAAATACATTCTCAACAACCATTCGAGTTGATGAATGGATATAATTGAATCTTCTCTGTTGTGACGTAAGATTGCCGAAGTCTTTGTATGGTGTTATTAAATAAGGTTTGTCTGGGTAGGCCGAATCACCAAGTAGAACACCTGCAGGTATGATTAAATCCGGCTGTTCACAAATCTTTGTGTAGAAATGTGACTTGCGGAAGAGACGTGCATCGTGCATTGCACCTGGCTCGCCGCAATGTATATCCATGGGTACATAAATGGGTTATCTATATCAAATTATGTTTCCGTATGGAGTTACCTACCAATAACTCCAGGAAAGCCGTTCATCATGGACAATTTTATTTGATTAATTTTCATTTCAGGTTCCGTAGGCCACTTGATGTAGTTGCGGCTCTCCAACACAGTCTATTGTATTTCCCTATGTAAAACTGGACACGTTCGATCAAAAAAACTGAAAGTTCAGATCTGAATTTATTTTGTTGAACGCACAAAAAATCTGAATTTTCAGTCGAAAGTTGTTGTGTCAAATGCTAGTATTTAACTTTTATTATATTCTTAAATTTAAAATTAAGCGTCAGTAGTTCTGATGGTGATATATTTAACTAAACCAGCAACAAAATACAGCAAGACTATGTGAAGTTTAATGAAAAAATAATTCCACAAAACTGCGATTTTTCTATGAATAGTCAATCTTTTGATTTAAGAACTCACTTATCAATAAACAATAAGTTCTTTTATGTAAAAAAGTATTAATTTGTTCGTGAGAAAAAATTATAACCACAAATCAACCACTAACCACAGCGAAAATCATAAAGTTCAACTTCTATGTATAGTACTTCAGCATTTCCCCAACCACTATCACTTTATTCTGAATTTTCAGATGAGAATTTTTGGTTGAAAATTCAGATGAAACGTTAGCAAACGTAACTAAAAGTCTATAAAAGTCATCTATCTTTTTATGGCAGCTGGCCAATCAGAAGCTCTAAGAATTCAGAAATCTGAAAATTAAGATGTAAAACGTAATGCGTTGAACGTACCCACTCTAAAGACACTGCTCTTTGTAAGATCAAACCTATCGGAAATTTGACGATAAGTTTCCGTATTCGCTAGATACCAAAGCACTATATATATTCCCTGGTTTGCAGATATTTCCATTCGACCTCCGTGAATTTCTTTTTTCTTGAGCGCGTGATATTTATCTTGAGGAAAAATTCTATTATTCTCGAAAGGGAAAATGATATGCAAAATTTTTTAACAGTTAAGATTTCTGCTACGACTCGTTGAAGACGAAAATGCTGTTTGAACTGCAAATCTGTATACATGTTTATTAGAGCCAAAAAGTTCTCTACTCTTGTTTTTTTAAGATGTTGTTCATCGTCGGATTCCGAAGACGATTCTGATGAAGAGGAGGAGGATGCAAAATTTCCACCTGTAATAAATAAGAAACATATTCTTTGATGATTTATATTGAATTTCTTTATACAATTTAATAAGTTACATCAAATAAATCCATTACAAGCAGTAACAAAATGGCTGTAAACGTTTTCAAAACAATTTTTTTTTCGATTGAAGAAACGTCAGATTCAAAAAACATAATTTTCTTCTTACTGATGGTGTCGCCGTCTGGTGTGGATTCTGTTGTAAACTACATTTCATTGAAGTATTTTAGAGTGCTTTGAACTACTTCCACGACATAGTAGCAGTAGTTGACTGCAGCCAGAAGTACTTGGCAGTAGATACTGGAGCCCAAAGGAACACACCTAATATTAAATCATATTTAACAGTAGGGTTTAAAAGGATACCTACACGTGAAGTTTAAGCGAAGTGACATTATTTTTTTTAAACGCAGCGAAATTTTAATTAGATTAAATATCAGATATAAATAGTCGTTTGAATATTAATATGACTGCGAAAACTAATCACATGTAGGTAATCCTATACATATGCAAACAACCCACACACATATAATTATATTATTTTTTTTTTTGACGTTTGTTTTTTTTTTATTGGTTTCGAACTGAAATTTATTTTCTAGGATAATCAATTTATTATGGTTTTTTTAGTTATTTTAGTTTATATTCGTTATTTATTATTTAATAAATAAATTTTGTAAATTTTCTGAATTAAGAAAAAAAAAAAAACATTAAGGTGTTCTGATTCAGTGACTTAGATTCTATTGATGGGAAGTATCTTTTTCTCAAGTTTTTTTTAGTTAAGGTATTTAGAGTGGTGAACTCTGATATGGATTACTGAGGATTCTTTTTGAAGGGTGGATGTGGCTAATCTTGGAACCTAGGTCGACAAAATAAGAAGGTAGTACAATAGTGAGCATATAGTTTTCGGTTAAAGACATTCGTTGGGGGGTTACCGCATATATGTATCGTGGTCAAGGTAACCGAAGGTCGCATTATATGGTGATGCGTGGGAAGGTTACCCACAGTAGGCCAAAAACATCAGGTCCTGATCCCTCGAGGGTCACAGCCTGTCTTTCTCTCACTCATCGATTTTTTTACCTCAATTTAGTTGCTATATTTTTTGTTTTGGACGGATTTCGGGCTCAAGTTTTCTTTTTTTTTAACCTTAATTTACTCAATTCATCGATTTTTCGGCATGACAACAACGTGACGACTGTTCAATCCTATGTTGGCAAGAACCCATCCATCCAACGAGCAGAGCCTAGGCCAAAGCAAGCATGCCGAACCTACATAGATTGAAAACCAAAATTAGATGGTCTATTTGTTAATAAGAGGTTTCGATTTGCCTGACCACATCCACCCTTTACTTTTATGAAAGTTATTTTTTTTATTTAATTTTGATATCTTTTTTTAGTGTATTTCAAATTTGTTAGATTCATTTAGATGGATGGAATTTAGTTACAAATTTTCTCAAGGTCGTTTTTTGGTTGAATTGATAATTTTGTTTTTGGGTTAGTTCTCACAGGTTTGTTTTTTTTTGTTGTCGTATCTTTGAGTTTATTTTTATTTTTGGAAATAACAGTTTTTTTTTCACAGGGCCAGTTTTTGTTAAGGGTTTACTGTTCACGCAAGTTTTTTTTGGTTTTCGCACAATGGGGAAAAAGCGATTGTCGTTGTCGGAGTTCAGGAAGCGAAAAGGGTTAAGGAGCAACCCTCACGATGAAACGTTAGAAGTTAACAAAACAGCTGGAGCAGATAACCAAACGCTTGGCCATGAAGTTAATCTTACTCCTGGTCAAAACGAGCCAAGGGTACCTCTCAACGAAGGAGAAGCACTCTCTTTGATGGCCCAGAATGAGGCAATGGGATCACAAGTTGAAAGTGGGCAAAAAGAAACGGAAATGGACAATGCAGAAGACGACTTGCTGACTGAATACATCGAAGAGGTTGTTAAAGCAGCTATAGGGCTCAAGCGAGCTACTGATCTAGAGTACATAAGAGCTGAGGCAGAAAGAAGTCGACGGATCCTGCATAGCGAAGTCGAGAAGAGCAATGACACCAAATACAACACCACAACGAGTTTCAGAGAGAAGAGACTCATCCATACTTGCCACTTTACATAACTAAACGACGGAAACTTGACCGGTAGGCGAATCTACCAATCGTAACTCGAATTTTATCAATAATTTGAATCATAACCGAGGTCACACGTCGAATGCGGAGGAATTTATAAGGCAGCTAAATAATATGACGTTTAGCGATTCGTTAAAAATACACTTCCTTCTATTCCCGCGCCTACTCCTGCCCCTTCCACTAGCAAATACCACCACTTCCATAAACGGGGACTCAAGTTTGACAACCGACAAATGACCGTGGACGATTTTTTGTTTAGACTTGAGCGACTGAAGATGAGTTATGGCGTAAGTTGAGATGAGAAACGTCTCAGATTAAGACCTCAACACCGAACCAGTTTTGGATATGGGTAGCCAGAACATTGAAGTATTCTAAGCAAGGAGGGATCCTCGGACTCTGAACTGTTGGAATTTCAAAGGAAAAGGACATTTATAATTTGAGTGCAATAATCCACAAAGAAATTTTTTATGTTTTAAATGTGGAATGGAAGATGTTACTTCCCCGCAGTGCCCCCAATGTTCGGGAAATGCCTCACGAAGCAGCTTAGAGAACCGAACCAGCTGTTCGCCAAGGGAAAATCCGGAATCCAAATGAATGAAATACCATATAATATAAATGCTTCGCCAACACCACCAGCTGAACTTGGCTCTACGCTGTCGAAACAACATGCGGTGGCGATATTAAAACCTAATCAAGAACCCAGCCTTAGAGTTGCAGACCAAACTGAACGAACAACCACTGAAACCCATACCAAAAGCCTTACACGAACGAATCCAAAATTACTATGAAGTGAGATAGAGAATTTTCGGGACACCAAATACTCATACGGTCTCAGAGAAAATCAAAAAAACTTCGAGAAAAGTTTAGGGACAAAAAGCAAATGCATAGATGATCCGCGACCGTATGCAACAGTGCAAATACTTGGTGAGCCTATGCTTGGTCTATTCGATAGTCGGGCAAGTATCAGTTGCTTGGGCGTGGGTGGTACGTAGTTCTTATCCAGGAAAAACGCAAAATTCGTAAAGTTCGCTTCGGACATCAAAACGGCCGATGGAAAGAACCAGGCCATAATCGGCAAAATAATGGTGAAAGTGACTTACAAGGGAGTTACGAAGGAAAAGTTAATCATAGTTGTCTTCCCGGTTCCCAAAACCGTGAAGGAAGTTAGAAGCTTTTTGGGGTTAGCGGGGTGGTACAGGCTGTTGTTAAGGATTTCTCATCGGTAGCTAGTCCACTTACAGATACTCTCAAAAAGGGAAAGACATTTGTTTTTACCGATGCAGCGTTGGCCGCTTTTCTAAAGCTCAAGGATATCTTAACCCCTGCACCGATTCATCTTGTGCAACGCATCTAATTCGGGCATAGGTTGCGTGTTGTGCCAGCTGGATGACGATGGAAACGAGCGTCCAATATACTACCATTCTCAAAAACTCAACAACGTACAACGCAACTATAGCGTGACAGAGAGAGAATGTTTGGCTGCCGTAGTGGGGGTGAAGAAATTCATGACTTACGTCGAGGGACAGCGGTTTAAAATAACAACAGACCATGCGAGCTTAAAGTGGCTGATGCGTCAAGGAGATTTAAGCGGACGGCTAGATGGAGCCTGAAGCTTCAAGGGTTCGAGTTTACCATCGAACATCGGAAAGGTTCCCAAAATGTAGTTCCGGATGCTCTTTCCCGAGTATTCGAAGCGGAGAGTCCGAAATTTGATGAATCGATGGGAACTGGAACTTCCGACGCATAACATATCGATCTTACAGACCCCAGCTTTCAATCTGAGGAATACTGCAAGCTCATTGAAACCATCGAAAAGCAAAAAAGACAGCTACTTGACCTTCAAGTTTCAAAAAAATTTGTATATAATAAGGTCAGACATTGAACAGGGAATCCTTTACAGGATGACCTCGTTTGGAAGCTTTGGGTGCCCGAACAGCTAACTGAAAACTTGATATCTTTGGCTCATCAACCACCGCGAGCCTCGCATGGAGGGATTTTGAAGACTCTATACCGTTTGCGAAACCAATTCTTTTGGCCGGGAATGGCAGCACAGGTTAAGAACGTCATCGGAAACTGCGACTTATGTAATATGAGTAAGGCGCATAATGAGACCACCGATGGGCAAATCCTTTGAAGTTGAAAGACCAATTCATATGACATCGTTTTAGATCAACTCACAAAATTCGTTGTTATTAAGCCAGTGCGGCGTGCTGCAGGTGACGTGATCATGAAAATCCTGCAGGAAGAGATCTTTGGTGTATACGGGGTGCCGGAGACAATATTTTCGGACAACGGCAAACAGTCCACGAGCAAGGCGTTTGGGAAGCTGATGTCCTCGTACGGTGTCAAACATATTAGGACAGCGTTTTACTCCCCACAAGCTAATGCTAGTGAGAGAGTGAACCGGTCAATTCTCGCAGCGGTACGGTTGTACATAGACCCTGACCAAAACAACTGGGACGCTCACCTTCCTAGCATAGCTTGTGCACTGCGGACCTCAGTTCATTCGGCGACGGTAATGGCACCGTATGAGGCTCTGTTTGGATACCTCATGGTAGAGCATGGAACTGACTACCGATTGCTTCGTGAACTGGATTGCCTCAACAACGCCGAGGTAAGAAATTTGTCCAAAGCATCCCAGATGAACATTTTGCACACATACATCAAAGAGTATCTGGCGAATACACACGCAAGATACGAGAGCATATACAATACCCGAAGCAAAAATATAAAGTTTTCACCTGGTGATATAGTATACCGACGCAACTTCGTTTTGAGTGATGCTGCGAAGCGCATAAACGCAAAACCATGTCCAAAATTTGTGAAGATGAAGATAAAGAAATCAATTGGAAATAATTTGTATGAATTAGAGTGTACCATTGCAAGGATATCAGGAAATAACACTCAAACCTAAGGCCCGGCTACCTCAGTCTGTGCACGTGAGCTCTTGAGTTGATATCCTGTTCCTTTTTCCTAACGGGCACACGAAAAAAGTAACAGGTTTGTGGCGAAAGTTCTAATAGCAGTTAAAAAGAATTTTTAAATGTAAAAAGGGGGTGTAAATAGTATTTGAATACGAGTTTGTTTAGAATTAGAGCTTTGGTAAGGCTTGGGTCTAGGATGTTATGGAAAGGATATGGTCGCCAATCGGAAATATTATGACAACTCTTCATTAGCAGAGTATGCAGGTAAATTTTAAATTCAGGCGTCAAAATAACGATAGGTGACAAAGTAAGTAGTCCGGAGCTGTAGGGTTGGCATATTTAAGTTCGAGGTTGAATTTCTTTAGCAATCGACGAAACCACTCGGACATGGATCGTTTCGGAAATTCATAGTTTAGATGACGGAAAGCTCAAGTTGTTGGCATTTCTGTAGCAGTATAATAAGTAGGAAATATATACAAATTACATATTATATTGAAAAAAATCGTGTTTAAATTATTTGTTTTAAAACTGAATTTTCTAGTCAAAATCCCGTCCAGAAAACTACAAATTCCAATACCGGAAACACTTCCATCATAGAAAATACGACGAATAATCAGCGTGAAAACGAAGTACAAGAAGGTGGAAAGTCGAATAATGCGTAAGTTGGTTTTGGTTTGTCGGAATACGAAGGTCGAATGCGGGTAAAAAAAAAAAAGTTAAGTGTTCAATTTTACCCATAAAAAAAGGGATACTGTCAAGTCAATTGGTATCGCCTGCCCATACAAAAATATAAGGACTTAGCAAGTGCTCGTTACAAAAAAAAGGTTAGTTGGTTTTACACAAAAAAAAAATTCTATACCTAACTTGTAACTTCCAGGAAAATGGAGCGTGGAATAAGATCCCCGGTACCAATCGACCTAAAGATTAAGAAAAAGTTCGCGCTGAATAATTCTTTTATCGAAATTCCAAAATCTAAGTAAAAAGAGAAAAGAAAAAAAAAGAAAAGCAAGAAATCGCGTGAGAGCATACCAATTACTTATTGTAGCTCCATTATATATTCCTTTCAGCTCCCCAAAACCAACGTCAACACAAGAGCACACGCAATAAAATAAAAAACAAAAAAATAAATTCTCCAAAAGAACGTCACCACCGCCACAAATTTGGCTGTCAAAATTACCGTAGGGACTTGCGATATGCAGAACCTTACGAACTGAGCAGTGGTTTTACTTTACAAAGATACAACCTCGTGCTTAGCAGCAACCTTTACGATTTCATCCACACATCAACAGCATTAAAAAACTAACTAAATCAACAACAAGACTACAATATCAAAACACATATACTCACCACGACAACAGCAACAAAACTCAACTTTATCATCTCCTTAAACAACAAAAGCAGGATAATCAACAGCAACCTCATCAAATATACCTACTTACCAACAACCAACGACGTACACAACTGCCTTCCTTATGGGCCAACAACTATATTAGTTAGGCAACAACGACATACAACATTGAAAAGAAAACGAAAACAATATCCTACACATTCAACAACCTGAATACACTTTTGCTAACAGCAAGTACATACAACTACAGCACGGCTTGTTTAAACCTGATATCTCCATCTACATAACTACAAAACATAAATTTCGAAAAGGTAAGTACACCCTGCCCTCCAATTTATTTTATTTTAATTTGAAAGTCAATAATTTGTATTATTATACCTAACCTTCAATTAAACATTAAAAGAGAGAATACACACATTTAAAGAGAGAATACACACTTGTTAAGCGATTCGTTCATATTCTTTCAAACTTGATTCAATTCTACAGGTACAATCACACTTACAACAACAAAAAATTAAAAACTACGAACAGATATCAGCATAATACCTACCAAACATCAAAACATCATACGTCAGATTAACCAATTGAAGCGGTGCACCACATCAATGGACGTCGGCAGATTTGGTTATAATAATTGAATGTTAATTTCAACTTTACTTTATATGTTATCTTAATATATTTCATTTTTGAAAGCATACTCTTCGAATTCGCTATTGTTATGCCTATCATTTATTATTTTTTAAAACGTCATAAAGCAGACTACAGAAATAAAAAAAATACGAACCTAAGAAGTAGAGCTTACTTTTAGGGTATATAGTTTTCTCGATTTTTCAATTAATTTGAATCCTGTAAAAGAGAACTAAGAAATAAGAGAAAAAAACAAATTCGGAGCAAATAATTGAAGGAAACAAAATAGCTTACAAAAGAAAAAATATAATAAAATTCAAACTCATTCGCCGTGAAAGAAAAGCCAATGTCATTTTAGAAGTAGTTACACCTACACACATAAACATTTAAGAGAAAATATTTGAGGAGACCATCACTAAATTGTTCCATTTACTACTGCAATAGCCGTGTTTCATTTTGCCTTCCAAAGTACATTTAAGTACTTCCCAGTAAATGGTCGGAATTCGACCATCTGTGATTTATTTTGTTTTTTTTTTTAAATACAATTTTTTAATGTTTTTTCTTTCGTTTTCAAGTCTACTCCAGAAATTTCCTATTTACTCCACTTTTTTTGTTCAAATCTGCTCCGAAATTTTACTACTGAGGTTCTAACCCTGATCCCTACTCATTGTTAGTAGTAGTAGATGTAGAGTACATCATTCGAAACGAAACAACAAATATTGCGTCTAATACTACGTTTTCACCGAGCACTAAATCGCGATTTTAGTGGATTTAGCATAAATCCTCTTCAAATCTCGAAGATTTACCATCAAATTTAAATCTCCTCAAATGAAGATTTAAAATAAATCTCATTGAAATCTTCTTGCAAGAAGGAGATTTTCAAATCAAACAATCCTTATTTTGTAGAACGCACCCTTTTAAACGTCAGTTTTTCCATTAAAATTAAAAAAAAAAATTATCGAATATTTTTGCGCGTTGGCTGTAGGAATAAAAATGTAAGTATTTACAATGTATTTCACATATTTATAATATTTTAGTAAACAAATTCCGTGAAAACGTAGTATAAGCTACATGAAACACGTTGGAAGTGAACTTTTTGTACACAACGCTGCATTTGTTTTTGTTTACACTTTTTGTATGGGGAATCCAGTATTTAACATTTTTACATGTAAGTAGTCGACAGATTCACATAATCTCTTCTGATGGCACTTCTAATTAATATTAGCTTTGAAATGGTATATTTTTATTGTCGGGCGTTCGGTTTAAGTATATTAAAAAGGGGGTACAAAAAAATTGTTAACGTATTAATATATAGATACAAATAAAATGGTAAGACATACATATTATATTTCCACATTTTCTTAAAATATTCATAAGATGATTATATATTGTAGGCAAAAAATATGAAAAATTGGACGTACAATGAAGGAAACGCGCTGATTTCAGTGTACGAGCAACGAAAAGAAGAATACAGCAAAACAAGAAATAAAAAACATTTTTGGGAAAGTGTCCTCAGTGATTTGGAGGCAATGGATATACTGGTAAAGTGGTAAGAATTTTGTAAATAACTTATACGTCGTGATATATATTAATATTAAACTAATTATTTAGGAATCCAGTACAACTATTGACCAGGGGCCTATAACACAATACATAAAGTGTTTGTTGAACAAGTGAAATTCAACAACTGTTTAAAATTTGTGTAACACGTAACAACAAGTCTCGGGGAACTATAACAATTGTTTTGGCATATTGCGACAAGTGAGAAATTTCACAAATCTGCCATTTCTGTAACCAAGCATACCAATTACTTATTGTAGCTCCATTATATATTCCTTTCAGGTCCCCAAAACCAACGTCAACACAAGAGCACACGCAATAAAATAAAAAACAAAAAAAAATTCTCCAAAAGAACGTCACCACCGCCACAAATTTGGCTGTCAAAATTACCGTAGGGACTTGCGATATGCAGAACCTTACGAACTCAGCAGTGGTTTTACTTTACAAAGATACAACCTCGTGCTTAGCAGCAACCTATACGATTTCATCCACACATCAACAGCATTAAAAAACTAACTAAATCAACAACAAGACTACAATATCAAAACACATACTCACCACGACAACCGCAACAAAACTCAACTTTATCATCTCCTTAAACAACAAAAGCAGGATAATCCACAGCAACCTCATCAAATATACCTGCTTACCATATCATCAACAACCAACGACGTACACAACTGCCTTATGGGCCAACAACTATATTAGTTAGGCAACAACGACATACAACATTGAAAAGAAAACGAAAACAATATCCTACACATTCAACAACCTGAATACACTTTTGCTAACAGCAAGTACATACAACTACAGCACGGCTTGTTTAAACCTGATATCTCCATCTACATAACTACAAAACATAAATTTCGAAAAGGTAAGTACACCCTGCCCTCCAATTTATTTTATTTTAATTTGAAAGTCAATAATTTGTATTATTATACCTAACCTTCAATTAAACATTAAAAGAGAGAATACACACATTTAAAGAGAGAATACACACTTGTTAAGCGATTCGTTCATATCCTTTCAAACTTGATTCAATTCTACAGGTACAATCACACTTATAACAACAAAAAATTTAAAACTACGAACAGATATCAGCATAATACCTACCAAACATCAAAACATCATACGTCAGATTAACCAATTGAAGCGGTGCACCACATCAATGGACGTCGGCAGATTTGGTTATAATAATTGAATGTTAATTTCAACTTTACTTTATGTGTTATCTTAATATATTTCATTTTTGAAAGCATACTCTTCGAATTCGCTATTGTTATGCCTATCATTTATTATTTTTTAAAACGTCATAAAGCAGACTACAGAAATAAAAAAAATACGAACCTAAGAAGTAGAGTTTACTCGATTTATCAATTAATTTGAATCCTGTAAAAGAGAACTAAGAAATAAGAGAAAAAAACAAATTCGGAGCAAATAATTGAAGGAAACAAAATAGCTTACAAAAGAAAAAATATAATAAAATTCAAACTCATTCGCCGTGAAAGAAAAGCCAATGTCATTTTAGAAGTAGTTACACTTAGATAGATAGATAGATAGATAGATAGTTTTATTCATTTGTTAGAAAAAAGTTTCTTTACATTTTTGACTCCTTAATTGAATAAAGTAGGACATGGCATTACTGCCGTCTGCCCGAGTGACTTCTTTAAAATTTGCTTTTACATAATATTTTTACGTTTATAAAAGATAATTGTTAATTATTTGAGTATTTACATATGGTTTTTTGTATATTTTCTAACATGAATTTATCAATTGAATTGAACTTTTAGTTTAGTTAAAACAAATTTTATTTAAAAAAAAAAAGGCTTTTAGTTTAGCAAATACGGAATGTTGGTATATAAAATTGTTTGTTTTTTTTTTTTATGGACTTTAAGTTTGGTTAAAACGGAAGTTGAATGAATTTTTAATTGAAAAGGCTTTTTAAATTAATATAAAACGAACTAGTATAACTTTAATTTAAGTTTAAAAACGTTCACTTATGATTCTGCTTCTGTAGGAAATTGCTTCTGAAGTGAATTGATATAGCCGTACCCAGTCTTCTCCATTTAGAATACGTTTAATGTCTTCTTCTTGCAGGTAATTCTTCTCGTAGAAAACTCTCCTAACCTCCATCAACATTGGACATATTGCAATAAAATGGTGAATGTTCTCCATCACCCGCATATTGCATAAAGAGCAAATACCTTCCAAATCGTTCCTGTGTGGCATATAATTGAGTTTAAATAGTTCTCCCCTTGCTTTGAAAATACTGCTTATCATTTTTATTGGATAGTCTTCGTTGAAGTAATTTTTTTCATTTAAATTGTAATTAAGCTTGTTATATATTGTTCTTTCGTTTGATGATCTTGCTTGTTCTATGAATGAATATCTCTCGTTTTCATCGATGCTTCGAATTATTTCATAAAGAGCCGTTTTCCAATGTTCTGCATCTGCATCGACTAAGTCTAGATTCCATCCACAATTAGCTGCATGATCAACCCAATCTTTGTAAAACAGCGATTTTCGACGTACGGCATGCGTAAACACGAGCTTCGGCAATCTCGTATCCTCCATCTTTATTACTCGCACCAAGTAATCAGCATTTAACTTCAGAGTGGAAACGAAAAGCGTTGGAAGTCCTGTTTCCAAGTAGTACATGTATTTTGGCGTATTTACCGGTAAAAGAAAAATTTTCCTTAAGAAAAATCGCAACAACTTCTCCACTGTTTCAAATTTTTTAACACCCCAGGTTTGTGCTCCGTAGAAAAGAATAGCTTTAGCAGTTGCATCAAAAACTTGGACTTTAGCATTAGTTAAAACAAGTTTATTTTGGAATATTTTTTTCCAATTTGCACAAATTGCTGTCTTGGCTACGTTAGCTTTAGCTTCGAGATGTTTTTCCATATTTAAATTATATTTTATCGTCATTCCCAGGTAAGGGTACTCTTTCACTACTTCCAGTTCGGTTTCGCCATATCTCCAGTGTTCCTCTCTAGAAGTTATTCCTGCACCGTTCTGGAATACCATTACTTTTGATTTCTCAGTATTTACTTCCAAGCACCATCTTCTGCAGTAGTCAAAAAGCCTGTTTATGTTTAATTGAAGAGAAGTTGGAGATTCTGCCACAATTAAAATATCATCCGCATACATTATAACTTTTATTTTGATGTTTCCATATTCAACACCACAGGGAAGGGATTCCACAATGTCATCCAGAAAAAGAGCAAATAGCAACGGGCTAAGATTGCATCCTTGCCGAACTCCGCAATTCATTTTAATGTTTTGTGATGTTACTGTTCCATTGAATACGCGTCCAGTAGTCTGCTGATACAATTTTTCCAATTCTCTTCCGAATTTTGTTGAAATACCAAGATTGTAGAGTTTATAAAACAGTGCTCTTCGGTCCACTTTATCAAAGGCAGCTTTAAAATCAACGAAAAAAGCATACATTTTTTTATTTTGGCTTAGCTTTGATCTCCACTTTTGACTGAAGATCGTGAACATGAGTTTTAAGAACCTCGTTTTCCTGCTTAAGCGAAAGTATATCTAAGCGAACCTCTTCAACGTCCGATTTCGTAGCAAGATGCTGTTGTTTCTCATCGAAAATACTTTTCAAATCATTAATAGACATCTGGGCAACCAAGTTGTCTGAGTCTTTTTTGTCCCTCTTCAGTAATGAATTCATTGTTTTTTCGGGAGAAGTTTCGCTTACGGCACGTTTAAACATGTAAACAGTTTTCTTTGTTTGAATTTTTAATGACAATAGATATATTTTCTTTGTCACCGTTTAAGTGATTTATATTTTAAATAAAAAGATTATTTCAGAACTTGCCTGTGAAATTTTTTTTTTTTTTTACCAATTCTTGTCGTAATGTTTATTTTTGTTGTTTGCACTTTAATTTGTGAAAATAGTTCCTTTTTTACAATAAAAACAATTATTTTAACAGACCTTAGTTAATACTTGACTATGCACTTTCACACCATTTGCTCACTCCCCTACACACATAAACATTTAAGAAAAAATATTTGAGGAGACCATCACTAAATTGTTCCATTTACTACTGCAATAGCCGTGTTCCATTTTGCCTTCCAAAGTACTTTTAAGCACTTCCCAGTAAATGGTCGGAATTCGACCATCTGTGATTTATTTTGTTTTTTTTTTTAAATACAATTTTTGAATGTTTTTTCTTTCGTTTTCAAGTCTACTCCAGAAATTTCCTATTTACTCCACTTTTTTTGTTCAAACCTGCTCCGAAATTTTACTACTGAGGTTCTAACCCTGATCCCTACTCATTGTTAGTAGTAGTAGATGTAGAGTACATCATTCGAAACAAAACAACAAATATTGCGTCTAATAAATACTACGTTTTGACCGAGCACTAAATCGCGATTTTGGTGGATTTAGCATAAATCCTCTTCAAATCTCGAAGATTTACCATCAAATTTAAATCTCCTCAAATGAAGATTTAAAATAAATCTCATTGAAATCTTCTTGCAAGAAGGAGATTTTCAAATCAAACAATCCTTATTTTGTAGAACGCACCCTTTTAAACGTCAGTTTTTCCATTAAAATCAGAAAAAAAATCATCGAATATTTTTGCGCGTTGGCTGTAGGAATAAAAATGTAAGTATTTACAATGTATTTCACATATTTATAATATTTTAGTAAACAAATTCCGTGAAAACGTAGTATAAGCTACATGAAACACGTTGGAAGTGAACTTTTTGTACACAACGCTGAATTTGTTTTTGTTTACACTTTTCGTATGGGGAATCCAGTATTTAACATTTTTACATGTAAGTAGTCGACAGATTCACATAATCTCTTCTGATGGCACTTCTAATTAATATTAGCTTTGAAATGGTATATTTTTATTGTCGGGCGTTCGGTTTAAGTATATTAAAAATGGGGTACAAAAAAATTGTTAACGTATTTATATATAGATACAAATAAAATGGACATACATATTATATTTCCACATTTTCTTAAAATATTCATAAGATGATTATATATTGTAGGCAAAAAATATGAAAAATTGGACGCACAATGAAGGAAACGCGCTGATTTCAGTGTACGAGCAACGAAAAGAAGAATACAGCAAAACAAGAAATAAAAAACATTTTTGGGAAAGTGTCCTCAGTGATTTGGAGGCAATGGATATACTGGTAAAGTGGTAAGAATTTTGTAACTAACTTATACGTCGTGATATATATTAATATTAAACTAATTATTTAGGAATCCAGTACAACTATTGACCAGGGGCCTATAACACAATACATAAAGTATTTGTTGAACAAGTGAAATTCAACAACTGTTTAAAATTTGTGTAACACGTAACAACAAGTCTCGGGGAACTATAACAATTGTTTTGGCATATTGCGACAAGTGAGAAATTTCACAAATCTGCCATTTTTGTAACCAAGCATGCCAATTACTTATTGTAGCTCCATTATATATTCCTTTCAGCTCCCCAAAACCAACGTCAACACAAGAGCACACGCAATAAAATAAAAAACAAAAAAAAATTCTCCAAAAGAACGTCACCACCGCCACAAATTTGGCTGTCAAAATTACCGTAGGGACTTGCGATATGCAGAACCTTACGAACTCAGCAGTGGTTTTACTTTACAAAGATACAACCTCGTGCTTAGCAGCAACCTATACGATTTCATCCACACATCAACAGCATTAAAAAACTAACTAAATCAACAACAAGACTACAATATCAAAACACATACTCACCACGACAACCGCAACAAAACTCAACTTTATCATCTCCTTAAACAACAAAAGCAGGATAATCAACAGCAACCTCATCAAATATACCTGCTTACCATATCATCAACAACCAACGACGTACACAACTGCCTTATGGGCCAACAACTATATTAGTTAGGCAACAACGGCATACAACATTGAAAAGAAAACGAAAACAATATCCTACACATTCAACAACCTGAATACACTTTTGCTAACAGCAAGTACATACAACTACAGCACGGCTTGTTTAAACCTGATATCTCCATCTACATAACTACAAAACATAAATTTCGAAAAGGTAAGTACACCCTGCCCTCCAATTTATTTTATTTTAATTTGAAAGTCAATAATTTGTATTATTATACCTAACCTTCAATTAAACATTAAAAGAGAGAATACACACATTTAAAGAGAGAATACACACTTGTTAAGCGATTCGTTCATATCCTTTCAAACTTGATTCAATTCTACAGGTACAATCACACTTATAACAACAAAAAATTTAAAACTACGAACAGATATCAGCATAATACCTACCAAACATCAAAACATCATACGTCAGATTAACCAATTGAAGCTGTGCACCACATCAATGGACGTCGGCAGATTTGGTTATAATAACGGGTGATTTTTTAAGAGGTTTAGAACTTTTTAAAAAAAAAAAACACAAAAAATTCGAAAAAATGAATGAAATATTTATTTGAATCGATAGTTTGAACCTTGCAATTTAATGTTTAAAGATAATTTCATGCAAATGTTGACCGCGGCTGCGTCTCAGGTAGCCCATCCGCTGAGTCCAATTTTGGCATACTCTTTCACACATAACAGCCGGTATCTCACGAATGAATGCATGGATGTTGGCTTCCAGTGCGTCAATCGAAGCGGGCTTGTCCCTATAGACATTAGCCTTGACATACCCTCACAAAAATTAATCTAATGGTGTCAAATCGCACGATCTAGGCGGCCAATTGACCGTCCCGAAACGTGAAATTAACTGTTCACCAAACTCGCCTCGCAATTGCGCCATTGTTTCGCGTGCTGTGTGGCATGTGGCACCGTCTTGTTGAAACCACATATCATGCAAGTCAAGAACTTCCATTTCGGGGAAAAAAAAGTTTGTTATCATCGCTCGGTAGCGTTCACCATTGACAGTAACGCTGCGATTCGCATCATCTTTGAAGAAATAGGCCCAATAATGCCGCCGGCCCATAAACCGCACCAAACAGTGGCTTTTTCGGGATGCATTGGTAGCTGTTGCAATGCTTCTGGCTGATCTTCACTCCAAATGCGGCAATTTTGCTTATTTACGTACCCATTCAACCGAAAATGAGCCTCATCGCTGAAGACAAGCAGCGCGCGATGAACATTTCGAACCGAGCACGAATTTTGATAGTAAAATTCAATAATTTGCAAGCGTTGTTCATTTGTAAGACGATCCATGGTTGAATTGCAAACCAAACTGAAGCTGTTTGACAGTGACACAAGGTACTAAATACACGTCAGCTGTCAAAACCAGTGTTGCCAAAACCAAACCAGCTTAAAAATCACCCGTTAATTGAATGTTAATTTCAACTTTACTTTATATGTTATCTTAATATATTTCATTTTTGAAAGCATACTCTTCGAATTCGCTATTGTTATGCCTATCATTTATTATTTTTTAAAACGTCATAAAGCAGACTACAGAAATAAAAAAAATACGAACCTAAGAAGTAGAGTTTACTCGATTTTTCAATTAATTTGAATCCTGTAAAAGAGAACTAAGAAATAAGAGAAAAAAACAAATTCGGAGCAAATAATTGAAGGAAACAAAATAGCTTACAAAAGAAAAAATATAATAAAATTCAAACTCATTCGCCGTGAAAGAAAAGCCAATGTCATTTTAGAAGTAGTTACACCTACACACATAAACATTTAAGAGAAAATATTTGAGGAGACCATCACTAAATTGTTCCATTTACTACTGCAATAGCCGTGTTCCATTTTGCCTTCCAAAGTACTTTTAAGCACTTCCCAGTAAATGGTCGGAATTCGACCATCTGTGATTTATTTTGTTTTTTTTTTTTTAAATACAATTTTTGAATGTTTTTTCTTTCGTTTTCAAGTCTACTCCAGAAATTTCCTATTTACTCCACTTTTTTTGTTCAAATCTGCTCCGAAATTTTACTACTGAGGTTCTAACCCTGATCCCTACTCATTGTTAGTAGTAGTAGATGTAGAGTACATCATTCGAAACAAAACAACAAATATTGCGTCTAATAAATACTACGTTTTCACCGAGCACTAAATCGCGATTTTGGTGGATTTAACATAAATCCTCTTCAAATCTCGAAGATTTACCATCAAATTTAAATCTCCTCAAATCAAGATTTAAAATAAATCTCATTGAAATCTTCTTGCAAGAAGGAGATTTTCAAATCAAACAATCCTTATTTTGTAGAACGCACCCTTTTAAACGTCAGTTTTTCCATTAAAATCAAAAAAAAAATTATCGAATATTTTTGCGCGTTGGCTGTAGGAATAAAAATGTAAGTATTTACAATGTATTTCACATATTTATAATATTTTAGTAAACAAATTCCGTGAAAACGTAGTATAAGCTACATGAAACACGTTGGAAGTGAACTTTTTGTACACAACGCTGAATTTGTTTTTGTTTACACTTTTCGTATGGGGAATCCAGTATTTAACATTTTTACATGTAAGTAGTCGACAGATTCACATAATCTCTTCTGATGGCACTTCTAATTAATATTAGCTTTGAAATGGTATATTTTTATTGTCGGGCGTTCGGTTAAAGTATATTAAAAATGGACTACAATATCAAAACACATACTCACCACGACAACAGCAACAAAACTCAACTTTATCATCTCCTTAAACAACAAAAGCAGGATAATCAACAGCAACCTCATCAAATATACCTGCTTACCATATCATCAACAACCAACGACGTACACAACTGCCTTATGGGCCAACAACTATATTAGTTAGGCAACAACGACATACAACATTGAAAAGAAAACGAAAACAATATCCTACACATTCAACAACCTGAATACACTTTTGCTAACAGCAGGTTGTTTAAACCTGATATCTCCATCTACATAACTACAAAACATAAATTTCGAAAAGGTAAGTACACCCTGCCCTCCAATTTATTTTATTTTAATTTGAAAGTCAATAATTTGTATTATTATACCTAACCTTCAATTAAACATTAAAAGAGAGAATACACACATTTAAAGAGAGAATACACACTTGTTAAGCGATTCGTTCATATCCTTTCAAACTTGATTCAATTCTACAGGTACAATCACACTTATAACAACAAAAAATTTAAAACTACGAACAGATATCAGCATAATACCTACCAAACATCAAAACATCATACGTCAGATTAACCAATTGAAGCTGTGCACCACATCTAGTGATGTAAAATGTCGTTACTTTTAAGTAATCGTTACATTCGTTACTTTTTCCGAAGTAATCGTTACTTTTGAGTGATTACTTTGATTACTTTTTTCATATAAAAATTACAAATACTTTTGTCGCACTTTTAGCTTTGCGCAAACAAAATAAATATGAAAAGAACTTTGCAAACCAGATTTCCGTTTCCTATTTCAGAAGGAGAGACAGAGTTTTCACAAAACAGTCTGCCAGGTTCAACTTCAATCCAAATTTCGTACAATATGGCCACAAACCGTTGCTTGTTGCGTTCAATAAAAGAAGCGTAACTGAACGCATCAGTGGAACGTGAAGCCAATCCACATATCGAGTAGATGTGTGCTATTCGATCGATTCATATTTGCGCATAACTTAAAATTGATTTTAACAAAAAATTCCCAAAAAATGTCACTTTCTTATTCTTTGACCGATTTCGATGAAATTGACACAGGTTATAGCTGAGGCAGAATAATGAACGAAAAAAATATTTTCAGCACAGGGTGGTCCCAAAAAATGTCACTTTCTTATTCTTTGAGCGATTTCGATGAAATTGACACAGTTTATAGCTGAGGCAGAATTATGAACGAAAAAAATATTTTCAGCACAGGGTGGTCCCAAAAAATGTCACATTCTTATTCTTTGAGCGATTTCGATGCAATTGACACAGGTAATGGCTGAATCAGAATTCCGAAGGAACAAAATATTTTGAACACAGGGTGATTGCAAAAAATGTCACGTTCGTTGTTCTTTGAGCTATTTCAATGAAATTGACACAGGTTATAGTTCGCGAAAATTTTGTTTAAAAAACTGATATTATAAAGGTGAAGCGGGATAAAATCAATCAATTAAAAGGTCATTTCTCGGGGATGGCTTAAAAGATATTTTTTCTTCAAGAAGTTGCTATTTATAGGGTGAATTGGGATAAAATCAAAAAAATGATATTCGATTTAAAATTTTTTTTTTGTGATTGAAAAGGTATTTATCGGGGATTGCCTTACAACAATTTTATTTAAAAAATTTATATTTATAGGGTGCAGTGGAGAAAGACGTTAAGTGGTAGGCGATGTTAAAAATTTGAGGTCTGTTTGAAAGGGCATTTTTTAGAAGTGAACTGATGGATATTTTTTCAAAAATATTTCCATTTATACGGTGAAATTACATTTCAATTACAAATAATTTTTTAAATCGAATATCATTTTTTTGCTTTTACCCCAATTCACCCTATAAATAGCAAAAGAATTGTTTGATTTTATCCCGATTCACTTTTATAATATAAGTTTTTTTAAACAGAATTTTCGGGAACTATAACCTGTGTCAATTTCATTGAAATAGCTCAAAGAACAACGAAAGTGACATTTTTTGCAATCACCCTGTGTTGAAAATATTTTTTTCGATTCAATTCTGCCTCAGCTTTAACCTGTGTCAATTTCATCGAAATCGCTCAAAGAATAAGGAAGTGAATTTTTTTGGGACCAACCTGTGTTGAAAAATATTTTTTTCATTAATGATTCTGCCTCAGATATTACCTGTGTCAATTTCATTGAAATCACTCAAAAAACAAGAAAGTGACTTTTTTTGAGACCACCCTGTGTTGAAAAATATTTTTTTCATTCATAATTCTGCCTCAGATATTACCTGTGTCAATTTCATCGAAATCGCTCAAAGAATAAGAAAGTGACATTTTTTTTGACCACTCTGTGCTGAAAACATTTTTTTCGTTCATAATTCTGCCTCAACTAAATATAAACTGTGTCCATTTCATCAAAATCGCTCAAAGAATAAGAAAGTGACATGTTTTGAGACCACCCTGTGCTGAAAATGTTTTGTTAGTTCATAATTCTGCCTCAGCTATAACCTGTGTCAATTTCATCGAAATAGCTCAAAGAATAAGAAAGTGACATTTTTAAGGACCGCCCTGTGCTGAAAATATTTTTTCATTCATAATTCTGCCTCAGCTATAACCTTTGTCAATTTCATCGAAATCGGTCAAAGAATAAGAAAGTGACATTTTTTGGGACCACCCTGTGCTGAAAATATTTTGTTAGTTCATAATTCTGCCTCAGCTATTACCTGTGTCAATTTCATCGAAATCGTTCAAAGAATAAGAAGGAGACATTTTTTGGGACCACCCTATGCTGAAAATATTTTGTTCGTTCATAATTCTGTATCAGCTATAACCTGTGTCAATTTCATAAAAATAGCTCAAAGAATAAGAAAGTGACATTTTTTGGGACCACCCTGTGCTGAAAATATATTTGTCGTTTATAATTCTGCCTAAGCTATAACCTGTGTCAATTTCATCAAAAGCGGTCAAAGAATAAGAAAGTGACATTTTTTGGGACCACTCTGTGCTGAAAACATTTTTTTCGTTCATAATTCTGCCTCAACTAAATATAAACTGTGTCCATTTCATCAAAATCGCTCAAAGAATAAGAAAGTGACATGTTTTGAGACCACCCTGTGCTGAAAATGTTTTGTTAGTTCATAATTCTGCCTCAGCTATAACCTGTGTCAATTTCATCGAAATAGCTCAAAGAATAAGAAAGTGACATTTTTAAGGACCGCCCTGTGCTGAAAATATTTTTTCATTCATAATTCTGCCTCAGCTATAACCTTTGTCAATTTCATCGAAATCGGTCAAAGAATAAGAAAGTGACATTTTTTGGGACCACCCTGTGCTGAAAATATTTTGTTAGTTCATAATTCTGCCTCAGCTATTACCTGTGTCAATATCATCGAAATCGTTCAAAGAATAAGAAGGAGACATTTTTTGGGACCACCCTATGCTGAAAATATTTTGTTCGTTCATAATTCTGTATCAGCTATAACCTGTGTCAATTTCATCGAAATAGCTCAAAGAATAAGAAAGTGACATTTTTTGGGACCACCCTGTGCTGAAAATATATTTGTCGTTTATAATTCTGCCTAAGCTATAACCTGTGTCAATTTCATCAAAATCGGTCAAAGAATAAGAAAGTGACATTTTTTGGGACCACCCTGTGTTGAAAATATTTTGTTCGTTCATAATTCTGCCTCAGCTATTACCTGTGTCAATTTCATCGAAATCGCTCAAAGAAAAAGAAAGTGACATTTTTTAGGACCACCCTGTGCTGAAAATATTTTTTCATTCATAATTCTGCCTCAGCTATAACCTGTGTCAATTTCATCGAAATCGGTCAAAGAATAAGAAAGTGACATTTTTTGGGACCACCCTGTGCTGAAAATATTTTGTTAGTTCATAATTCTGCTTCAGCTATAACCTGTGTCAATTTCATTGAAATCGGTCAAAGAATAAGAAAGTGACATTTTTTGGGACCACCCTATGCTGAAAATATTTTTTTCGTTCATAATTCTGCATCAGCTATAACCTGTGTCAATTTCATCGAAATCGCTCAAAGAATAAGAAAGTGACATTTTTTGGGACCACCCTGTGTTGAAAATATTTTGTTCGTTCATAATTCTGCCTCAGCTATTACCTGTGTGAATTTCATCGAAATCGCTCAAAGAAAAAGAAAGTAACATTTTTTAGGACCACCCTGTGCTGAAAATATTTTTTCATTCATAATTCTGCCTCAGCTATAACCTGTGTCAATTTCATCGAAATCGGTCAAAGAATAAGAAAGTGACATTTTTTGGGACCACCCTGTGCTGAAATATTTTGTTAGTTCATAATTCTGCTTCAGCTATAACCTGTGTCAATTTCATCGAAATCGGTCAAAGAATAAGAAAGTGACATTTTTTGGGACCACCCTATGCTGAAAATATTTTTTTCGTTCATAATTCTGCATCAGCTATAACCTGTGTCAATTTCATCGAAATCGCTCAAAGAATAAGAAAGTGACATTTTTTGGGACCACCCTGTGCTGAAAATATTTTGTTAGTTCATAATTCTGCCTTAGCTATAACCTGTGTCAATTTCATCGAAATCGATCAAAGAATAAGAAAGTGACATTTTTTGGGACCACCCTGTGCTGAAAATACATTTTTCGTTCATATTTCTGCCTCAGCTATAACCTGTGTCAATTTCATCGAAATCGGTCAAAGAATAAGAAAGTGACATTTTTTGGGACCACCCTGTGCTGAAAATATTTTGTTCGTTCATAATTCTGCCTCAGCTATTACCTGTGTCAATTTCATCGAAATCGCTCAAAGAATAAGAAAGTGACATTTTTTGGGACCACCCTGTGCTGAAAATATTTTTTTCGTTCATAATTCTGCCTCAGCTATTACTTGTGTCAATTTCATCGAAATCGCTCAGAGAATAAGAAAGTGACATTTTTTGGGACCACCCTGTGCTGAAAATATTTGTTCATTCATAATTCTGCCTCAGCTATAACCTGTGTCAATTTCATCGAAATCGGTCAAAGAATAAGAAAGTGACATTTTTTGGGACCACCCTGTGCTGAAAATATTTTGTTAGTTCATAATTCTGCTTCAGCTATAACCTGTGTCAATTTCATCGAAATCGGTCAAAGAATAAGAAAGTGACATTTTTTGGGACCACCCTGTGCTGAAAATATTTTTTTCGTTCATAATTCTGCCTCAGCTATTACTTGTGTCAATTTCATCGAAATCGCTCAGAGAATAAGAAAGTGACATTTTTTGGGACCACCCTGTGCTGAGAATATTTTGTTCCCTCCTGCAATCCAATCCTGATCCAAAACCCAAGGGTGATCAAATCCCAAAGTAATCAAAAGTAATCGAATCCAATAGAAACGAAAAGTAATCGAATTAATCAAAGTAATCAAGTAATCAAAGTACTCAAAGTAATCAAAGTAATCAAAGTAATCAAAGTAATCAAAGTAATCAAAGTAATCAAAGTAATCAAAGTAATCAAAGTAATCAAAGTACTCAAAGTAATCGTTCCTGGTAATCGTTAGTAATCGTTACTGGTAATCGGTACAAAAACTGGTAATCGTTACTCAGAAATGTACTCGATTACTTTGATTACTTCAAGTAATCGTTACAAAGTAACGATTACTAACGATTCCTTCCACCACTAACCACATCAATGGACGTCGGCAGATTTGGTTATAATAACGGGTGATTTTTTAAGAGGCTTAGAACTTTTTAAAAAAAAAAAACACAAAAAATTCGAAAAAATGAATGAAATATTTATTTGAATCGATAGTTTGAACCTTGCAATTTAATGTTTAAAGATAATTTCATGCAAATGTTGACCGCGGCTGCGTCTCAGGTAGCCCATCCGCTGAGTCCAATTTTGGCATACTCTTTCACACATATCAGCCGGTATCTCACGAATGAATGCATGGATGTTGGCTTCCAGTGCGTCAATCGAAGCGGGCTTGTCCCTATAGACATTAGCCTTGACATACCCTCACAAAAATTAATCTAATGGTGTCAAATCGCACGATCTAGGCGGCCAATTGACCGTCCCGAAACGTGAAATTAACTGTTCACCAAACTCGCCTCGCAATTGCGCCATTGTTTCGCGTGCTGTGTGGCATGTGGCACCGTCTTGTTGAAACCACATATCATGCAAGTCAAGAACTTCCATTTCGGGGAAAAAAAAGTTTGTTATCATCGCTCGGTAGCGTTCACCATTGACAGTAACGCTGCGATTCGCATCATCTTTGAAGAAATAGGCCCAATAATGCCGCCGGCCCATAAACCGCACCAAACAGTGGCTTTTTCGGGATGCATTGGTAGCTGTTGCAATGCTTCTGGCTGATCTTCACTCCAAATGCGGCAATTTTGCTTATTTACGTACCCATTCAACCGAAAATGAGCCTCATCGCTGAAGACAAGCAGCGCGCGATGAACATTTCGAACCGAGCACGAATTTTGATAGTAAAATTCAATAATTTGCAAGCGTTGTTCATTTGTAAGACGATCCATGGTTGAATTGCAAACCAAACTGAAGCTGTTTGACAGTGACACAAGGTACTAAATACACGTCAGCTGTCAAAACCAGTGTTGCCAAAACCAAACCAGCTTAAAAATCACCCGTTAATTGAATGTTAATTTCAACTTTACTTTATATGTTATCTTAATATATTTCATTTTTGAAAGCATACTCTTCGAATTCGCTATTGTTATGCCTATCATTTATTATTTTTTAAAACGTCATAAAGCAGACTACAGAAATAAAAAAAATACGAACCTAAGAAGTAGAGTTTACTCGATTTTTCAATTAATTTGAATCCTGTAAAAGAGAACTAAGAAATAAGAGAAAAAAACAAATTCGGAGCAAATAATTGAAGGAAACAAAATAGCTTACAAAAGAAAAAATATAATAAAATTCAAACTCATTCGCCGTGAAAGAAAAGCCAATGTCATTTTAGAAGTAGTTACACCTACACACATAAACATTTAAGAGAAAATATTTGAGGAGACCATCACTAAATTGTTCCATTTACTACTGCAATAGCCGTGTTCCATTTTGCCTTCCAAAGTACTTTTAAGTACTTCCCAGTAAATGGTCGGAATTCGACCATCTGTGATTTATTTTGTTTTTTTTTTTAAATACAATTTTTGAATGTTTTTTCTTTCGTTTTCAAGTCTACTCCAGAAATTTCCTATTTACTCCACTTTTTTTGTTCAAATCTGCTCCGAAATTTTACTACTGAGGTTCTAACCCTGATCCCTACTCATTGTTAGTAGTAGTAGATGTAGAGTACATCATTCGAAACAAAGCAACAAATATTGCGTCTAATAAATACTACGTTTTCACCGAGCACTAAATCGCGATTTTGGTGGATTTAGCATAAATCCTCTTCAAATCTCGAAGATTTACCATCAAATTTAAATCTCCTCAAATCAAGATTTAAAATAAATCTCATTGAAATCTTCTTGCAAGAAGGAGATTTTCAAATCAAACAATCCTTATTTTGTAGAACGCACCCTTTTAAACGTCAGTTTTTCCATTAAAATTAAAAAAAAAAACTATCGAATATTTTTGCGCGTTGGCTGTAGGAATAAAAATGTAAGTATTTACAATGTATTTCACATATTTATAATATTTTAGTAAACAAATTCCGTGAAAACTTAGTATAAGATACATGAAACACGTTGGAAGTGAACTTTTTGTACACAACGCTGAATTTGTTTTTGTTTACACTTTTCGTATGGGGAATCCAGTATTTAACATTTTTACATGTAAGTAGTCGACAGATTCACATAATCTCTTCTGATGGCACTTCTAATTAATATTAGCTTTGAAATGGTATATTTTTATTGTCGGGCGTTCGGTTAAAGTATATTAAAAATGGGGTACAAAAAAATTGTTAACGTATTAATATATAGATACAAATAAAATGGTAAGACATACATATTATATTTCCACATTTTCTTAAAATATTCATAAGATGATTATATATTGTAGGCAAAAAATATGAAAAATTGGACGTACAATGAAGGAAACGCGCTGATTTCAGTGTACGAGCAACGAAAAGAAGAATACAGCAAAACAAGAAATAAAAAACATTTTTGGGAAAGTGTCCTCAGTGATTTGGAGGCAATGGATATACTGGTAAAGTGGTAAGAATTTTGTAAATAACTTATACGTCGTGATATATATTAATATTAAACTAATTATTTAGGAATCCAGTACAACTATTGACCAGGGGCCTATAACACAATATATAAAGTGTTTGTTGAACAAGTGAAATTCAACAACTGTTTAAAATTTGTGTAATACGTAACAACAAGTCTCGGGGAACTATAACAATTGTTTTGGCATATTGCGACAAGTGAGAAATTTCACAAATCTGCCACTTCTGTAACCAAGCATACCAATTACTTATTGTAGCTCCATTATATATTCCTTTCAGCTCCCCAAAACCAACGTCAACACAAGAGCACACGCAATAAAATAAAAAACAAAAAAAAATTCTCCAAAAGAACGTCACCACCGCCACAAATTTGGCTGTCAAAATAACCGTAGGGACTTGCGATATGCAGAACCTTACGAACTCAGCAGTGGTTTTACTTTACAAAGATACAACCTCGTGCTTAGCAGCAACCTATACGATTTCATCCACACATCAACAGCATTAAAAAACTAACTAAATCAACAACAAGACTACAATATCAAAACACATATACTCACCACGACAACAGCAACAAAACTCAACTTTATCATCTCCTTAAACAACAAAAGCAGGATAATCAACAGCAACCTCATCAAATATACCTACTTACCAACAACCAACGACGTACACAACTGCCTTCCTTATGGGCCAACAACTATATTAGTTAGGCAACAACGACATACAACATTGAAAAGAAAACGAAAACAATATCCTACACATTCAACAACCTGAATACACTTTTGCTAACAGCAAGTTGTTTAAACCTGATATCTCCATCTACATAACTACAAAACATAAATTTCGAAAAGGTAAGTACACCCTGCCCTCCAATTTATTTTATTTTAATTTGAAAGTCAATAATTTGTATTATTATACCTAACCTTCAATTAAACATTAAAATTTTAATTTAATTTAGGTGGGGGCAAAACCCCCATTTATTCGGCTTAATGCAAGCTTAATCTAACTTAAAACTAAGAACTTAATCTAACTTAAAAATTACGAAGCTTAAAGCTAAGATAGGGATGTATTGGGGGAAGGATTGAGTAAACGGAGTTTAAGACTGGAGTTGCTTAGGTTAAAGTCGAAAAAGTTTGCGTTCGAATTAGCACTTCGCAACATTCGAGTTAAAGGCTCGTTGGAGCCATATGAGGTGCGGTGGGTAGGCAAGTAGAAGAGGCGAGGGTTTCTTAAATTTCGGGGGTTAGTGTTGAAAAAGATAGAATTGTAAAGAGTTTGGCAGTCGACAGAACCAGAAAGGAGACGGTGAATGAATAGAATGTCAGCTATTTCTCTTCGTTTCTCGAGTGAAATCAGGTTAATTAATTGTAAGCGATCACGGTAAGGTGGTAGGATTAAAGGATCGTTCCAAGGAAGGCCTCTAAGAGCAAATCTAAGGAATCGGCGTTGAATGCTCTCAATTCTTGATATATGAATATCTTGATAAGGCGACCATGCTTGACAAGCGTATTCGAGAAGGGGTCGAACAAATGTTATGTACAGCGACCTTGTTACATAGGGGTTGGAGAATTCCTTGGACCACCTTTTGACAAAGCCAAGAGCTGAGTTGGCTTTCAGAATTATGTCATCTATATGTGCAAGGAAATTAAGTTCCTGGTCACATAGGAGGCCAAGATCGCGAATGGACTCTACGATTGAGATGGTTTGCTTATGAAGGAAGTAGATACGAGGACAAGATTTGATGCGTTTACGCGAAAAGGTGATTGATTGGCATTTGTTAATATTAAGCTCCAAGCAATTTTTGAGACACCAGACTGAAAATTTATCGAGGTCTTGTTGTATAAGCGTTGTGTCGCGTGACGACGAAATGGTCTTGAAAAACTTCGCATCGTCGGCATAAAGTGAGACAAAGGAATGTTTGATTACCATTTCGATATCGTTAATAGTAAGAATAAAAAGAAGGGGACCCAAATGGCTGCCTTGGGGAACGCCGGAGGTAGCAAGGAAAGGATTCGAAAGGGTCGATCTGAAGCGCACGCTGTAGTAACGGTTCTCTAAGTAAGAAGATATCCAATTCAAGAATAAAGGTTCAAAGCCGAGAGAGGACAATTTGAAGAGTATAAGTCTATGCGAAATTTTATCAAAGGCCTTACTGAAATCTGTGGAAATAACGTCGACTTCATTTCCATTCTCTAAAGCGGAGAGGGTAAAAGATACAAATTCGACAAGATTAGTGGTTGTAGATCTACATTTAAGGAAACCGTGTTGTCTGGGGGAAATGAGAGACTTACAGCGAAAGCTTATGAGTTCATACAAAATACTTTCAAAGATTTTAGGAATATATGAAAGTTTAGCGATGGGGCGATAGTTTTTGACATCAGATTTTGGACCTTTTTTGTGAATTGGGGTAACAAAAGAGGTTTTCCATATATTAGGGAATTTTCCTTGAGATAGAGATAAACTAAAGATTTTTGAAAGGGATTGAGAAAGTGTTGAGGAGCATTTTTTTAGAAATATGGCAGGGATACCGTCAGGGCCAGGAAGAAATTCATCGTTAAGTTGAGATAACTTATTTTGGATGAGATTAGGGTCGATGTAATCAGGAAGAAATGGACCAAGATTAAAGTTCGGCAAATAATCAAAATACGCAGAATCAGGTACTAAAGAATCGTCGGTAAAGGATTGCTTGAAAAAAGTGGCAAAGAAATTGGCAATATTTCGAGGTTCGTTTGAGGTTTCATTATTAAAGGAGAGGGAGGTAGGGTAGCTATCGGACTTTTTTTTATAGTTGACAAACTGATAAAAAGACTTCGGATCATTAATAAGGTTGACTTGCGTTTCAATTAAATAGCGTTGGTAAAGTAAGTTGTAAAGCTCGGTGAAGTGAAGATAAGTACCAAGGTAAATTGAGTAGTCAGTGGAAGATCGAGAGTGAAGAAAAGATTTCCATGCTTTATTTCTCTTGTTTCGCAATGATCGAAGTCTGTGATTATACCAGGGTGGGGAAGAATATGGTGTTTTACATCTTGAGAGGGGTACATGCAGAGAAATAGAATTAAATATTTCTCTGTAGAAAATGGTTGTTGCATCTTCAACTGAAAGGTTCTGAAAATTGAATTGATATCTGTTGAAATATGCATTGATTTGAGAGAATTGTGCTTTATGAAAATCGAAAGTACAAAGAGTCGGAGGGGAAGAAGTCTGAGTAGGAGAATAATAAAAGCATGTGAGGAAGAGAGGAGGATGGTAGTTATCGATGCTTGATAGAGTAAGGGGGCTAATTGAGACAGAGGAGTTAATGGGGTCAGTTGTGAAGATGAGATCTAGTTGTCTACCCATATAATTAGGGATACCATTAATTTGACAGAGACTTGAATCTGTTAAACGATCAAGAAAGAGACACTCCTTAGCGGAGGTAGGATTGCAAGCAATATAATGTGATTCATCATCAGAAGAAATCCAATTGAGCTGTGGTAGGTTGAAATCGCCGCAAAGGAGGATGTCATCAAGGGGATCACATAGAGCTGTGATATTGTCAATGGCGCTAATAGCTAGTTCATACGAAGCAATGGGTTGTGACGGCAAAATATAACAGCATATGATATAAAGTGACTTGCGAGGTAGCTTTACTTTAATGGAAACATAGTCAATCTCCGAAGAAGATGAAATCGCAACGAGCGATGAGTCGAATATGTTTTGGATAGCTATAAGAACGCCTCGACAAGGGGAATTTTCAGTAGATCGGTTGAGATCATCGCGATAAACATTAAAGGAAGATGGGAATAATTCCTGGTTGTTTATACTAGGAATCAGATTTGTTTCAGTCAGGGCATAGATCTGGAAGGGTAGGGCATGAGTTTGCTGTAAGACTGCTTGTGTTTTAGAGCGAAGACCTCTCACATTTTGATAATAGAGGGTAAGAGGAAATTTTTGACCGACAGGAGGAGATGATGAGTGAAGGAGCAAATCAGGAACGAAAAAATCTGTCGTGGTCAGCTCTGCTACGTTGAAGGTGTGATATTCGTTTTGAGTGAATATACCGTCCAAAAGCATCAAGATCATTCGCTACTTTATGGGGAGACATATTGAGGAACTCATGATATTTGGTATAAATATTCATGAGACTGGATATATCTGTAGGGAGGCCTTCTTGTTGAATTGAAACCATGACGCTTGTTTTTGTTTTGCCTTCGTAGCAAACCGAATCTGGTTTATCATGAAGATAAGCCAGTAAAATGCGGATATTCTCGTATATTTTTCTATCCCTTAATCTTGAGAGAGCATAACGACAATCTGTGGAGTCAGAGGTTTGTTGAGTTAGCTTTACTGTAGGTGGAAAAAGAGGATCAATAAAAGGTTGAGTAGGGTGAGGTACGGGCGTAGTTGTTGTTGAAGGGGTTGCAAAGAGAGTTGAAGTTGAGTAATTCGGGGGAGAGTATGAAGAAGAGTTGGATGTAACTGAACGGGATGTTTGGCTGTTTATGTCAGAGGTTGGTGAAGGATTAAGAACATGGGAACTAATGAAATTAGGGTATTTTGCTCCAGATCTAAGGTCGAAAGTAGGAAGTGCATTTATAGTGGGGGCTGGGAAAGGAGATGAAAAAATGGTTGGAGTAAGGTTAAATGAGACTCGTTTATTCTGGGGTTTCGATGGAGCTGGAGTGCTAGGGGACTTGACTTCAGAGTAAGAGGTCGTGCGGGATTGGTAAGGAAAGGGGTAAGAATTGTTTACATTATTTTTATTGTTTTGGAGGTTTTTACTTATATTATTCTGAAAACTAGAATGGGAAAAGTTAGGGAGAATACCCATTTTAAAACTCCAATTGGAATCTGGCCGATGTGTGTTGGGTCTAAGGTGTCTGCTGATCCTCATTGATTGTTGACTTTCAGGGGTTGTTTTGGCTTTCACTGGATTTTGTTTAGGAGACGGGTTATCAATCCATTTGGAAATCTTCATGGCACCTAGTTGTATTTTTTCACCAGGACGATCAAAAATCCATTCGTATTTAGTGGGGATAAATATTTTGTAACTTCTAGTAGAAACACGTTTACTTTTGATCCCAGAGATGGCGAAATTTTTCATAAATAGGTTTTGAATCCATCTCCTGTTAGTGTTCCGAGGAGTGTTGTTCAAATAAAATGGCGTACTATTGGCATCACTGAGCTTACTTAGTCTAAGGTTCCATTCAGTTATCGACCATAGAGTGCCAAGTTTATTAATCACAGATGCAGGCGCAGGAACCGGAAGCGATGAGGATTTTGGTTCTTTGCTTTGAGGGGATAAAGACGATTCGAAGATCGATGTTGGTGTTGGTGTTGGAGCAGGAGAAGAAGGCGCAATTAAAAGTGGTTGACATGCAGATAGTTGTGGCGGAGCAGCAGTGAGAGCAGGATGATGTTGGCGCGACGAAATTGCTGTAAGAGCTAACTGGGATGGTTGGTGAAGAGGTGGTTGAGAAGAGTTGGTATCCAGAATTTCAGATAAGATTGATCTGTTGTAAGAATAAGGGACAGGTTGGAGTTGGTTGGATATCCCGTCGATTTTACAGGATGTGGTTTTTAATTCCTCGGTAAGTTGGGCAACATTAATTCGGGTTTCTAGGTTAGGTTAGGTTAGGTTGATGGGCTGACAGTGGATCTTGTTCCCGTCACACTTAGATCAATATTGATCCATTGTGGTACCCTGATGGATTGGACCATCCCTTTAAATATATAACCTATGAAATCCTATGGAGTATCAAGCCATTTGGAGGCGTTGATGAAGTTCATTAAATTTAAGATGTTATCACCTGTTGACTTCGAGATTTCTGCTAGATCATTGAAGAAATAGCTACCCAAAAATTTTTTCCTTATATTGCAGAGTGCCGGACAATGACCTAGGTAGTGAAGGGTATCCTCCTCCACTTCTTCGTCTCCGCAGCCTCTGCAAATGTCTGCAGTACTTAGTCTCATCTTCTTTCTATGATAACCTAAGTGGTTATGCCCTGTGATAATTCCTATCAAAAGATTCAGGGATCTTTTTTTCAGGTTCATAATTTTGTCCGTTTTTTTCTTATTGTAGCTAGGCCACAGATTCTTTGTAGTGGTACAAGTTACGAGTGAGTTCCATCTTTCATTGGTAAGTTCTAATATCTTCTTACCAATTTCCTGTTTAATGGCACAGGGTGGAATTTTAACACCGGAGTCTGTTAGGCTTGGTTCTAATGATGAACCAGTCCTTGCCAGTTCATCTGCTTTTTCATTTCCTATAATTCCACTGTGTCCAGGTACCCAGCAGAGTCTGATCTTGTGCTGCGCGGCAAGAACTTTTAGCTCTTCGCGACAGCATGAAACCAGCTTGGATCTTATTTCTGTGGCAGAGATAGCTTTGATCGCTGCTTGGCTGTCAATGTAAAAGGTGATATCAGCCTGTGGTATCGCCAGCATTGAGACCTGTTCAGCAGCCTTAATCACTGCCAGAACCTCTGCTTGGAAGACACTGCTGTAATCAGGGAGCCTATAAGAGTTGGCTAAGACGAGGGACTCTGAGAAGAAGCCCGCACCTACTCCTATATCCGTCTTCGATCCGTCGGTGTAAATTTCTACCATCGGTTTATCTGGTTGTTGTAAACCAGCATCCCATTCCTCCCTTGTGGGGATGGAGACAGAGAATGGTTTTTCAAAATCTGTACGGGGGGTTGTGTAGTCTGTGTATGCATACCCCTCCGTAAATTTGTTGATAATCTGTGCATGACCCACGGAGCTCTTTTTCCAGCTATTGGTCTGGCTTAGTCTTTGAGCACTGTAGGCTGCAGCCTCTTGCACGAACAGATCTAGGGGTCTTAAGTTGAGTATGGTTTCCATTCCCGCAGTGGGCGTGGACCTCATTGCCCCTGTGATTCCTATGCACGCTAGTCTTTGAACTTTGTTAAGAGTTTTATAATTAGTTGATTTATCCATCGCGCTCCACCAAACCAGGCTACCATATGTAAGGATCGGTCTTATAATGGCCGTGTACATCCACATTATGATTTTAGGGTTTGGACCCCAGGTCTTACCAAAGATCCTGTTGCAGGAGTAAAAAGCGATCATGGCCTTCTTGGCTCTTTCTTTAACGTTCATGCGCCAGTTTAGCTTTTTGTCAAGAACTACGCCTAGATATTTGGCGTGATCTGATAGACTAAGTCGGGTTCCTTCTATTGTCGGTAGGACAAATTCTGGTATTTTCCTTTTGTTAGTAAAAAGTACCATTTCGGTTTTTTGCGGGTTGACCGAAAGACCACATTTCCTCGTCCAGGTACAGACTTTTGACAGAGCGTAGTTAATCTGTTCACTGGTTGTGGAAAGAAATTTTCCGGTCGCCAGCAGCGCTAAGTCATCTGCGTAGGCAACCACTTTGACACCGCTGTGGTCCAATTCAATCAGGATTTCGTTCATGACTAGTATCCACAAAAGCGGTGATAGAACTCCTCCTTGTGGAGTCCCCCTAGATGTGGATACTTTGATCTGTGCGTCCCCTAGTTCTGAATTAATCCGTCTGTGTTTTAACATACAGATAATCCAGTTTATGAGGGCATTATCTACTTCAAGATCTACAAGTGCTCTTTTTACCGCATCATTTTGTACATTGTTGAAAGCTCCCTCAATGTCCAGAAAGGCAGCTAGAGTGAACTCTTTGTTCTTGAGTGTCGCTTCTACTATGCTTACTATGTTGTGAAGTGCCGTTTCAACACTTTTTCCTTTCGTGTAGGCATGTTGGACAGGTGACAACACATTCGGTTTAAGGATGCTTCGTATGTGTATGTCTATTAGCCGTTCGAAAGTTTTCAAAACAAACGATGTAAGACTAATGGGTCTATAGTCTTTAGCTTCCGTGTGGCTTGGTTTCCCAGCTTTTGGTATGAAGACTACTTTTACTTCGCGCCATGCCAGAGGAATATATCCCCACTTAAGGCTGCTTATAAAGAAGTTCTTAAGATGTTGGGTGACGTGTTTAGTGTTTTTCTGTAGCATCATGGGGAAGATGCCGTCTGTTCCTGGAGATTTGTAGGGTGAAAACGAGTTTATCGCCCAATTTATCTTATCCTCCGTTATAATATCTGGTGGTACTGTGTGCTCTGTTTGAACTTCATCTTCTAGGTTATTAACATCAAAGTTACATCCAGGAAAATGAGTTGTGATAAGGAGTTTCAGCGATTCACCACATGATTCAGTCCATTGACCATTAGGATCTTTAAGAGACCCTAGGGGAACTGGTTCTTTAGCTAAAATTTTTCTTAGTTTCGCTGATTCATTGCTTCCTTCAATTAGGTTGCAGAAGGTTATCCACGAGCTTCGTTTCGCCCGTTGTGTTTCAGCTTTGAATTTTCTTTGACTGTTTTTATATGCTTCCCAGTCTAATTCGCATCTACTTCGTTTGGCTGTATTGAAAAGTCTTCTTGTCTCTTTCCTTATATTGCCAAGTTCGTGTGTCCACCAAAGCGGTTTCTTGTTACCTTTCCTTTCCTGTTTAAGTGGACATCCTTTTTCAAAAGCCTTGTTTAGAATTACTGTGAATTCGGTGGTAGCTCTATCTAAGGATTCAGGTCCATTTAGTGAATTAATTTCTAAGGATTTGATCCTATTCTCTAATTCCCTATTGAAAGTATCCCAGTTGGTATTTCGTAGGTTTCTAAACGGTTTCTGGGAGGCTATTGTGTCTGGTATGAGAAATTCAATGATTTTGTGATCAGAGAATGATTGCTCCTTTGACACCCTCCATTGCTCTATTGGAACTGTGCTTGAGTTACTTGTTAAGGTAATGTCGAGCACTTCCTTACAATTTTTTGCTACTAATAAATTGTTTTCAATAAGAAATTCAAAAAGAGACTCACCTCTAGTATTGATGTCAGTGCTACCCCACTGAGAATGATGCGCATTTGCATCGCATCCTAGCACTAGGTCGTGTTTCTCTTCCGCAGCATGTTGGACTAACTGTCTTGTTAGGTCAGCTGGTGGTCCTTCTGTTCCGTCATGAGGCATATAGCAAGATGCTATAATGAGCGGTGGTAGCCCATCTCTCTCCAATTTGACGGTGGTCTGATCTAAATTACTGTATTTGGATAGAAGAAAAAGGTTAAACTGTTTCCTAGCTACGATACAGCTTCTAAATCTACTGTTTGTTCCTACCTGAGCAGTTTTGTACAGTATAGTTCCTTTCGTATTCAGCCCTCTAATTTTCCCACCTGCTAACCAGGGTTCTTGCACGAGGGCGACGTCAATCTGTCTATTCTCCAGGAGATAGACTAGGTTGGCACTGGCAGCTTTACTATGATGAAGATTAATTTGATAAATTTTCATGATTAGTTTTTAACTACCGACCCCCTGTTTACCTTTTTGTTCTGATTGGCTATAAGCCTAAGTTTGCAGCGGTTAGTACCAATGCGAACCTTAAAACCTATCTTTCGCAGAAGTGGTAGTGATTTTTGGCTAAGCAGTACCATCACTTCTGTCCCTTCAGCAGTCTGTTCTCCCACATCGATTACATCCCAGTTTTGGCTGAGTTGGTCGGTGTTTAGGGATCTAAGGTACCTTTCGATACGGTCCCTCGGGATTACAGGTCCTCTGATCACCAATTTCGCTTTGGGCCGTGTAATGTTCCTGATCTCCTCCCTGTTAATAAGGCGGAGTTCAGCATTCTGCCAGGGAACATTGGTGTTTTTCACAAAGTCTTGGAGCCATGCATAGGTATATTTATCCTCGCATGCTAAGAGTTTGAAACCTTGCACGGTTTTGAGGGTACCGAAGAGGGGCAGTGGCCCATTCTTAACGATAGCCTCGTTTACCGCGTCAAGGATTCTAGTCTCCAAGAGCTTCCATTGGTCTTCCGTCAGTTTCCGTGATGGGTTTCCAAAGTCAGCAATTGCTGCCTGTTGGCCCTCCGTGGTCACCTTCGAAAGCCTAGGTCTTTTCCTCTTATTTGCCGGTGAGGAATTTTTCGGAGATGTCGTGTCATCGTTCCTTACTCTTTTGGATGACCCTGCAGTAGGGTGTGGGTCAGAGAGGGGCGGGAGGCCCGACTGCACTTTCCCCAGCACCGTCCTTTGGGTAACCTTGGAGTTCGGTCTGTTGTGTCCGTCCTTTGTCGTGTCCGCTGTCGTGTCCTGTAAACGCTGATGCGATCTATCCAGGGCTTGCTTTTCCTTTGTCGTTAACGACTCCGGGTTTCTTCTGCTGAGCCGCCGAATGATCTTCTCAGCGTTTCGTTTTTGTCTGCGCTGTATTTCCCTGTCACTTAGGCGACCATTTGCCTTACGTCGCACTCGTGTTCCAGATACCGCGCCGTCTGTGGTCACGTTCCTGTCGTTAGGTTTAAGAGAGTTTCGCGCATTTGGATTGCATTTAGGGCTATGGCCCATAATGTTCTCCGCTTGCACTTCCTTCCCCATCCCCTCCTTGTCCATTGGCTTCTTACCTTCGGGACACGTAGGAGCTAGAGGCTCCATGCTATGTCTGTCGAAGTTCTCCCCCGAGTGAATCGTCGCAACTCCCAGTCCCGTAGGAGCGAGAGGCTCCATGCAACGACTGGTTGATTGCTCAGATTCCTTAGGTTTCAGCAGGTGTTCGTCTGTCGTCTTAACAGTTGATGGTGTCACCTTCCCCTTACGTTGGGTTTTACCTTCGTAAGAGTTAGGTGGTCCCATCACCTGATTAACGCCCACGGTTTTCGCACCAGAAACCCCTTCCGATGTACAGGCGTTAGGCCCGTTCTTCATTGGAGGCTCCTGCTGCAGAAAGTCCTGTGCGTTTTGTAGTCGTTTCCGTTCCAGTTCTGTCAAGTCAATCCACCTCTTTGAACCAAGTCGTTTGATTGTTTTCCTACTGTTGGTGATTTTACTACGCCTCGAGGAAGTAGACAATCTTGAAAGATTGGAACTAGCTACGGAGCAGCAGTCACTGATATCATCAATATCTACTGTTCCGACACTAGTTCCATCTCTCACTCCGAGATTGGCAAAGGGGTCGAGGAGAAGGTCTTCTTCTTCCTCTGTCAAAGTCTTGTCCGTTTCGTTTAAGTGTTTGTCGTCGATGTTTCTGTTTGTGGAAAGTTTTGTCACTGGCGACTTCTCTCCTTCAGTTGACGAAGGAGCCAAGCCCGCGCCGGCAGCCGTGACTTCTGCCGACTTTTTGGCACATATCCGTACCAGTGTTTTATTTTGTATGGTCGTACTTTCCATGTTTCATAGGTTTGAGTTTGTTAGTTTGTTTGGTTCTGCAGCTGGATTGCTGGAGAACCGCACGTAAGCCCCCCACCACGTCAAGGTCAAACTCTTGGGGGGGGGTTTCTAGTATTTCATTACCAATAGAGTACATTGAACCCACAGCATCTTCAAGAAGGGCCAGAGGTTGACGAAGACCGGGTATCGTGATTTTTGATGAGGTCTGAAAATGACACTCAAGGTCAGAGCGAAGAGAATTTAAGTTTTCTGTCACTGTTATGAGAGAATTCGTAGCGAAGAAGGCATTGAACATTGTTTTTATGTCTTTTTTAAAAGATTCAAAGCGGCTGGTAATAACTTCATCACAATTATAACTTGTCACTGTGTCTTTTAAATCCGCGAGTTGGGTCTCAATTGATGTGAGTCTAGAAGAAATTGTTTTATTAGATGACTCAAGAAAGTTGAAGAGTTCTTCGTTAGATTTCGCGAATTCATCAGTTTTTTGGAGTTGGCTTAAAATGTTTTTATGGAATTGTTTATTTTCGGACACTATGTCTTTAACCAAATTATTTTGGTACTGAATGGCTTGTAAGATATGTGACAGCGAAGTTTCTCTACAACAATCACAGTAAAAGAAAAAGTGATTTAAGTATTCTTTTACGTATGCAAGTGACCTTTTGGGGAGCCCGATGCAAATGGGGTGATAAGATTTCCCACAAAGACCATTGCACTTTACAAGATCATCTTTACTAGATCCGTTGCAATCGGCATAACAGTGTTCCATTTTTTTTTTTTTTTTTTTTTTATTTATTGGTTAATTGGCAAATCAAAAAAGTTGACGCAAAATTATTTTTTTTTTTTAGAAGTGGGTTGATGACAAAGAGCGCAAAACTAGGTCACAGAGCTCTCGATTGAAATAAAAAACAAAACAAAATATTGCAAGGTAATTTACACAAAATTTTGAAGTCACAGAGTTCGCGAATGGGGGCAAAAAAAAAAGTGCAATGTATGAAAAAAGGGGTAAGTAATTATTTAAAACAAAAAAAATGCGGAACGAAAGAAAAACACGTCTATACTTGGCGATGGACAGAACTGACATGATAAATCCTCTTCAAATCTCGAAGATTTACCATCAAATTTAAATCTCCTCAAATGAAGCTTTAAAATAAATCTCATTGAAATCTTCTTGCAACAAAGAGATTTTCAAATCAAACAATCCTTATTTTGTAGAACGCACCCTTTTAAACGTCAGTTTTTCCATTAAAATTAAAAAAAAAAATTATCGAATATTTTTGCGCGTTGGCTGTAGGAATAAAAATGTAAGTATTTACAATGTATTTCACATATTTATAATATTTTAGTAAACAAATTCCGTGAAAACGTAGTATAAGCTACATGAAACACGTTGGAAGTGAACTTTTTGTACACAACGCTGAATTTGTTTTTGTTTACACTTTTTGTATGGGGAATCCAGTATTTAACATTTTTACATGTAAGTAGTCGACAGATTCACATAATCTATTCTGATGGCACTTCTAATTAATATTAGCTTTGAAATGGTATATTTTTATTGTCGGGCGTTCGGTTAAAGTATATTAAAAATGGGGTACAAAAAAATTGTTAACGTATTAATATATAGATACAAATAAAATGGTAAGACATACATATTATATTTCCACATTTTCTTAAAATATTCATAAGATGATTATATATTGTAGGCAAAAAATATGAAAAATTGGACGTTCAATGAAGGAAACGCGCTGATTTCAGTGTACGAGCAACGAAAAGAAGAATACAGCAAAACAAGAAATAAAAAACATTTTTGGGAAAGTGTCCTCAGTGATTTGGAGGCAATGGATATACTGGTAAAGTGGTAAGAATTTTGTAAATAACTTATACGTCGTGATATATATTAATATTAAACTAATTATTTAGGAATCCAGTACAACTATTGACCAGGGGCCTATAACACAATACATAAAGTGTTTGTTGAACAAGTGAAATTCAACAACTGTTTAAAATTTGTGTAACACGTTACAACAAGTCTCGGGGAACTATAACAATTGTTTTGGCATATTGCGACAAGTGAGAAATTTCACAAATCTGCCATTTCTGTAACCAAGCATACCAATTACTTTATTGTAGCTCCATTATATATTCCTTTCAGCTCCCCAAAACCAACGTCAACACAAGAGCACACGCAATAAAATAAAAAACAAAAAAAAAAATTCTCCAAAAGAACGTCACCACCGCCACAAATTTGGCTGTCAAAATTACCGTAGGGACTTGCGATATGCAGAACCTTACGAACTGAGCAGTGGTTTTACTTTACAAAGATACAACCTCGTGCTTAGCAGCAACCTATACGATTTCATCCACACATCAACAGCATTAAAAAACTAACTAAATCAACAACAAGACTACAATATCAAAACACATATACTCACCACGACAACAGCAACAAAACTCAACTTTATCATCTCCTTAAACAACAAAAGCAGGATAATCAACAGCAACCTCATCAAATATACCTACTTACCAACAACCAACGACGTACACAACTGCCTTCCTTATGGGCCAACAACTATATTAGTTAGGCAACAACGACATACAACATTGAAAAGAAAACGAAAACAATATCCTACACATTCAACAACCTGAATACACTTTTGCTAACAGCAAGTACATACAACTACAGCACGGCTTGTTTAAACCTGATATCTCCATCTACATAACTACAAAACATAAATTTCGAAAAGGTAAGTACACCCTGCCCTCCAATTTATTTTATTTTAATTTGAAAGTCAATAATTTGTATTATTATACCTAACCTTCAATTAAACATTAAAAGAGAGAATACACACATTTAAAGAGAGAATACACACTTGTTAAGCGATTCGTTCATATCCTTTCAAACTTGATTCAATTCTACAGGTACAATCACACTTATAACAACAAAAAATTAAAAACTACGAACAGATATCAGCATAATACCTACCAAACATCAAAACATCATACGTCAGATTAACCAATTGAAGCGGTGCACCACATCAATGGACGTCGGCAGATTTGGTTATAATAATTGAATGTTAATTTCAACTTTACTTTATATGTTATCTTAATATATTTCATTTTTGAAAGCATACTCTTCGAATTCGCTATTGTTATGCCTATCATTTATTATTTTTTAAAACGTCATAAAGCAGACTACAGAAATAAAAAAAATACGAACCTAAGAAGTAGAGTTTACTCGATTTTTCAATTAATTTGAATCCTGTAAAAGAGAACTAAGAAATAAGAGAAAAAAACAAATTCGGAGCAAATAATTGAAGGAAACAAAATAGCTTACAAAAGAAAAAATATAATAAAATTCAAACTCATTCGCCGTGTAAGAAAAGCCAATGTCATTTTAGAAGTAGTTACACCTACACACATAAACATTTAAGAGAAAATATTTGAGGAGACCATCACTAAATTGTTCCATTTACTACTGCAATAGCCGTGTTCCATTTTGCCTTCCAAAGTACTTTTAAGTACTTCCCAGTAAATGGTCGGAATTCGACCATCTGTGATTTATTTTGTTTTTTTTTTTAAATACAATTTTTGAATGTTTTTTCTTTCGTTTTCAAGTCTACTCCAGAAATTTCCTATTTACTCCACTTTTTTTGTTCAAATCTGCTCCGAAATTTTACTACTGAGGTTCTAACCCTGATCCCTACTCATTGTTAGTAGTAGTAGATGTAGAGTACATCATTCGAAACGAAACAACAAATATTGCGTCTAATACTACGTTTTCACCGAGCACTAAATCGCGATTTTAGTGGATTTAGCATAAATCCTCTTCAAATCTCGAAGATTTACCATCAAATTTAAATCTCCTCAAATGAAGATTTAAAATAAATCTCATTGAAATCTTCTTGCAAGAAGGAGATTTTCAAATCAAACAATCCTTATTTTGTAGAACGCACCCTTTTAAATGTCAGTTTTTCCATTAAAATCAAAAAAAAAATTATCGAATATTTTTGCGCGTTGGCTGTAGGAACAAAAATGTAAGTATTTACAATGTATTTCACATATTTATAATATTTTAGTAAACAAATTCCGTGAAAACGTAGTATAAGCTACATGAAACACGTTGGAAGTGAACTTTTTGTACACAACGCTGAATTTGTTTTTGTTTACACTTTTTGTATGGGGAATCCAGTATTTAACATTTTTACATGTAAGTAGTCGACAGATTCACATAATCTCTTCTGATGGCACTTCTAATTAATATTAGCTTTGAAATGGTATATTTTTATTGTCGGGCGTTCGGTTTAAGTATATTAAAAATGGGGTACAAAAAAATTGTTAACGTATTAATATATAGATACCAATAAAATGGTAAGACATACGTATTATATTTCCACATTTTCTTAAAATATTCATAAGATGATTATATATTGTAGCCAAAAAATATGAAAAATTGGAAGTACAATGAAGGAAGCGCGCTGATTTCAGTGTACGAGCAACGAAAAGAAGAATACAGCAAAACAAGAAATAAAAAACATTTTTGGGAAAGTGTCCTCAGTGATTTGGAGGCAATGGATATACTGGTAAAGTGGTAAGAATTTTGTAAATAACTTATACGTCGTGATATGTTTATAACAATTGTTTTGGCATATTGCGACAAGTGAGAAATTTCACAAATCTGCCATTTCTGTAACCAAGCATACCAATTACTTATTGTAGCTCCATTATATATTCCTTTCAGCTCCCCAAAACCAACGTCAACACAAGAGCACACGCAATAAAATAAAAAACAAAAAAAAATTCTCCAAAAGAACGTCACCACCGCCACAAATTTGGCTGTCAAAATTACCGTAGGGACTTGCGATATGCAGAACCTTACGAACTCAGCAGTGGTTTTACTTTACAAAGATACAACCTCGTGCTTAGCAGCAACCTATACGATTTCATCCACACATCAACAGCATTAAAAAACTAACTAAATCAACAACAAGACTACAATATCAAAACACATATACTCATCACGACAACAGCAACAAAACTCAACTTTATCATCTCCTTAAACAACAAAAGCAGGATAATCAACAGCAACCTCATCAAATATACCTGCTTACCATATCATCAACAACCAACGACGTACACAACTGCCTTATGGGCCAACAACTATATTAGTTAGGCAACAACGACATACAACATTGAAAAGAAAACGAAAACAATATCCTACACATTCAACAACCTGAATACACTTTTGCTAACAGCAAGTACATACAACTACAGCACGGCTTGTTTAAACCTGATATCTCCATCTACATAACTACAAAACATAAATTTCGAAAAGGTAATTAAGTACACCCTGCCCTCCAATTTATTTTATTTTAATTTGAAAGTCAATAATTTGTATTATTATACCTAACCTTCAATTAAACATTAAAAGAGAGAATACACACATTTAAAGAGAGAATACACACTTGTTAAGCGATTCGTTCATATTCTTTCAAACTTGATTCAATTCTAAAGGTACAATCACACTTATAACAACAAAAAATTAAAAACTACGAACAGATATCAGCATAATACCTACCAAACATCAAAACATCATACGTCAGATTAACCAATTGAAGCGGTGCACCACATCAATGGACGTCGGCAGATTTGGTTATAATAATTGAATGTTAATTTCAATTTTACTTTATATGTTATCTTAATATATTTCATTTTTAAAAGCATACTCTTCGAATTCGCTATTGTTATGCCTATCATTTATTATTTTTTAAAACGTCATAAAGCAGACTACAGAAATAAAAAAAATGCGAACCTAAGAAGTAGAGCTTACTTTTAGGGTATATAGTTTACTCGATTTTTCAATTAATTTGAATCCTGTAAAAGAGAACTAAGAAAGAAGAGAAAAAAACAAATTCGGAGCAAATAATTGAAGGAAACGAAATAGCTTACAAAAGAAAAAAATATAATAAAATTCAAACTCATTCGCCGTTAAAGAAAAGCCAATGTCATTTTAGAAGTAGTTACACCTACACACATAAACATTTAAGAGAAAATATTTGAGGAGACCATCACTAAATTGTTCCATTTACTACTGCAATAGCCGTGTTCCATTTTGCCTTCCAAAGTACTTTTAAGTACTTCCCAGTAAATGATGAATGAAACTCTTTCTATTAGTATCGCCTGTGGTCGGAATTCGACCATCTGTGATTTATTTTGTTTTTTTTTTTAAATACAATTTTTGTCTACTCCAGAAATTTCCTATTTACTCCACTTTTTTTGTTCAAATCTGCTCCGAAATTTTACTACTGAGGTTCTAACCCTGATCCCTACTCATTGTTAGTAACGGGTGATTTTTTAAGAGGCTTAGAACTTTTTTAAAAAAAAAAACACATAAAATTCGAAAAAATGAATGAAATATTTATTTGAATCGATAGTTTGAACCTTGCAATTTAATGTTTAAAGATAATTTCATGCAAATGTTGACCGCGGCTGCGTCTCAGGTAGCCCATCCACTGAGTCCAATTTTGGCATACTCTTTCACACATATCGGTCGGTATCTCACGAATGAATGCATGGATGTTGGCTTCCAGTGCGTCAATCGAAGCGGGCTTGTCCCTATAGACATTAGCCTTGACATACCCCCACAAAAAATAATCTAATGGTGTCAAATCGCACGATCTAGGCGGCCAATTGACCGGCCCGAAACGTGAAATTAACTGTTCACCAAACTCGCCTCGCAATTGCGCCATTGTTTCGCGTGCTGTGTGGCATGTGGCACCGTCTTGTTGAAACCACATATCATGCAAGTCAAGAACTTCCATTTCGGGCAAAAAAAAGTTTGTTATCATCGCTCGGTAGCGTTCACCATTGACAGTAACGCTGCGATTCGCATCATCTTTGAAGAAATAGGCCCAATAATGCCGCCGGCCCATAAACCGCACCAAACAGTGGCTTTTTCGGGATGCATTGGTAGCTGTTGCAATGCTTCTGGCTGATCTTCACTCCAAATGCGGCAATTTTGCTTATTTACGTACCCATTCAACCAAAAATGAGCCTCATCGCTGAACACAAGCAGCGCGCGATGAACATTTCGAACCGAGCACGAATTTTGATAGTAAAATTCAATAATTTGCAAGCGTTGTTCATTTGTAAGACGATCCATGGTTAAATTGCAAACCAAACTGAAGCTGTTTGACAGTGACACAAGGTACTAAACACACGTCAGCTGTCAAAACCAGTGTTGCCAAAACCAAACCAGCTTAAAAATCACCCATTAGTAGTAGATGTAGAGTACATCATTCGGAACGAAACAACAAATATTGCGTCTAATACTACGTTTTCACCGAGCACTAAATCGCGATTTTAGTGGATTTAGCATAAATCCTCTTCAAATCTCGAAGATTTACCATCAAATTTAAATTCCTCAATTGAAGATTTAAAATAAATCTCATTGAAATCTTCTTGCAAGAAGGAGATTTTCAAATCAAACAATCCTTATTTTGTAGAACGCACCCTTTTAAACGTCAGTTTTTCCATTAAAATCAAAAAAAAAATTATCGAATATTTTTGCGCGTTGGCTGTAGGAATAAAAATGTAAGTATTTACAATGTATTTCACATATTTATAATATTTTAGTAAACAAATTCCGTGAAAACGTAGTATAAGCTACATGAAACACGTTGGAAGTGAACTTTTGTACACTTTTTGTATGGGGAATCCAGTATTTAACATTTTTACATGTAAGTAGTCTACAGATTCACATAATCTCTTCTGATGGCACTTCTAATTAATATTAGCTTTGAAATGGTATATTTTTATTGTCGGGCGTTCGGTTTAAGTATATTAAAAAGGGGGTACAAAAAAATTGTTAACGTATTAATATATAGATACAAATAAAATGGTAAGACATACATATTATATTTCCACATTTTCTTAAAATATTCATAAGATGATTATATATTGTAGGCAAAAAATATGAAAAATTGGACGTACAATGAAGGAAACGCGCTGATTTCAGTGTACGAGCAACGAAAAGAAGAATACAGCAAAACAAGAAATAAAAAATATTTTTGGGAAAGTGTCCTCAGTGATTTGGAGGCAATGGATATACTGGTAAAGTGGTAAGAATTTTGTAAATAACTTATACGTCGTGATATATATTAATATTAAACTAATTATTTAGGAATCCAGTACAACTGTTGACCAGGGGCCTATAACACAATACATAAAGTGTTTGTTGAACAAGTGAAATTCAACAACTGTTTAAAATTTGTGTAACACGTAACAACAAGTCTCGGGGAACTATAACAATTGTTTTGGCATATTGCGACAAGTGAGAAATTTCACAAATCTTCCACTTCTGTAACTGGAAATAACAAGAGTTAAAAAAAGATTGAATAAACTTGTTGAATTGTTGATAAATTTCAACCGAGGATCGGAAACTTGTTCGAAGTCAACAAGTTAGGGTTTATCAAGTAAAAGGGTTGGTTAGCTTGTTTAAAATTAATTAATTTGATGTAAAGAAGAAAATTTGAATAGCTTTGCATTGGCCTAGATCTCGACTTGTATAATCAAATACGAGATTATCACTTTAGTTAAGTTTCCTGTATTTACCCCTTGCTGTACTGTTTTTTTTTGCGTTATCTACTTTGGCTTTCACAAATATTTTTTTTAACTTTTTGGAAATATATTCTTTCAGTTTATACTTACCATGGCATATTTCTTACAATTTTGCCAAAAAATATCCCTTAAGTAGGTATCTTTTTCATCAGGAAATATGTTCGAACTCTTACAGCCCAATTCTAAATGACAATTTCCCGGGAAATGTTTCCCTATCCCCTACTCCCTTATTCTAAACAAAAAACTCCCGGGAATTTCTCACGGGGAATTCGGAATAAGAGTAGGTACTGCTACTCCCGAGAGAACACGTCTCCCGGGGAGTTATTTTCCCGGAGAATGTTTAGAATTAGGCTGTTAGACAACTAAATTATCTCCCGCCATTTATCACTTTATTTGGTTTTATTCAATGCCTCAGAGAAAGCACCGAATAGAATATGTTTGTTTTCTCTTATCCAAGACAAATGCTTAGGTACTTTTTTTTTCTTGCGAAATTTTACGACTCATCATGTAAGATTTACTTATTCAACTGGTTCAACAATTCGAGGGAAATTTTTGTTATTGACAATTGTTTCAGTTTTTGTTGTGTTACAGAAATGATCTTTACTTTTTGGACAAACATAGTTGAACAAGAAATTGTTGAATAGTTTACTTGTTGTTCTGTGTTATAGGCCCCAGGTCCAATCTAAGTGGGGAACGCTTTATCGAGAATATAAAAAATCTTCCAAGGATAGAGGCACCGGTACAAGTGCAAAAAACAATTTTATTTATGGAAGAAATGGATTCAATTTTCCATGACAATCCTCTTTTGTCATCACCACATTCGGTGATGGTAGGAAAAACCCCAGCCGATTATCTCCACATCATTGCCAGAGGAAAGCACTGCACCGAAACGGAAGTCTATGGTCGAAATCAAGCAGCAATACTACGAAGATAAGATATATGAAAAACGCAAGACCAGAGAGTTCATAGAACAGTATCCATGAATTATTTATCAGCACCCACTATATCTTGCATTAAAATACAATGCTATTTTTTCCTGTTGTAGTATGTTTCCTGGTTGTTCGTGGGTTTGTTAATTCGAATTTGGCCCGTCAATAACCCCTGCCATACAAAAATATAAATGGGTTATCTATATCAAATTAAGTTTCCGTATGGAGGTACCTACCAATAACTCCAGGAAAGCCGTTCATCATGGACAATTTTATTTGATTAATTTTCATTTCAGGTTCCGTAGGCCACTTGATGTAGTTGCGGCTCTCCAACACAATCCATTGTATGTCCCTATGTAAAACTGGGCACGTTTAATCAAAAAAACTGAAAGTTCAGATCTGAATTTAAGTTGTTGAACGCAAAAAAAATCTGAATTTTCAATCGAAAGTTGTTGTGTCAAATGCTAGTATTTACCTAAAGAATTTACGTTTAAAAGAAATAAAATAGAACTTTTATTATATTCTTAAATTTAAAATTAAGCGTCAGCAGTTCTGATGGTGATATATTTAACTAAATCAGCAACAAAATACAGCAAGACTATGTGAAGTTTAATGAAAAAATAATTCCACAAAACTGCGATTTTTCTATGAATAGTCAATCTTTTGATTTAAGAACTCACTTATCAATAAACAATAAGTTCTTTTATGTAAAAAAGTATTAATTTGTTCGTGAGAAAAAATTATAATCACAAATCAACCACTAACCACAGCGAAAATCATAAAGTTCAACTTCTATGTATAGTACTTCAGCATTTCCCCAACCACTATCACTTTATTCTGAATTTTCAGATGAGAATTTTTGGTTGAAAATTCAGATGAGACGTAAGCAAACGCAATCAGAAGCTCTAAGAATTCAGAAATATGAAAATTAAGATGTAAAACGTAATGCGTTGAACGTCCCCACTCTAAAGACACTGCTCTTTGTAAGATCAAACCTATCGGAAATTTGACGATAAGTTTCCGTATTCGCTAGATACCAAAGCACTATATATATTCCCTGGCTTGCAGATATTTCCATTCGACCTCCGTGAATTTCTTTTTTCTTGAGCGCGTGATATTTATCTTGAGGAAAAATTCTATTATTCTCGAAAGGGAATATGATATGCAAAATTTTTTACCAGTTAAGATTTCTGCTACGACTCGTTGAAGACGAAAATGCTGTTTGAACTGCAAATCTGTATACATGTTTATTAGAGCCAAAAAGTTCTCTACTCTTGGTTTTTTAAGATGTTGTTCATCGTCGGATTCCGAAGACGATTCTGATGAAGAGGAGGAGGATGCAAATAATTCTACTTCACTGCTATCGCTGCTAAGTTCAAAAATTTCCACCTGAAATAAATAAGAAACATATTCTTTGATGATTTATATTGAATTTCTTTATACAATTTTATAACTTACATCAAATAAATCCATTACAAGCAGTAACAAAATGGCTGTAAACGTTTTCAAAACAATTTTTTTTTTCGATTGAAGAAACGTCAGATCCAAAAAACATACTTTTCTTCTTACTGATGGTGTCGCCGTCTGGTGTGGATTCTGTTGTAAACTACATTTCATTGAAGTATTTTGAAGTGCTTTGAACTAATTACTTCCACGACATAGTAGCAGTAGTTGACTGCAGCCAGTAGTACTTGGCAGTAGATACTGGAGCCCAAAGGAACACACCTAATATTAAATCGTATTTAACAGTAGGGTTTAAAAGAATACCTACACATGAAGTTTAAGCGAAGTGACATTATTTTTTTTAAACGCAGCGAAATTTTAATTAGATTAAATATCAGATATAAATAGTCGTTTGAATATTAAAATGACTGCGAAAACTAATCACATGTAGGTAATCCTATGCATATGCAAGTAACCCACACATATATAATTATATTATATTGTTTTTTTTTTATTGGTTTGGAACTGAAATTTATTTTCTAGGATAATCAATTTATTATGGTTTTTTGGTTATTTTAGTTTATATTCGGATTTCGGGCTCAAGTTTTCTTTTTTTTTAACCTTAATTTACTCAATTCATCGATTTTTCGGCATGACAACAACGTGACGACTGTTCAATCCTATGTTGGCAAGAACCCATCCATCCAACGAGCAGAGCCTAGGCCAAAGCAAGCATGCCGAACCTACATAGATTGAAAACCAAAATTAGATGGTCTATTTGTTGATAAGAGGTTTCGATTTGCCTGACCACATCCACCCTTTACTTTTATGAAAGTTATTTTTTTTATTTAATTTTGATATCTTTTTTTAGTGTATTTCAAATGTGTTAGATTCATTTAGATGGATGGAATTTAGTTACAAATTTTCTCGAGGTCGTTTTTTTGGTTGAATTGATAATTTTTTTTTTGGGTTAGGTCTCACAGGTTTGTTTTTTTTGTTGTCGTATCTTTGAGTTTATTTTTATTTTTGGAAATTACAGTTTTTTTTTCACAGGGCCAGTTTTTGTTAAGGATTTACTGTTCACGCAAGTTTTTTTTTTTGGTTCTTGTACAATGAGGAAAAAGCGATTGTCGTTGTCGGAGTTCAGGAAGCGAAAAGGGTTAAGGAGCGACCCTCACTATGAAACGTTAGAAGTTCACCAAACAGCTGGAGCAGATAACCAAACTCTTGGCCATGAAGTTAATCTTACTGCTGGTCAAAACGAGCCAACGGTACTTCTCAACGAAGGAGAAGCACTCTCTTTGATGGCCCAGAATGAGGCAATGGGATCACAAGTTGAAAGTGGGCAAAAAGAAACGGAAATGGACAATGCAGAAGACGACTTGCTGACTGAATACATCGAAAAGGTTGTTAAAGCAGCTATAGGGCTCAAGCGAGCTACTGATCTAGAGTTCATAAGAGCTGAGGCAGAACGAAGTCGACGGATCCTGCATAGTGAAGTCGAGAAGAGCAATGACACCAAATACAACACCACAACGAGTTTCAGAGAGAAGAGACTCATCCTTGCCACTTTACATAACTAAACGACGGAAACTTGACCGGTAGGCGAGTCTACCAATCGTTACTCGAATTTTATCAATAACTTGAATCATAACCGAGGTCACACGTCGAATGCGGAGGAGTTTATAAGGCAGCTAAATAATATGACGTTTAGCGATTCGTTAACAAGTACCCTTTCTTCTGCTCTCGCGCCTACTCCTGCACCTTCCACTAGCAAATACCACCACTTCCATATATGGGGACTCAAGTTTGACAACCGACAAATGACCGTGGACGATTTTTTGTTCAGACAAAACAGAGTCCGAGGGATCCTCGGACTCTAAACTGTTGGAATTTCAAAGGAAAACGACATTTATGATTTGAGTGCAATAATCCACAAAGAAATTTTGTCTGTTTTAAATGTGGAATGGAAGATGTTACTTTCCCGCAGTGCCCCCAATGTTCGGGAAATGCCTTACGAAGCTTAATGCTTCGCCAACACCACCAGCTGAACTTGGCTCTACGCTGTCGAAACAATATGCTGTGACGATATTAAAACCTAATCAAGAGCCCAGCCTTATGTTCGGTTTTATAAATATTTAACAGGCTTTTAAATTTTTAAATGACGTATTTTGTATGGAACAAACGTCATTTAAAGATTTAAAAGCCTGTTAAACAGTTAAAAGGGCTTTATGAAATCGGCCATTAGAGTTGCAGACCAAACTGAACGAACAACCACTGAAACCCATACCAAAAGCCTTACACGAACGAATCAAAAATTACTATGAAGTGAGATAGAGAATTTTCGGGACACCAAATACTCATACGGTCTCAGAGAAAAGTTAACGCCAAGACCAAAGGTTATGCGTATCCAATGGCTCATATGGAGGGATTGCTATTGCGGCTAACAGATACTCACTATATTTCTAGTGTGAATCTGAAGGATGCGTTTGGCAGATACCGTTAGAGAAATCATCGAGGGAGAAGACAGCCTTTTCTGTTCCTGGTCGACCGTTGATTCAGTTCACCGTTATGCCATTTGGTCTTAAGAACGCGGTGCAAACTATTTGCCAAGTAGTGGACAAAGTGGAGCTATCGAATCTGCAAGAAAAATTTTTTCCATATGTCGACGATTTGCTGGTGGTGTCAAGTACTTTTGAGGAACACATTGAGTTGCTGAAGATTCTAGCTGGAAGACTTATGGAAGCGGGACTAACTATCAACGTTCAAAAAATTGGAGTTCTGCTTCAAAGAGTTGAAATTCTTAGGGTTTGTGGTAGGAGATGGGTGTCTTAAGACTGATCAGGATAAAATATCAGGCATAGTTGTCTTCCCGGTTCCCGAAACCGTGAAGGAAGTTAGGAGCTTTTTGGGGTTAGCGGGGTGGTACAGGCTGTTGTTAAGGATTTTTCATCGGTAGCTAGTCCACTTACAGATACTCTAAAAAAGGGAAAGACATTTGTTTTTACCGATACAGCGTTGGCCGCTTTTCTAAAGCTCAAGGATATCTTAACCCCTGCACCGATTCATCTTGTGCAACGCATCTAATTCGGGAATAGGTTGCGTGTTGTGCCAGCTGGATGACGATGGAAACGAGCGTCCAATATACTACCATTCTCAAAAACTCAACAACGTACAACGCAACTATAGCGTGACAGAGAGAGAATGTTTGGCTGCCGTAGTGGGGGTGAAGAAATTCATAACTTACGTCGAGGGACAGCGGTTTAAAATAACAACAGACCATGCGAGCTTAAAGTGGCTGATGCGTCAAGGAGATTTAAGCGGACGGCTAGATGGAGCCTGAAGCTTCAAGGGTTCGAGTTTACCATCGAACATCGGAAAGGTCCCCAAAATGTGGTTCCGGATGCTCTTTCCCGAGTATTCGAAGTGGAGAGTCCGAAATTTGATGAATCGATGGGAACTGGAACTTCCGACGCATAACATATCGATCTTACAGACCCCAGCTTTCAATCTGAGAAATACTGCAAGCTCATTGAAACCGTCGAAAAGCAAAAAAGACAGCTACTTGACCTTCAAGTTTCAAAAAAATTTGTATATAATAAGGTCAGACATTGAACAGGGAATCCCTTACAGGATGACCTCGTTTGGAAGCTTTGGGTGCCCGAACAGCTAACTGAAAACTTGATATCTTTGGCTCATCAACCACCGCGAGCCTCGCATGGAGGGATTTTGAAGACTCTATACCGTTTGCGAAACCAATTCTTTTGGCCGGGAATGGCAGCACAGGTTAAGAAGGTCATCGGAAACTGCGACGTATGTAAAATGAGTAAGGCGCATAATGAGACCACCGATGGGCAAATCCTTTGAAGTTGAAAGACCAATTCACATGACATCGTTTTAGATCAACTCACAAAATTCATTGTTATTAAGCCAGTGCGGCGTGCTGCAGGTGACGTGATCATGAAAATCCTGCAGGAAGAGATCTTTGGTGTATACGGGGTGCCGGAGACAATATTTTCGGACAACGGGAAACAGTTCACGAGCAAGGCAAGCTAATGCTAGTGAGAGAGTGAACCGGTCAATTCTCGCAGCGGTACGGTTGTACATAGACCCTGACCGTTCTTTTGGACGCTCACCTTCCTAGCATAGCTTGTGCACTGCGGACCTCAGTTCATTCGGCGACGGTAATGGCACCGCATGAGGCCTTGTTTGGATACCTCATGGTAGAGCATGGAACTGACTACCGATTGCTTAGTGAACTGGATTGCCTCAACAACGCCGAGATAAGAAATGTATCCAAAGCATCCCAGATGAACATTTTGCACACATACATCAAAAGGTATCTGGCGAATACACACGCAAGATACGAGAGCATATACAATACCCGAAGCAAAAATATAAAGTTTTCACCTGGTGATATAGTATACCGACGCAACTTCGTTTTGAGTGATGCTACGAAGCGCATAAACGCAAAACTATGTCCAAAATTTGTGAAGATGAAGATAGAGAAATCAATTGTAAATAATTTGTATGAATTAGAGGACCTCAATGGAAAACGCATGAGAGTGTACCATTGCAAGCATAGAAACACCATATAAAGATGATAATCTCGGCTGTCATCCGAGTTTGCCTACAAGCTAATTCAGGGGAAATTCAGGAGAAACGCGCACACATATGCATAATTCGTCCATTCACCACCATTTATTTGCACACATAGACAGAATTCCTCCATTCACCACCAAAATGTCGTTTATTTTAAAAATATCATGAGTATGTTCAAAAAGTATAATAAATTCAGCAACGAGTTATCAAGTGCTAACCCGACCTTATATGGAAAAGTTTGTGAAAACAAATTTTGAAAGTGCAAATTTATAATCGATTTAAGTATATATTCGATTGTCTTTTGTTTTTTACTCTCAATTTATTGAAATAAACAGTGAATATGATGAAAAAAAAAACAATAATAAATATAAGAATGAGAAATCAGAGAATCAACGCAGCTATCGTAAGACAATTTTAGGCGTGTTTTTTTGCGAGCCCGGAGGAAATTAGTGGAAAAAAGAACAACGTCGGGGCTAAAGGTAGAAGTAGAATAGTCGGAAGACAGCGCAAGTGGTCGTACGAAACCGAGTGAATACAAAGAATTCATATGTTTTGCTCAAAATTGCGATTTGGTACTGTTCGTCTAGTTTTCGTTAACTTTTGCCTTCGGACGTGAAGAGCGCTCATCGACCGCTCATTCGTAAGTTTTTGGATGCAAAAAACAAAATGGTGAAAGTAAACTAAAAACAATAAGGCGCATGGTGCTTATTTTTTGACTTTTTTTTCTGATTGATGAATGAGTGAAGTGAAATGTTTAGTTTTCCTTTAATTAATTTATATCACATCGAATTTAAGTGGTTTCGCAAAGTAAATAATTAAGAGCTTATCACTCTGTGCTATGAAAATTGACATTGAACAAACTATTTGTTTTCTCACTTTCAACCACTTAAGAGCATAATGGGATGACTTCTGAAATTGACTTTTCGGACACAAAAACACAGTTCAGCAAAATGTCATTATGAGAGTAAAAGAATGAAGGCCAAACATGGTGTCATTCACGGCAATACAAAATACTGCTATTATACACGACTAGTTTTTAGTCATTACTTCTTTTTAAATAAGGATTGGGTCATGCAGGTCATAGGCCAATTTTTGGCCACTGATTTTTGACATTTCTTATTGTATCCCTTGTTTATTTAACAAGTCACTTATTTTATTTCTGTTGTTTGTAGAGTGCACATGTATACCAGTATGGTTGTAAATATAAATACATATATGTATATAGAGGGCATTGAACAGTTTAATAACCAATCAAACTAAAGGGAAATTCCAAATTTGAGTCAAGATTAAAAAATCAATGTGCAGCAGCGCAAGACTCACAAAATGAATTTTCAAAAAAAGTTTAAGGAAGTTTCATTACGCCAAAGTCGTCGTGTAATAGCGGACTTAGCATCATTAAATTTGTGTTTCTTTCAACACAACCCGATATCCCACCTAACATCCCCCATTTTCATGGTGAAAAGCTGGTGAGTTGAAATTTTTTTAAAGATGGCTGCGTTATTTGCACATACAAAATGGTCGATCTAGCAAAACAGAACAAACTCACCCCATTAAATTGTTGTTGCAATTCACATCTATTCATCGACACGGGATGAAATTACAAATACAACAATGTAAACAAATGGGTTTTGGAGGGTGAAACGTACGAAAGATTGTCATCTTTATATGGTTTATCTATGATTGCAAGGATATCAGGAAATAACACTCAAACCTGAAGGCCCGGCTAACTCAGTCTGTGCACGTGAGCTCTTGAGTTCCTGTTCCTTTTTCCTAACGGGCACACGAAAAAAGTAACAGGTTTGTGGCGAAAGTTCTAATAGCAGTTAAAAATAATTTTTAAATGTAAAAAGGGGGTGTAAATAGTATTTGAATACGAGTTTGTTTAGAATTAGAGCTTTGGTAAGGCTTGGGTCTAGGATGTTATGGAAAGGGTATGGTCGCCAATCGGAAATATTATGACAACTCTTCATTAGCAGAGTATGCAGGTAAATTTTAAATTCAGGCGTCAAAATAACGATAGGTGACAAAGTAAGTAGTCCGGAGGTGTAGGGTTGGCATATTTAAGTTCGAGGTTGAATTTTTTTAGCAATCGACGAAACCACTCGGACATGGATCGTATCGGAAATTCATAGTTTAGATGACGGAAAGCTGAAGTTGTTGGCATATTCTGTAGCAGTATAATAAGTAGGAAATATATACAAATTACATATTATATTGAAAAAAATCGTGTTTAAATTATTTGTTTAAAAACAGAATTTTCCAGTCAAAATCCCGTCCAGAAAACTACAAATTCCAATACCGGAAACACTTCCATCATAGAAAATAAGAAGAATAATCAGCGTGAAAACGAAGTAGGAGAAGGTGGAAAGTCGAATAAAGTTACCAAATTCTGAAAGGTCATGAGCTGGCCTATCACCATATTCAGTTTGGACCATCCTTTACGGGACACCCTGTATACCATTGAAATTTTATCTCCATTCACCATCTAAGCAGGCTTTCATATGAAATTGAAAATAAATTTGTTCAGTGAATTAACAGTCAGTAGATATGCTTGATTTCTATCGTCACCGAACACCGATACTTAAGATACAGACCGATATGCTTAGAAGATGAATTATTTCTATGCCAATTCGTTTTATTTCACACATCAACAAGAGCCACAGCCGAGCCGTTTTCAAGGAACTTTTTGTTTTTATGTCCGTTGTTTTAAAAGTTGGTTTGTTGTGTCAATGTAACAAAATACACAATTATTTGGCTCATTGCCTAGACGTCTTGTAAACAACGTCTGTACACTGATCCTTCTGCTTTTTCCTTGTGAGTTTTTTGAAAATAGTGTTAATTGTTTTGTTTGACTTGCAAGCAATCTTTAAATCTTTAGCGATTGTTTTTTTTTTTAAACGTTCTGCAAATTTTGGCACATAACCCAAACTTTTGAAGAGTCCTACTTCCTTTTCTTATTTGTTTTTGTCAATAAAGCATGATATCTCGGGGAGAGACATTACCAGGATCATTTTTACCTTTTGTTTTTTGGTAGGGCGGACTTTTTTGTCTTTTATTATGTTCACACTTTGTGGATAAGATTAGTGCCCGTTTTTGATATTAATATGATTAGCTTAATTTAACCGAAAGTAACTATTTTCCCAGATACAATCGTTCGTTTTAAATCATTATCGACTGTAATTTGGATTTTATAGAGTAAAAGTCATTAAGAATCGGTAGTAACTAGTTAGTTAGTTTTATTTATTCGTTCTTTTTTAATTATAATACACATGTTAAATGAAAACAGTTTAAATAGAAATATACAAACAAATAATAATAACAAAATAATGTTTTACGGAAAAAAAGAATAAAGGAACCATTCTTTAGCCTAGTCAAAGCAAGGGCTAGTAGCGAATGATCCAGCAATAAATTCAAATAAAAAAAAACTTTACATATTTAAGAGCATTTTTAAGGGCGAAGGGAGAGAAAAAAGATATGACTTTAAGAATAAAACAAGGCTGAACTACAAAAATTCTATCTTTGAACTTTTAAAATATTTTCAATTTCAGTATAATCGAGATTAAAAAGCCATGATTTTACTTCATTTAAAAAAATGAAGAAAAATATCTTAAACTTCTGATGGAAGCTGGAAGTTTATTAAAAACTGTAGGAGCATTAAATGAAAAGAAGTTTCTATAGTGATTTTTTTTTATTCCTGGAATTTATTCTTAATTTGTAATAATCATTATCACGAATATAAAGAAAACCCACTTCTTAAGAAAAAGAGCTTTACGACTTTTTAGAAGTAGTGATGGAAGCTGGAAGTTTATTAAAAACTGTAGGAGCATTAAATGAAAAGAAGTTTCTATAGTGATTTTTTTATTCCTGGAATTTATTCTTAATCTGTAATAATCATTATCACGAATATAAAGAAAACCCACTTCTTAAGAAAAAGAGCTTTACGACTTTTTAGAAGTAAAGATATCTTAAGGGAAGAACTTTTAACTGTCTAAATAAAATTAAACTACCTGAAAAGCGATTTTTTTTACAAATAATACGTATAAGGTGCATTTGTTTAAAAAATAAAGGATTAATCTTATTAGAATATGCACCACCCCAATATGTAATGCCATATTGAATTTTAGATTGGACGATACCATAATAAATCATAAGAAGCACTTTTTGAGAGCAAAAATTGCTTAAATTGTATAGTTGCCTGGTGCAGTTCAACAAATATATATTAAGTGCTTGAGTATGTTCCAGCCAATTCATTCTACTATCTAAAACGACCCCAAGGTACTTGAAAGATTTAACAATATCAATTTTAAAACAATTCATTGAGCATTGTTCATTGAAATTAAATGAACAAGAACAGTTATCATCGATAAATAGTTTATGGCGTATACAATTGGATGCATGATAAAAAAAAAATACCATAATTTAACGCGGAATCGCCTTGTAAGCTATAAAACATTAGTTTAGTCTTCTTACTTAACAATATTTTATGAACAAAGAACCACCGTCTTAGGACATCAAGATCAAAAAAGATATCAGATACTAGGTTGAGGTATGATCTGTTACCGTAGGAGCAAGCAATATCATCCGCAAAAGCAGTAAGCTTGCCTATATAGTGCTGTTAGAAGATAGAGTTGAAGAAAATTAAAAATAGTAAAGGTGCAAGGACTGAACCTTGTGGAACCCCGGCGATTATATCTTTTAGATTACTATAACTATCGTTTATTTTAACTTTTCGTTTACGTTTAAATAAATATGAAGCTAACCAATCATAAACAAAACCTCGTAATCCAGCTCTAATCAATTTTTCAAGGATAATCTTATGATCGACAAGGTCAAAAGCCTTTGTCAAATCGATAAAAAGACCAGCAGTATTAAGATTATTGTTGATACCTTCATACATTTCACCGCAAAACTTTAGAAGAGCATCTTCGGTCGACATACCAGCTCCAAAACCGAATTTACTGTCACTGAAAAATTTATTTTTATTCAAAAACACTAAAATCCTCCTTTTCATAGCCTTTTCAAACATTTTTGAGAAGGCTGGCAGTAGTGATATAGGCCTATAATTATTCAAATCATTGTGATTTAATTTTTTGCGAAGAGGGATAACCTCCGCCACCTTTAAAGCGTTAGTAAAAACACCCCCAAAAACAATTTTATTGAATATGTGTGAAAGGACATCAACAATATTATAGGCTTTATTTTTTAACAAATTATTAGAACAAAAATCATCCGTTTTAGAGTTAGAATTCTTAAGTGAACTAATGATTCTATGTAATTCTTGTGAAGTAATAGACTCAAAAAACAGTTATGTAAAAATTATCCTTTCAAACCTAAACTTCAATAGAAATTTCCTTACATAGTTGTTTACAATAGTCTTTAAGTCTAGGATTTTTTTGATTTTTTTTTGCATTTGTGACTCAATTTGTTTTTCTTACATATTTTACGTAGAAGGGAATCTGTAATCTAAGGCTTTAGACGCTTAGATTTACAAGTTTGAATTTTGTAAGTAGAACAACTCTAGTAAGGATTTCAACACCACAATGAATTTATCATACGCTGAAGAAGGATCAACTTCATTAAACACACTGTCCCAAAATTCATAACGATGCTTAGAGTTTAATAAGACAAAGTCAATCTTTTTAAATATTCCAGTAAAAGGAGCGCTGACACCATGTTCAACTTCTAGGTAGTGAAGGCTAGTCATATGATGATCCTAGACACGAAAATCAGCTATTGAACTTGAAATACTTAATTTGCCAGTACGGCTACTTCTACAAAAGATATGGTCAATACATGTATTAGAGTTATCGGTTACTCGTGTAGGCTATACAGCATTCAAGACCGAACGACGACAAAAGTTGTAAGTAATCTTCAACTAGTTTAGACTTAGAAAGCAGGTCAATATTAATATCCACAAGAAACACTAAGTTTTTCGCTTTTTCATATAATAATTATTCTTGTAAATCTTCCAAAAAAGCATCCTTACTTCTACCATGTAATCTATATGCACAAAAAAAATAATATTTCTCGTTATTCAACTCTGCAACAACTTTAATAACATCCATCGAATTTAAATTCATTTTTAAAACATCACAAGAGTAAACTTTTTTTAAAAAAAAACAGCCACACCACCAGAACCGTAAGTATCATTGCAAGTAGCATAAAAATCGTAACCAGGTATACAAAAATTATCTATTTTATCACTATATATCCAAATTTCCGAAAGAAATATAAAATCAGGCTTGTCTACACACAAATCAATATGAGCTAGCAGAAGATCAAAATTTTTGCGAAGACTTTGTATATTCTGATGAATAATATAGAAATGCTTGGGTAAAGCGAGCAATTATGAAAAACACTTTCCAGTATATCAAAATTAAAATTACACAGAGAATTAATATAATCTAGAGAACAAAAATTATTTAAGTGTTCGAAAGACATTCTAAATGAGTTTTTGTAAATCTTCTTTGCAATTAATAATAATTGGTTTATCACCCTCTTTTTTTCTCATAAGCAATGTAGAGTTTCTGAGCCACAAATATTTATAATCTGTAGTTTTCTTCACATCCGCAATCGAATGAGACGACTTGAGTTTAGAGAAATTGACTTTTTTGACGTAAATTTCAGTAATATTTTCATCAAGCCCAGAAGAAAAAAGCTTAAGAGTTTGACATAATGCATTGGTGTTAGTTACATAAGGAAGGCCAACTATTTCCATTGTATTTTCTCTTTGAGCTTGTTCCAGGGTATTTACTTTTTTCTGCATCAATTCGAGCTGAGTCTGCAAACTGATTTTGGAAGTCTGCAGTTCACGAAGAGTAGACAAGATCTTGCTATTTTCTTTTCTCAGCTCTAAGAGTTCCTTGTAGATAAGTACAGGCAACGAGTTAAAGTTAATCCCGTTTCCTTCAGTGTTCGTAGGTACCCCTGCAGCGGGGTGTGGGGGGCATTCAGCATTTATGGAGCGTCTTAGAGAAGTACATCAATTGCAACGAAATGATTTACCACTTTTTTTTTGAAAAGTTCGATATCATAAATATTGACGCACTGTGTTCATAAACACCCCAAGCAATCACCACATTTAATCATTACTTCATTCCTTTTCAATTTTAAGTAACAGATCTTACAGTTGTGAGGCATACTTTAACTTTTATACTACACTATAAGCTAGCAAAACAAGCGTATGAAACAAGCAGCCACCTTCACCCAACAACACTGAGCACATGACTGAACTTACCTTATTTTGTATAATACTGCGAAAATTTTATCTTATTTTGCAATGCATTTTGGTGGTCTTATTATTGAGGAAAATAATATGAATAATATGAAATATGAAATAATAAAGCTATTGAGTAATAAAATTATTAGAAAATTATATAGTCAAAAATATATTTAAAAGTATTTACCTACTCGAGGACCTTTTAAAATCTAGCGATTATATTTTTCTATTCACTTAAATTATATAGCTTAGCTCGACTTAAGTATACAATTTTGTCTCCATTTCATTGAGTGAAACAGCTTATGTGACTCAAGCTATTTTGTAAAATTGGCTTTGATTCAATATATATTTTTTTTAAATGGCTTAAGTTGACATAAGAACAGAAATAATTCAAGTCAGCACAGGTTTGAAATAGCCTATGTTGACTTAAGCGATGAAATTCCCTAAATTTTAAAAGTCATAATAGCTTATGATATGAATTAAGGGTATGTGTCCCTTGAAAAAATAGGTTGGAGCTTTGCGCTAAACTGTATAGCGTTCACAATTTTGCGAATATTTTAATAAAACAAACGGTAATCGATTGGAAATAAGTTGTGCACTATATTTTTGCGGCTTTAAAAAAAATAAAAATTATATATGCCTCAAAACCGCCAAACAGATGGAAAAATCATAAAATTTAGTGAGATGCTTATAGAGATGATAGGGAAATCGGTTAAATATTAGTTTTTTATTTTTTTTTATTTTTTTTCCAGAGACAATTCATCTCAAATTGACAAATGGCTTTTGTTTTTTTTTTATATTTTTTTTTATTTATTCCCAAAAAAAATGTACAAAACTGTGAAAAATGAAGGAAATTTGCAAAGAGGTATGAATGCATTATTTGATAAAACTTCTGAAGTATAAAAGGTAACGAAGTTAAATTAACGGTTTTTCAATTTTTTATTTTTCGTTAATTTTTTTATTTTTTACAGTAACTTTTTAGACTAAAATACAAAATATACTCCTTTTTTCCCAATTATTTAGTTTGACTGCCTGGGAAATTGAGTGTTATATTTTTTAAATTTCCTAAATGTTTTTTAAATCAAAGAATCATATGTCTTGACTGCCTAATGGGTTTTGAAAAAAAAAAATATTTCGTATAACATACTAAAAAATGCAATTCAATGTGACACTATTTGTAATGCCGTGGTTAGGCAAGGACAGCCAATACAATTACCACATATTTTTTTTATTTTTGTTTGGTGTTTTGTATATTAGATTTAGAAAACAAAATAGTATTTTCTCTCAAGGTTTTTTAAATTTTAATTTTGAAAAAGTTGTATATTTTGCAGTTTTTTACTTGAAAAACATCTTTGCTTACGCACACAAGGAAGTTTGGTTCAAAAGAAATCCACTGGGTGGTAATGCTTTCTCTTTTTCCTTCTTCTCTTTTCTAAGGTTATTATCACAGATTAGCCATATGAAGATGAGAATGTTTCGTACGTTTCACCCTTCAAAACCCATTTGTTTACGTTGTTGTATTTGTAATTTCTTCCCGCGACGATGAATAGATGTGAATTGCAACAACAATTTAACCGGTGTCTGAAGATCCCTACTTTCTATGTGTGAGGTTTTTATACACACATTCTCATTTTTTATCTGATATCTGACAGTTCAAGCTTGTAGGCAAATTAAAATGGCTACCGGGGATTCTCATCTTCATGTGGCTAGTCTGTGGTTATTATAAATGTGATGTGTATGCTCCTTTTCCGAGGAGTAGACTTCGTTCGTGGGAGTTCGTGTTCACTTCGCGCGGTTAGATCGTGGCAGGAGATTTATTTGAATTTTGTGTATCTTGTACGTAGTAAAGGGTTTTCCAATAAGAGGTGTTATTTTGATATTCAAAGAAAAATGGCATTTTTTGAGATAAATGATCGGATGTTTATTTCATTATAAAGAGGAAGGTATACCGTTAATAATGGAACACAACATCAGCCAAATGGCCGCCACGACCACGCTTACAGGACCATATCCTGTTCATGAAATTTTCCATAACCAAATCGCAAAGTGGCTGCCCTATGTCCTCGATAGCCTCACGAATTCCATCTTTCGGGTCTTGAATTGACGCTGGGCTGTTGGCGTAGACCTTATCTTTCACGTGGCCCCAAAGGAAGAAGTCGCAAGGTGTTAAATCACAAGATCTCGGTGGCCAATCGTGATCACCTCTTCGAGAGATAACACGGTCCGGAAACTTTTCCCGTAAAAGATCGATGGTTTCATTGCTTGTGTGGCACGTAGCGCCGTCTTGTTGAAAGTAAACGTTGTCCAGATCAATACCATCCAATTCCGGCCATAAAAAATCATTAATCATCTCTCGATAGCGCAATCCATTGACCGTAACTGTTGCTCCAGCCTCATTTTCGAAAAAGTAAGGTCCAATGACCCCGCCGGACCATAAACCGCACCAAACAGTCACGCGTTGAGGATGGAGAGGCTTTTCAACAATAACTCTTGGGTTTTCCGAGCCCCAGATGCGACAGTTTTGCTTGTTGACGTAGCCTCCGAGGTGGAAATGGGCCTCATCAGTCAAGATGATTTTTCGATGAAATTCCGGATCATTTTCATGCATTTCAAGGACCCAATCAGCAAAGACACGACGATGTTGATGATCAGCTGGCTTGAGTTCTTGTGTTAACTGAACTTTATAAGCCTTAAGACCCAAGTCTTTATGCAAAATACGGTGTAATGACGTTTGTGGAATGCCTAATTCCAAAGAACGACGAGGAATGGACAAACCTGGGTTTTCTTCAACACTTTGGGCTACAACAGCAATATTCTCAGTTGTTCTTGAGCGACGTGCACGGGTTTTATTCTTCACATCACTAACTTGTCCCAACAGCTCGAATTTGTCCACCAATTTCTGTATTGCGGTCCGACAAGGTGCTTCACGACGACCCAAAAATGTTTTAGTTTTACGAACCGTCTCTGCCAAATTTTCACCATTTTTATAGTGAATTTTAATAATTTCAATGCGTTGTTGAAGCGTGTATCGTTCCATTTTTATTAATGGCGTAGTTTCTACTTGTCAAATGTAAAAAAATGACAGCTTCAAAAGTGACAGCTACCGAAATAGCGGGCTATTCAAAATAACACCTCTTATTGGAAAACCCTTTACATATGAATGTTTTTTTTTTCGTTGGCGCATGCGGTTGGTAGTTTTTGTCTGCTTCTTTTGTGGAAAGAAATCTATTATATTGCGTGTAGAACACAGATTACGCATATGAAGATGAGAATGTTTCGTACGTTTCACCCTCCAGAACCCATTTGTTTACATTGTTGTATTTGTAATTTCTTCCCGCGTCGATGAATAGATGTGAATTGCAACAACAATTTAACCTGGTGTGTGAAGTTCCCTACTGTCTATGTGTGAGGTTTTTATACACACATTCTCATTTTTTATCTGATAACTGCCAGTTCAAGCTTGTAGGCAAATAAAAATGGCTGCCGGGGATTTTCATCTTCATGTGGCAAATCTGTGGTGGAGAATTACATAAGTCATGCACTGTCTGTTTTTTTTTTTTTCATTTTTTCTCATGGCAATTGTGCATGGTCATGGTTGAAATGTTTGTTATCGTTACTAATTGTTTTGATTTAATTTTGCGTATATGTGAATGTTTTAGATCCCTACATTTTAATGCAGATGAATGATTAAAATTATTATTGAATGGGGTTTACATTTCACTGTGAGTGAAATAGGTACTGCACCAAGCAATGAATGTTTCAAGTGGTTGGCGCCAAAATATATATACCTAGGTATAACTAGTAATTATAATGTGGGTAGGTTAGGTATACCTATGTATGTATGAATCTGTAAAAAGGAGACAATCGATCACTTTTTGTTTTCGGTGGTAGCACATGACTTTGTTAAAAAAAGGGTTAGAGTGGGATGTGGTGTGGGAGATAATTTCAAGTGTGTAGTAAGGAATGCGATCTTATTTATTTTTGTTTTACATAGGAATAGTTTTATTTTCTCATTTCAATGTGCTACGGCGATGGGTGGGATAAAATGACCGTTAAATTCCCGTTGGTAAAGAGGAGAAAATGTACAACTCTTAGTTTTCGTTTCCATTTGAGATTCTTATCCTAATTTGAATTCGTGATTCTGTCTATGAGGTTCATTTTTAATTATCGGAACATTTAATTTTTGTTGAGATATACCAACTTTTTGTGAAGAAGTGAATAAATATATAGGTATTCAACTTACAATAATTATGTACAATTTCAAATTGTGTAGTTAGATGATTGTGGTGTGATACATACATGTTTGCAAAATAAATATCTTAAAATACAAAAATTGAATACCTATAATTAATTGTGTTGAAGTGAAAATACCGAATCATTTACAGTTTGATTTGTTTTGCGGAAAATCCATTTGTGACATAACTTTTTTTTTAAGAACCTTCTAAATAGCACATACATTTCTACAATGCCAGAAAAAAGAAATAAGAGGCCTTACTTTGGCCAAAGGAAGAAAAAAAAACCATCGACAAAATTGGTAAAAGGTAAACAGGTAGAATAACTAAATGTAAATATAATAAATATAAAACATACATACATATGTACTTAAAAACATAACCTAAATATATTAAGTAGAAAAATATGTAGGTACCTGGCTTGGTACTTACATATCGTCCGTTCAAGGGTTAAATTCACTGACAATAACAGAATTAATTTTTTGGAGTGTAAAATCGTTTGATATGAACAAAAAAAATATTTTCCTTAAGATTTTCAAGCTCATCAATAGTTAGGTTTTTTTTTAAAGAAAATTTTGAGTTTTAATGTACAAAACGTGTACAAGTGCACTAAGTGAGTCTTACCTTATTGAACATATGTATAGGTGCCCAGACAGAGCAACATGAGATTTAATTAGTTAGAATGCTATAAAGCTGTATGGCTTATTATGAAATTTTAATGGCACAACCACAAATTAATACCCTACCTACCTCTATGTATATCGCGTTCAGATTTCCCGGGCGTTTTGTATAAGTGATGGAAAAAATTAAATCAACTCGATACTACAAGATAAAAACGGACCATACGTTTTTTTGATATGATGACTGTGTATTGCAGTGTTGGGACTTCGCAGAAGCCAAAGAAAGGTAGAAAGGTTGTCAAAAAAGTGGTAGAAATTAAAAGCCATTTTTATGTAACAAATCGTATAGTAACTTTATCGAAAATAAATCAAATACAAAAATAAAATAAATAACATTTTACATCTTGTTGTTTCAAAGATCACATTATATCTGGAAGCAAGTCATATACTAAGTATGCATACATATACAATTTCATTTTAGACTCGTTCCAAACCAAAAACATAAATCTATAACAGTCGTTTGAATTAATAATAAAATTAGTTATGACTTCAAAAAATTACATTTATTATAAGTACGTCCGTCGTTAGTGTCCAAATTCAATTTTATCAATTTGGTAGAAAAACCTAAGCCCTAAGCCTAAGAAAGTGTTCCATAATGCACTTTCAAAATGCCAAAAACATTTTTTTTTTTAAATCGCTCCAAAGTTGTTCACATACAATTTGTATTTGTCCAAACTAGATTTCGCCGGTCTGCCAGCGATACCAAATCCTAACACCACCATAATGCACTTTAAAAGTGCAAAAAAAAATTGAAAGTTTTTCGAACAGCTCCAAAATTTGTTCACATATAGTTTTTATCCATCCAAACTGAAATTCATCGGTCTGCCAGCGATACTCCAACCCTTAAACCACCATAATGCATTTTTAAACTGCAAGACAATGAGCGGAGTTAAAGTGTTTTATACCGCTTTGAAGTTTGTGAGCATAATGCTGAGATGTGTCCAAGCTAAATTCCATCGGTCTGGCAGCAATACCGCGGCTCTAACACCTCTATATTGCACTTTTAAAATGCAACAAAAAATTAAAGTTTTTTTTAACCGCTTCAAATTTTGTAGAAAAATTTTATAGAATAGTTGAATTAGTTGAATGGTTTCAAAAAAAAAAATTGTTTAAACATACGATTTTTTTTAAAAAGGTTACAAAAAATAATATGCCTGCTAAACACAAAAAATGTCATGACCATCAAGTGTGCCCAACCTATTTTCCTCACTTTTAAGATTGTAAAATTATTTTAAGAGGTTTCGACAGCAGAAACCCAAATTTTTGAATAATAAATGTTTAAAATTGTGTATTCAAATATATGTACCTATAAATATAAATCATAAATGATATGAGTTCTTTTTGCCCAGCCAATATTGTATGAATGTACTTTGGCCACGAGGCCAAATATGTACGTACAATAGCGTTCGTACAGTCGAGTTGATTTAAAGTGGTCTGCTCAACAGTAAGCCATAAACCATTTTGCTTTTTTCTACAGTGACTATCTTGGTGTTCATAGAAATATTTATATTTTTCGTTAATTTGAGTAATAGCCGTGGCGTGATGGTTAGTGCGATGGGCTGTCCCTGTCATGCCGGAGGTCTAGGCTAGATCCCAGCCACGCCACCTAATAATTTTCATGCCGCTCACATTAGCCGTTCGTATTCGGCAATAAACTTTAGGCCCCCTCTTTTCCTGCAGACACGCACACATGAATGGTTAAGAGTTGCAAGTCACTAGGCCCTAGTTCTTCATGAGTTGTTGTGCCATCAAATTTATTTATTAATTTTATTTATTCGTGAATTTAATTTTTTGATTTCCTCTTTTTTTGGAACTTTATTATTTTTACGTATTGATTGCAGGTATATTAAAAAAAATCGACCTTCTGAAGATCTTCCTTCAAGGTCAGCAACATTGATGGACGTTGAAATTGATCACCTCGAACAACAGGGGCAGGAGCTCGAAGTTTCGCAGGAGTTTGAAATTCCTATTGAGGTTGACAATACAGTGAAGGAAAACCGTAGTTTTGTTCCAGAAGGCAGGCGTATAATAGATTTGAATATATTTATTTGTAGTTTAAAGACTATTTCCCTGCACGGAACAATGCTAGCTGGCAACGGGTATTCCCAATGTAAGAGAGTTTTAGAAGCCATAAACGTTCCGTTTATGAGCCCAAAGCATACCGAATTTTTGAGAATAAGACAAAAGAAGTTTGGATCGAGTCTGTTGAGAGTCAAATGAGACAAGCCATTGAGGAAGAAAAAAAAATTGCTCGAGAAAACGGGAATATTGACTCAAACGGCAACGCACTCATCACCGTCGTAACTGATGGAGCCTGGTCCCATAGATCCTATAATTGCAATTATAAGGCGTTATCGGGCATTGCAACAATTATTGGTCACAATACTAAAAAAGTTTTGTATTATAGTGTGAAAAATAAGTACTGCCATATTTGTAAGATCAACGAAAAAAAAGGAGATATACCTGAGCATTCGTGTAATAAAACCCACCACGGCCCATCAACAAAAATGGAGTCCGACATTTTGGTAGATGGTTTCAAATTTTGTTATGCAAATTATGGAGTAGTTTTCAACACATTTATTGCTGATGGCGACATCAACGTCTATAAAAAACTTAGAAGCCAAACCAAAGAAGCTAAATTTATTGAAAGCTGATATTTTAAATGTTCCTTATCATGTTTCTGGAAGCCATTCCAAATGTGCCCAATACTTCTGCAACGGTGCGAATATTGAAGAAAAAAATTACATAGACAAATAAGAAACCGATGGAATTCTGGAAAATATCAAATCTTACTTATCGAGAATGGTCCAAAATGCACAAAGTTTGCTTTGCGGGTACGACTCAAATGTTTGCGAGCAGTTCAACAGTGTTGTTTACCAATTCGTGGGTTTAAAAAGAATCAATTTCTCATTGGGTCAATCTTACAGTAACAGATGTGCGTTAGCCATTGTACAATTTAATTCAAAAAGAGCATTTACCGAATTTACCAAGACCAGCAATCAAAACTTGAGCACGCCCAGTCAAAAACTTTTAATACGAACACAAACTAAAAAACGCAATGAACTGATTAAAAGAAAACTGTTTCGTACTAATAATAAACCTGTTCCAAGAAAAAGAAAACGAAGAGCTCCTGCCGACAAAACTTACGGTAATGTTGATGTTGACGACTTTCTAGAAACGTGCGACTTACTACCCGAAGATATTGAAAAAAAGAAAAAAGAAATTGAAGAGCGCATGGAAAAGAACTTCAATTCTAGAAATGAAATTGAAGAAGAAACAAGAGACCAGGCAAGCTGCGGAAAGTGGCATGAAATAAGAAAGGAAATGGTAACAGCTTCGAATTTTGGGAAAATATGCAAAGTTGCTAGTTACCACAATATTGTGAAAGCTTCTGTTTATGGAACATTTTCTTCTTCTTGTGTTGTATGGGGCAAGGAAAATGAAAAGAGAGCTATAGAAAAACTTCAAGAAGCAGCAAACATAGAAATTCAAAAGTGCGCTTTCGTAATCGATAAAGAAGTACATTTTCTTGGCGCAACGCCAGATGGTATGGTTGGGGAAACTGCAATATGTGAAGTAAAGGGTTTTCCAATAAGAGGTGTTATTTTGATATTCAAAGAAAAATGGCATTTTTTGAGATAAATGATCGGATGTTTATTTCATTATAAAGAGGAAGGTATACCGTTAATAATGGAACACAACATCAGCCAAATGGCCGCCCCGACCACGCTTACAGGACCATATCCTTTTCATGAACTTTTCCATAACCAAATCGCAAAGTGGCTGCCCTATGTCCTCGATAGCCTCACGAATTCCATCTTTCGGGTCTTGAATCGACGCTGGGCTGTTGGCGTAGACCTTATCTTTCACGTGGCCCCAAAGGAAGAAGTCGCAAGGTGTTAAATCACAAGATCTCGGTGGCCAATCGTGATCACCTCTTCGAGAGATAACACGGTCCGGGCACTTTTCCCGTAAAAGATCGATGGTTTCATTGCTTGTGTGGCACGTAGCGCCGTCTTGTTGAAAGTAAACGTTGTCCAGATCAATACCATCCAAATCCGGCCATAAAAAATCATTAATCATCTCTCGATAGCGCAATCCATTGACCGTAACTGTTGCTCCAGCCTCATTTTCGAAAAAGTAAGGTCCAATGACCCCGCCGGACCATAAACAGCACCAAACAGTCACGCGTTGAGGATGGAGAGGCTTTTCAACAATAACTCTTGGGTTTTCCGAGCCCCAGATGTGACAGTTTTGCTTGTTGACGTAGCCTCCGAGGTGGAAATGGGCCTCATCAGTCAAGATGATTTTTCGATGAAATTCCGGATCATTTTCATGCATTTCAAGGACCCAATCAGCAAAGACACGACGTTGTTGATGATCAGCCGGCTTGAGTTCTTGTGTTAACTGAACTTTATAAGCCTTAAGACCCAAGTCTTTATGCAAAATACGGTTAATGACGTTTGTGGAATGCCTAATTCCAAAGAACGACGAGGAATGGACAAACCTGGGTTTTCTTCAACACTTTGGGCTACAACAGCAATATTCTCAGTTGTTCTTGAGCGACGTGCACGGGTTTTATTCTTCACATCACTAACTTGTCCCAACAGCTCGAATTTGTCCACCAATTTCTGTATTGCGGTCCGACAAGGTGCTTCACGACGACCCAAAAATGTTTTAGTTTTACGAACCGTCTCTGCCAAATTTTCACCATTTTTATAGTGAATTTTAATAATTTCAATGCGTTGTTAAAGCGTGTATTGTTCCATTTTTATTAATGGCGTAGTTTCTACTTGTCAAATGTCAAAAAATGACAGCTTCAAAAGTGACAGCTACCGAAATACCGGGCTATTCAAAATAACACCTCTTATTGGAAAACCCTTTAAATGTAGCTCGTCTGCAAAAACTTTGACAATAGATGAAGCTGTAAGTCTGAAGAAAATATCTTATCTGCAAAAACAAGAGCATACATGGAAACTTAAAAAAACCCACGACTACTTTTATCAAGTTCAGGGCAAACTCCATATTACTGGCCGACAAACGTGTTATTTTGGTGTATGGACTTCTTGCGATTTTGTATGGCTTAAAGTTGAAAAAGACGAATAATTTCGGCAGACTAAAATGAAGGAAAAAATAATTTCGTATTACCAAAATCATTTACTTTTGGAGCTGTGTGACCCAAGAATTCCCAGAAATATGCGCGTATGGAACACATAAAACTATCTCATATAATGGTATTTGGTTATTTTTTATTGTATCTTGAACTGAAATATTTATTTTTAAAGGCCCACGATAAATAACTGGAGCCTCTTGGAACAACATAAGAAATAAAGTACAAAATAGAAGAGGTAAAAACAATTTTCAGTTCGAGTTTTTTTTTTTAATCAATGATTTTTTCTCCTTTTTTTCATCTTCGATTACTCCTTACCTAGACGTGGTGAAGATGCTCAGTATGTTTTTTTCAACTAGAGTGAAAGCTAGTTAAAGAACAGAAGCTAAAAAGAAGTCTAGATTATAACATCAGAGAAAAAAATAAAAAACCCTTTCACTTTCGTGTCATAAACAAAAGATCTCTTTTGAAGGTTTTTAATGAAACGATAACCACTATTTCACGGCTTTAATAGAAGTAAAGCAGTTTTTTCTAAAATATTTTATTCTAATTGAGCTGGCATCATTTGGTAAGTATATTTTTTAAAACCTATTCTGCAATTTATATGACGTCATTAAAACCAATAAATTAAAATTGATCTGAAGTCAATATCTTCAATCGCTCTCGAGATGTGACAAAAATAAAATAAAAAGGAGATATGTATATAATGGGTGATTTTTTAAGAGGTTTAGAACTTTTTTAAAAAAAAAAACACAAAAAATTCGAAAAAATGAATGAAATATTTATTTGAATCGATAGTTTGAACCTTGCAATTTAATGTTTAAAGATAATTTCATGCAAATGTTGACCGCGGCTGCGTCTCAGGTAGCCCATCCGCTGAGTCCAATTTTGGCATACTCTTTCACACATATCGGCCGGTATCTCACGAATGAATGCATGGATGTTGGCTTCCAGTGCGTCAATCGAAGCGGGCTTGTCCCTATAGACATTAGCCTTGACATACCCCCACAAAAAATAATCTAATGGTGTCAAATCGCACGATCTAGGCGGCCAATTGACCGGTCCGAAACGTGAAATTAACTGTTCACCAAACTCGCCTCGCAATTGCGCCATTGTTTCGCGTGCTGTGTGGCATGTGGCACCGTCTTGTTGAAACCACATATCATGCAAGTCAAGAACTTCCATTTCGGGCAAAAAAAAGTTTGTTATCATCGCTCGGTAGCGTTCACCATTGACAGTAACGCTGCGATTCGCATAATCTTTGAAGAAATATGGCCCAATAATGCCGCCGGCCCATAAACCGCACCAAACAGTGGCTTTTCGGGATGCATTGGTAGCTGTTGCAATGCTTCTGGCTGATCTTCACTCCAAATGCGGCAATTTTGCTTATTTACGTACCCATTCAACCAAAAATGAGCCTCATCGCTGAACACAATTTTTCGCCAGCTTTCCAAGAGCCCATTCACCAAAAATTCGGCGTTGTGGTAGGTCGGCTGGCTTTAGTTCTTGCACCAGCTGTATCTTAAAAGGCTTTACGCCCAAATCCTTCCGCAAAATTTTCCACGTGGTGCTGTAACAAAGGCCTAACTGCTGGGAACGGCGCCGAATCGACATTTCGCGGTGTTCTGTCACACTAGCTGATACGGCCGCAATATTTTCTTCACTACGCACAGTACGTAAACGTGTTGGTGGTTTAATGTCCAACAAAGTAAATTTGGTGCGAAATTTGGTCACAATCTTCCGAATAGACTGCTCAGAAGATCGAGAATGCCGATCATAAAATGGAAGCAGCGCGCGATGAACATTTCGAACCGAGCACGAATTTTGATAGTAAAATTCAATAATTTGCAAGCGTTGTTCATTTGTAAGACGATCCATGGTTTAATTGCAAACCAAACTGAAGCTGTTTGACAGTGACACAAGGTACTAAACACACGTCAGCTGTCAAAACCAGTGTTGCCAAAACCAAACCAGCTAAAAAATCAAGTATCATCTTTGTATACATATAAAATATACAAAGGTATCACGAACGTAATACCAGAAGGCAGGCGTATAATAGATTTGAATATATTTATTTGTAGTTTAAAGACTATTTCCCTGCACGGAACAATGCTAGCTGGCAACGGGTATTCCCAATGTAAGAGAGTTTTAGAAGCCATAAACGTTCCGTTTATGAGCCCAAAGCATACCGAATTTTTGAGAATAAGACAAAAGAAGTTTGGATCGAGTCTGTTGAGAGTCAAATGAGACAAGCCATTGAGGAAGAAAAAAAAATTGCTCGAGAAAACGGGAATATTGACTCAAACGGCAACGCACTCATCACCGTCGTAACTGATGGAGCCTGGTCCCATAGATCCTATAATTGCAATTATAAGGCGTTATCGGGCATTGCAACAATTATTGGTCACAATACTAAAAAAGTTTTGTATTATAGTGTGAAAAATAAGTACTGCCATATTTGTAAGATCAACGAAAAAAAAGGAGATATACCTGAGCATTCGTGTAATAAAACCCACCACGGCCCATCAACAAAAATGGAGTCCGACATTTTGGTAGATGGTTTCAAATTTTGTTATGCAAATTATGGAGTAGTTTTCAACACATTTATTGCTGATGGCGACATCAACGTCTATAAAAAACTTAGAAGCCAAACCAAAGAAGCTAAATTTATTGAAAGCTGATATTTTAAATGTTCCTTATCATGTTTCTGGAAGCCATTCCAAATGTGCCCAATACTTCTGCAACGGTGCGAATATTGAAGAAAAAAATTACATAGACAAATAAGAAACCGATGGAATTCTGGAAAATATCAAATCTTACTTATCGAGAATGGTCCAAAATGCACAAAGTTTGCTTTGCGGGTACGACTCAAATGTTTGCGAGCAGTTCAACAGTGTTGTTTACCAATTCGTGGGTTTAAAAAGAATCAATTTCTCATTGGGTCAATCTTACAGTAACAGATGTGCGTTAGCCATTGTACAATTTAATTCAAAAAGAGCATTTACCGAATTTACCAAGACCAGCAATCAAAACTTGAGCACGCCCAGTCAAAAACTTTTAATACGAACACAAACTAAAAAACGCAATGAACTGATTAAAAGAAAACTGTTTCGTACTAATAATAAACCTGTTCCAAGAAAAAGAAAACGAAGAGCTCCTGCCGACAAAACTTACGGTAATGTTGATGTTGACGACTTTCTAGAAACGTGCGACTTACTACCCGAAGATATTGAAAAAAAGAAAAAAGAAATTGAAGAGCGCATGGAAAAGAACTTCAATTCTAGAAATGAAATTGAAGAAGAAACAAGAGACCAGGCAAGCTGCGGAAAGTGGCATGAAATAAGAAAGGAAATGGTAACAGCTTCGAATTTTGGGAAAATATGCAAAGTTGCTAGTTACCACAATATTGTGAAAGCTTCTGTTTATGGAACATTTTCTTCTTCTTGTGTTGTATGGGGCAAGGAAAATGAAAAGAGAGCTATAGAAAAACTTCAAGAAGCAGCAAACATAGAAATTCAAAAGTGCGCTTTCGTAATCGATAAAGAAGTACATTTTCTTGGCGCAACGCCAGATGGTATGGTTGGGGAAACTGCAATATGTGAAGTAAAGGGTTTTCCAATAAGAGGTGTTATTTTGATATTCAAAGAAAAATGGCATTTTTTGAGATAAATGATCGGATGTTTATTTCATTATAAAGAGGAAGGTATACCGTTAATAATGGAACACAACATCAGCCAAATGGCCGCCCCGACCACGCTTACAGGACCATATCCTTTTCATGAACTTTTCCATAACCAAATCGCAAAGTGGCTGCCCTATGTCCTCGATAGCCTCACGAATTCCATCTTTCGGGTCTTGAATCGACGCTGGGCTGTTGGCGTAGACCTTATCTTTCACGTGGCCCCAAAGGAAGAAGTCGCAAGGTGTTAAATCACAAGATCTCGGTGGCCAATCGTGATCACCTCTTCGAGAGATAACACGGTCCGGGCACTTTTCCCGTAAAAGATCGATGGTTTCATTGCTTGTGTGGCACGTAGCGCCGTCTTGTTGAAAGTAAACGTTGTCCAGATCAATACCATCCAAATCCGGCCATAAAAAATCATTAATCATCTCTCGATAGCGCAATCCATTGACCGTAACTGTTGCTCCAGCCTCATTTTCGAAAAAGTAAGGTCCAATGACCCCGCCGGACCATAAACAGCACCAAACAGTCACGCGTTGAGGATGGAGAGGCTTTTCAACAATAACTCTTGGGTTTTCCGAGCCCCAGATGTGACAGTTTTGCTTGTTGACGTAGCCTCCGAGGTGGAAATGGGCCTCATCAGTCAAGATGATTTTTCGATGAAATTCCGGATCATTTTCATGCATTTCAAGGACCCAATCAGCAAAGACACGACGTTGTTGATGATCAGCCGGCTTGAGTTCTTGTGTTAACTGAACTTTATAAGCCTTAAGACCCAAGTCTTTATGCAAAATACGGTTAATGACGTTTGTGGAATGCCTAATTCCAAAGAACGACGAGGAATGGACAAACCTGGGTTTTCTTCAACACTTTGGGCTACAACAGCAATATTCTCAGTTGTTCTTGAGCGACGTGCACGGGTTTTATTCTTCACATCACTAACTTGTCCCAACAGCTCGAATTTGTCCACCAATTTCTGTATTGCGGTCCGACAAGGTGCTTCACGACGACCCAAAAATGTTTTAGTTTTACGAACCGTCTCTGCCAAATTTTCACCATTTTTATAGTGAATTTTAATAATTTCAATGCGTTGTTAAAGCGTGTATTGTTCCATTTTTATTAATGGCGTAGTTTCTACTTGTCAAATGTCAAAAAATGACAGCTTCAAAAGTGACAGCTACCGAAATACCGGGCTATTCAAAATAACACCTCTTATTGGAAAACCCTTTAAATGTAGCTCGTCTGCAAAAACTTTGACAATAGATGAAGCTGTAAGTCTGAAGAAAATATCTTATCTGCAAAAACAAGAGCATACATGGAAACTTAAAAAAACCCACGACTACTTTTATCAAGTTCAGGGCAAACTCCATATTACTGGCCGACAAACGTGTTATTTTGGTGTATGGACTTCTTGCGATTTTGTATGGCTTAAAGTTGAAAAAGACGAATAATTTCGGCAGACTAAAATGAAGGAAAAAATAATTTCGTATTACCAAAATCATTTACTTTTGGAGCTGTGTGACCCAAGAATTCCCAGAAATATGCGCGTATGGAACACATAAAACTATCTCATATAATGGTATTTGGTTATTTTTTATTGTATCTTGAACTGAAATATTTATTTTTAAAGGCCCACGATAAATAACTGGAGCCTCTTGGAACAACATAAGAAATAAAGTACAAAATAGAAGAGGTAAAAACAATTTTCAGTTCGAGTTTTTTTTTTTAATCAATGATTTTTTCTCCTTTTTTTCATCTTCGATTACTCCTTACCTAGACGTGGTGAAGATGCTCAGTATGTTTTTTTCAACTAGAGTGAAAGCTAGTTAAAGAACAGAAGCTAAAAAGAAGTCTAGATTATAACATCAGAGAAAAAAATAAAAAACCCTTTCACTTTCGTGTCATAAACAAAAGATCTCTTTTGAAGGTTTTTAATGAAACGATAACCACTATTTCACGGCTTTAATAGAAGTAAAGCAGTTTTTTCTAAAATATTTTATTCTAATTGAGCTGGCATCATTTGGTAAGTATATTTTTTAAAACCTATTCTGCAATTTATATGACGTCATTAAAACCAATAAATTAAAATTGATCTGAAGTCAATATCTTCAATCGCTCTCGAGATGTGACAAAAATAAAATAAAAAGGAGATATGTATATAATGGGTGATTTTTTAAGAGGTTTAGAACTTTTTTAAAAAAAAAAACACAAAAAATTCGAAAAAATGAATGAAATATTTATTTGAATCGATAGTTTGAACCTTGCAATTTAATGTTTAAAGATAATTTCATGCAAATGTTGACCGCGGCTGCGTCTCAGGTAGCCCATCCGCTGAGTCCAATTTTGGCATACTCTTTCACACATATCGGCCGGTATCTCACGAATGAATGCATGGATGTTGGCTTCCAGTGCGTCAATCGAAGCGGGCTTGTCCCTATAGACATTAGCCTTGACATACCCCCACAAAAAATAATCTAATGGTGTCAAATCGCACGATCTAGGCGGCCAATTGACCGGTCCGAAACGTGAAATTAACTGTTCACCAAACTCGCCTCGCAATTGCGCCATTGTTTCGCGTGCTGTGTGGCATGTGGCACCGTCTTGTTGAAACCACATATCATGCAAGTCAAGAACTTCCATTTCGGGCAAAAAAAAGTTTGTTATCATCGCTCGGTAGCGTTCACCATTGACAGTAACGCTGCGATTCGCATAATCTTTGAAGAAATATGGCCCAATAATGCCGCCGGCCCATAAACCGCACCAAACAGTGGCTTTTCGGGATGCATTGGTAGCTGTTGCAATGCTTCTGGCTGATCTTCACTCCAAATGCGGCAATTTTGCTTATTTACGTACCCATTCAACCAAAAATGAGCCTCATCGCTGAACACAATTTTTCGCCAGCTTTCCAAGAGCCCATTCACCAAAAATTCGGCGTTGTGGTAGGTCGGCTGGCTTTAGTTCTTGCACCAGCTGTATCTTAAAAGGCTTTACGCCCAAATCCTTCCGCAAAATTTTCCACGTGGTGCTGTAACAAAGGCCTAACTGCTGGGAACGGCGCCGAATCGACATTTCGCGGTGTTCTGTCACACTAGCTGATACGGCCGCAATATTTTCTTCACTACGCACAGTACGTAAACGTGTTGGTGGTTTAATGTCCAACAAAGTAAATTTGGTGCGAAATTTGGTCACAATCTTCCGAATAGACTGCTCAGAAGATCGAGAATGCCGATCATAAAATGGAAGCAGCGCGCGATGAACATTTCGAACCGAGCACGAATTTTGATAGTAAAATTCAATAATTTGCAAGCGTTGTTCATTTGTAAGACGATCCATGGTTTAATTGCAAACCAAACTGAAGCTGTTTGACAGTGACACAAGGTACTAAACACACGTCAGCTGTCAAAACCAGTGTTGCCAAAACCAAACCAGCTAAAAAATCAAGTATCATCTTTGTATACATATAAAATATACAAAGGTATCACGAACGTAAAAACTTGCACTTCTCAACACGCCTACATCAAAATAAAAACGCCAGTTTCGGATTCTAAGAACTTCGAAACGAGGAAGTACCTATACCTATAACGACATATTCGACCTATATCACTAAGAAAAAACTTGACCTAGGTAAGAAATATGAAGGTAGACATTTATAAAAAGAAAAAAACATAAATAGATGCCTACCTCAAGGTTTTCTATTTTATTCAACTCCACAAAAAAATAAAAAAAAAATAATACCACCGCGCTGCGCTGCACCCACCAATTCTTTTAGATAATTATATTATAATAATCATTAAAATTTGTTGCGGATTTTACTAAACATAGACATAAGCTGTTATACACATGCAATTTTAGTCCAAAAAAACTTAAGCTGCTATGATTTTTCTTAGATTAAACCGTTTACATTTTGGCTAGAAAGATGATACCTAGACTAAAAAATAACTAAGCAAAAGGTTATTATGATAAGCAAAAAAGATCGATTTTCACTTATGTCGACATAAGCTCTTTTAACTTATTACAACATATATAGACTTCGGTAAGTCACTTTTTATGTTATCTTAATATATTTCATTTTTGAAAGCATATTCTTCGAATTCGCTATTGTTATGTCTATCATTTATAATTTTTTTAAAACGTCATACAGCAGACTACAGAAATAAAATAAAATACGAACCTAAGAAGTAAAGCTTACTTTTAAGGTATATAGTTTTCTCGATTTTTCAATTAATTTGAATTCTCTAAAAGAGAACTAAGAAATAAGAGAAAAAAAACAAATTCGGAACAAATAATTGAAGAAAAAAAATAACTTACAAAAAAAAAAATATAATAAAATTTAAACTCATTCGCCGTGAAAGAAAAGCCAATGTCATTTTAGAAGTAGTTACACCTTCACACATAAACATTTAAGAGAAAATATTTAAGGAGACCATCACTAAATTGTTCCGTTTACTACTGCAATATTAATTCATATTTAACAGTAGCGTTTAAAAGGATACCTACACATGAAGTTTCAGCGAAGTAACATTTTTTTTTTTAAACGCAGCGAAATTTTAATTAGATCAAATATCAGATTTAAATAGTCGTTTGAATATTAATATGGCTGGGGAAACTAATCACATGTAGGTAATCCTATGTATATGCAAGCAACCCACACTATAATTATATTATTTTTTTTTGACGTTTGTTTTGTTTTATTGGTTTCGAACTGACACTTATTTTCTAGGGTAATCAATTTATTATGTTTTTTTTTATTTATCTTAGTTTATATTCGTTTTTTTATTAATATAAATTTATAAATTTTCTGAATTAAGAGAAATAAAAAAACATTAAGGTGTTCTGATTTAGTGAGGTTTTTAGGTTGGTGAATTCTGATATGGATTACTGAAGATTCTTTTTGAAGGGTGGATGTGGCTAATCTTGGAACCTAGGTCGACAAAATAAGAAGGAAGTACAATAGTGAGCATCAGTGGCGTGGCGTGAATAATCTCAGAAGGTAAGTCGAAGTAAAATTAGCTACAAGAAAAGTAAATTGTAAATATATTTTTGAAATTATTTCGCGCGATTCCTATCTGCTTATCAAACCTTAAAAGTTGAACAATTCAAGCCAATTTTATTATACCTTATGTCATTAAAATAGGAATTAACAATGAGCTCAACGCATAACAAAAGTGGCTTCGAAAGAAACCTTTTTTGCAGATGCAATGTATTAAATAAATTTTTGGTATTTAAAAAGAAAAAAAAGTAAGGAACTTCACAAATATTTGTTCATTAATAAATTAAAATATAAATTAAATAAATTAAATACTTCAAATGATATATACAAGAAACATTAAAAGAAAAACATTTTTCAAAATAATACAAGATAAAATTAAAAATGTGAAAAGTTTTACTAAATTATTCTTTTCCTATTTGTATTCTTAAGCTATCCTACGATCTTTTTTATTAAATTCTGCAAGAACTCTATCGTAAAATTCAGGTCTACTTTTAACTTTTAGAAGAAGTTTTTTTTTCTATGGATAGAAGTGCTAAATCAGAAAGCCTATTTTCTCCTTGGGAATTTCTTAAATATGTATGGATTCGCTTTAGAGCTGAAAAAGATCTCTCCACAGAAGCAAAAGTTATAAAGGGTTTTCCAATAAGAGGTGTTATTTTGATATTCAAAGAAAAATGGCATTTTTTGAGATAAATGATCGGATGTTTATTTCATTATAAAGAGGAAGGTATGCCGTTAATAATGGAACACACCATCAGCCAAATGGCCGCCACGACCACGCTTACAGGACCACATCCTTTTCATGAAATTTTCCATAACCAAATCGCAAAGTGGCTGCCCTATGTCCTCGATAGCCTCACGAATTCCATCTTCGAGGTCTTGAATCGAGGCTGGGCTGTTGGCGTAGACCTTATCTTTCACGTGGCCCCAAAGGATGAAGTCGCAGGGTGTTAAATCACAAGATCTCGGTGGCCAATTGTGATCACCTCTTCGAGAGATAACACGGTCCGGAAACTTTTCCCGTAAAAGATCGATGGTTTCATTGCTTGTGTGGCACGTAGCGCCGTCTTGTTGAAAGTAAACGTTGTCCAGATCAATACCATCCAATTCCGGCCATAAAAAATCATTAATCATCTCTCGATAGCGCAATCCATTGACCGTAACTGTTGCTCCAGCCTCATTTTCGAAAAAGTAAGGTCCAATGACCCCGCCGGACCACAAACCGCACCAAATAGTCACGCGTTGAGGATGGAGAGGCTTTTCAACAATAACTCTTGGGTTTTCCGAGCCCCAGATGCGACAGTTTTGCTTGTTGACGTAGCCTCCGAGGTGGAAATGGGCCTCATTAGTCAAGATGATTTTTCTATGAAATTCCGGATATGGAGGATATGGTCCTGTAAGCGTGGTCGTGGCGGCCATTTGGCTGATGTTGTGTTCCATTATTAACGGCATACCTTCCTCTTTATAATGAAATAAACATCCGATCATTTATCTCAAAAAATGCCATTTTTCTTTGAATATCAAAATAACACCTCTTATTGGAAAACCCTTTAGGTAGTGTTAAAATTAAACTACTCAAGTTAAAAATTTGCGGAAATGTATCATGCAGTATTTCATTTTTAAAATGCTTATGAAGTGCTTGAATGTCAAGGTGTCGAAGAGAAGGTGTTATATATAAAACTTTAAGTTCGTTCTTTAAAGCTGTAAAATCGAAAATTCCGGGGAAAAATTTTATTAGAGAAGAAATTTTTTCGTCTGGATTTGCAAGTGCAAAACTGTCATATTTGGATCTATTAAGTAAATCTAAAAAAGTTAAATTTGTAAAAGATTTATATCTTGAATTAATTTGGGATATAATATTGTCCTTTATTTCCACAAAAAGACGTTTGTAATATGTTTTTGTGTCGATTTCAAGCATTCTTCTTTTTCGTGTCGGTTCGGATAAATCCGTTAAACTTTCAAAAATATGTTCGAATTTATTTAAAACTATATTAAAAAGACCATCAGTCCTAGCAAAAATTTCGGAGAGAGTGTTGAGAAAAAAGCAAAAATCTTTGCTTTCTAATTTAACTAACAAGCTCTCGGCTATAGAAAGCGAGTCATTGTCCCATTCGTTAGGGTTATCTAAAATTCTGTTGAAAGTTTCAGTTATATCTAATCTGCAATTTAAAATGACGTTTATTATTCGCGAATGATAATGCCAGCGAGTCTCTGAAACTCCAGGCATGCGTCGGTTGGCTATTTGTTTCAAAAGATTCGAACGTTTAGTTGACTTATTGAAAAAAACGAACTATGGTATTAATATTACCAAAAAAAACTTTTAATTCCGATATATTTTCAAGTGAACGCTATAAAACTAAATTTAAAACGTGAGCGTAGCAAGGAATAAAGTAAGCCATTGGACAAGCATCAAGAACTTTCTTTCTTACACCACCCACTTCCCCTGACATAACGGCCGCACCATCGTAAGATTGCCCAATTAACTTTTCCTTGCAAGAGAATTTATCTAGAATATTAAAAATATGCTTTGACAGCTCATCTGCGTTGCGGCACTCGCTCACATCAAAATAACCTAGAAACCTTTCCTCTATCCCATCTTCCGATAAGTACCGTAAAACTGCACTAAGTTGATGTGTAAACATCTATGCTGGCGGTAGAGTGAAAAAAAACGTGAACGTTCGTGTGCAACGTTACGTCGTGCAACGTTACGGTGTGCAACGTTACGATCTGCATACTAGGATGGCTGCGTTCAGTGAAAAAAATCTTAAGATCCCCTTCAAGCAAAAGCAAGTCCGTTTTGGATCCGCGCACGTTGATGTTTACACATATTAACCGTGAGTCCCGGCACTCACACATTTTTTCCCTATGGCTCACGTCAGGTGTTTCGTCTATGATTATTGACACAAATTGCGTTTTGCTTATTTCAGTTTTAATTTCCGCTTTTAAAACGGCAGCGATACTATGTATCAAATCGTTTTGAATGTCATTTGAAAGACCCGAAAAGATTGGGGTTTGAACGCTTGCACACTGTTCTAAATGAGTGTCCATTAACGTGTCATATTTAGACAATTCTAATATTGTTTCAATATAATTTCCACGATTATTGGAATCTGGCTTTTCATCGTGGCCTCGGAATGCCTGCTCTTGTTTGCCTAAAAGAACTACCGTATCAATGAAACGCTCCATCAACTTACGATTCCTTTCAACTTTTTATTGTGGGCCGTAAAGCTATTGCCTAGTGAGGTTTCTATTCTATTTGTACCAAATTCATGCAGAGATAAACAACTGCGAATATGCTTTTCCGTTTTGACATGTTTTTTTGAAGAATTAGCAAAATTATTTATGTCTGCGTAGCCTGTTCGACTCCAAACACTGGGAGAATTGGAAAAAAGAAGGCAAGGAAAACAAAACATTTTATTTAATTTACAACTTCCTGTCAACCAAGTATACTTTTGGTACAAAGATGCATTAAAATGAGAAACAAAACCATCTTTTCTTTTATATTCTATAGTCATGAAAGGGGTAGAGCGTCCTAAATCTATAATTTTTTTTTTTCAACATGAAACTAAGCTTATGAAAACTATTTGACTCCTCTAAGAGGAAATCTGTTACACAACAGTCTACACTTAATAAAGCCATAATTAAATAACTGAATAATCCTACCAAAAACTTTTCACACTTTTAACACTTTTTAATCGAATTATTTAGCCTTTAATTTCCAATATTATTAAAAAATTCACAAGTAACACAAAATCAATTTAACTTTCGCACTGCGTTCTGCTTGTTAACTGATTTTTTTCATATAAGACAAAACTTCACTCATTTGAATTCATTTTGGCCAGTTGTACCTCTTTACGGAAAATGTTGTAAATTTTTCAACTTTCGGCCAAAAATGTGTCTTATGCCAATAAATCTTATACAAAGTGCATATTTTTTTGAAGTTGCAACCTTTGACACACCAGCTCGGAGCATATACATTATTCAAGTTCACCAAAAAAGACGGAAGGAGACCGGGTTATTTCCTATACATTTTCCTCTGAGTAAACTTTTTTTTCTTATAAAAAGAAACCTACCCCAACCTGACTCTGCGCAATACATTTGCTTCACCATCATAAGCCACACGAGTGAGTGATACACACAAATTTAGCAAACAAATTGTTTTTGTTTTTTTTTCAACCTCGCTACATTTGGTTCATCAAGTTCACCATCACGAAATAAGACGATGCATCAAGGGTTATTTTCTCCATAAGACAGCGTGTATTAAACAGAAAGGTGTCACTAGCAGCGAATAGTATATGCATAAAAAGGAAAGACAACAAATTTGTTCTATCCCGCAACAAATTTTATAACCCGACTTACTTCGATGACTTTTTTGTTGCTTCAATGTTGTGTTTGCTTATGGAGCGAGGTAAAAAGCAGAAGTGTGTGTAGAATAGAATGTAGAGAGATTCAAATAATGTTGATAGCGTGCAGGTGTATGATTTTATAAGATTCATGTGGCTAGGAGTTTGAAAGTAATTATAACTGAAAGTGGAAATTTTGAAAGGTAAGTCGGTAGGAATCGAGTTATATGGACGCCACGCCGCTGGTGAGCATATACTTTTGGGTTACAAACATTCGTTGGGGGGTTACCGCAAATATTTATCGTGGTCACGTTAGCCGAAGGTCACATTATATGGTGACGCGTGGGAGGGATACCCACAGTAGGCCAAAAACCTCAAGTCGTGATCGCTCGAGGGCTACCCCCTAGAGGATTTAAGCTGTTGTCTTTATCTCAATCCTCGATTTTTTTTACCTCAATTTAGCTAGTAGGTATGTTTTTTATTTTAGACGGACTTCGTGCTCAAGTTTTCTTTTTTTTGGAACTTTAATTTACTTAATTCATCGATTTTTTGTCATGAAAAAAACGTGACGACATTTCAATTCTATGTTGGAAAGAACCCATCCATCCGACGAGCAGAGCCTAGGCCAAAGCAAGCATGCCGAGCCTACTTAGATTGAACGCCTTCGCTCCTGCATTCAGTAGAGCCTACAGTATTCTGTAGACGGTGGGTTGTACTGGAGGCAAGAGGGTGCAGGTTTTCAGCGACTCTAAAGTGGACTAAATTAAATGTGCAATATTTCGAAAATTTATGAACAGAATGGGTACCTTCTCTTAGGGAGATAATGTTTCAGTAGACGTTAGAAGTCGTTGACGCACCAAATGAGGTTTTCAATGCGCAAACACCACTGATCTCTATTAAACACTGGATAGGATATTCTCTACAATGTATAACAGTTTTTTTGTCTGCAATTGAAGATGACATTATGCGGAAAATCAAACTTTTGGACGTCTATTTAAGACAAAAAAAAGTAATTTGACGTTAATTCTTCCTAATGTTGCTTCACTGGCTCAACACAATATGCCCGTCAGGATGCGCTCATGATTATTATTAAATCATGTCGAATTCCTTTCAACCATTTCAGATCGCTTATTTTTCATGTGATGGTATGTGTGCTATTTGACAGGAATTTTAGCACAAAAGATAGTGCACCTTCAAATTCACAACAAACATTTCAAAGTGCATTTAATTTATTATGATTAATTACAAATTTATTTCATTGAATAGTTGCAAAAAAATTGTGTGTTTATCAAAGAATTCAGAATTTAGAATTCAGTAATGAAAAGAAGCAGCAATTCGAAGTACGGACTTCTTAAAATCCGCCAAGGAACACACCGGCGCACAGTGGTTCAGGTTGTATGGAGAGGCGGTCATAAATCTATAAAATCTGAACCAGACAACCGATTTTAGTGAAATTTTCAGACATGGTTAAGAATAGCATTAGGTATCATGAGAGAAATTTTCCGCCCACTGACACTCCCACTTAAAAAAAAAAGGTTTTCTAACTGTCATAGTTGATATAAATGAGGGGTGTGTTATTTCAAAAAGTTGTAGATAACGTCATTTCATATTATTCTTCAGTACAAAATTTTTGCCACGCCCACTTTTGGGGTCGTTTTTTTACAAAAAATTGATTTTTCGACCAATTTCTTAGAAAACGATACAGGTTGTTGTAAAAACATGCACACAAAAATCATAATGCAAAACGCCTACTTTTGTGGGCGTTTTTGACAAAAATCTTATTTATTAAATCTTTTCCTAAAAAAAATGAAAAATTAAACAACAGAATATGTTTTTTTTTTCAACAAGCATCCATACAAAGTTTTTTGCCACACCCACTTTTTTGGGTGTATCGGGAAAAATCGTTGAAAGATAGGTATTTTTTAAGTGATCTTTTTGTATAATTAAAAACTGTATTAAATTCATATTTTTAGTTTATTTGTTTGCTTAATTGAATAAAATGTAAATAAATTATAAATAAATAAAAACCAATTTAATTTTAATAAAATACAAAAAAATAATCATTGGTCTAATCTTTCGTTTTCTTCTGTTACTATAAGGTCCTTTACATCGTCTAATAACTCGAAATATTTTTTTTTTTGGCTCTTGTCTTAAAGAACTTAAAAAAGGATCCGATGAAACAAAAAGCATATTTATAATGTCATTATTTGTAGCTAACCGAGAACATTTCCTCGAATGACTAAATCGGTAACGACGATAATCCTTGTTACGAGCTTCTTGTGCTTCTTCCGTTAACATTTGATTGGGCAACATTGCAGATTTTATGATTTCTTCTCCATGTATCAAAATCTTGTGAACTGTGTTTGGCATGTAGAACCAACTATACAAATCCATGTATAGTTGAGTTGTAGTCTTGCAGTAATTGTCGAACTTTTCTGGATCAATCCCAATATTAGAATTGATTGCCTGCAATATTACTGAAAACCGATGGATTAAGTCCTCGTTAACTCCAGTTATTTCCGATGTTAAAGTTGGATTGTTGAAAAATCTTCTAGATGTGTTTCCGTCATTGCTTGATCCACTGCCACGCTTTACGAAATCCACCTTAAGTCCCGTTCTCCTATAAAATTCCATTTGTATTTTCACTTCTCTTCCTCTTTTTTTTTCTTCGTGTCTTCATTTGTTCGCCAATTATTGAATTCTTTCCTGTATGCGATATTCAGAATGCACTCTATGAACTTTATACGTGACATACGGATAGGTGACATACCCATAGTATATAAATAAGTGTTAACTGATTTTCTTCTCAAATTATCAAAATTGTTGTTCATTTCTGATGGCTTCGTTTTACAAGTGGAACACACTGCCATTGAAGATATATCAGCGACTGTTTGGACAACTTTTCTATCGACCATAGTAAAGAGAAGTTGGTGGTTTATGCTGAACGTTTTTCAATGGATGTCCACAATAGTTGGCGTTAATTTCTGGATCTCCATTTCCATTCTAGCAGCTTCACCCTTGGTGTTTTCAGCAGTTTCCTTTATATATTGAAATTTGACTGGCCTGCAAAATCTTATATATATATATATATAATTTATTTCAGCCCAGGAAGCAGGTAACTAATAAAACTGTAAAAAAAGGCTAATCCAGGGCGTTAAGGAAGTCATTCATTCGAATTTGTATGCCCCCCCAAAAAAAATTTATTTAGAAAGTGGATTAAAAATGGTACTGTTGTAAAGGTCTTCCTCTAAAAATAATAAATATATATTTTGTTTATGGTTTACGGAAAGGATTTGAAGTTATTTAAATAAAACAATAAAAAAACGTAATTCAAGGATTTGTTTAGTGTTTGGCGGTCTTGAGACATAAATTGGGTGCATTTGAAGGTTGGCAGGTATTAGCAGCAAATTTTGTTTGTATTCAATACTTAACGGTCCCATGTATAGTATGTTTTATGTGCCCGACCGGGGAAGACCAGGGAACATTAATTTTTTCTTAGTTGAATTTTGAATTTAACTTAAAAAAGGTACTAATTTTAAAAATTCGTATAAAAAAATTTACAACAATCTTAATTTGTTTTTTCCAAAATTTAATTTGTTTTTATATGCCTTATAGAAAAATAATAACAAAAAAAGTCAAAAGAATCATATAAATAAAAATAATCGTCTTTGAACAATGCTCGTTTCTTGCTTCAAAATCACTGAAGTTTCGTTTATCAACTTTGGCGCTCAAAATTTTATACTTGCAAACTGATTTCATAAGAAAAAAATCCTGATCCTAATGCTTACACTATTACTTAATCAAACTACAATGTCATAAATCTAAATATTTAAAAGTCGATACAATTATTTTTGTCCGCTCCTGAACCACAGTGCGGCGTCGGTGTTCGTTTCATTAATTAACCGTCTTTAAAGATTTGGAATCCAAACTCTAGTATTTCTTATTGTCTGCAATTGCAGTTGTGGAATTAAACACTCTTAAATATTTGTTTTCTTTTCACGCGACAAACAAAAATTATAACTTGATGAGAAATGTCAAATCTTCCCCGGTAAAAATGAAAGCTTTCATCTGTCTAGGAAATTTGATCTTTTTTTCTAAACAAATCGATTTTTTTAAACAGAATCGATTTTTCAGATTCGACATTATTTAACTCCTTGAATCGTGTTTGCGGCGATTGTATTCACTTGACGGTGTTCACGTTGGATTCACTCCGACTTTTTTTTCACGTGAATCCAAGTTATATTGTTCAGACACAACCTAATGTGAACATATCTGACTCATTTTGACGTTGAGCAGTCGTTAAAAACAAAACGAAAATCTGTGCCCGTTAAAGGATTAGTTAGAAATTTTTCGCTTACAAAAGGAAATCTTATAAAATAAATAGTTTTTCAATTGAAAAAATAGGATTTAAATGCCAAAGATAAAGTATAGACAGGGAGAACATATATCACAAAAGTAAACGTCAACGTCAAACGTCTTAGCCAGTTCCTTCTCACCCTGAAGTGGGAGTGAGAAAAAGTATAGGGCCATCAAAATAAGTCGCAGGAGACAATCCAATTTGAACACCGTTCTTTATCAAGGTTACTTGGAAAGGTAAGGACGCGCGCTATAACTCGCGTCTATTAAAACTTCATACGTGAATCATTTAACCAAACTCCACATCCCTTAAACTTCATTTTCGGTTTACATGTATATTCAAGTTATTTAAAAAATGAGACTACAAATACGTTAAAACCAAACGATGTCAATATTATAATCTGTCTGTTGATTAAAAGAAAATAGAAAACGTACAACTTGGAATTCAATTCGTTTTATTAAGAAAACGAACAACTGCTCGGGTCAATAACATATTTACAATTCAGTCTAAGTTATCCTTCTTGATATATAATACAAAATGTAAAGACATAGCCATAGGCCTTTAAATTTATACATCGTAGTTATTTATGTACTTTTCATTTAAACATTGTAATTTTCAACATCCTACGGGCGCCCCGAATTATGAATTTCCAGGGGATATAAGAGTTGGATTGCCCGTCTCATTCTTGTGCGGTCTGCAAAACGAATTTCAGCTGCTCGCACCTTGTTGTCTCTTCCGGCAAAAATAATTTCCACCACAGCCATCTTCAATGCAATCTATCTCTTGCACTTTTATGAACAAGAACAACATCCGGTGCCGAACCTGGAAGTTTTGGCGCCCTAGGCAAAAATTCTTATTTACCGCCTCAAATAAAAAAAGAAGATAACGACAACATTAACATTTATATAGGTTTATATTTAATAACACTTTCGACAAAATACACGTTTACAAAATTTTGAAACTAAAATGCTGCTCTGCGCGATTTCATTTTTGCACATCTAGCGAGTTCTTCTTCAATGCGATTAAGCATGTCTTTTTCAATTGAAATAGTTTCAAGACCGGTTAATCGCTCTTGGGTCATTGTTGAGCGAAGATAGGTTTTATAAGCTTAAGTTTCAAGAAGCTAGCTTCACCTGATGCAACACTTACAGGAAACGTTAATAGTATCTTAATGCCGTTAGTAAATTTGGATTCAATTCAAGTAAGAAATGTCAAGCTAAAAAGTTTAAAATTGACAAAAGTTTGAAATTAACAGAAGAAGAAGTTCGGTTAAATATATTAATTTCATTCGAGAGATCCTTAGCTTTAATATCCTTTTGAACTTTGTTGTCAATTGTTGCCGTTAATATTGCGTCTAGTCCCGCGTGGAAAAATGCCAAGTTTAGGAAGGTGCTGGCAAGTTTTCGGTAAGGAAATCCAGAAGAGATAACATGACAGACTTTATTCGTTTTAGAATTATTGGAATGTGTTCTTTGTGTTCCTAGTCAAGAGGTAGTGTAAATGGAATATTTTCTTCTTTGACAGATACATTTCATTTTTTTCATTGGTTACAACACAACTAGGTACTGTTATTTTGTCTGCGTCTGCCTGCCACGGATGAAAATAATTTTAATGAAATGGAAATGGGTGTTTTTGTGATAATTATTTTTATATCTTCATGTAGCTCGTGCGTGCGCGTAATTAATTTACAATTTGCAAAACAAATAATTATGCGGTCAGCCATCGGCCGAATCGGCGGAATAACATGTAACATACAAAAACATGCACGTGCCGTAACTTTTCAGGACTGGTGGAAGTGTGATCATAGCCTCTTCGCGGCGGCCGCTAGAAACAAGCCTTTTAAAAAGGTTTGGCTAATATGATCGGGCTTGTTCCACAGGTTGGCAACAGGTTAATTCCCTGTTCCGTAAAACTACAAGAATTCTGAGACCTACAACAAGCCTCGGAAACGGACTGATCTCACGACGACAACCCACGCAAAGAAAACGGAAAAACGATTTACGAATTTTCTTATGGAACATACGATCGCTATATAGAGCTCGAGCTGCTCAGCAGCTAGCCGATGCCCTGTCAAAATATAAAACTGACATAACAGCACTACAAAAAATTAGATGGACAGGGAATGGTGTTCTACAGAAGGAAGATTATGACTTATATTACAGCTGTCATACAAAACACCATGTGCTCGGGGTAGGCTTCCTAGTCAGCGAAAAAATGAAGTCTGCGATCATCGGCTTTAAGCGAAAGGCTATGCACCCTTCGCGTGCGAGGCAAATTTAAGAACATCAGCCTCATTAACTTTCACGGACCTACGGAGGAGTCCTCAGACGAAGAAAAAGAGACTTACTACGAACAAGGCGAGAGGGCCCTCAATGTCTGTTCAAGGTATGACGTAAAAATCATCCTTGGGGATTTGAATGCAAAAATAGGTCGGGAGCCGGTATTCAGGCATTGCGCAGGCACCCATAGTTTGCATGAGAACACTAATGAAAATGGACTTCGAGTCTTAGAATTGGTAGCATCGAAAAACATGGTCGTTGCGAGTACCAGGTTCCCGAGTAAAGATATCTACAAAGCCACCTGATTATCAACTGATGGAGTGACTCGTAACCAAATTGACCACGTGTTGATAGACGGTCGCCACTACTCGAACTTGATGATGGTACGAACGTACCGAGGTGCCAATATCGACTCGGATCACTACCTTGTTCGTATGGTTTTCCGAGGGCGGATTGCCTTGCGAAGACGTATTGCATCCGCCGATCAGTTTCGAATCAACACGACTGCTCTGAGCAATGAAAACACCAGTAACACCTTTGGTAATGCGTTAGGACTCGCCCTAGAACTGGTTAGAGTAAGTGCTGGGGCCAGTATGCTGGGCGTAGATAAGAAGTGGACACGCCTTCAGAATACTGTCATTAGTACTGCCAACTCAATCTTAGGTAGCAGTCGTAGAAATTGAAACGACTGGTTTGATGATGAATGCAAGCTAGCGACTGAACGTAAGAATGTTGCGTACCGAGCAATGCACCAATCTCATAGAACGCGGGCACGCGAAGACGAATATAAAGGGCTCAGAAGAATTGAAAAACGGCTTCACAGACAGAAAAAATCAGCCTGGCAGAAGAACATAATCTGTGAAATAGAGAAAAGCTGAGAGCGAGGTAAACACCAGGCGCGGAAGTTCTACCAATCCGTCCGAAACATGACGCAGTACACACCACGCTGCACATACTGCAAGGACGGAGAGGGAAATCTGATCACCGATCCTCAAAGCATACAGGAGCGATGGGAAGTGTACTTTAATGAATTGCCAAATGGTCAGCTCACTGCAGAAGTGGAGCCTCCAATACTTCAAGAAGAGTACCCTATGTTGCCGCCACCAAGCATAGAAGAGGTTGAGAAGGCTATAGGCCGGCTAAAGAAAAACAAAGCCCCGGGAGCCGATGGTATACCAGCCGAACTATTTCCACACGGTGGGCCAACTTTACGTCAAGCGATTCATGAGATTATAGTGCACGTGTGGGAGCATGAAGAAATTCCAGAAGACTGGCGAAAAGGTATAATTTGCCCCATACATAAGAAGGGAGATGTCACAACGTGCAGCAATTATAGAGGTATCACGTTGTTGAGTACCGCCTAGAAGATACTCTCCTCTATCCTACAAGACCGGATAACCCCATAGATACGCTAAAACCATCATCTGACAATATCAGTGTGGTTTCATTCCAGGCAAATCAACAACTCATCAGATCATTACCCTTAGGCAGGCGATGGAAAAATGTCTAGAATTAAACATTCCAACATACCATCTGGTTATAGACTTTAAGGCCACCTATGATAGCATACCCAGAGTAGAACTTTACAAAGCCATGAGAGAATTTGGCATCCCAAATAAATTGACACGACTATGTAGGTTGACCATGACCAACGAAACAAGCCAAGCAAAAATAGCCGGATTGCTATCCAAACCAATCAACATCTTTAAACTTTAATGGACTCCGACAAGGGGATGGTTTGGCCTGCCTCCTCTTCAACCTGGCGTTATAGAAAGCAATCCGTGACTCTGGCACGGCAACAAGAGGGACCATCGTCAACATGTCCAGCCAGATACTGGCTTACGCAGACGACATCGACATCATCGGAAGAACCGAGCAAGCTGTACATGATTCCTTCATCCAGATCGAGCAGGCGGCACAAAATCTGGGGCTGCACATTAGTGAAGGTAAAACAAAGTACATGGTGGCGTCGAATGCGAGAGGAACAGTTGGTCAAACAATCACGGTAGCGGAGCACGAATTTGAAGTGGTGCAATCTTTTAAATACCTTGGGTCAATAGTAGCAGCCGATAAAAATATAGAAGAAGAAATATGCGGGCGGCTTCTCAAATCCAACAGAGCCTACTATAGTCTGTCAAAGCTCTTCAAATCCAGAAATCTCACCATATCTTCAAAACTGCTGCTGTACAGGACCATGGTCCTGCCAGTACTCACATATGGATCCGAGACTTGGGTGCTTAGTAAAAGGCATTACGACCTTTTAGCCGCGTTCGAGAGAAAAGTCTTAAGGCGAATTGTGGCCCCATATGTGAGGAAGGACGATTCCGGAGACGGTACAATCGTGAATTGCACGCAATCTACCTTGAAGCAGATATCGTGACAAAAAATTAAGCTCGGTAGACTCCGGTGTGCAGGGCACCTAGCTCGCATGAGCGAAGAGGACCCTGCTCGGAAAGTTCTCTGTGGTACATTCTATGGTAGACGACAGCGTGGTAGACCATGCTTGCGCTGGAGAGATGGCGTAGACCAGGACGCCCGGAGGCTTGGGGTGCGCAACTGGATGGCGGCCGCTCGAGACCGGGATGGGTGGAGAGACTTGTTGAAGGAGGCCAGGACCGGACCCCAGTTGTCGAGCCGATGATGATGAAAACAAATATTTAATTGTTTCTTCTATTTTCAGATCAAACTTACTTCGCTAAATGGTCTCCTGGAGACATAAAATGCCTCATAAGACCCAAAAAATGAAAGTGTGGCAAAACATCGCCCTAGAGTTATCTTCTGTTAGGGAAAAAAAAAATTTCGCCCGAAAAATGTATTGGAAAAGGGAAGGGTTTAAAAACCCAATACAAAAAAATTGAAGACAACAATTACACAAGTGGCAACAGCCCAAAACATTGGGAGTATTTCGAGGAGATGGACAATATATTGTTTAAACGGCCTGAAATAAATGCGGCGGCGGTTTTGTCTAGCGACGACTCTATCGTCATCATGAGGGATGTGACCAACTCTCCCAATGCCTACAAATTTGCAGACATAATTATTGATGAAGGCCACCATGGGGCAGCTGCACGTCGAGGGGCACTAAAAAGAAAGACAGCATGCGAGGATCAAAAGGACTGCCGACATAAAGAAAAAATGGAACAAACCGACAAGTTCCTAGACCTTATGAGAAGGCTACTCAATCACGTCACTGCTACGCAACATACGGAGGGTGCAAATCTCCAACCATAAGTGCAGTGAGTTTGTCATTTCATTTATATACATAACCATATAAGTGTTGTATACTCTAGTTTTTACATATCATTATAAAGGGTCCGCCATCTAACGTTTTTTTTTCAGCTAGTGCTAATTTCGTGAATGGTAACACTTAGCTCATGTTTGATTTGACAGATAATTAGTTTTATCCTTCCGCTGAACGAATATGGTTGTGTATACGCTTCGCGCAGAGGGGCTGCGATCGACTTAGAGAAGATGCCGATTTTGCCAAAGAAATCATCTTTTCAGATGAAGCTCATTTGGATCTTGGCGGGTAGTAAACAAGCAAAATTGTCGCATTTGGGGCACAGAAAACCCGCATGGATACATTGAAAAGCCGATACACCAAAAACGAGTCACTGTTTGGTGCGGATTTTGGTCCAGAGGCATAATTGGGCCATTTTTCGAAAATGAGCAAGGAGTGGAGTGGCCGTTACAGTCAATGGCGATCGTTATCGCGCCAAGTTGAACGAATTTTTGCTCACCAAAATTGAAGAGGAGGATATTGGCAACATTTGGTTTCAACAGGGCGGGGCTACGTGCCACACAGCCGAAGCTTAACTCGATGTTTTGCGCCGTTTTCAAAAAAAAAGAAAAGTTATTTGGCGGACCCTTTATGTAACATGTAAGCACAAGTAATCATATACAGATGTCTTACGCCTATGGAGCAATATGACCTATGAAATTGAATAAGCTATATTTTACAAAGCTTTTAAAAAAGCTATTTTTACTACAAAAATGAAAGCCCCTTCCCCAGTATTGTGTATCTTTGACTCTGTTGGAAAATATCAATCTCTATCTCTTATTCTCTGTCGATTTCGTTCTTGTCTTTTTTTTATTCTTATAAAATTTTGTTTTTTTGTTTCTGCAATGCTAGTTTTGCCCCTTAAGCAACGATCAAGGCAGTGCTATTTTTTACTTTGCTTTGCTGGTTGTTTAGTAGGTATCTACGTTTTTTTTTGTCGCCTGAGGTTTGCGACGATAAAGAAAAAATATGAACTCATGGAATTGTATCCATGTATAGAATATAATTTGTGGGTAGGTAGAGAAAGATTTTTTTTCGTGTGGCGGAGATATTTCTTATGGTGGAAAAAATGTATAATTATTTTTTTTTTCGGTCGTCTGAGAACTTATGAATGAGCATGGAATTCTTTGTTGTTTTCGTATTTTTTTCGAGCTGAGAAATTTCTGATAAGGTAGGTATGTATGTACATACTTATCTTTGCTTTTTTAGGATAAGAACTATTTCGCAGCATCTTTATTCTAAAAGTTAATATCTTGCGATTAACCTTAAACAATTTGAAGATGATTTTGTCTATTAGAAGAAGGAAACAATACCTAAATAGGATAGGATGTATCTACCAGAGAATAAAACGAGTCGAGTATAGTTCATGAACATCGAATACTTACTCGAAAAAAGCGAGTTCGAACAAACAGAGTCAAACACAACCAAAATGTTTACGAGTTTTCATGTTCATGAGTATGATGACTCGTAAGTCAGCACAAGCATCAAGCGAGTACAAACGAGTATACGTTGTAACCGAGTTCAAATGGTTTCGAATAAAAACGAGTCAAGCGCTCGTAACCAAAATGTCCACGATCAATATGATCAAATATACTCGACTCGTGGTGGAAGGTGTGTATTCGAGGTCGGTGGCTGACGATGGGTAGGCTAAACTATCTTGTGTAGATTGATGGATGGTGGTTGGTTTTTAAGAAGTCATTTGTCATTTCAATTTCTTTTTTTCAATAGGTATAACGTCTAAGAAGTATAGTAAGAAATAAATGTTCGGATTATGAGTTTTCAAATAGATGAAAGGTAATTTGTTCAACTTGATTTATTTTAATTAATAAAGAAAGTACATAACATACATACATTACACATATATGTTATCCAAGTAAAATAAAATGAAAAAAAAAGAATATAGGTATAAAAGAAGAAAATTAAAAAAAAATAAATATAACAAAGAAAAACTATGAAAAACATAATAGCTATGAAATTATTTTTTAAAATTAATTTATAAAGGTTATAATGTATTTAAAACCCTTTTTATTGAATAATATTTTTATTTTATTATTAAATTGTTGATAAGTTGGCGTCGTAGAGTGAAATCGGATTTATCCTCAAGTTGGAATTCGCGACCATCAAATTGTTCTTTATTCAGTTATTATATTTCCAGACTGTGAAAAAGCTCGTTCTGATGCTGCTGATGTTGCAGGGATGCAGTTGATAATTAAATGAGCTTGATGAAGGTGTTGGAAGAGATTTTTATTTTCAAACCACCACTGAAGCATATTTATAGCGCCGTTAGAGTTATATTGAATATACCGTTCAATTTCAATATCAAAGGAGTTTTCGTTTGCTGTAGAATTTTCAGCCATAAAGTCGGAGAAAAGGTCTTTGGCCCTAGTTGACGTAGACGGTAGATCTTCAACATCGTCCACAGATGTCGAATGCATTAGTGGAACAATAGACTTTATGTGATTATATATTTCCATTTTCTCGGTTTCCGACAGTTTTTGCATTTCAAACGTAAAAATTTCAAAGCAATCAATTACAAAAACGCAACTTCCCACATGCAAATTCTCAACCGAATTGAAATCAGTCATACTGAACTGCGTTTTTTACATATGTATGTATTTTTTTTTGAAGGCGTATCCTTTTTAAAGGAATGACATAAAAACCGCAACATCCCAAACTTTCATATGGCGTTTGTGTGTATATTATATACCTACATACCTTACATGCAAAAAGGCATTTGTCGCGATTTTGACGATTATGTGTCATATAATTGCATATTTTCTATATATCGACCCATTCATAAATCTTTTCAACATAATCGCAAAAAACAGACATCAGTTTTTTTTCTGCGAATTCAACCCATCACTAAAAAAGCACTGTATAGACATCAATCTATAAATGTACCTATAACCTCAACTTACATACCTACGCAATACGCATACAATTTTTCGCTATGTTCAATGCACATAAATGCACAAATATATTATACAAATATGCATTTTTATAAAGTAGTTTAAGCTACAATATACCTAGACCTAGAAACCAAAAGAGTCATCCTTTTTTAAAACAAATTCCAAAATACAGCATTATATCGCATATTTATTAGGGTTGCGTATATTATTTACATAAATACCTAATCTACATAAATACACTTTTCGCAGATATTGACGATCATGTGTTGCATCTTTTTACCAACCCAATAATAAATCTATTCATACAAAAGTAAAAAACAACAACAACCGGTTTTACTTCTTGCAAATTATTGCAAATTGAAACCACCGAACATATAGAAACAATGAATAGATAAAAATAAATACCCAAAATCTACCTAACCCTCCACGAACTACGATGCAAGACCGATGACCGATCCACGATCCCATTGCCTTTGGTTGTTCATGATGTTAACAATATTTTCGAATACCCATTTTATTTCGAGTATACTCGCTTTGTTTTGAGTACCCGAAAATTGTTGCAATTGTTCATGAGTAATTTTGGTTATGGATAAAGAAGGCAACCGATACTCATGAGTTCGACCAGTTTGTTTGACTTAACTTATGAGTATTTTTACTAGTGGATAAAATGACTTACGAGTATAGAGGCGGAACGATCGAGTATGAACGATCATAAACAAAATTTGGATTTTGTTCGAACTGATTCGAACACGCTCATTTTAATCTCTGGTATCTACATACATATGAACGGACTTACATATGTATGTACCTACCTTCAATCAAAACATAAAAAGAACTACGTTAAGTGGATAGCTTTTGAAGTAATTTTAAAGAAGGTGTTTTTATATAATTAATTTTATACTGCTGCTGTTAGCGTTACCGCTACACCTACACCTACTTTTTTTGTATTGTTTAATAAAGGGTTATTCACTTAAGATGTGTAGGTACGACAAAAAAAAAAGTTTTTGTAGGTAGGTAGTAAGAAGAAAATTTATTAGGAGAGAGTTTCATTTCAACGGTTAACTGCCTGAACAGAATAGAGTGCTGCAAATGGAGCTGTAGCTGGAATAGCTGTAAAAAAATATCGTACCTACGTGTTTTTTGTATGCGCCCACAATGCAGCTGTACAGCTTTCTGACATTTAAGTATCGAAAATAAAAATAAAATAAAAATAAAAATGGAAAATGATAAAATGAAAGCTAAGATTACTTTAAGTCTTTATGAGAGATTAAACTTCAATCCCCATGTCAATACTCGATGGCACTCGCAATTTTGAAAAGTCAAAAAAGCTGCAAGCTAAAGTTAAAAGTTGGCCAACTTGAACAGCTGCGTCTGCAGCTCCGTCTTCATTCTGTTCAGCCAGTAAGGCAGAGAAGCAGTTTGCTATTAAAAATTATAGAGAATGGAAACAAAATTAATAATCATTTAGAAACAACGACTGCAAGTTATTTTAATACGCTTTCTTAAGTCACGAATCTATTCTTTTCTTAAGTAATTTTTAATTAAAGTTCATTTTATGACTTTACCTGCATACACCTATGTCCTTACATTGTACATACCTATGCCTATGTTTTAACGAAAACGTTTCCAAAAAAACATGTTTAGAAAAGGTAAACTAGGGAGATTAGGTAATGTACCTACCTTTACGATTATTATTTTACATTACATTATTAAGTACCTACTTATTTTGTTGTAAATTCGAATGGTATGAGTTTTAAAATTCCTAGGTATATAGAAATATAATATACCAAAACTAATTTTTTTTAAGTGAAAATTTAGATATATTATGTTTATTAAAAAATCATGTAGAAATGTTAAGTATTATTTTAGGGTGGTTCTTATAAAGGCCATTGTTTTATTCTAAAGGACGCACCCCGCTAATGTTTTCAATTTAATTTAAAAAAAATCCTGTAAAATTATAGCTCATTATTTTACCGTTAACCCGGCCCCAAAACGAAGGAAGTTTTGTGTGGGAAAACACATGCAAAATGTTCAATCCAGCTTTTAATTTGTAGAAAAATTTACTTTGGTAACGTTCTGAATGCAATTAGATCTTCCAGTTCGCAAAATCGTATCGTTAATCAGTCAGTAGGAGTAGTTTGTAATTGGTTTGATTATGAGTGTAGAAGACTTCGTAAGAAGGTGTTTCCTTTCTGAAACTTATTTAGAAAATTAAATCTGCATATTTAGAAACAAACAAAGTCTTTAAACAAGTTTGTCAAAATAAAGAGCTTATTGACACAAAAAGTCTTGCCAGTAACCTAGAAAAATGTAAAGACTCGAAAACTTTTTGGCGTAACGTTAGAGAACTTAGTGGCAATGGTCGTTCGTCCGAAAGCTACCTTCTAGCCGATATTTTAGCCTCCCACTTCCAATCGCTATTGACAGGGAGTTCTGAACTGCAATCATTTTACTTTGCCTTGCCCAACACAGCAGTCGACGAGCTTCCAATCGTCTTGTCTGAACTCGAATTGGCTCTTTCGGAGTCCCTGCAGAGTTTTTCAAACATTCAACATTGGAATTTAAACATTATTTGCTGGTGTTGTAATGGGTGATTTTTTAAGAGGCTTTGAAATTTAAAAAAAAAAAAAAACACAAAAAATTCGAAAAAATGAATAAAATATTTATTTGAATCGATAGTTTGAACCTTGCAATTTAATGTTTAAAGATAATTTCATGCAAATGTTGACCGCGGCTGCGTCTCAGGTAGCCCATCCGCTGAGTCCAATTTTGGCATACTCTTTCACACATATCGGCCGGTATCTCACGAATGGATGCATGGATGTTGGCTTCCAGTGCGTCAATCGAAGCGGGCTTGTCCCTATAGACATTAGCCTTGACATACCCCCACAAAAAATAATCTAATGGTGTCAAATCGCACGATCTAGGCGGCCAATTGACCGGCCCGAAACGTGAAATTAACTGTTCACCAAACTCGCCTCGCAATTGCGCCATTGTTTCGCGTGCTGTGTGGCATGTGGCACCGTCTTGTTGAAACCACATATCATGCAAGTCAAGAACTTCCATTTCGGGCAAAAAAAAGTTTGTTATCATCGCTCGGTAGCGATTCGCATCATCTTTGAAGAAATATGGCCCAATAATGCCGCCGGCCCATAAACCGCACCAAACAGTGGCTTTTTCGGGATGCATTGGTAGCTGTTGCAATGCTTCTGGCTGATCTTCACTCCAAATGCGGCAATTTTGCTTATTTACGTACCCATTCAACCAAAAATGAGCCTCATCGCTGAACACAAGCAGCGCGCGATGAACATTTCGAACCGAGCACGAATTTTGATAGTAAAATTCAATAATTTGCAAGCGTTGTTCATTTGTAAGACGATCCATGGTTAAATTGCAAACCAAACTGAAGCTGTTTGACAGTGACACAAGGTACTAAACACACGTCAGCTGTCAAAACCAGTGTTGCCAAAACCAAACCAGCCAAAAAATCACCCGTTATAACTACTTGTTTGAGAATGCATGTGTTCCTCAATTTTTTAACAAAGCTGTTATCTTTTCGATTTTAAAAAAAGGCAACGCTGGTTTGCCTGAAAATTACAGAGGTATTTCAATACTCAACTCGATTAGGAATATATATATTGACGATATTTGCGACAGCCTACCTGGGGATATTGGCATTTCTGATATATTTATCAAAGTACAACTCTATGCGGACGATTTTGTCATGTTGGCAGACAATCCTTCTTCTCTTCAGCTCCAAATTAACAAGCTTCAGAGATACTGTTAACACTGGGATCTGAAGATAAATAGTCTTAAAACAAAAATTATGATGTTTGAAGCTCAAAAAAGTAAGAGGCTGAGGTAGGAGTGTTGGTTTTTCAATAACGAGCACATAGAGGTGGTGCAGGAATTCAAATATCTAGGAGTATTTTTGTCAGCAAACGTTAGCTTTACGAATCATGTGAAAGAAAAGAGTAAGGAAGCAAAATTGGACTAAGGGTTATGTGGCCAAACTTTTTTGCAAACCAAAATATAGACTTGGGCTCTAAGTACCGGGTTTTTGAAGCCACCATCAATACTTGCATGTGTTATGGTGTTCAAGTCTTTGGTTATACTTACTTTGAAGAATTCGAACTCATTCAAAGGTTGTTTTCAAACTTTTGTTTCGCTTACCAAATGCGACACCAACATACGCTATCCATGTCGAGTCGGGTATAACAGCCATCTACATTAAGAACATAAAAGCAAATTCTGATTTCCTGATTAAGACGATGAAAAAACCCGGGGAAAGTCATGTGCGTGAAGTTAGCATCGCCATTTTTGATTTTCAAAAAAAAAAAAGTTGTGCTGCAATGTGCTCAACTTGTGCTGTCATGTGCCGTAATTTAAAAAAAAATCGTACTAAGCGTTTAGATTTTAGAAGCTAATCGTTTTTTTAGCGTGAAGTTAGCATCGCCATTTTCGATTTTCAAAAAAATAAAAATTGTGCTGTATTATGCGCAACTTGTGCTGCGTTGTGCCGTAAATCTTTTTGCAAACTTCGCAACTTTGCAAATTTTACGCATGAATTTTTTGCCAAAATCAAGATTTTCTGAAATTTAAAAGTTGTGCTGTATTGTGCACAATTTTTCGTTCTAAGGATCAAAAAAAAAAAAAAAAAAACATAGTTGCAGCTTTTATGGGCAATGCGAAACTTTGCGAAGCCCCATAGCGTGAAGTTAGCATCGCCATTTTGGATTTTCAAAAAAAAAAAATTGTGCTGTAATGTGCTCAACTTGTGCTGTTTGTGCTGCGAATATATTTTAAAAAATTCGCAACTTTGCAAATTATACGGATGAAATTTTTTGCAAAATCACGATTTTTAAAAAAATAAAAAATGTGCTGTTTTGTGCTTAGTTCAAGCTGCTTAAAGCCGAAGAGATAACAAAAAAATTCCCATATTTGCAACTTTTATGGGAAAAAATTGATTTGGCGAATCGTGAAGTTAACACCGCTATTTTCAAAAAGAACAAAAATTGTTTTGTAATGTACTCAACTTGTGCTGCCTTGTGTCATAAATGTTTTTCAAAAATTCGCAACTTTGCAAAATTTACGGATGAAATTTTTTGCAATATCAAGATTTCTTTAATTTTCAGTATTGTGATGTATTGCTTAAGGTTTTTCATTTTAAGATTCAGAAAGATAAAAAAAAAAAATCACATATTTGCAACTTTTATGGGAGCTACTAGATTTTGCGAAGCCCCAAAGCGTGAAGTTAGCACAGCCATTTTGGATTTTCAAAAAAAAAAAAGTTGTGCTGTATTGTGCTCAACTTGTGCCGTAAATTTTTTTCCAAAATTCGCAACTTTGCAAATTTTACGGATACATTTTTTTGCAAAATTACGATTTTCTTAAAAAGCAAAGTTGTGCTGTTTTCTGCTTAGTTTGTGCTATACAAAACCGAAAAGATAAAAAAAAAATTGCATATTTGTAAGTTTTACGGCAAAAAATTAAATTTGCGAAGCGTGGAGTTAGCATCGCCATTTTGGATTTTCAAAAAAAAAAAAGTTGTGCTGTATTGTGCTCAACTTGTGCTGCCTTGTGCCGTAAATTTTTTTCCAAAATTCGCAACTTTCCAAATTTTACGAATGAAATTTTTAGAAAAATCTTAAATTTCAAAGTTTTGTGCTGCAAATTTTTTTTTTAATTCTAAAAATAGACTATTTTTAAAACAAATACATTTTATGCAATCAAAAAATAAAAAATAATTCGTATTTTCAAAATACTCGCAACGTCCTGTCTTCGTTTTTTCCTAACTGTCAGTTGTTTTTGTTTCTTGTTGCAAATGTGGTTTGTTTACATTTTCCATCTAAAAATTAAAGGGTTTTAGTTACAATTTTCAATAAAGTTTACACTCAGATGTTTTATTATTCAATTGCAAATATTCCTAAATCCGAACCCTGAACTGATCCCACCTTATGGTTCACACCGAAAACACATTCCACATAAATATAAAACATTTAAAGACAACAGTTCTTTATTGCCATTGAGCTTTGCCTACAAGCTGAAAAATCAGCTGATATATAAGATTGCATAAGGTTGTGTTTTTTATAATAATTCTACTTCTACCTCCTTCTTACTGCATTTCACTTGACTATTCATTCATACGAAATGAATAGCCAAATACTACATACTACAATCTTAATCAATTCGTTTAGATTGGTGGAACGTACGTAGGACCAGCATCTTTAGATGGAGTATTTTTGGTTCACTGCAGATTAGGCATGTGGAAAGCAACGTTCCACTTGTCTGTCAATGGTCGCGTTCGAATTTGTATCCAAAGCGATTTGGATAGCTTTGACTCATGATACAACTAAACAAGATAGCGCATTGCGCATCTTGACATTGAATGACGTCATCGACGCACACAAATTTTGTTTTTTAAGATTAAAACAAATATTTTTCGACTCAAATGTAATAATTAAATATTAAAAATCGTTTCTTAAAATCCATTCACTTGTTATTTGGATTCTAAACAAACATTTGTTTAATTAAAAGTACCACAATGTCGGGCAATTTGTGCGTCGATGACGTAGTTGCGCAGAACAACATCAAAATAAAAGCAGAAAAGCAGAAAAGCGCTATCTGTATAGTTGTATCATGGGCTTTGACTGCTTTTACCTGAGAGCAATTTTTAATTTTCGCTTCTCTTTTATTTTCCTTCTAATTGGACTGCTTTTACACTACAGCGATTTTTAATCTTCGTTTCTCTTTTGGTTTCCTTCTAATTGCAAATACCTTTAACACGACAGCGATTTTTAATGAAAGTTAACTTTGTGCAAGTGAAGAAGTATCATCTCTCTGCACTCTTTACTCCACTTGATTAAACGAAGTTATCTCAGTGGACGACGAATGAAAATAAAACACACTCGAACAAGAAGGAAAAGCCCAAAGAAGAATGAGCAATATCTCTGCAATTTGTTCAACCTCAGAAATTTTGTCTACCCCGGCCACCACATACGTCCCTCGCCCACGTGCTTAAAAATCGCAAGAAGAAATTGGATCGTTTAAAAGCAGTCTTGGAAACACTTTTAAATGCTGCGATTTTTAATGGATGTTTGACGCTGTTTAGATTGGGAAGATTGAGTCTTGTATCATGGCAGTTTGTAAGCAAGAGAAGTGTGAGGTGGGGGATCTCGTGAGGCACGAAGAAAACATAAAAACCGGACTCATGAGATTTGTTTTTTTGTTCAATGTGCGAAACTAGAACGTTGGCCGTGAGATTAAAATAATATCAACCTCCTAAATCGATTGGAGTACTCCGTTTTTCGATCCGGCGTACCAAAAATGTAGGCATATTTTGACACCTGTGAAACTAAGTGTTCTAGTGGACCCAGATCATCGGCTGTGACACTATAAGGTAATATCCACCTCCTAAATCGATTGGCGTACTCCGTTTTTCAATATACTGTACCAAAAATGTAGGCATATTTTGACATCTGTCAAACTAAGCGTTCTAGTGGACCCAGAACTTTGGCCATGGCTCTAAGGTGATATCCACCTCCTAAATCGATTGGCGTACTCCGTTTTTCAATCCACTGTACCAAAAATGTAGGCATATTTTGACATCTGTCAAACTAGTGTCCTAGTGTACCCAGAACGTTGCCCATGGCTGTTAGGTAATATCCACCTCCTTGTGTACTCGGATTTTCGATTCGCCGTGTAAATTCTGTGGTGGCTTGTGTAGACAAAATTGCTGAGGTTGAACAAATTGCAGAGATATCGCTCTTTCTTCTTTGTGCCTTATTGTTTGAGTGTGTTTTATTTTCGTTCGTCGTCCACTCAGATAATATCGAGTAAAATAAGGAGTAAAGAGTGTATAGAGATGATTCTTCTTCACTTGCACAAAGTTAACTTTTCATTGAAAATCCCAAAGAAACGGAGATTAAAAATCGCTCTCGTGTAAAAGCAGTCCAACGTGCTTAAAAATCGCAAGAATCAATTGCACCGTTTAAAAGCAGTTTTAGTGCAATATAACTCATACAATTTCTTAAAAATAATTGTTTTGCCACGTCGTGCAGTTCTTCTGAAGAGTTCCATCGAGTGCGGTTAACCTAACATGCCGCCTCCACTAGGCATCAACGATGTCCAACATCACAACCACAATCCAATCCACAATCTGACTTGTATGTATTATGTCGGCGGCGCCGCCCGCCTCCACTGAGCATGAACGATGCTTGGAATATGAACATGTCTTTAAAAAATCCAATGGAGGCAGAAAAATCCATGTCATGTCGTGACATAATACATACAAGTCAGATTGTGGATTGGATTGTGGTTGTGATGTTGGACATCGTTGATGCCTAGTGGAGGCGGCATGTTAGGTTAACCGCACTCGATGGAACTCTTCAGAAGAACTGCACGACGTGGCAAAACAATTATTTTTAAGAAATTGTATGAGTTATATTGCACTAAAACTGCTTTTAAACGGTGCAATTGATTCTTGCGATTTTTAAGCACGTTGGACTGCTTTTACACGAGAGCGATTTTTAATCTCCGTTTCTTTGGGATTTTCAATGAAAAGTTAACTTTGTGCAAGTGAAGAAGAATCATCTCTATACACTCTTTACTCCTTATTTTACTCGATATTATCTGAGTGGACGACGAACGAAAATAAAACACACTCAAACAATAAGGCACAAAGAAGAAAGAGCGATATCTCTGCAATTTGTTCAACCTCAGCAATTTTGTCTACACAAGCCACCACAGAATTTACACGGCGAATCGAAAATCCGAGTACACAAGGAGGTGGATATTACCTAACAGCCATGGGCAACGTTCTGGGTACACTAGGACACTAGTTTGACAGATGTCAAAATATGCCTACATTTTTGGTACAGTGGATTGAAAAACGGAGTACGCCAATCGATTTAGGAGGTGGATATCACCTTAGAGCCATGGCCAAAGTTCTGGGTCCACTAGAACGCTTAGTTTGACAGATGTCAAAATATGCCTACATTTTTGGTACAGTATATTGAAAAACGGAGTACGCCAATCGATTTAGGAGGTGGATATTACCTTATAGTGTCACAGCCGATGATCTGGGTCCACTAGAACACTTAGTTTCACAGGTGTCAAAATATGCCTACATTTTTGGTACGCCGGATCGAAAAACGGAGTACTCCAATCGATTTAGGAGGTTGATATTATTTTAATCTCACGGCCAACGTTCTAGTTTCGCACATTGAACAAAAAAACAAATCTCATGAGTCCGGTTTTTATGTTTTCTTCGTGCCTCACGAGATCCCCCACCTCACACTTCTCTTGCTTACAAACTGCCATGATACAAGACTCAATCTTCCCAATCTAAACAGCGCCAAACATCCATTAAAAATCGCAGCATTTAAAAGTGTTTCCAAGACTGCTTTTAAACGATGCAATTTCTTCTTGCGATTTTTAAGCACGTGGGCGAGGGACGTATGTGGTGGCCGGGGTAGACAAAATTTCTGAGGTTGAACAAATTGCAGAGATATTGCTCATTCTTCTTTGGGCTTTTCCTTCTTGTTCGAGTGTGTTTTATTTTCATTCGTCGTCCACTGAGATAACTTCGTTTAATCAAGTGGAGTAAAGAGTGCAGAGAGATGATACTTCTTCACTTGCACAAAGTTAACTTTCATTAAAAATCGCTGTCGTGTTAAAGGTATTTGCAATTAGAAGGAAACCAAAAGAGAAACGAAGATTAAAAATCGCTGTAGTGTAAAAGCAGTCCAATTAGAAGGAAAATAAAAGAGAAGCGAAAATTAAAAATTGCTCTCAGGTAAAAGCAGTCAAAGCCCATGATACAACTATACAGATAGCGCTTTTCTGCTTTTCTGCTTTTATTTTGATGTTGTTCTGCGCAACTACGTCATCGACGCACAAATTGCCCGACATTGTGGTACTTTTAATTAAACAAATGTTTGTTTAGAATCCAAATAACAAGTGAATGGATTTTAAGAAACGATTTTTAATATTTAATTATTACATTTGAGTCGAAAAATATTTGTTTTAATCTTAAAAAACAAAATTTGTGTGCGTCGATGACGTCATTCAATGTCAAGATGCGCAATGCGCTATCTTGTTTAGTTGTATCATGAGTCAAAGCTATCCAAATCGCTTTGGATACAAATTCGAACGCGACCATTGACAGACAAGTGGAACGTTGCTTTCCACATGCCTAATCTGCAGTGAACCAAAAATACTCCATCTAAAGATGCTGGTCCTACGTACGTTCCACCAATCTAAACGAATTGATTAAGATTGTAGTATGTAGTATTTGGCTATTCATTTCGTATGAATGAATAGTCAAGTGAAATGCAGTAAGAAGGAGGTAGAAGTAGAATTATTATAAAAAACACAACCTTATGCAATCTTATATATCAGCTGATTTTTCAGCTTGTAGGCAAAGCTCAATGGCAATAAAGAACTGTTGTCTTTAAATGTTTTATATTTATGTGGAATGTGTTTTCGGTGTGAACCATAAGGTGGGATCAGTTCAGGGTTCGGATTTAGGAATATTTGCAATTGAATAATAAAACATCTGAGTGTAAACTTTATTGAAAATTGTAACTAAAACCCTTTAATTTTTAGATGGAAAATGTAAACAAACCACATTTGCAACAAGAAACAAAAACAACTGACAGTTAGGAAAAAACGAAGACAGGACGTTGCGAGTATTTTGAAAATACGAATTATTTTTTATTTTTTGATTGCATAAAATGTATTTGTTTTAAAAATAGTCTATTTTTAGAATTTAAAAAAAAATTTGCAGCACAAAACTTTGAAATTTAAGATTTTTCTAAAAATTTCATTCGTAAAATTTGGAAAGTTGCGAATTTTGGAAAAAAATTTACGGCACAAGGCAGCACAAGTTGAGCACAATACAGCACAACTTTTTTTTTTTTGAAAATCCAAAATGGCGATGCTAACTCCACGCTTCGCAAATTCAATTTTTTGCCGTAAAACTTACAAATATGCAAATTTTTTTTTTATCTTTTCGGTTTTGTATAGCACAAACTAAGCAGAAAACAGCACAACTTTGCTTTTTAAGAAAATCGTAATTTTGCAAAAAAATGTATCCGTAAAATTTGCAAAGTTGCGAATTTTGGAAAAAAATTTACGGCACAAGGCAGCACAAGTTGAGCACAATACAGCACAACTTTTTTTTTTTTGAAAATCCAAAATGGCGATGCTAACTCCACGCTTCGCAAATTTAATTTTTTGCCGTAAAACTTACAAATATGCAAATTTTTTTTTTATCTTTTCGGTTTTGTATAGCACAAACTAAGCAGAAAACAGCACAACTTTGCTTTTTAAGAAAATCGTAATTTTGCAAAAAAATGTATCCGTAAAATTTGCAAAGTTGCGAATTTTGGAAAAAAATTTACGGCACAAGGCAGCACAAGTTGAGCACAATACAGCACAACTTTTTTTTTTTTTGAAAATCCAAAATGGCGATGCTAACTCCACGCTTCGCAAATTCAATTTTTTGCCGTAAAACTTACAAATATGCAAATTTTTTTTTTATCTTTTCGGTTTTGTATAGCACAAACTAAGCAGAAAACAGCACAACTTTGCTTTTTAAGAAAATCGTAATTTTGCAAAAAAATGTATCCGTAAAATTTGCAAAGTTGCGAATTTTGGAAAAAAATTTACGGCACAAGGCAGCACAAGTTGAGCACAATACAGCACAACTTTTTTTTTTTTGAAAATCCAAAATGGCGATGCTAACTCCACGCTTCGCAAATTTAATTTTTTGCCGTAAAACTTACAAATATGCAATTTTTTTTTTATCTTTTCGGTTTTGTATAGCACAAACTAAGCAGAAAACAGCACAACTTTGCTTTTTAAGAAAATCGTAATTTTGCAAAAAAATGTATCCGTAAAATTTGCAAAGTTGCGAATTTTGGAAAAAAATTTACGGCACAAGGCAGCACAAGTTGAGCACAATACAGCACAACTTTTTTTTTTTTGAAAATCCAAAATGGCTGTGCTAACTTCACGCTTTGGGGCTTCGCAAAATCTAGTAGCTCCCATAAAAGTTGCAAATATGTGATTTTTTTTTTTTATCTTTCTGAATCTTAAAATGAAAAACCTTAAGCAATACATCACAATACTGAAAATTAAAGAAATCTTGATATTGCAAAAAATTTCATCCGTAAATTTTGCAAAGTTGCGAATTTTTGAAAAACATTTATGACACAAGGCAGCACAAGTTGAGTACATTACAAAACAATTTTTGTTCTTTTTGAAAATAGCGGTGTTAACTTCACGATTCGCCAAATCAATTTTTTCCCATAAAAGTTGCAAATATGGGAATTTTTTTGTTATCTCTTCGGCTTTAAGCAGCTTGAACTAAGCACAAAACAGCACATTTTTTATTTTTTTAAAAATCGTGATTTTGCAAAAAATTTCATCCGTATAATTTGCAAAGTTGCGAATTTTTTAAAATATATTCGCAGCACAAACAGCACAAGTTGAGCACATTACAGCACAATTTTTTTTTTTTTGAAAATCCAAAATGGCGATGCTAACTTCACGCTATGGGGCTTCGCAAAGTTTCGCATTGCCCATAAAAGCTGCAACTATGGTTTTTTTTTTTTTTTTTTTTGATCCTTAGAACGAAAAATTGTGCACAATACAGCACAACTTTTAAATTTCAGAAAATCTTGATTTTGGCAAAAAATTCATGCGTAAAATTTGCAAAGTTGCGAAGTTTGCAAAAAGATTTACGGCACAACGCAGCACAAGTTGCGCATAATACAGCACAATTTTTTTTTTTTTGAAAATCGAAAATGGCGATGCTAACTTCACGCTAAAAAAAACGATTAGCTTCTAAAATCTAAACGCTTAGTACGATTTTTTTTTAAATTACGGCACATGACAGCACAAGTTGAGCACATTGCAGCACAACTTTTTTTTTTTTGAAAATCAAAAATGGCGATGCTAACTTCACGCACATGGGAAAGTCTTCATAAATCTATTATGACAAACCTTCTGCGGACAAAATCATCACCGTTTAAGGAATGGAGTGCTCTTGCACAATCCGATTGTATCTTTTTGGATCTTACGGAATCTAATATAGATAGCTGGCAGGGACTTTTTGCGAATGTCATATCGAAAGTAGATGAACAAATCTATCTTCTGCATTTGAATCTTGCATGTGTATCGAGATTTAAATCACCGAATCCAATGAGCTAATTATTTCCGAATGGATTTACCTTTGAAAACTATCTTAAAAGTTAGAGTAGAAACTCTTAGCCTGAACTATGTCCCTCATCGTTCCGACCAAACCAATTCTGTTTGAACTCTGCAACAGGTATCAGCGAGATGATGTTTACCATTTTGTGGCCATTTGTCCAATTTTGCAAGAGATTCGTAGGCTTTACTTCCATCAAAGTGTCCTCTCTAGATTGGAACTGTTAGACATTTTGAACGGATCCTTAGGTTTGGCAAATCTTTACAAATTCTGTGACCATGCTCTCACTTATCGCAGTAGTTTTTAAAGTAATTGTAGATATCAATTCAACCTTTTACTTTTATACATATTTATTTTTGTCAATAATTAAAAACCAAATATAAAAGAAAGCTATTTGTACTGTCAATATTATTGAATTAATTTTAAATAAAATATCATCGTTCTCAATAATTATAAACCAGTACTTTTTTTTCTAATTACATATTTAAATTATTAAGCTATTAATTTTAAATATAAAAAGGAAACAAAGATATTTGTTTTTATCTCCAGTTATTTTATTTTATTTTATTTATGTTACAGCTGTTTCGGCAACACAGTACCTTCTCCAGACGACGTGAGATTTCAAAATGTGTGTCAAGTTAGCATTACCACTTTAAAATTTTAGAAATCTAATAATTGGATTAATGGTCGTGAATTTGTCGTAAATTTGTCGTGAAAGAAAAAAATTTGTCGCGCTTGTATTTTTAAAAATAACCCCTGGTAATACTAACTTGACAGTCAAGTTAGCATTACCACCCCTCTAAAATGGGTAAAATGAACTAAAAAAAAAACAGAATTATGCCATTAATTGTCGTGAATTTGTCGTAAATTAGTAGTAAAAGAAAAAAAATTGTCGCGACAGTTTTTTTTTGTATTGTATTTTTCAGGGAATCCAGCATTACCACAACTTTGATTTGCTATATTTTTTTTCCTGAGTAGATTTTTAATAGGGAATTTGTTTAAACAATTGTCGCTCGATGTTTTTTAATAATTTATACCATTAAAAAATTTGTCGCGCCCTTTTTTCTAAAAAAAATTCATATAAATATGAAAATACCTCAAACAGGCATTTTTCAATGAATCCAGCACTACCACAACTTTGATTTGCTATATTTTTTTTCCTGAGTGGTTTTTTGATAGGGAATTTGTTTAAACAATTGTCGCTCGATGTCCTTAAGTAAGTTGTACCAAGTTGTACAAGGGCGCGACAAATTTTTTAATGGTGTAAATTACTAAAAAACATCGAGCGACAATTGTTTAAACAAATTCCCTATCAAAAAACCACTCAGGGAAAAAAATATAGCAAATCTAAGTTGTGGTAATGCTGGATTCATTGAAAAATGCCTTTTTGAGGTATTTTCATATTTATATGAATTTTTTTAGGAAAAAGGGCGCGACAAATTTTTTATTGATATAAATTATTAAAAAACATCGAGCGACAATTGTTTAAACAAATTCCCTATTAAAAATCTACTCAGGAAAAAAAATATAGCAAAACAAAGTTGTGGTAATGCTGGATTCATTGAAAAATGCCTTTTGGAGGTATTTTCATATTTATATGAATTTTTTTAGAAAAAAGGGCGCGACAAATTTTTCAATGGTATAAATTATTAAAAAACATCGAGCGACAATTGTTTAAACAAATTCCCTATCAAAAATCTACTCAGGAAAAAAAATATAGCAAATCAAAGTTGTGGTAATGCTGGATTCATTAAAAAATGCCTTTTTGAGGTATTTTCATATTTATACGAATTTTTTTAGAAAAAAGGGCGCGACAAATTTTTTAATGGTATAAATTATTAAAAAACATCGAGCGACAATTGTTTAAACAAATTCCTTATCAAAAATTCACTCAGGAAAAAAAAATATAGCAAATCAAAGTTGTGGTAATGCTGGATTCATTGAAAAATGCCTTTTTGAGGTATTTTCATATTTATATGAATTTTTTTAGAAAAAAGGGCGCGACAAATTTTTTAATGGTATAAATTATTAAAAAACATCGAGCGACAATTGTTTAAACAAATTCCCTATCAAAAATTCACTCAGGGAAAAAAAATATAGCAAATCAAAGTTGTGGTAATGCTGGATTCATTGAAAAATGCCTTTTTGAGGTATTTTCATATTTATATGAATTTTTTTAGAAAAAAGGGCGCGACAAATTTTTTAATGGTATAAATTATTAAAAAACATCGAGCGACAATTGTTTAAACAAATTCCCTATCAAAAATTCACTCAGGAAAAAAAATATAGCAAATCAAAGTTGTGGTAATGCTGGATTCATTGAAAAATGCCGTTTTGAGGTATTTTCATATTTATATGATTTTTTTTAGAAAAAAGGGCGCGACAAATTTTTTAATGGTATAAATTATTAAAAAACATCGAGCGACAATTGTTTAAACAAATTCCCTATCAAAAAACTACTCAGGAAAAAAAATATAGCAAATCAAAGTTGTGGTTATGCTGGATTCCCTGAAAAATGCAATTTTAAGTTTTTTTGGGATTAAAAAAAAAAAAACTGTCGTGACAAATTTTTTACTTTTACTACTTATTTACGACAAATTCACGACAATTAATGGCATACTTCTTTTTTTTTTTGAGTTCATTATACCCATTTTGGAGGGGTGGTAATGCTAACTTGACTGTCAAGTTAGCATTACCAGGGGTTATTTTTAAAAAAACAAGCGCGACAAGTTTTTTTTTTCACTACTAATTTACGACAAATTCACGACAATTAATTGCATACTTCTTTTATTTTTTGAGTTCATTTTACCCAATTTAGAGGGGTGGTAATGCTAACTTGACTGTCAAGTTAGCATTACCAGGGGTTATTTTTAAAAAAACAGGCGCGACAAATTTTTTTCTTTCACGACAAATTTACGACAAATTCACGACAATTAATCCAATTATTAGATTTCTTAAATTTTGAAGTGGTAATGCTAACTTGACACACATGATTTCAAACTAACTAAATACTAAACTTTCTTTTCCTATACAAAATAAACATCAATAGCAATAACAATTCCATGCGTAAATTAGTTATATAACATACATAACAATACAAAGTCAATTATTATACTAACATAAATTACATATGATATAAATGTATGGAATGATATTAACGTAGGATAAGTTCAAATTTAATTTAATTCTAACATATCATTTAACAGTGTGTTTGTATTTTTTAATTTATTAATTTCTGAAGCTTCCAACAAGTCAAGTTTTGTACTTTTATTGCATAGGTGTAAAATTTTAAAGTCTTCATTATATGTGTGATTATATTCGAAAATATGATTTGAGTAGTTCGACTTGTCTAGTTTATGTGTATATGCATATTTGTGTTCTTTTATACGTTGTTTAAATGCTCTACCTGTTTGTCCGATGTACTTCTTATCACACATACCACAACTCATTTCATATACACCTGATTTATCTACTTTATTTGTTTTGTCTTTATTCTTTTTTAAGTTATTTTGGAAACTTTTATTTGGCTTAAAAGCTATATTTATATCATATTTTTTTAAAAAGATTTGAAATTCGAATTGAAAGTTGACCAACATATGTGATTACATGATAAATTTTATTTTCTCTTGCGGATAAAGGAAAAACATCATTTATAGCTTGTTTATATTTTACTTTTTTAATTAAATTATCTATTATATAAGGGTCATAACCATTGTTATATGATATTTGTTTTATAATTTGTAATTCTTTATTATAATTATTGTAATTTAGTGGTATAGAAATTAGTCTGTAAAAATAACTGTAAATTGTATAAATTTTGAAATTTTGTGTGAACACGGATTGAGTGAGTTGTTGTGTATAATAGTATCATTATGTGTTGGTTTATGATAAATACTAAATTCTAAATATTCTGTATCTCTAATAATAGTTAAATCTAAGAAATTAATTTTATTATTTTTTTCCAATTCTACTGTAAAGTTAATATTTGTATGTAAATTATTGATATAATTGAAATAAATATCTAATTGTCTCGTAGTTCCAGTCCAACAACAAATTATATCGTCGACATAACGATACCAGAGTAGTAAATTTTTACTCATAGGATTCTTCATAATTTTTAGTTCCAAGTTATTCATGAATATTTCTGCAAGTAACGGGCTGATAGGATCTCCCATTATCAAACCATCACTGGTACTAAACAATTTATTTTGAAATTGAAAATAGTTTTGTTTTAAACAGACATTTAAAGTTTTGAGAAGTAAAATTAGTATGATATGAAATTATGTTTATCAATTTCTTAGATAATTTGTATGATGGTGAACTATTGAACGATATTACTGGTCTAATGGGATAGTTATTTTTGTGTAATTTTGTCAATGAATATAATTTTGGGGGTTGTGGATTCATATGAACTATGGAGTAATATGAAACCTGGGATAAAATGGAAGTGGTTTTCTGTAGATTTAAAATTTCTTTCTGAAATTTATTTGTTGGATCTTCTTTCAATTGTATAAAATTTTTAGTATTTAAAAATTCTAATGTCTTAGAGATACATTGATCTTTATCTATTGTTATGATTGTTTGACCTTTGTCCGCTCGAGTTACAATAATATTGCAAGATTTAATTTTCTTATTTAAATTAATGGTCATATTTCTAAAATAGTAATGTGACTTATTAATTTTTAAACTATTTTTATCTAGTATAATATTCTTTAAAGAAAATCTCTCTTTTTGTATGTTATTAATAAGTTTGTCAGGGAGGACATTTTTATTACATAATATTGTTTCACATTCAATAGCAAAATTTTCTTTTATTCTATTTGGTCTGTCGATATTAAAATTAAATTTGAAACCTTTTTCTAAAAATTCACATTTTTCTTTCGAAAAATTAAGGTTAGATAAATTTACAAATCTATGAAAAAACTTGTGTTCAGAATAATTATTATTATGACTTAATGTATTTTTACTATTACTAACTATTTTCAATGATCTTTTTAAATTATTTATTTTATTATATTGTTTTTCATATTTCTTCTGAATTATATCTTGAATTTTAAATCTTATTTCACTATCCACGACATTAAATTCAATAAAATGGAGTCTATATGAAAGTTCTGTGTGAATAACTTTGAGGTAAACACTTATTATGTCTCTTTTGTTGTACGATTTCTTTCTATCTTCTGATAACCATTTTCTGACTGGTGTTGTTGTAGCCTTCTTTGATGAGGTGTTATTGATGTACTTTGGAACGAGCTGATGTTTTATACACTCGTTGTAAAACCATATGTCTTGGGTACAAAACTTGATTCGTAAAAGTTGTTTGAAATACCAATTAACCAAAAAACCAATATAGGCCTGTTTTAATTGTTTGTTTTTTTAAGTTATTTTGGAAACTTTTATTTGTCCTAAAAGCTATATTTATATCATATTTTTTAAAAAGATATGAAATTCGAATTGAAGTCCAACTACTCAAATCATCTATTCGAATATAATCACACATATAATGAAGACTTTAAAATTTTACACGTATGCAATAAAAGTAAAAAACTTGACTTGTTGGAAGCTTCAGAAATTAATAAATTAAAAAAATACAAACACACAGTTAAATGATATGTTAGAATTAAATACATCACCATTACTAAATTTGAACCTATCCTACGTTTAGTATCACTCCATACATTTATATTATATGTAATTTATGTTAGTATAATAATTGACTATGTATTGTTATGTATGTATAACTAATTTACGCATGTAATTGTTATTGCTATTGATGTTTATTTTGTATTCTAAAAGAAAGTTTAGTATTTATTTAGTTTGAAATCTCACGTCGTCTGAAGAAGCTACTGTGTTGCCGAAACAGCTGTAACATAGATAAAATAAAATAATTGGAGATAAGAACAAATATCTTTGTTTCCTTTTTATATTTAAATATGGATCTCCACCAAGTACAAATTAACAATATTAAACTATTAATTTTCAATTTAAACCAAAAGTAATAAACCTATCAATTTTATATTAATCTTTTATTTTTTGTATGAAATGTCATTTCCTGGCAGACGGCAACTAGCCATGGCCATATATTCCTTTAATATTTATTTTGTAACTTTAATTCGAAAATAATAATAATAATACTTTGGTAATAATTGAAATAAACACTTTAATTTTATTACAAATGCAGTCAATTATATGATGTAAGAAATGGCGTATTGTAAAAAAATGTGAGGCCGTCAATTCCTTACTTTATAGACATAAGGACATTTGTGCCAAAATTTACATTTTTCTATAAGTTATGTTTGTATACCAAAGTTATAAAAATGTAAATTTGAATTTAAAATTTGACATGTGTTTATCCATACAATTTTTCTCTCGTCTTGGGGGCCAGGTTAACGGTAAAATAAAGACCTTAAATTTTTTTTAATTTATTTGGGAGAAAATTAGCGGGGTGCATCATTTAAAATGAAAAAATTACCTTTTTAAGGACCACCCTAATGTAAATTCAAATTTTAATTAATTATTACCAAAAAATACAGGTTTTTTTGAGACAAAAATATATTTCCGCAAAACCGGTAGGTAGGTATAAGTATATTTCAATCTACGAGTAAAATGAATTTTTTTCGTAGCGAATAGAATACCTACGATCTCCAGCTTGTTGTGTCATGACCCATTGTAAGATAATATTCATACATATGTATGTACGTATATACCTAAAATGTTGATTAAAATTTAAATATAGATAAATCTGGTCTTTGTTTACCTTTTTTTTTGAATGGATATCTAAATATCTTTTTTTAACTTTTTAAGATGTTCGTTTTTTTCAGAATTAGATAGATACCTACCTGGTAAAGTTTGAGCTTAAAAAAATGAAGAATGAATTTCACCCGTTTCAAATTTTTTCCAACAGCATGATTAAAACTTTGAGTTCTAGCCACTTAAGTTAAAAAAATAAGTTTTTGTATTTTATTAAATAAGAGTTTAATAGATATATACAAGATATTTAATCTTAATTTTAATAAAAGGGATTCCACCATATGTCATGTTCCATTTATTTGCTTGTCGATATCACCCATTATTTTAGCGTCTACCTAGCTAATCAAAATATTGACATTTTTCACAAACTTTTGTATTTAAATTAAGTAGATAAGTACCTATCTAGGTACATCTACCTATTCCTTCATACCTACTCACAAAAAATACAATTTATCACGTGTCCACCTCTCCCTGTTTATATATTTGTATAAAAATCCATTTTAATATAAATACCTATAGGTATCTTCCAAAATATTGTTTGTTATTTTTCCTTTATTTAAAGGGCTTTACCATCAAGATCCCATCAGTAGAACTAAAGTTATAAGCGATTCAAAATTTCCTTACAAGAAAATCATTCATCAAATAACTTTTTCTCTACTAAAGAAAGTTCCAATTCAAAACAAAAAGATCTTTACGAAATCCAAACTCGCAAACTCCTGCCAAAAGTGAAGTACAAAAACAAAACAAACACCAGCCAAATAGACGCCTGCCAAACCAATGTACACGGCAACAGAGACAGCAATACAACAACAAAACACATAGAACATTAGAATTGAAGTAGGCAACGAAACGCAACAAATAAAAATAAAATAAATCCAGGGGAAATAGACTGCAAGAACAAAAATGGAAACAGAGAGAAAGAGATTCGTGTACGTGTTCAATACCTACTGACTTTTCTATTTTTTTTAGCTACGACCGGCGGTTGGGTTTTGTATGGGGCTGAGACATCGGTATATGATTATTTGTGATGTAAGTTGTATTAACCAATACATACTCATTCATATATATTGTAGTTTTAGTTGTTAAAGTCAAGTCAGTCAGAACTAGACCTTTGACCAATAAAGTTGTATAATTAAATTAAGTAACACGTCTTTATTATAACATTATTACATGGTGTCAGATGCTAAAATTTATAAAAAAATATAAAGATCCCTCCAAAACAAGACTCTGCCAGTGAAAATATTATCGCCCAAAACATTATTTCAACGAGCTTCGAACTTGGAAGCCGAACAAGATCAACGCAAAGTTGCGTTGCTGTTGCATCACATGGGACCAGAATCGTTCGATATTTTTAATTCTTTTAACGTGGAACTGGACTCTATAAAATTTATTGATTTAATTAATAAGTTCGAACCATATTTTTTACCCAAAGTGAATATTGCAATGGCAATGAATATTACAATGACAACATAATTTTTTTCACGTTCTCAAAAAGCAGATGAAAGTACCGATGCATATTATAACAGTGCTAAAAAATTTAAGTTTATCATGCGAGTTTGGAAATTTACGAGAAGAGCTTGTACGGGATATTTTTGTTTGTGGTTTACATGACAACTACACATATATTAAAGAAAAGCTTCTGAACGAAGGAAACATATCAAACTAGAAAAAGCTATTGAAATTACAAAGGCAATTGAAATTACGAAAGAACATTCACAGAAGTTGCAGAAGAGTGAACCCAATACATTCATGGGCGCACTACATAAAAAGCACAAAAAACATGCATTTGAATAAACCAACACAGCAGCGATTATACCAACTACCGAAAAACTACACGTTTATCAAAACGCTCTACTGATGTAAATACGTCAAACCATTCTAAAACACAATCACAATACAATCATCAATACATGCAGTCAAAGTCCAATGCATGCTTTACCCAGTAGGCAATTTCCAAAACTTCACCGAGGAATATTCACCTTTTTCATCAAGGAATGGAAGCTACACCCGAGAAATTTGAGGTGAATCCATCGATGAAATTAACATGGGGATGTCACTTCGTAAATAGAACTTTTGTATTCTCATAAATTAATTTATTTATTTTTTTCATTTTATATTATGCTCAAAACATAAATTTTTCAAAAATTAATTGAAATGTTTTATTTCAAAAATATTATTCTTTTTACTGATTATGGAAATCAGTAAAAAGAATATGTATAAATGATTTTCATACTATTACTTGTAACCAATTGTGTTGATAATGAATGTGAGTATTAGGAATTAAAAAAAAAAAACGAAAAACTTATAAATCTGTGCATTACTCCTCATCATTGAATTGAAGTCCAACATTGAATTGAAGTCCAACTACTCAAATCATCTATTAGAATATAATCACACATATAATGCAGACTTTAAAATTTTACACGTATGCAATAAAAGTAAAAAACTTGACTTGTTGGAAGCTTCAGAAATTAATAAATTAAAAAATACAAACACACTGTTACATGATAATTATGTTAGAATTAAATACATCACCATTACTAAATTTGAACTTATCCTATAGGTTTAGTATCATTCCATACATTTATATTATATGTAATTTATGTTAGTATAATAATTGACTATGTATTGTTATGTATGTATAACTAGTTTACGCATGGAATTGTTATTGCTATTGATGTTTATTTTGTATTCTAAAAGAAAGTTTAGTATTTAGTTAGTTTGAAATCTCACGTCGTCTGAAGAAGGTACTGTGTTGTCGAAACAGCTGTAACATAAATAATATAAAATAAGTGGAGATAAGAACAAATATATTTGTTTCCTTTTTATATTTAAATATGGATCTCCACCAAGTACAAATTAACAATATTAAACTATTAATTTTTAATTTAAACTAAAAGTAATAAACCTATCAATTTTATATTAATCTTTTATTTTTTGTATGAAATGTCATTTCCTGGCAGACGGCAACTTTTAATTCATTAATTCAAATTTTAATTAATGTCGTTTTCGATTGGATTTTCGGTAAATTGTACTCCTTTTCAATTCGAATCGAATATGAAAACACTGCCTTTCCTAAATTTACACACACACTACCAAAGCTGCCATTTAACAAAATGGCTTCTTCAAGTATTTATCACTTTTGACAAGTAATCCAACGAAAAACTTTATATGTATGTGTGTGTTCCTCATCTACTCCAAAATGAAATTGGGGACAGAAGAACACTCCGAAAACATTACTCGGAACAGCCAATCGAAGGCTTTTGGAGTAGTAGGAGTGAAAAAGGAGTGTAAAAGGAGTACTCCGTACATCCAAACGAAAACGACATAATTATTACCAAAAAATACAGGTTTTCCTTATAATTTTTGAGACAAAAATATATTTCTGCAAAACCGGTAGGTAGGTATAGGTATACCTGAAGTTTTATATATTTCAAAAAATTAAAAACTCAAAAAATTGATTTTTTTATAAATTTAGATTTCAATCTACGAGTAAAATGATTTTTTTCGTAAGGAATGGAATACCTGCGATCTCCAGCTTGTTGTGTCATGACCCATTGTAAGATAATATTCATACATAATGTATGTACGTATATACCTAAAATGTTGATTAAAATTTAAATATAGATAAATCTGGTCTTTGTTTACCTTTTTTTTGAATGGATATCTAAATATCTTTTTTGACTTTTAAAGATGTTCGTTTTTTTTCAGAATTAGATAGATACCTACCTGGTTAAGTTTGAGCTTAAAAAAATGAAGAATGAATTTCACCCGTTTCAAATTTTTTCCAACAGCATGATTAATACCATAACTTGAGTTCGCTTCGCCTGCTTCCTTGTGTACCTCTGCTAATTTTTATTTTTATTTACTATTCGAATTTTTTCTTTTGTTTTTTTAATTTGTACTAATTAATAAAATTAAAAACATCTAAATCATTATATAATCGTCGTGAGTGAAATTACTGTTTTTTTTTCTTCATTAAAGCTTAGTATACAGTTCTTTTGAACGAAAAAAAAATTGATGGTGAGAAAGAAATTTTTTTTCCGGAAGAAAAACATTCGTGGTGAAAAGAAAATTTTTAATCATCGTAGTAAACAGTTTTTTCCAACAAAAAAAATGTGACAATGCGAAACTTCTATGAAGAAAAATAGAAATGAACGAAGATTTGTGGGTTTTAAAAAATAAATTCAATTAATTTATTAATTAACATGGATTTAAACGAGGAAGAAATAATAGTATTTTCTGGCGTATTGATGACTTCACTATTTGTGCTTATGCTGGAGGATCTGAAAGATCGGAAGGAATGGGTCAGTACTTACTTGTGGGAACGAAGATTTCTTGGGCGTTATTACAGCGACGTAAGACTTAGTTTTTATGTGCACAATACATACCTACATTACATAATTCAAACTAAAAATAATTATTTATTTACAGTTTCAAAGCATGGTCGATAATCCACCGTCATTCTACGAAAATTTTCATATGGATTTAAATAGCTTTGAAGCGTTAAATTCCAGACTAGAAAACTATTTACTTCCGAAACGCATTAGTCCAGTCAACGAAGGAAAAATAAATGCAAAAAATCGTGTAGTCTGGGTTATTATTTTAAAGGGTAGGGGTGACCCCCAGGTACAACATACCAAAAGTCCCCAGCCCAGGCCCGCGAGCTTTAGCCAGGAGGGGGGGGGGGGGTAAAGGTCCCCTTTTCTTGTATTTCGCGAATATTTTGAAAACCAAGGGTATTAGCGGAAAAGTATACACTACAAAATGAAAGTATATGAAATTCTCTACAAAAAAAGCCCTAGTCATATGTTCGCTAGGAGCAATAGTAAGGGAGATGCGGGGGGTATAAATGTCAATAAATCTGAAAAATTATGATATTACGTTACAAATTTAATCTTTATTGATCAATCGACCCAAAAATATTAGAAAAAGTAAATGCATGTTCATTCATGATAATTCCATTAACGTGATGAGATAGATGGTATGTAGTAAAAGAAGGTGGTGGGGGTTAAAATATCGGTATTTAATTTATTTGATACAGTGTTTTTTGTCAAATAAAAAACACTGTATTTTCAAAGGTAGGAACCTTACAGCTTATTTCCAAGTTATTGACCAATACTATGTGAAATAATTTTGGGGGTTATTCGAAGAAAAAAATCACTTAGGGGAGGGGGGCCTATTTGCCCCCGTTTATAAGGGAGAGATCATTTTCTAAAACATTGGTTTAAACTGCATATGCAATCATTTAGAAACAACGGCAACAGTTACAATACTATACTATAGCTTTTTGAAAATCTAAAAACCTATTCTATTATTTTATTGTTGAATTAAGTTATCTCAGTCAAAAGTTAAAAAAAAAATATGATTTTGAATTAAAAATTTTGAAAAAAAAAAAAAAATTTTGTGTTTGTATTAATTTTTTTCAATTTTTTTTTGTTATAAGGTACTAAATTTTTATTTGATTTTTGATGCTCTCATTAATCTTAAGTCGAACGCTGAAAACCACAGAGTTGTAGGCCTTTTAGTTTTTGAGAAAAATTAAGATTATAAAAACTACTACTTTCTTAAAAAAATTCATTCTTTTCAGTAAGTTCTATAGTAAATTCAAACCGTCAATTTTCTAACGAAAGAAAAATAAAAGCAAAAAATCATGTAGTCTGGGTTATTGTTTAAAACGGTAGGGGTAATCCTCAGGTACAACATACTAAAAGTCCCCAGCCCAGGCCCTCGAGCTTTAGTCAAGAGGGGGGGTCAAAGGTCCCCTTTTGTAGTGTTTCGTGAATATTTTGAAAACCAAGCGTATTAGCGGAAAAATCTGCACTACAAAATGAAAGTAAATTAAATTTTCTACCGAAAATGTTTTATTCATATTTTCGCTAAAAGCGATATTAAGGGAGATGCGGGGTGAAGAAGTGTCAAAAAATATAAAAATGGCCAATTACCTTACAAATTTAGTGTTTACTGATCAATTTACTAAGAAAAAATGGAAAAAGTAAAAATACATTTTTTATTCAACGGTTATTCTGAAACAAGGCAAAGGGGGTTACTGCTGCCTTATATCTTTTTTTAATATCACATATATATATTATGAAAATTGAAAGTTATGTTACTAATTGCACAATAAAATAAAAACTCACAAACAACTTATTTCATGCAGCTACATTAGTATAACAAAGCTTTAGATTTTCGCGCAGTTGACCGTTGCCCATTTGTTTTTTTTTCTGTCATTTAAATTTCGTTTGCAATCAATTATTTATAGTTTTTAGCACGATTTCAGAGATAATTAGTGCGTGTAATAGGTACGTAAAAAAAGATAATTCACTTCGCCGGGTTTTTTTGTGATTTTATTATTTTATTCCAGTAACTTAATTGATATTGAATGATGGATGAATTGCTAAAGTGCTTGATTTGTAATGGTAAAGTGGAGGACAATGATGATGCCAGTCAGGTCCATTACAAAGAAATTGCAGGTATTAAAAAAGCAAGTATTGTAAGAAATGATGGAAGGAGCGAAACTATCGAAAATATGAGTAGTGGTGTTGTTCACAAGGAATGCAGAAAGGTGTACACCAGGCCTCAAACGATACAAAGTATCAAACTTAGAGAACCATCGATGCATTCAACATCATCAGATACTGGCCCACTGTGTCGATCACATGAACGGCCATTCAGTTATAAAACTAACTGTTTATTTTGTGGGGAAACCATTACTGACGATTTTAAAGAAAGGCAGAAGAAAAAACCCGTCTATTTACGTAGAAAAATTTTTCGAGTTAGAGCTTTGCCAAGTGACAATACAATTGCACTTCGAGCATTGAAGAGGGAGGATGAATGGGGACAGACAGTATATCGACGAGTCTTAGGAGTTAACGATCTATACTCTGCCGATGCGATATATCATAAGGAATGCCACCAAAAGTTTTTCTTAGAAGCTGAATCTTCATCAAGAAAAAGAGGACGTCCTGAGGATGAAGATATAAATGTGTCAATGCAGGAGATCTACGACTACATAGAAGGATGTGAAGAGTGTCAGGTTTCATTTGACGAGTTATTACAACAAGTAACAGGATTTACACCCCTTCTGAGGACGATCAAGGAGAGAATGAAGGCCAAGTATGGGGACAAAGTAGTTTTTACTACACTACAGAAGACTACAAATGTTGTCACCTTTCGTGGAGGAGTTGAAACAATTTTGACCGATGCATGGTACTCCTCGAGGTGTAAAAGTGAGCAAGAAGAAAGGGAAAGGATTGTTCAAGCTGCTTCAAAAATCATATTGGAGGATGTGCAGGCTATGGCCTATGACAATTTGAAATATCCTCCCTCTGACCAATTTTTTAGTGGTGCAGACGAAATGGTTCCTCAAACGCTGCGCACATTCATGAACACGTTGGCAACAAAAAAAAAGTCAAGGGAAAAATTTGATAAAAAGATGACAGTCATTTCTCACGCCATAATTGCCGCCATTAGGCCTAGGTCCTTTGTATCGCCTATTCTACATGGGTTAGCTCTACTCATCCACAGGAAGTATGGTGCAAAAAGCTTGATACAACTTCTTTCAACATTGGGATTTACTGGAAGCTACCATGAGGCACAACAACTAGAGCTTTCTATTGTCTACCATCCTGAGGAAGTTGTACCTAAGGGAACATTTACCCAGTATGTGTTTGACAATGCTGATTTTAATATTGCGACAATAGATGGTAAGAATACTTTTCACAGTATGGGAGGCATCAAGTGTGTCACCACTGCATCAGACCTGCCACCATCAAAAGAAATAAAAAGAATTAAAGCTGCCCCTTCTGGTCAAGAAGTTACCCATCTCGGAGTCTTGGAGTTGCAGACGTATGAACAAGGCTCAAGGAATGCGCTTCGTTACATACCTGTACAAGATTTAAATAAGATTCACCCTATTCCGAGAGAAAAGTGTTTTCAGTCCCCAACGCCTCAAGACATGCTCTGGATGACTGGAAAATGGCTGCATGCTGCCGATTCCTTTTATGAATTGAATGGTATTCCAGAGTGGAAAGGATGGGGAGAGGATTGTAGTCACGATCCTTCCGTTTATTAATGCTCCTCCAAGTGACTATAGCACTGTGTATACTGCTCTACAGTATGCAGCCCAACAGAACATTAATGAAGGCTCCAATGTCTGTTTTGTGACGTTCGATCAACCTCTATATATAAAGGCTAGGGAAATTCAGCCCACGAACATCGCTGTGCGGCTGGGAGGATTCCACACGCTTATGTCATATATGGGCTGCATTGGACACACAATGGCTGGGTCTGGTCTGAAGGAAGTGCTTTCTCTAGTCTATGCAACAAATACAGTGGACAAAATGTTAACTGGCCATGCATATGCTCGTGCAGTTCGAGGGCATTTTCTTGTGCAAGCAGTACTAGCTCAAATTATTCTACAGCAAGCCACCATCTCAGATGAAGAAAAAAAAGGAATCAAGAGCCTTCTGGATGAAATGGAAAACTTAACATCAGAAAAGGTGGAAGAGGATTCTTCATTGGCATCCGTTTTGTATAAATTTAAGAATGAGTTAGAGCACATCAAAGAGAAGGGACCTACCGCTGCATTGTGGGTACAGTACTTCAACATGGTCACCTTGATGAAAAAGTTCATAGATTGTGAGCGCCGCGGTGATTGGGATGGCCACTTAGTCTGCGTTCAACAAATGATCCCATTTTTCCACGCCAGTGGTCATTTCCACTATGCAAAATGTGCTCATCTTTATGTGCAGGACATGCTAGCATTGGAATCTAGCCACCCAGATGTATTTGAAGCGTTTGCAAGTAAAGGGTATTTCACTGTCAACCGAAGTGGTTCACGTTGGGCAGGGGTTTGGTCAGATATGACTATTGAACAGACCCTGATGCGCTCCATGAAAACCTCAGGTGGATTGGTGGGAAGAGGATTCACCGATACAGTACTTTCAAAGTGGGTTGGAGCATCTCGTGGAGCTGCAGCCATCTCATCATAAGTAGAGGGATCTGCTGAAGCGACAATTACCCAAATGGGGGAACAGCATGTGGATTTCCGGCTATCAAGGCAAACTAAAGATACAGAAGACCGGTTTAAGATATATGATTGGTTCAGCAATCATCCTCCTTTTCAAATTCAGGATTCCATTATGTCTCTGTCAACTGGTGTAACTGGAAACTCTACCATAAACTGTCACCGAGCCTTTGCAATTGGAACGAACACTATGAACAGTATGGTAGGCTGTAATTTTGGTGACATAAAACACTCAAAAGCTAATATGGTGCTGTCTTTGTCCAGCATAAACAATTCCATAAAAGTTCATGGTCAAACGGTTACAGTAGACCCTTTGACAATTTTTCAACGAACGCTCATATTCAAAAAGAACGATGAAGATGTAGCAGACCTCTTGAAATATGAATTGTCTCCGTTTCCACTTTCTCTCTTCACTGAAGTCGGTCTAAGAAAAGGGAAAAATCTTCACTTTATGACGCCTTTCCGGTGGATGACCCAACAACTCTTGACATAAAAACAAGCACGAATGTAATTGACGGTGGCTTCCTCCTTTATCGTGTAAAATGGCAACTTGGAGCAAAGTTTTCAGACATCTGCGAAATGTACATGAGCTATGTATTGAAACATTATGGCAGAAACTGTTCAGTCGTATTTGATGGCTATGGTAACGTCAACAGCACAAAACAAATAGAGCAAAAGCGAAGGGGTCTCACCAAAACGTCGGTTGATATTCAGTTTGATGAAACCATGTCCAGCACTGTTCAGCAAGAACATTTCCTTGGAAATGAAAGAAACAAGACAAGGCTCATCAAAATGATCTCACAGAAACTAAACTCTGGAGGAGTGGAAACCGCCATCGCAGATAGTGATGCTGATACTACTATAGTACGATATGGAATAAAAAAAGCTTCCCAACATCCGATCGTAACAATAGTTGGAGAGGACATTGATTTACTGGTTCTGCTCCTGGCTCTGGCACCTCAAGATAAAAATATATTTTTTTTGAAGCCAGGCAAGGGAGCAGTGGGGACTAAAATTTACTCAACTGCCAACCTAAGAAATCTCCCATTTGCGAGCACTATCCTTCTTCTCCACGCCTTTAGTGGGTGTGATACGACGTCTGCTATATATAAAAAAAGCAAATCTGGCGTGGTGAAAACGTTTAAAAAATTCACCTGTGAAATAAAAGAAATAAATGACGTTTTCTCCAACCCTTGTGCAATGGAAAACATGGTTGCTCTGGCAGGAGAAAAACTGTTTAAGTTAGTCTACCAGGCCCCATCAAATGAAATAAATTTAAATCAACTTCGCCATGCAGCATTTACCAAGGCTTCAACTAAACCGAAGCCTGATTTAGCAGCACTACCACCGACCAAAAGGGCTGCAGATCAACACTCTCTTAGAGTTTATCTACAGGTATACATCAACATACATTTTCTTAACGCTTGTTATAAATGCAACATAAAAATATACTTATGTACATATTTGCATGGTAAATTTTTCGACAAGCTACAGGGGGTTATTGTTTATTTACAGATCCAGCAGTGGCTCCAACATGAATTCGACAATGAAGAAAAATTGTCACCCTTGAAATGGGGATGGACTAGGAGTGCAGATGGCTGCCTCGTCCCAGTAACTACCACTGACCCTATAGCTCCGGACACAATATTAAATAATATTTTCTGCGCCTGCACAACGGGATGTGGAGGACGTTGTGGATGCAGAAAAGCAGGCACTCCTTGCTCCATTGTTTGCGGGACATGCCATGGTGCTTGCACGAATGGTCCTTCTGTGCAGGACATACAAGACGATAGTGACATCGAAAATGTTGGTGATATGAACCACGATGATAATTCTGATACGTTTTAAAATAAATAATTAAGTATTTTTTTTATTAAAAATTTTCGTTTTTTTCTTTTTTTGCGGAATTATGAATAGGTTAGCTTTGGTTTACTTAAGTAGCTGCATGAAATAAGTTGTTTGTGAGTTTTTATTTTATTGTGCAATTAGTAACATAACTTTCAATTTTCATAATATATATATGTGATATTAAAAAAAGATATAAGGCAGCAGTAACCCCCTTTGCCTTGTTTCAGAATAACCGTTGAATAAAAAATGTATTTTTACTTTTTCCATTTTTTCTTAGTAAATTGATCAGTAAACACTAAATTTGTAAGGTAATTGGCGATTTTTATATTTTTTGACACTTCTTCACCCCGCATCTCCCTTAATATCGCTTTTAGCGAAAATATGAATAAAACATTTTCGGTAGAAAATTTAATTTACTTTCATTTTGTAGTGCAGATTTTTCCGCTAATACGCTTGGTTTTCAAAATATTCACGAAACACTACAAAAGGGGACCTTTGACCCCCCCTCTTGACTAAAGCTCGCGGGCCTGGGCTGGGGACTTTTAGTATGTTGTACCTGAGGATTACCCCTACCGTTTTAAACAATAACCCAGACTACATGATTTTTTGCTTTTATTTTTCTTTCGTTAGAAAATTGACGGTTTGAATTTACTGAAAAGAATGAATTTTTTTAAGAAAGTAGTAGTTTTTATAATCTTAATTTTTCTCAAAAACTAAAAGGCCTACAACTCTGTGGTTTTCAGCGTTCGACTTAAGATTAATGAGAGCATCAAAAATCAAATAAAAATTTAGTACCTTATAACAAAAAAAATTGAAAAAAATCAATACAAACACAAAATTTTTTTTTTTTTCAAAATTTTTAATTCAAAATCATTTTTTTTTAAACTGTTGACTGAGATAACTTAATTCAACAATAAAATAATAGAATAGGTTTTTAGATTTTCAAAAAGCTATAGTATAGTATTGTAACTGTTGCCGTTGTTTCTAAATGATTGCATATGCAGTTTAAACCAATGTTTTAGAAAATGATCTCTCCCTTATAAACGGGGGCAAATAGGCCCCCCTCCCCTAAGTGATTTTTTTCTTCGAATAACCCCCAAAATTATTTCACATAGTATTGGTCAATAACTTGGAAATAAGCTGTAAGGTTCTTACCTTTGAAAAAACAGTGTTTTTTATTTGACAAAAAACACTGTATCAAATAAATTAAATACCGATATTTTAACCCCCACCACCTTCTTTTACTACATACCATCTATCTCATCACGTTAATGGAATTATCATGAATGAACATGCATTTACTTTTTCTAATATTTTTGGGTCGATTGATCAATAAAGATTAAATTTGTAACGTAATATCATAATTTTTCAGATTTATTGACATTTATACCCCCCGCATCTCCCTTACTATTGCTCCTAGCGAACATATGACTAGGGCTTTTTTTGTAGAGAATTTAATATACTTTCATTTTGTAGTGTATACTTTTCCGCTAATACCCTTGGTTTTCAAAAAATTCGCGAAATACAAGAAAAGGGGACCTTTACCCCCCCCTCCTGGCTAAGGCTCGCTGGCCTGGGCTGGGGACTTTTGGTATGTTGTACCTGGGGGTCACCCCTACCCTTTAAAACAATAACCCAGACTACATGATTTTTTGCATTTATTTTATGATTTAAGATCTTCGTTGACTGGACTACATGACTCGGCCAATCGATCACATACCGACTAGGCATCGCTTGGCAGTAGCACTTGAGTAAGTCCTACCCAAACTCCTTGTTTCTATTTTTTGCATTTTTAAACATATTTTTTTTTGTTCGGAAAAGGTATTACGCCTGCGGGAGTTTTCAGAGACACATTGCGAGTGTTTATAGAATTTCCAAAAGTGCATTTGGTGAAATTTTAAAAAGCGTTTCAAAAGCAATAACATCTGAGCTTCGAAAAGAATTTATTGACCTAAATGAAGAAAAATGGAAAATGGAAAAATGGCAGTTGCCAAATTGTCTTGGAGCCGTAGACGGCAAGCATGTTGCCATAGAAAAACCTAAAAATGCCGGCTCCGATTATTACAAATATAAAAGATTCCATAGCATTGTGCTCATGGCCATAGCAGCTGGAAATTATAATTTTATTACCATTGACGTTGGTGCGAAAGGAGCTGAAGGTGATGCCAATATATTCTCGCGGACTCAAATCGGGCGTATGATTAAAGAGGACAGCCCAATTTTAAATTTACCTCCAGACTGCAACACTTTTTTATTGGCGATGATGCATTCCCCATTTTTAAGCGATTGTTGAAACCATATTCGCCGAATAGACGTCAAAAGATGTTAACTCCTGAGGAAGTGGTTTTCAATTCAAGATTATCACGAGCCAGACGTTGCGTAGAAAATGCGTTCGGAATTCTTGTTTCGCAGTGGGCATGTGTTGGCAAAACTTTTCATTGTGATCCCGGAACTACCTAATACATTGTGGCAGCCAGTTGTTCACTACACAACTACATGATAAATCGCAAAGAAAAGACATGGCGGTCCATAGGGAAAATTATCTTTTCAATAATTTCAATAATAATATGTATATTAACTTAAGAATTATATTTATTTTTCGGTCAAAAATTTTAATAAAATTCTACTTTAATTATTTTGTCATATTGGTGTGGAAAATCGGCTCTTAGTCAATTAATTATGGACTAGTATATATTTTATTTTATTTTCGAATGGATTATGTCTATTTTAACAACAGAAAGGACATAATATCCATGGTACGAAAACTGTCTCTACTGATTGCATTATCAAATATCAAATTTGTCATTCGAATGTGACTTCAACAATTATTTGATATTCTATTTACGCAGTTAATAGCAAAACAGTCGTCGCGGCGTTGCTACATAGGAAGTGGAAAAATGCAGGATGGCAATGCAATCCTACCGGAGAAATATCCTTTATTGTGTACATTTCAAGTTCGGTTAATGCAATTCATTGGTCGCGTTCGAGAATGTCAACAAACCATGGGCAATATGTGCTTTAGCGGCAGCATTAACGTCCATGATTGACAACATAACCAGTGTCATTATGTCATCCCACATATAAAATAAACACTTAGGCCAGGCGCGCACATGGAACTAAACAATTTGGTTTCCATTTTGTGCACAATGGGCTAATATGGGAGTGCGCGCCGGTTTATGTGCGCGGACTCTCATATAATCCAATAGTGCTCAAAATCGAAACCAAACTGTTTAGTTGCATGTGCGCGCCTGGCCTTATTCTTCACCACCGGCACCTGACAGACTTTTCTTTTCGATATCACGACACATACACCTACAAACACTCAATTTTTGGTTATATTTCCGGACCCAAAATTTGCTGTCAGCTCTTAGACTAATAGGTTAAGGATGGATAATAATTTTAAATGAACCTAAAACATCCATTTACTGTTTTTTTAAAACCAGTACCTGCAGTACTTATTGCAATATACTATCAATAGTACATAATATTATGTATGTTTTATTTCATGAAAATAAAAGTAATTGATTTTACTCTCTTGTTTAAAAAAGATTCACTTCAAAATTCAAACTAGCTGCAAGTCAAAGTTAACGGAGAAAAGGTTTATCACCTGTGTATGTATTTATTTGTACTTCAAAGTTATATTACATCACTTACAGAATAACATACAAAAATAATTTAAAAAAAATCACAATACATTCAGTTCTTTGAAACTTTAGTGCCCAAAACTAATCTCAATTATATATATATGTATGTATATTTACACGTTCTTTTTCAACTAACGAGCGCAAGAGAAAAAATTAATTTTTACAACGATCGCGGTTCTTCTTAATTGTTGCACTTATCAAAACAGTAATCTCAAGGTTTAGGTCAACGACTAAATCCTCATCCAATCGAAGTTAGCCCACATCGAAAAGAACTTCAATAATTGCCTTGGCTCTTCGCTCTTCTCCAAAGTTTTCTGTTCTAAGTAATTTGAAAACGAGCTTGCAAGGTTCGTTATATTTTCCACCATTCTATCTTTCTTCTTGGGTTTGGAGCATGGCAGTTCGTGGTCCTGTATGTATGAAAAAATAATTTGTATAGTAATTTTGCAATTCATTATTTTAAAATTTACTTACATAGATTGAAGAAGTGTTTTCAGTCAAAAGCGATTCATCCAAATACTGGGACTGGGATTGCTCGGAATTTCCTGCATTCCCCATGGAAACCATGCTTATAGTACTGCGGTGTTTTGGCACTGTGTAAAACGCCATTATATCCTTGAACTGCCATTCCGAGCGGTATTTGTCGGGTAAAACATCTGCTGCAGATGCTCCAGATTTATATGGAATTTTTTTTTCCACAGCATAATATTTTGCTGAGTTCTTCAGGCTTACCCATAACTGCTTGCAGGTAATGGGGTCTATCCCTGTGGCAGTAGATATTTTATTCCATGTTTGGGTCTCCTTTATTTTATCAGAGTAACTTTTGTTAGTAATATCAAATATGTTTGGATATTTGCTAACTTCTCTTGCCACATTTATTTTTTGTTCGAAATTACAATCCTTTTTTCTTATTGCACTTTTTTTTACTTTTGAGGATTGTTGAAGTTCAAAATCACTTTCACTCTGATCATTCTTTTCATCATAAGAAATATATTGTTCGAATTCAAAATTGTAATCGGTTTCCATTATATTTGCAAGATTCTCAAAAATATTAGCACATCAAAATGAGTAGCGAACCACGAACACGATTAATCCAGACACCATCCGCCAAAAGCAAACATGTAGGTACATACCTATATATCCAGGTTGAAATGGCTATCCCTTTCTTCAAATTCAAAACAAACGAAGTATTCAGTCAAGACAGGTACGCAAACTAGAATTTTTTCTACAAAACAATGTCGCTGACATTGTTTTGCGGGAAAAAAATCGTGGTGAGTATAATTTTTTTTTTCCAGGGTTGAGTTCACAGTTCGATAAAAATATTTTTCAGTCGAAAAATCTTTTTTGTGCCAAAAATCACTCCCATATGGATTGCATGTAGCTTTTTTTTCGTTGAAGAACTGTATACTTAGCTTAACCCTACAACAGAAAATATATTATTTTCACCTTCATCCATCAATTTTATGACAATTTGATTGAGTGATTTCTTAACTTTTTTAAATAACCATCCTGCTTTTACATCCATCTGAGCTATTGAAAAGTGCTTTGTCTCATCTCCCCCGGTGAGTGCTAATCTTTGTTTTGGTATTTGTTCTGCCAAATTCGTAGCAATCTAAGAAACTACACACCAAACATAATTTCTTTATATGAATTTTTGAACATCTATGATACTGGAAGTAAATTCAACCCAAGGAAGGATTATCTATTATCCACATTTAAGCTTTTGCTTTTCTGTCTCATCTGCCCTGGTGAGTACAATTTTAGTAGATGTTCTGCCGCAAGCCTTATAAATACTACATACATAAATACCATTCTTTTTCTTACCAAAAATAATAACAACAATAAATTCAATATCGAGGCCTATTCACTCTACGCATAACAAATGCACACACCATACCTAGCTCATCCCTGAACCTTCATTGTGCTTTATCTTATACCTCAACTAGACCGAATTGTTTACTAATTTGAAGCTAAGGAAATACACTGCAAAAAAATTAACTTTAAAATTTTCTAAATAAAGCAAAAAAAAATAATTAAATCGTACCACTAAAAACAATAAAAAAAAAGGAAACATATCTGAAATGGAAAATTCATCTACCTGTGGAAACAGCAGTTGTACCATAAGTAAAAAAAACACATGAATGGGTTATCTGTAGAGGTGGCAAAGTATTTCACCCAATATGTGTTGGCCTAAGCAGAACCGCCAAAGCTCATCTGGCTGAATACTCTGAGGACTTCAAATATTATTGCGAAGAATGTAGGGACATAACCCTCTCACATATAATGCTCGCACTTAAATGTAATAACGAGCGTGTAAACCAACTTTCCAACGACATAGCTGATTTAAAAACTTACTTCCGGAATAGTTTTAGTAAAACAGTTGATCTTATGGCTGAAATTAATGATTCCACTAATAAAAATTTTGAAAACTATCAATTGAGTGTTAAATCACAACTCTCCAGCATGGAAATATTCCTGAAAAAGAACTTTAGGACATTTTCCGAATACCTTGAAAATTCATACTCCATCTCCAACAATTTGAATCCGCAGCTGATTAAGATAACGAACTCTATTGCTGCCATTAAGTCCTCACATGAACCTACAATAAGCTCAATTAACTCAATAGAAGATAGTTGTTTAAGGATAGCTGACTCTATAAAAGAGCAATCAATAGCGCTTTCAACCATTGTTACGGATTTTTCTGCCACTAAAAACAGAATCAAAAATGACTCAATAATCCTTGCAGACGTGTTAGTAAATGAATCTGCTGCCATCCGTTCGGCTATCTCTGGGATGTCAGAAGAGATGAGACTTTTGTCTGCGAAAAGTAATTTAGTTTCATGTGACCCTGGATCTAGCAATAAATCATTGCAAATTGAACTTCAAGATCTTGACAACTCTTACTCTTCTGAGATTACCAATGTCAACCTTCTAGGCTCGAAACATTGTACGCCACCGTCATCTGATCCCCCTACATCGACTTCTAACAACATCGACAACAACGTTCCATTGCGTGCTGAACTTCAAAATTTAGGGCACTCCATCGAAGATGTTAACATCAGCTTCCCCTCTACAAAAGTTGACAAATTTGGGACATCATGGACGCTTCTTGAATGGGAAAACCGTCTTATGCGACTTAGAAAATTCAACACCAATTCTTCTTCTTCGTTTTTTGTAAAATGCACCCCAAGAACAGCAAATATATCTTGGTTAGAGATTTTGTTTAATAATAAATACCGTATACCTGACGTAACTGTCCAACTCATCTCAAAGAAGTCTCGCTCCTTCAAAATCGATATCCCCATTAAATATGAATGGCTCTTTCTCAATCAAGTCAACAACGTTCTTGAACTAGAGGGCATAACGATTCACCCATGGATAAATCAATCTTATATTAATTTTATTAATAAGTCTAGCTCTAAGTCTAACTCTAGCTTTAAGTCTTGCTCTAAGTCAGTTCCTCATCACAATTCCTCTTTCTTTACACATAGCAGTTATAATGTAAAACCATCACCAGTCCATTTATCAAACCCAACTTCACCTTCCAGTAAAATAATTAGAAGAAGAGTGTCTTTCAACCTGTCCCAACACTCAAACCCTTATATCTCCAAACTATCCCCAACTGGTAGATATCCAAATTTTATCCAATCTCATACTCTTAATCCACCCCATAATGTTGCCCCATAAATCCTGAAAATTATCCTAATCCTTCCCTCACTACAAGCGACAATATGCCCTCAGTTTTAAGTCACATTAACCCTAAAGTATTACCCCCTTTCCTTGATCCTCTTATTCCCCCTAAGGTCAAAATGACTAATGACTTTGTTGACCTAAACGACACTGAAAATGGCCGCTATGTTCTTTCACGTCTTAGAGATCACCGCATTTATGCCAATGTGCGCCCGTATTTGGCATATCTTCATGACAAACATGATTCTATTTGTGTTGATGGTGTAACCAGAACCAATGTTATGGTATCCATACATCAAGAAGGTCTCCCAACGAACACCAATGATCTCTTAAGAATATTTATTTTATTTCATAAAACTTTCAGTCTGACTTCTACTGATGTTGAAAACGACCTATTCAGCATTTGCTTCATACGTCAATTCTAAACGGCTTTCACAAATTCAAAAAAATTGCAAAAATAATGATCCTTTTTGTTCCTAGCCAAAATATTTCTACCTTTGCAAAACCTCAAATTTTATCTATTTACTACCAGAATGTAAGAGGCTGACGTACTAAAAGTTCTGACATTTACTTGAATTCCCAGAAACTTCCTTTTGATGTCTTTGCTCTCACTGAAACCAATCTCACGCCTGATTTTCTCAGTAATGAATTCTTTACTTCTGATTTTAATGTGTTTCGAAAAGATGTCATGAGTACTAATAGTAGCCCCAACGTTGATTCCTCAAGTAGTACATCCTGGGGTCGTGGTGTTCTCTTGGCAATTCATTCCAATTTTGATTCTTCGCTAATTACTATCCCTAATTGTTATCAATAACTACTGGAGAAGAAAACACTCCAATATATTTAATTTAATAAGCTTTGTTTTTTGTTTGTTTCTGTAGAGAAAATTTTCTTTATATTATTTATTATTCTTAAATAGTTTTTCATCAGCTTCAAACGTTATTTTTTAAATAAAGAAGATTCAATAAAACAATAGGTTATGGGCGACCAACGAAAAGAATTTCCACATGGCATTATACAGTTTAATGGCAAGGCTTATGAAAACTGGAGTTTTCGAGTAAAAATGTTTCTGGATTCGGTTGATGTTTTGGAAGCTGTGACCAGTTCAGCTCCGATTGCTACAGACGTTGCTGGGAGAGCCAAATTCAACGAGAGGGACAAGAAAGCCAAATCAATTATAGTCAGCTGCATTTCTGATGACTATTTGGACTATGTTAAAGACAAAAACACAGCCAAAGATATGTGGAAGTCTTTGGAAGACGTTTTTGCGATGAAATCAGCATCTAGCCAAACAATAGTAAGGAAACAGCTAGCTAGATTGAAGTTTTCAGAAGGAACCTTGATGAAGGATCATTTCCTTGAATTTGACGGTCTAGTAAGGCAATTAAAATCAGCGGGTGCTACGCTAGCAGAAAGTGATTTGGTATCGCAACTGTTCTTGACGCTTCCAGAGAGCTATGATCCACTGGTTACAGCTCTCGAGAATATGAAGGAAGAAGAGCTTACTATTCAGCTTGTGAAGCAAAGGTTGCTTGCAGAAGAGCAAAAAAGAATGGATCGAACGGTAACTAGCGAAGACACAAAACTACCAACAGCATTTGCTATAAAGAGAGATAGACATTTTAAATTCAATGGAAAATGTCACAACTGTGGAAGGCGCGGTCATCTTAACGCGAACTGTACGGTAAAGAAAGAAGCCAATACTAATACATTAAACCTTGAACTTATTTGTGTTAAAGTCTGTATACTCAACCGTTCCCTTTACATATTGTGTTGTTACATACCTCCCACTCAGTTAACAAGTGAATATCAACTTCTAGTTGATGCAGTTGATTTTGTTGTTGAATAATCAAATCCTGAAGATGATATTATTATCATTGGCGACTTCAATCTTCTTCGTTTAACTTGGGAAGTTTCTGACGATGAGCTCTACTTTGTTTCGTCCAACGCCATTTCTGAAAAGGAGATTCTTTTTACCGATCGGCTCCTCTCTTCTTATCTAGCCCAGATGAGTGGTATTAAAAATTGTTTAGGACGACAATTAGATCTAATCTTTTCATCTGATGCTCATAATACCGAAGTTATTGAGAGTACATATATCCTCTCTAAGCTTGACAATTACCATCCTCCCATCTCTATCACATTCGCTTTTGAATGTGATAATATACAACCTTACCCCCTCACGTCTCAAACTTTTAATTTTCGCAAGGCAAATTTCGAGAAACTAAACGATCTTATCGCTAATATCAAATTTGATTTCATCTCCAACGACTCCAGTATTGACTTTAAGATTGAAACTTTTTATACTCTGATCCAAAATTGTTTCTCTAAAACCGTACCCCAATCGCGCTGCAAAAATTTTACCTCTTCCCTATCTTGGTATAATAAGGAACTTCGCTCTCTCAGGAACAGGAGGAATAAACTTTGGAAAGCATATCTTAGTTCGAAGTCAAATCATGACTTCTTCAATTACGTCTCAGCTCATAATAACTTTTCATACTTGTGTGAATCTCTCTACTACAACCATCTTCTCCAAGTTCAATCTGATCTAATCTCTAACCCTAAAAACTTCTTTCAATTTATTAATTCAAAATGAAAATCCAATGATTATCCTTCAACACTGAATTACCAAAATTCCTCGTCAACTGATCCTAATACTATCTCTAACTTTTTTGCACTTTTCTTTGGTCATGCATTTTCTCCTAGTAACACTGATCTAGACCAAAGTTACTTCAGTTACTTGAATGGCTGCACCCAGACCTCCTTAACTTCGTTTAATATATGTTCTTCGTCGATTTAATAAAATCAACCTGCTTAAGGATGATTTCTCTATAGGCCCAGACGGTATTCCTGCTGTAGTTCTCAAAAATGCGTCTCTAAATTAGCACAACCACTTACTGCTCTCTTCCAGCTATCTATTTCTTCTAGTTTGTTTCCAAAAATATGGAAAGACTCTTTCATTATCCCTGTTCATAAAAAAGGATCCAAGGGTGATGTCTCAAACTATAGACCCATTGCTAAACTTTCATGCATACCTAAAATATTTGAGAGCATAATATATGATATTTTAGTACTTCATTGTAAACCACTCTTTTCTAATAAACAGCATGGTTTTCTGAATGGTTGACCCACAACCACTAATTTAATTGAATTTGTTTCAAATACTATTTGCTCCCTTGAAGCTAGTAATGAAGTCGATGCGATTGCAATGGATTTTAGCAAAGCATTTGACAAAGTATCGCATGATGTTATTATTTTCAAAATCAAAGCTTATGGATTTCCATTAATGTTTATATCTTGGATTCAATCGTATTTAACTGATTGTCGTTATACAGTCCTATTCAGATCCTGTAGATCCAACCCGATTTGCTCAACTTCTGGTGTCCCTCAAGGAAGCCATTTAGGTCCTCTCATATTTTTGTTAACTATTAATGATGTTGAACTTAAGCTAGAAGGATCGGATCTTCAGATTTACGCCGATGACATGCGTATTTCAAAACCTATAAAATGCATGGACGACGCTCGACTACTTCAAACTGACCTAAATAATTTCTTTAACTGGTGTCAACACAAGTTCCTTGAGCTCAATGTAAATAAATGTCAAGCCATCACTTACTCTCGGAAACGCCCTCCCTTGTTACAACGTCAATATTTCATAAATAACGAACCTGTTGCTGTAGTCAATCTTATTCGTGACTTAGGCGTTATCTGTGATAAGCAGCTTGATTTTCGTGCTCACTATGACAATATTATCAATAGAGCTAATTCCAATCTCGGTTTTATAAAACGCTGGTCCAAAGAATTCTCCGATCCAAATGTTACCAAGTCTCTGTATGTTACCTTCGTCAGACCCCTCCTTGAATATGCCTCCCAAGTCTGGTCACCATATCACCATGTCCACGTTCAACGTATAGAAGCCGTTCAACGTAAATTTATCCGTTTTGCTTTGCGCGGTCTTTGTTGGGATGACCCATATAATCTACCCCCCTACGAAAACCGTCTGAAATTAATCAACCTACATAGCTTAAGTAGACGTCGTGAAAATGCAGACATACTTTTCGTACACCAGCTATTAACTGGAAACATTGACTGCGCTTGCTTAGCTAATAAAATAACAATGAACACAAATCCTCGTCGTCTGAGATCCATACCACTTTTCTGTATCCCCTTCCTACCGACTACGGCCAAAATGAACCTATCACTCGAATGCTTCGCAAAGTAAATAACTCCTCCATTTTTAATTTAAACCATTCCAAAATTTCTCTCAAACTTGCTCTCCAATCATAATCATTTGCTATCCTAATCTCCTATCATTCCTATTTATTTTATTTAGTTTAAAGCTTACAATTAGTTTTTAGTTATATTCTTGTATTAAGCTTAGATAAATAAAAAAAAGAGGTTTATATGTTTAAGTATAGATTTAAGAAATATGTTTTGATTTAAGTTCAGCTTGTATTAAGCTTGTAATAATAATAAATGTGCATTAAAACTTTGAGTTCTAGCCACTTAAGTAAAAAAAATAAGTTTTTGTATCTTATTAAATAAGAGTTTAATAGATTATACAAGATATTTAATCTTAATTTTAATAAAAGGAATTCCACCATATGTCATGTTCCATTTATTTGCTTGTCGATATCACAAACTTTTGTATTTAAATTAAGTAGATAAGTACCTATCTAGGTACATCTACCTATTCCTTCATACCTACTCACAAAAAATACAATATATCACGTGTCCACCTCTCCCTGTTTATATATTTGTATAAAAATCCATTTTAATTTAATTTTAATTAAAATCAGCGGGTGCTACGCTAGCAGAAAGTGATTTGGTATCGCAACTGTTCTTGACGCTTCCAGAGAGCTATGATCCACTGGTTACAGCTCTCGAGAATATGAAGGAAGAAGAGCTTACTATTCAGCTTGTGAAGCAAAGGTTGCTTGCAGAAGAGCAAAAAAGAATGGATCGAACGGTAACTAGCGAAGACACAAAACTACCAACAGCATTTGCTATAAAGAGAGATAGACATTTTAAATTCAATGGAAAATGTCACAACTGTGGAAGGCGCGGTCATCTTAACGCGAACTGTACGGTAAAGAAAGAAGCCAATACTAATACATTAAAGCTTGAACTTATTTGTGTTAAAGTCTGTATACTCAACCGTTCCCTTTACATATTGTGTTGTTACATACCTCCCACTCAGTTAACAAGTGAATATCAACTTCTAGTTGATGCAGTTGATTTTGTTGTTGAATAATCAAATCCTGAAGATGATATTATTATCATTGGCGACTTCAATCTTCTTCGTTTAACTTGGGAAGTTTCTGACGATGAGCTCTACTTTGTTTCGTCCAACGCCATTTCTGAAAAGGAGATTCTTTTTACCGATCGGCTCCTCTCTTCTTATCTAGCCCAGATGAGTGGTATTAAAAATTGTTTAGGACGACAATTAGATCTAATCTTTTCATCTGATGCTCATAATACCGAAGTTATTGAGAGTACATATATCCTCTCTAAGCTTGACAATTACCATCCTCCCATCTCTATCACATTCGCTTTTGAATGTGATAATATACAACCTTACCCCCTCACGTCTCAAACTTTTAATTTTCGCAAGGCAAATTTCGAGAAACTAAACGATCTTATCGCTAATATCAAATTTGATTTCATCTCCAACGACTCCAGTATTGACTTTAAGATTGAAACTTTTTATACTCTGATCCAAAATTGTTTCTCTAAAACCGTACCCCAATCGCGCTGCAAAAATTTTACCTCTTCCCCATCTTGGTATAATAAGGAACTTCGTTCTCTCAGGAACAGGAGGAATAAACTTTGGAAAGCATATCTTAGTTCGAAGTCAAATCATGACTTCTTCAATTACGTCTCAGCTCATAATAACTTTTCATACTTGTGTGAATCTCTCTACTCCAACCATCTTCTCCAAGTTCAATCTGATATAATCTCTAACCCTAAAAACTTCTTTCAATTTATTAATTCAAAAAGAAAATCCAATGATTATCCTTCAACACTGAATTACCAAAATTCCTCGTCAACTGATCCTAATACTATCTCTAACTTTTTTGCACTTTTCTTTGGTCATGCATTTTCTCCTAGTAACACTGATCTAGACCTAAGTTACTTCAGTTACTTGAATGGCTGCACCCAGACCTCCTTAACTTCGTTTAATATATGTTCTTCGTCGATAGTTAATAAAATCAACCTGCTTAAGGATGTTAAGGATGCTGTTCTTTAGGCCCAGACGGTATTCCTGCTGTAGTTCTCAAAAATTGCGTCTCTAAATTAGCACAACCACTTACTGCTCTCTTCCAGCTACCTATTTCTTCTGGTTTGTTTCCAAAAATATGGAAAGACTCTTTCATTATCTCTGTTCATAAAAAAGGATCCAAGGGTGATGTCTCAAACTATAGACCCATTGCTAAACTTTCATGCATACCTAAAATATTTGAGAGCATAATATATGATATTTTAGTACTTCATTGTAAACCACTCTTTTCTAATAAACAGCATGGTTTTCTGAATGGTTGACCCACAACCACTAATTTAATTGAATTTGTTTCAAATACTATTTGCTCCCTTGAAGCTAGTCGATGCGATTGCAACGGATTTTAGCAAAGCATTTGACAAAGTATCGCATGATATTATTATTTTCAAAATCAAAGCTTATGGATTTCCATTAATGTTTATATCTTGGATTCAATCGTATTTAACTGATCGTCGTTATACAGTCCTATTCAGATCCTGTAGATCCAACCCGATTTGCTCAACTTCTGGTGTCCCTCAAGGAAGCCATTTAGGTCCTCTCATATTTTTGTTAACTATTAATGATGTTGAACTTAAGCTAGAAGCATCGGATCTTCAGATTTACGCCGATGACATGCGTATTTCAAAACCTATAAAATGCATGGACGACGCTCGACTACTTCAAACTGACCTAAATAATTTCTTTAACTGGTGTCAACACAATTTCCTTGAGCTCAATGTAAATAAATGTCAAGCCATCACTTACTCTCGGAAACGCCCTCCCTTGTTACAACGTCAATATTTCATAAATAACGAACCTGTTGCTGTAGTCAATCTCATTCGTGACTTAGGCGTTATCTGTGATAAGCAGCTTGATTTTCGTGCTCACTATGACAATATTATCAAAAGAGCTAATTCCAATCTCGGTTTTATAAAACGCTGGTCCAAAGAATTCTCCGATCCATATGTTACCAAGTCTCTGTATGTTACCTTCGTCAGACCCCTCCTTGAATATGCCTCCCAAGTCTGGTCACCATATCACCATGTCCACGTTCAACGTATAGAAGCCGTTCAACGTAGATTCATCCGTTTTGCTTTGCGCGGTCTTTGTTGGGATGACCCATATAATCTACCCCCCTACGAAAACCGTCTGAAATTAATCAACCTACATAGCTTAAGTAGATGTCGTGAAAATGCAGACATACTTTTCGTACACCAGCTATTAACTGGAAACATTGACTGCGCTTGCTTAGCTAATAAAATAAAATTGAACACAAATCCTCGTCGTCTGAGATCCATACCACTTTTCTGTATCCCCTTCCACCGTACCGATTACGGCCAAAATGAACCTATCACTCGAATGCTTCGCAAAGTAAATAACTCCTCCATTTTTAATTTAAACCATTCCAAAATTTCTCTCAAACTTGCTCTCCAATCATAATCATTTGCTATCCTAATCCTCCTCCTATCATTCCTTTTTATTTTCTTTAGTTTAAAGCTTACAATTAGTTTTTAGTTATATTCTTGTATTAAGCTTAGATAAATAAAAAAAAGAGGTTTATATGTTTAAGTATAGATTTAAGAAATATGTTTAGATTTAAGTTCAGCTTGTATTAAGCTTGTAATAATAATAAATGTACATTAAAACTTTGAGTTCTAGCCACTTAAGTTAAAAAAATAAGTTTTTGTATTTTATTAAATAAGAGTTTAATAGATATATAATCTTAATTTTAATAAAAGGAATTCCACCATATGTCACGTTCCATTTATTTGCTTGTCGATATCACCCATTATTTTAGCATCTACCTAGCTAATCAAAATATTGACATTTTTCACAAACTTTTGTATTTAAATTAAGTAGATAAGTACCTATCTAGGTACATCTACCTATTCCTTCATACCTACTCACAAAAAATATAATTTATCACGTGTCCACCTCTCCCTGTTTATATATTTGTATAAAAATCCATTTTAATATAAATACCTATAGGTATCTTCCAAAATATTGTTTGTTATTTTTCCTTTATTTAAAGGGCTTTACCATCAAGATCCCATCAGTAGAACTAAAGTTATAAGCGATTCAAAATTTCCTTACAAGAAAATCATTCATCAAATAACTTTTTCTCTACTAAAGAAAGTTCCAATTCAAAACAAACAGATCTTTACGAAATCCAAACTCGCAAACTCCTGCCAAAAGTGAAGTACAAAAACAAAACAAACACCAGCCAAATAGACGCCTGCCAAACCAATGTACACGGCAACATAGACAGCAATACAATAACAAAACACATAGAACATGACAATTGAAGTAGGCAACGAAACGCAACAAATAAAAATAAAATAAATCCAGGTGAAATAGACTGCAAGAACAAAAATAAAAACAGAGAGAAAGAGATTCGTGTACGTGTTCATTACCTACTGATTTTTCTATCTTTTTTAGCTACGACCGCCGGTTGGGTTTTGTAGCTTAAAGCTTTGTCAGTTAAGACGATGTCAGTTAAGGCAATTCCTTAAGGCATTTTTTTCTATGGGGCTGAGACATCGGTATATGATTATTTGTGATGTAAGTTGTATTAACCAATACATACTCATTCATATATATTGTAGTTTTAGTTGTTAAAGTCAAGTCAGTCAGAACTAGACCTTTGACCAATAAAGTTGTATAATTAAATTAAGTAACACGTCTTTATTATAACATTATTACATGGTGTCAGATGTTAAAATTTATAAAAAAAATATAAAGATCCCTCCAAAACAAGACTCTGCCAGTGAAAATATTATCGCCCAATACATTATTTCAACGAGCTTCGAACTTGGAAGCCGAACAAGATCAACGCAAAGTTGCGCTGCTGTTGCATCACATGAGTTATGTTAAAATCCAATATACCATCGTTAAATGAGATTGTCGATGTTGATACGACAAACCAATATACAATGAATGAATGAATGTAAACAATTCAGAGTTTCACCATCCTTAAGTAAACAAATATAATAGGCTACAATTTAATTACACCAACCATCCCTATTCTTTATCTTAAAAATGACAGAGTCTGCTGAGTAAGCATAATTTGAAATAAACAGAACAGAAAGATCATCATGAGCATGATCTGAGAGATTAGTTCATAAGAACCATTTGAAGGAACATCATGTTCACTCATTCTTTACATTAATTAAATAAAAATTGTATTGATGTTGTTTTTTTTAAAAAACAGAGTGTTTCATTTAATAGTTAATTGGCGCAGTCAGTAGGATAGGATTAAAAAATATTAAAAGTAAATTAATAAATCAAAATCCTATCTAGTGGTCGAACCGCATTTATGTTAAATAAATGATAATTGTGAAATCGGGAAATTCAAGAAGAATTAAATTCTCATATTTCAATATCCGTAGAGGAACCGAGAACAATTAATATATATAAAAAAAAAACAATGCGGGAGTGTTAATCGAAAATTAACCCAAAAATAATAATACAAAAAAAAAACCTGTAAATGGTTGTTAACTGAATATTAACAAATGCCTATAGTTAATAAAAAAAAAAGAAAATATTTCAAGAACTTAAAGTGTATAAAAAAAAAATACACTAAAATATTTCAATACTTACACCTGGACAAAGAAATAATAATGAAAAAATAATAAAATCGCATCATGAATGCCCAACAACAGCAACAAGCTGCACAACAAGCAGCCCAACAAGCAGCACAACAAGCAGCCCAACAAGCAGCACAACAAGCAGGCCAACGAGCAGCACAACAACCTGTTATCCAACCTGGTAATTTAAGTTTAAATTTAAATCCATTAAAATATTTGGAAAAAATTCAATGTCGACGGCCGCAAAGAAGATCTTCCTATCTTCCTTGCCAATGTTGATGACATTATTCCCACCTTAAACCTGTATAATCAACAAGCACAAGCAATGTGCATGAATATTGTAAAAAGTAAGCTTACTGGCAGAGCCAGGCAAGCAATTGAAATACATAACCACTTAAGTAGATGGTTAGATATAAAATCAATGCTAATATTAAATTTCTCAGGGTTTAAATCTTCAAACCAACTTTATGAAGATCTAAGAAATGCTCAATACCGAGGTGACGTTTATAACTTTTATAATTATATACAAAAGACTCTGAGTTTATTAAATCAAAAGTGCCTACAGGAAGGTAATCAACAAGATTTACAAAGAAATATTGAAATAGCTTTAAAAACTTTTAAAGAAAAACTCCCACAGCATATGAGAACGGTCTTATATGCATTAAAACCATCAACTATAGAGTTATGTTTACATGAACTCACATCAGCAGGTTTCTTAAATGAAGAAAAAGCACATACAAGATAAAATGACATAGGAAAACAAAATTACCAAAATAAGAATTCAAATTCACATAACTCTAATCAACATAAAAATGACTCTCACCGACATAACAACCAAATTCAAACTCACCGTAATCCATTCAGACAAAATACACAACAACAAAATAATCAATGGCAAGTTAAGCCATATGTACCGAACGGACAATACAACAATACTTATAATTCAAATTATAGACCTAGAATTGATATAAATAATTCTGCGCAAGTTCGTGCAAATAATCAGCAAGTTTTGGGTAACCGTAATCCTAACGCTAGTTACAGATTCGGTTTTAATCCATCTTATCAATATAGAAATAATCCTAGTCCAATGGACGTTAATAGTACTGACCCCGTTGAAGTTATTGATACTAACCCCCTTGCAACCGAAGAATCAAGTGTAAATTTTATTTACCCAGGGAAGTCGAGACACTTCCCATAATAACAATCAGAATCGATAACCAATTTCTAAAAATTTTAGTAGACACGGGTGCTTCCATATCCCTTCTAAATACAAATAAATTAATTAATTATAAAAGAATAAAATTAAGTAACCCATTATCTATAAATACCGTAGACACTAAAACATATATAAGTGAAGAAATAATAACTCCATTACCTGTGGAATTCAAAGAATATGGATCCACAATGTGTTGGAAATTATTAGACTTTAAAAATAAAAAAATCGATGGTATTCTAGGTACTAATGTACTCAAACCAATTGAAGCCATCATAGATTTTAAGCAAGGCTTTGTTGAAATAAATAAAACAATTAATATCTGATGATTTAAATCTTGAAGAACAAAGAGAACTTCAAGAGTTCCTCCATAAAAGTAGTGACCTTTTTTATAAAGAAGGAGATAAACTAAGTTCTACGACACAAACAATGCATAAAATAAGAACGACTGATGACGCACCAGTATATACAAAAATTTATAGATGTCCTAAAGTACACGAAGAAGAGATAAGTAGACAAATTTCTCAAATGCTTGAAGATGGAATTATAAGAAAAAGTATTTCACCTTATGCATCACCGATCTGGGTGGTACCTAAAAAAGAAGATAATTCTGGCAAGAAAAAATGGCGAATTGTTGTTGACTATAGAAAGCTCAACGAAAAAACAATTGAATTTAAACACCCAATTCCAAATATAGACGATCTACTCGATAAATTAGGTAGATGTCAATATTTTTCCACCTTGGATTTAGCCAAAGGTTTCCACCAAATAAAAAACGATCCCCAGGACATAGAGAAGACCGCCTTCTCAACGCCTTCAGGACATTATGAGTTCTTGCGCATGCCATTCGGACTTAAGAATGCACCGGCAACATTCCAATGCATGATGAATGAAGTATTGGAAGAATACATAAATAAAATTTTTGTTGTCTATTTAGATAACATATTAGTATTTTCAACTTCACTCAAAGAACACATGATAAATCTTAATTTAATATTTCAAAAGCTTAGACATTTCAATCTAAAAATTCAAATCGACAAATGTAATTTTTTAAGAAAAGAGACGCAATTTCTAGGTCATACTATTACTTCTGATGGTGTAAAACCTAATGCCGATAAAATCAAAGCAATTAAAAATATATATATTCCAAAGACTACTAAACAAATTAAAAGTTTTTTAGGACTAACTGGATATTATAGGAAGTTCATAAAGGATTATGCAAAACTTGCATTACCTTTAACTAAGTGTCTTAAGAAAAACGCAAAAATCAATGCAAGTGATTCAGAATATATTAAGGCATTTGAGGACTTGAAAGAATATTTAACTACGGAACCCATATTATCATATCCAGACTTTAACAAGAAATTTTGTGTTAATACAGATGCTAGTAACCATGCAATTGGAGCTGTCCTTTTGCAAGATACTCATCCGATAAGCTACATATCAAGAACTCTCAATGAACATGAGCGTAATTATTCCACAACGGAAAAAGAATTGTTAGCTATTGTTTGGGCAATTAAATATTTAAGACCTTATTTATACGGGAAAACCTTCGATCTTAAAACAGATCATCAACCTCTGAAATGGTTACAAACTAAAAATTTAGGAAAAGATATTTCAAGTCGTCTTCAACGATGGATTCTTCAATTAGGGGAGTATGACTTTCAAATAGACTATATAAAAGGAAAAAATAATACAGTAGCAGATTTTCTTTATAGAGAAATAAATATGGCTGGTAATAATTCTATGGTTCCTACTATTCATTCTCAACTTGAGCAAGCAAACGATCACTTTTTTTATTAAAGATTGTGCAGTAAATATATACTCACAACAAATTATTCTTGAATTGGGAGATAAAATAAAAATGAAAACATTAATAGGAAAAACTCGACTTAGTGTAGGAATTGAAGCTGTCAATAAAGATAACTTTGAAGAGATAATTAAAACCTATATAGCACATAAGCCTACAGGTATTTTTACAAATTTAGATGATTCCCAGTATAACACATTCCAACAAAAATTACTTAATCTTTATGGTACTAGAATAAAGTTCTATAAATGTTCATATTTTGCTAAAGATATCGTATCAGAAGAGGAAGCAGTTAAACAAATACGCCTCTATCATGAATATGAAAACAGTCATTCAGGTATAGAAGAAAATTGGCAAGGTCTTAGAAAGAAAATATATTTCAAAAATCTTCGTAATTTAATTACAGAAATAATTAATTCTTGCAATATATGTAGCATGTACAAATATGATAGGCATCACATAAAAGAAAAATTCCATATAACAGAAACACCAAAAGACATAAGAGAAATTGTGTCCATGGATATATATGAAACAGCAAAAACTAAATTCTTAACATGTATAGATAGATTTAGTAAATTCGTAGAAATTCGATATCTTCCCAATGTGTCACATATTACTTTAGAAGAAAATATAGCTGAAATAATATGTCATTCAAAGAAACCCGAAAAGCTTATTCTTGACAATGAGTTCAATGCCCCAAGAATAATCACATTTCTAAGAAAAGAAGAAATAAACTATCATTTCACAAAAGTTAATTCTCATACAGGAAATTCAGATATCTTTCCATCGAACTTTAAAACAAAAAGTTCGAATACTGTTACAAAATAAAACTAACCCCAATACTTATGAAATTAGGACGACTTTAGCACACGCTACAAGACTTTATAACACATCTATCCATAGTGTTACTAAAAATACACCATATGATATACATTATGGCAAATGTGACAAACAAAAGATTTATGAATCATTATACAAGAGTAAAGAAAAAATTATGTCGAAACTTAACGAAAATCGCGAAAGCTTTCTTGAAACACGAAGTCATGGTTTCATTCGAAATCCAAGAGCTGACAGGAATAAACTTGAACCAGTCTTTAGATACGGTCCAACTGAGTTACAAGACAGTAACAATATTCAACGTGAAAGAAAAACTCGAACAGATTTTAAAAATAAAGATAATTTAATCTATACGAATAAGTCCCGTAGTGAACTTGCAAAAATAAGAGATCAGAACTCCCCGAGATTAGAAAGTGATTCCCCAACCCTTCTATAGTTTTATTACTTTAACTAACAAAATGAAAATTCATTTGATTCTAGTAATGCTAACATTTCTTACGATTACCAAAGCTGGAAAATTAAACATTGGAAATTTAAATAGTGAAAATGGATATACAATAATAAAATACGGTTATAAAAATATAGTTGACAATTATAGCAATATAGTGCACATTATCAAAATATCTGACATTGAATTACTATTTAACACATTTGAAAATACAGTGAATAAAACAAATAAATCAAAGTTTATACCCCTTGACATTTATTACAAAATAGAAGATGTTAAAACTCAAGTAAAAACAATTAAAAATTACAAAAAAACTGGCAACCAAAGACAGAAAAGAGGACTGTTCAATTTAGGAGGAAACATACTTAAATTTATATTTGGAACGATGGATGAAGAAGACAGATTATCCATAGAAGAAAAACTTAGAGAACTGAATGACGCCTCTCACGAACTAATTCAAAATAATAATAAACAAGTACAAATCAATCTCCAATTACAAACCAACATAAAACAAATATATAATCGAATAATAGGAAACACATTAGAATCTCCAAAAACGAAATCCCAAGAGGAACTTATTATCCTACAATTAGAAAATAGACTCGAACAGATCGACCATACAATAGAAAAAATTCAAAATAACATACTAAGTAGCCGACTAGGTATTTTGACCAACAATATTTTGTCAGTTAACGAGATAAAAGAATATAACATAGATTTTGATAAACTCAGACAAATAAGGGTTAGCAGCGCTACCTTCGGTGACAATCAAATAATTTTTGCCATTCAAATCCCAAAGGATATTATCCCATTTCATGAAGCTCTTATTTTACCAGTACCTAATAATATAAAAGAAGAAATGATATTAGAACCAACAAAACTCTTAATTAATAAGAAAATATATTTTGATGAAAACAAAAATGAACTTAAACATTAAAGACAATATAAAATATGTTCCCAATGTAAGAAAAGAGTAAATTTGAAACAAAATAATGTATATGAAATAAAAGATGGAATAATTGTAATAAAAAATTCCAATCTAACAATACTTAGTAATTGTGATGAACGAAAAGAAATAAAGGTTCAAAATAATGTTATAATTAAATTCGAAAATTGTGAAATCAAAATAATGAATAACACTTTTAAAAATTATGTAAATTTTATATATGAACCGATAAGTATTGATGAAACTATATCAAATGTAAGTGTCTTAAATGTAGATTTAGAATTCGATCATATAAATGTTATAGAAAATAAATTACAGACCAATTCAAAAATCAATTATTTTAATATTGTATTGACCTTTTTAATTGTAATATGTTTATTTGGTATACTCTGTCACAAAATACATATATTCGTCGGGAGACGAAAATCTAAGGGGAGAGGAGTTATGTTAAAATCCAATATACCATCGTTAAATGAGATTGTCGATGTTGATACGACAAACCAATATACAATGAATGAATGAATGTAAACAATTCAGAGTTTCACCATCCTTAAGTAAACAAATATAATAGGCTACAATTTAATTACGCCAACCATCCCTATTCTTTATCTTAAAAATGACAGAGTCTGCTGAGTAAGCATAATTTGAAATAAACAGAACAGAAAGATCATCATGAGCATGATCTGAGAGATTAGTTCATAAGAACCATTTGAAGAAACATCATGTTCACTCATTCTTTACATTAATTAATTAAAAATTGTATTGATGTTGTTTTTTTTAAAAAAACAGAGTGTTTCATTTAATAGTTAATTCATGGGACCAGAATCGTTCGATATTTTTAATTCTTTTAATGTGGAACTGGACTCTATAAAATTTATTGATTTAATTAATAAGTTCGAACCATATTTTTTACCCAAAGTGAATATTGCAATGAATAATACAATGACGACATAATTTTTTTCACTTTCTCAAAAAGCAGATGAAAGTACCGATGCATATTATAACAGTGCTAAAAAATTTAAGTTTATCATGCGAGTTTGGAAATTTACGAGAAGAGCTTGTACGGGATATTTTTGTTTGTGGTTTACATGACAACTACACATATATTAAAGAAAAGCTTCTCAACGAAGGAAACATATCAAACTAGAAAAAGCTATTGAAATTACAAAGGCAATTGAAATTACGAAAGAACATTCACAGAAGTTGCAGAAGAGTGAACCCAACACATTCATGGGCGCACTACATAAAAAGCACAAAAAACATGCATTTGAATAAACCAACACAGCAGCGATTATACCAACTACCGAAAAACTACACGAACATATCAAAACGCTCTACTGATGTAAATACGTCACACCATTCTAAAACACAATCACAATACAATCATCAATACATGCAGTCAAAGTCCAATGCATGCTCTACCCAGTAGGAAATTTCCAAAAATTCACCGAGGAATCTTCACCTTTTTCATCAAGGAATGGAAGCTACACCCGAGAAATTTGAGGTGAATCCATCGATGAAATTAACATGGGGATGTCACTTCGTAAATAGAACTTTTGTATTCTCATAAATTAATTTATTTATTTTTTTCATTTTATATTATGTTCAAAACATAAATTTTGCAAAAATTAATTGAAATGTTTTATTTCAAAAATATTATTCTTTTTACTGATTATGGAAATCAGTAAAAAGAATATGTATAAATGATTTTCATACTATTACTTGTAACCAATTGTGTTGATACTGAATGTGAGTATTAAGAATTAAAAAAAACAAAGAAAACTTATGAATCTGTTCATTACTCCTCATCATTGAATTGAAGTCCAACATTGAATTGAAGTCCAACTACTCAAATTATCTATTAGAATATAATCACACATATAATGCAGACTTTAAAATTTTACACGTATGCAATAAAAGTAAAAAACTTGACTTGTTGGAAGCTTCAGAAATTAATAAATTAAAAAATACAAACACACTGTTACATGAAATGTTAGAATTAAATACATCACCATTACTAAATTTGAACTTATCCTATACGTTTAGTATCATTCCATACATTTATATTATATGTAATTTATGTTAGTATAATAATTGACTATGTATTGTTATGTATGTATAACTAGTTTACGCATGGAATTGTTATTGCTATTGATGTTTATTTTGTATTCTAAAAGAAAGTTTAGTATTTAGTTAGTTTGAAATCTCACGTCGTCTGAAGAAGGTACTGTGTTGTCGAAACAGCTGTAACATAAATAATATAAAATAAGTGGAGATAAGAACAAATATATTTGTTTCCTTTTTATATTTAAATATGGATCTCCACCAAGTACAAATTAACAATATTAAACTATTAATTTTTAATTTAAACTAAAAGTAATAAACCTATCAATTTTATATTAATATTTTATTTTTTGTATGAAATGTCATTTCATGGCAGACGGCAACTAGCCATGGCCATGTATTCTTTTAATATTTATTTTATAACTTTAATTCGAAAATAATAATAATAATAATAATACTTTGGTAATAATTGAAATAAACACTTGTAACAACAACAACAACAATCAACATTTATTTAAAGTACTTTTAATTATTTTTTCAATATAATGAAAAATAACAAAAAAAAGAACTACTAATAAAATCTAAAAAAAATTATTTCATAATTCATTACAATTACATTACAATTAAAATTATTTAAAAATCACATTTACAAAATAAACTTTCTTTCAAGCCATACTGTTCTTCTTTTCAATAAAACTATACATATGTAAATATATCATACTTTCCTAATGTAAATATTTTCAAATCAGTAGGCTTTGCATTCTAAACATTGTAATTCTTTTAAGAAAAAAGCTCAAGCAGAAGAGTATAAAAGGACGCGCACAATTAAATAAAATCACTTTAGCTTGTGATATCTTGGAAGACACTTCGACGGTAAACTACTGCCTTTTGTCACCCCCAAGTGTTTACAAGAAGAAGACTGAGTTAATTTATTTTGTTGTTCCCATTGACGGAGTTAGCTATTACGCCTCTTTGGTTTGAACCATAAATCATTTACTTTTAATAATTATTTTGTGCTATCGCCCATTCAGCGGGGAACTGCGTCTTTTCGCAATTCCTGCGGTGGAGGATAAAGCAAAGTGTTCCCACTGCTTGATTTTTAAAAAACATATTATTACTACAAAGCTGTATAGAAACGAATACAACAATAAACAGATTATATTTTTTTATACAAAAAATACCAAACACCACTGTTTTCTCTTTCCTTCTGGGGAAAATAAAGAAGTTGGAAAAAACCCTCACACCCTATCACCTGAATCAGAGCAACCAACAAGTGTGAAAAATATCACCTTGTTATATTGGCGTCCCAACTAGAGGCCCGATTCTTGAACAAAGAACCAGAAATAAATAAAGAGTATCAGCTATCTGGCGCATAATCATCCCGCAGCACAAAATGGCGAATTTTACAGAAGGAGAAAGAGATCCGGAGATTGTAGAGGCATTTATTGCTACAATCAATGTGTATAAAGACATAGAACGCATAGAAGATGAAGATGCCATTAAAAGCTTTCCACTTCTACTCATGGAAAATGCTGTTATTTGGTGGCAAGGAATTAAGTCAGAGGCTAAAACTTGGCATGAGGTTCTTACACTTTTGCGTAATGCATATGCTCCCGCTAAGCCTGCGTATCGCATTTATATGGAAGTCTTTGAGCAAAAGCAGAAACCAAAAGAACCAACCGATGATTTCATATGTGCTAAAAGAGCATTATTGGCAAAACTTCCTGAAGTTCTGAAAGAATCCATGTTGTTAGATCTTGTGTATGGTTTACTTAACATTCATATCAGAGACAGTGTATCCAGAGAAAGTGTTACCACCTTTCAGGATTTATTGATAAAAGCAAGAGCAATCGAACTCTCTAGAGCAGAAAAGAGCCTGACTGCCGATGAAAAAGGAAGACGCGACACGGAAAAACCACGCTGCATATTTTGCAGACACATTGGCCATACAGTTTTAGATTGTCGAAAGAAAGAAAATAAAAATGCTGCCACTACTGTATCAACACAAGCTAAAATTCATTGCTACAAATGCAAAGCACCCGGATTTATCCGATCAAACTGTCCAACTTGCAAGGACTTACCAAAAGGACCAGCTTCGGTATCCTTCAATTGTTTAAAAACAACAATAAGTACAGACTTACCAACGGTTTCAATATCTTCGCATGGTGAAAAAGGAATTGCGTACCTAGACACTGCAGCCCGTACAAGCCTTGCCGGCAGAGAATTATTTTTACATCTTTTGCGAAACGGAACAAAATTCAAGGCAATGGAAACAACTGTAACACTTGCTGATGGATATGCTCAACAACAAGAAGTCTTAATTGCTGACACAAGCATAATATTCGGAAATCGTCTAAGGCCAATAAAGTTTATTGCACTACCAAAGGCAACAGATAATCGAACACTGATTGGTATCGATTTCTTAGAGCAGAACGGAGTAATCATGGATATTGGACAGAGAATTTGGTATTTTACTGACCAAAAAGAAAAACCAACACGTCCCACACAAAGCTATCTACAAAAAATAAACACAGTCCTCATTATGAGAATACAGCTTCCTTCTTACCGTATGTTCCGTTTAAACCAATTTCACCACTCGCTAAAACGCCTAACTTTCAAATATCTCCACACACTCAAACAGCTGTACCGTCAAAACAAAATAAGGAAAACAATAATTCTGCTTTCTTGACTTGGTTCCAGCTATGTTTAATTCACCAAAAAGGCTGAGAGAAAGTACAGTTAACAACGATTATTCACCGAATTTTATCCAGAGCATCTTCGAAGATTCATTAAGAACAACAGACGTAACCCCAGATCGGAAGAAAACGAAGAAGGATACGCTTTTTCCCAATCTTGTGCATTCACCAATTGATTTTGAAGAAGATCCAGATTTTGTTGTAATCAATTCCATTGATATTGATTTAAGAGACAATGAAGCCATCGAGTTAAGTGTATCGGATAGGAAAAAACTAAGTACACTCTTGAACGAGCACAGCAGTTTATTTGACGATTTGGCCGAACCAACACCTTACGCCATTCATAAAATTAACACCCGTGATCATAGTCCCATTGCGACAACGCCCTATAGATTGTCTCCAACAAGGAAAGATCAACTGAAGCAAGAGCTGCATAAGATGCTTGAAAACAACATCATCATGGAATGCGATTCACCTTGGGCTGCGCCTGTGGTCTTAGTTCCGAAAAAAGACGGAAGCATCCGAGTCTGCATCGATTATCGCAAACTAAACAGTATAACAGTTCCCAACCGACATCCATTACCACGAATTGATGATCTATTACACTCAACAAAAAACACAAAATTTAAAACAACGTTAGACTTGCAATCAGGATATTACCAGGTGAAAATAGCTGAAGAAGATAAGGACAAGACAGCGTTTGTGACACCTTTCGGCATGTTCCGCTTTAACTGTATGCCTTTTGGTTTACGAAATGCTCCAGCCACCTTTCAAGAATTAATGGATAGATTTAAGAAAGGACTTTCACAAACCCTGATCCTGGTATATCTTGATGATCTCATCATATGTTCAAGCAGTTTTTATGAACATTTAAACGATCTACAACGTGTCTTCAAACGATTAAAGCTATTCCAACTCAAAGTCAACAGGAAGAAATCTCACTTCTGTTGTTCAACTGTCAAATATCTTGGACACCTCATCACAGACAAAGGTATCCAAGTAGACCCAGACAAAGTTAGTGCAATTTTGAATCGTCCAGAGCCAAAGAACGCAAAACAAGTTCTTTCGTTTCTTCAAACATGTTCCTGGTACAGGCGGTTCATACAAAATTTTGCAGATGTTTCAAAACCTTTGAGTAATCTTACCAAGAAAAACGCTTTATGGAAATGGAATGAAGAAGAACGAAAATCATATAGTACACTAAAGAACTTACTTACAACTGCACCTATCCTTCAACAAGCATGCGATGAAAAACCATTTCTGTTAAAAGCGGATGCAAGTAATTACGCCATCGGGGCAGTATTGGTCCAGGGGGAGAAGACAGATGAGCACCCAGTTGAGTACGCTTCAAGACTTCTTACTGCATCTGAACGTAATTATTCAACAACTGAACAGCCAGTTATGGGCTGTCAACAAGTTCCGCGGATATATTGAGGGTGGTGAAGTAACACTACTGACAGATCATCAACCATTAAAATGGCTGCTTACCCTTAAATCACCAACTGGAAGACTTGCCCGTTGGGCATTGCAGCTGCAATCATTCAATTTTAAAATAGAATACACACCAGGCAGAACAAATCTTATCGCAGATATGCTTTCAAGACCACCGTGTGAAAATAGCGAACACTGCGAATCAAAATGTGAAATTTGCAACTTCCAAATTGACCTTCCTTCAAGAAGTTCAAAAGAAATCCGGGAAGAACAACTCAAAGACGCTCAACTAAAAGAAATAATTGATTCATTTGAAACAAATAATGAGAATATTCCACGATTTACTTCTCGCGGCTATATTCTGAACGATGGAATACTTTATAGATATTCACCCGAATCTGAGGCCGAAGATGCACAACTAGTTGTACCAGCTAAAGAACGAAAATCAATTTTACTAACATATCATGATGAAGCAACTGCAGGACACTATAGAATCGATCGCACTTTCGCCAGAATAGCATCCAGATACTATTGGAATGGAATGAGAAACGATGTAACCAAGCATATAGGAAACTGTCTCACATGCCTTCGATACAAGCCAAGCAATATGAAGCCTTCCGGATTACTTCAAACTGTTTCAAGTAATCAAAGATTTGAAGTTGTAGCTGTCGATTTGTTTGGACCATTGCCTAAAACAAATGATGGGTTTAAATGGATCCTTATAGCTGAAGATCTTGCTAGCAGATGGGTGGAAGTATTTCCTCTTAAAGAAGCAACTGCTGAAAACTGTGCTTCAACATTATTAAATGACGTTTTTCTACGATATGGTATTCCAAGACGTCTTATATCTGACAATGGAGTACAATTTATTTCATCTGTTATGCAGCAACTTACACATTGCCTCGGTATTTTACAATCACTCACACCAGTTTATCATCCCGAGTCAAATCCAGTCGAGCGAAAAAACCGAGATATGAAAACACAGCTCGCTATTTTGGTAGGCAATAATCACGCTACTTGGTCTGATCATCTGTCATCCATTAGATTTGCCATGAATACTGCCAAATGCCAAAGCACTGGTTTCTCCGCAGCTTATCTTACGTTCGGACGAGAGCTCAGAACCATCGACGATGTAAACCACGATCTAAGGAACATCATAGAATCAGAGAATTTTATACCGCAAATTACTCCTAAACTTCTCCAGCTAGCAACAACTCTCCAAAACGCTAGAGAAACTGTTGAAAAAACACAAGACCATAACAAAACATACTCTGACAAAAAACGACGACCGACACCTACTTTTCAAGTAGGAGAACAGGTACTAATAACTTCCCACGTTCTCAGCAATACAAGCAAAAATGTAACTTCAAAGTTTGTCCCGAAGAGAGATGGACCTTATACAATTATTAAGAAGCTTGGAGCAACTGCCTTCCAAGTTGCCTCAAACGATGACCATTCCATACCACTGGGTACATATCATGTTTCATCCCTCACAAAATTTAAAAATACTGAAGACACCGATGTACAACCAGTCCGAACCCTAAGAAAACGAGGTTGACCTAAAAAACCAGCTACTTCTGTCGCATCGTCGAGACGACTTCAGCGCCATAGGGGGAGAATGTAACAACAACAACAACAATCAACATTTATTTAAAGTACTTTTAATTATTTTTTCAATATAATGAATAATAACAAAAAAAAGAACTACTAATAAAATCTAAAAAAAATTATTTCATAATTCATTACAATTACATTACAATTAAAATTATTTAAAAATCACATTTACAAAATAAACTTTCTTTCAAGCCATACTGTTCTTCTTTTCAATAAAACTATACATATGTAAATATATCATACTTTCCTAATGTAAATATTTTCAAATCAGTAGGCTTTGCATTCTAAACATTGTAATTCTTTTAAGAAAAAAGCTCAAGCAGAAGAGTATAAAAGGACGCGCACAATTAAATAAAATCACTTTAGCTTGTGATATCTTGGAAGACACTTCGACGGTAAACTACTGCCTTTTGTCACCCCCAAGTGTTTACAAGAAGAAGACTGAGTTAATTTATTTTGTTGTTCCCATTGACGGAGTTAGCTATTACGCCTCTTTGGTTTGAACCATAAATCATTTACTTTTAATAATTATTTTGTGCTATCGCCCATTCAGCGGGGAACTGCGTCTTTTCGCATTTCCTGCGGTGGAGGATAAAGCAAAGTGTTCCCACTGCTTGATTTTTAAAAAACATATTATTACTACAAAGCTGTATAGAAACGAATACAACAATAAACAGATTATATTTTTTTATACAAAAAATACCAAACACCACTGTTTTCTCTTTCCTTCTGGGGAAAATAAAGAAGTTGGAAAAAACCCTCACACCCTATCACCTGAATCAGAGCAACCAACAAGTGTGAAAAATATCACCTTGTTATACACTTCAATTTTATTACAATTGCAGTCAATTATATGATGTAAGAAATGGCGTATTGTAAAAAATTTTGAGGCCGTCAATTCCTTACTTTATAGATTGAAAATTTGACATGTGCTGATCCATACAATTCTTCTTTCGTCTTGGGGGGCAGGTTAACGGTAAAATAATGACCTTAAATTTTACAGAATTTTTTAATTTATTTGGGAGAAAATTAGCGGGGTGCATCATTTAAAATGAAAAAATTACCTTTTTAAGGGCCAACCTAATGTTAATTCAAATTTTAATTAATGTCGTTTTCGATTGGATTTTCGGTAAATTGTACTCCTTTTCAATTCGAATCGAATATGAAAACACTGCCTTTCCTAAATTTACACACACACTACCAAAGCTGCCATTTAACAAAATGGCTTCTTCAAGTATTTATCACTTTTGACAAGTAATCCAACGAAAAACTTTATATGTATGTGTGTGTTCCTCATCTACTCCAAAATGAAATTGGGGACAGAAGAACACTCCGAAAACATTACTCGGAACAGCCAATCGAAGGCTTTTGGAGTAGTAGGAGTGAAAAAGGAGTGTAAAAGGAGTACTCCGTACATCCAAACGAAAACGACATAATTATTACCAAAAAATACAGGTTTTCCTTATAATTTTTGAGACAAAAATATATTTCTGCAAAACCGGTAGGTAGGTATAGGTATACCTGTAGTTTTATATTTTTCAAAAAATTAAAAACTCAAAAAATTGATTTTTTTATAAATTTAGATTTCAATCTACGAGTAAAATGATTTTTTTTCGTAAGGAATGGAATACCTGCGATCTCCAGCTTGTTGTGTCATGACCCATTGTAAGATAATATTTATACATATGTATGTACGTATATACCTAAAATGTTGATTAAAATTTAAATATAGATAAATCTGGTCTTTTTTACCTTTTTTTTGAATGGATATCTAAATATCTTTTTTTAACTTTTAAAGATGTTCGTTTTTTTTCAGAATTAGATAGATACCTACCTGGTTAAGTTTGAGCTTAAAAAAATGAAGAATGAATTTCACCCGTTTCAAATTTTTTCCAACAGCATGATTAATACCATAACTTGAGTTCGCTTCGCCTGCTTCCTTGTGTACCTCTGCTAATTTTTATTTTTATTTACTATTCGAATTTTTTCTTTTGTTTTTTAATTTGTACTAATTAATAAAATTAAAAACATCTAAATCATTATATAATCGTCGTGAGTGAAATTACTGGTTTTTTTTTTTCTTCATTAAAGGCTCTCCCAAACCAACGCGAATATTTCAAAGCGACGACGAAACTTTCGCCTGTCTTAATTTATTTACATGGAGATTAATGGGAGCACCCACACTGGCGCGATGCGAATCTTCGAACATTATTCAGTCGTCACATATTCGCGCGAATGTTTCGCGTTGGTTTGGGACAGCCTTAAAGCTTAGTATACAGTTCTTTTGAACGAAAAAAAAATTGATGGTGAGAAAGAAATTTTTTTTCCGGAAGAAAAACATTCGTGGTGAAAAGAAAATGTTTAATCATCGTAGTAAACAGTTTTTTCCAACAAAAAAAATGTGACAATGCGAAACTTCTATGAAGAAAAATAGAAATGAACGAAGATTTGTGGGTTTTAAAAAATAAATTCAATTAATTTATTAATTAACATGGATTTAAACGAGGAAGAAATAATAGTATTTTCTGGCGTATTGATGACTTCACTATTTGTGCTTATGCTGGAGGATCTGAAAGATCGGAAGGAATGGGTCAGTACTTACTTGTGGGAACGAAGATTTCTTGGGCGTTATTACAGCGACGTAAGACTTAGTTTTTTATGTGCACAATACATACCTACATTACATAATTCAAACTAAAAATAATTATTTATTTACAGTTTCAAAGCATGGTCGATAATCCACCGTCATTCTACGAAAATTTTCATATGGATTTAAATAGCTTTGAAGCGTTACATTCCAGACTAGAAAACTATTTACTTCCGAAACGCATGACTCGGCCAATCGATCACATACCGACTAGGCATCGCTTGGCAGTAGTACCTAAACTCCTTATTTCTATTTTTTGCATTTTTAAACATATTTTTTTTTTTGGAAAAGGTATTACGCCTGCGGGAGTTTTCAGAGACACATTGCGAGTGTTTATAGAATTTCCAAAAGTGCATTTGGTGAAATTTTAAAAAGCGTTTCAAAAGCAATAACATCTGAGCTTCGAAAAGAATTTGTTGACCTAAATGAAGAAAAATGGATTGAAATAGCTAATGAATTCGACTTCAAATGGCAGTTGCCAAATTGTCTTGGAGCCGTAGACGGCAAGCATGTTGCCATAAAAAAACCTAAAAATGCCGGCTCCGATTATTACAACTATAAAAGATTCCATAGCATTGTGCTCATGGCCATAGCAGCTGGAAATTATAATTTGATCACTATTGACGTTGGTGCGAAAGGAGCTGAAGGTGATGCCAATATATTCTCGCGGACTCAAATCGGGCGTATGATTAAAGAGGACAGCCCAATTTTAAATTTGCCTCCAGACGCTGTTGTTGGGAATAAGTATCTGCAACACTTTTTTATTGGCGATGATGCATTCCCCATTTTTAAGCGATTGTTGAAACCATATTCGCCGAATAGACGTCAAAAGATGTTAAATCCTGAGGAAGTGGTTTTCAATTACGAGCCAGACGTTGCGTAGAAAATGCGTTCGGAATTCTTGTTTCAAAGTGGGCATGTGTTGGCAAAACTTTTCATTGTGATCCCGGAACTACCAAATACATTGTGGCAGCCTGTTGTTCACTACACAACTACATGATAAATCGCAAAGAAAAGACATGGCGGCCAAGTGAAATCGGAGTACGATCCCGCGAAGTTTTGAAAGAGTTCCTTAACTCTCCAGAGGAAAAATTATCTTTTCAATAATTTCAATAATAATATGTATATAACCTTAAGAATTATATTTATTTTTCGTTTAACATTCTTACTTTAATAAAACTGGTCAAAAATTTTAATAAAATTCTACTTTATTTATTTTCTCGAATTGAAACTCATATTGGTGTGGAAAGTCGGCTCTTAGTCAATTAATTATGGACTAGTAGATATTTTATTTTATTTTCGAATGGATTATGTCCATTTTAACAACAGAAAGGACATAATATCCATTGTACGAAAACTGTCTCTACTGATAGCATTATCAACTATCAAATTTGTCATTCGAATGTGACTTCAACAATTATTTGATATTCTATTCACGCAGTTAATAGCAAAACAGTCGTCGCGGCGTTGCTACATAGGAAGTGGAAAAATGCAGGATGGCAATGCAATCCTACCGGAGAAATATCCTTTATTGTGTACATTTCAAGTTCGGTTAATGCAATTCATTGGTCGCGTTCGAGAATGTCAACAAACCATGGGCAATATGTGCTTTAGCGGCAGCATTAACGTCCATGATTGACATTACGTCATCCCACATTATGTCATCCCACATATAAAATAAACACTTAGGCCAGGCGCGCACATGGAACTAAACAGTTTGGTTTCCATTTTGTGCACAATGGGCTAATATGGGAGTGCGCGCCGGTTTATGTGCGCGGACTCTCATATAATCCAATAGTGCTCAAAATCGAAACCAAACTGTTTAGTTGCATGTGCGCGCCTGGCCTTATTCTTCACCACCGGCACCTGACAGACTTTTCTTTTCGATATCACGACACATACACCTACAAACACTCAATTTTTGGTTATATTTCCGGACCCAAAATATGCTGTCAGCTCTTAGACTAATAGGTTAAGGATGGATAATAATTTTCAATGAACCTAAAACATCCATTTACTGTTTTTTTAAAACCAGTACCTGCAGTACTTATTGCAATATACTATCAATAGTACATAATATTATGTATGTTTTATTTCATGAAAATAAAAGTAATTGATTTTACTCTCTTGTTTAAAAAAGATTCACTTCAAAATTCAAACTAGCTGCAAGTCAAAGTTAACGGAGAAAAGGTTTATCACCTGTGTATGTATTTATTTGTACTTCAAAGTTATATTACATCACTTACAGAATTACATACAAAAATAATTTAAAAAAATCACAATACATTCAGTTCTTTGAAACTTTAGTGCCCAAAACTAATCTCAATTATATATATATGTATGTATATTTACACGTTCTTTTTCAACTAACGAGCGCAAGAGAAAAAATTAATTTTTACGACGATCGCGGTTCTTCTTAATTGTTGCACTTATCAAAACAGTAATCTCAAGGTTTAGGTCAACGACGAAATCCTCATCCAATCGAAGTTAGCCCACATCGAAAAGAACTTCAATAATTGCCTTGGCTCTTCGCTCTTCTCCAAAGTTTTCTGTTCTAAGTAATTTGAAAACGAGCTTGCAAGGTTCGTTATATTTTCCACCATTCTATCTTTCTTCTTGGGTTTGGAGCATGGCAGTTCGTGGTCCTGTATGTATGAAAAAATAATTTGTATAGTAATTTTGCAATTCATTATTTTAAAATTTACTTACATAGATTGAAGAAGTGTTTTCAGTCAAAAGCGATTCATCCAAATACTGGGACTGGGATTGCTCGGAATTTCCTGCATTCCCCATGGAAACCATGCTTATAGTACTGCGGTGTTTTGGCACTGTGTAAAACGCCATTATATCCTTGAACTGCCATTCCGAGCGGTATTTGTCGGGTAAAACATCTGCTGCAGATGCTCCAGATTTATATGGAATTTTTTTTTCCACAGCATAATATTTTGCTGAGTTCTTCAGGCTTACCCATAACTGCTTGCAGGTAATGGGGTCTATCCCTGTGGCAGTAGATATTTTATTCCATGTTTGGGTCTCCTTTATTTTATCAGAGTAACTTTTGTTAGTAATATCAAATATGTTTGGATATTTGCTAACTTCTCTTGCCACATTTATTTTTTGTTCGAAATTACAATCCTTTTTTCTTATTGCACTTTTTTTTACTTTTGAGGATTGTTGAAGTTCAAAATCACTTTCACTCTGATCATTCTTTTCATCATAAGAAATATATTGTTCGAATTCAAAATTGTAATCGGTTTCCATTATATTTGCAAGATTCTCAAAAATATTAGCACATCAAAATGAGTAGCGAACCACGAACACGATTAATCCAGACACCATCCGCCAAAAGCAAACATGTAGGTACATACCTATATATCCAGGTTGAAATGGCTATCCCTTCCTTCAAATTCAAAACAAACGAAGTATTCAGTCAAGACAGGTACGCAAACTAGAATTTTTTCTACAAAACAATGTCGCTGACATTGTTTTGCGGGAAAAAAATCGTGGTGAGTATAATTTTTTTTTTCCAGGGTTGAGTTCACAGTTCGATAAAAATATTTTTCAGTCGAAAAATCTTTTTTGTGCCAAAAATCACTCCCATATGGATTGCATGTAGCTTTTTTTTCGTTGAAGAACTGTATACTTAGCTTAACCCTACAACAGAAAATATATTATTTTCACCTTCATCCATCAATTTTATGACAATTTGATTGAGTGATTTCTTAACTTTTTTAAATAACCATCCTGCTTTTACATCCATCTGAGCTATTGAAAAGTGCTTTGTCTCATCTCCCCCGGTGAGTGCTAATCTTTGTTTTGGTATTTGTTCTGCCAAATTCGTAGCAATCTAAGAAACTACACACCAAACATAATTTCTTTATATGAATTTTTGAACATCTATGATACTGGAAGTAAATTCAACCCAAGGAAGGATTATCTATACAAAATTTTCTGTGGCCACCACTTTCATCTTTTTCATCCGATCGCCTCTATTATCCAAATTTAAGCTTTTGCTTTTCTGTCTCATCTGCCCTGGTGAGTACAATTTTAGTAGAATTTCTGCCGCAAGCTTTATAAATACTACATACATAAATACCATCCCTGAACCTTCATTGTGCTTTATCTTATACCTCAACCAGACCGAATTGTTTACTAATTTGAAGCTAAGGAAATACACTGCAAAAAAATTAACTTTAAAATTTTCTAAATAAAGCAAAAAAAAATAATTAAATCGTACCACTAAAAACAATAAAAAAAAAGGAAACATATCTGAAATGGAAAATTCATCTACCTGTGGAAACAGCAGTTGTACCATAAGTAAAAAAAACACATGAATGGGTTATCTGTAGAGGTGGCAAAGTATTTCACCCAATATGTGTTGGCCTAAGCAGAACTGCCAAAGCTCATGTGGCTGAATACTCTGAGGACTTCAAATATTATTGCGAAGAATGTAGGGACATAACCCTCTCACATATAATGCTCGCACTTAAATGTAATAACGAGCGTGTAAACCAACTTTCCAACGACATAGCTGATTTAAAAACTTACTTCCGGAATAGTTTTAGTAAAACAGTTGATCTTATGGCTGAAATTAATGATTCCACTAATAAAAATCTTGAAAACTATCAATTGAGTGTTAAATCACAACTCTCCAGCATGGAAATATTCCTGAAAAAGAACTTTAGGACATTTTCCGAATACCTTGAAAATTCATACTCCATCTCCAACAATTTGAATCCGCAGCTGATTTAGATAACGAACTCTATTGCTGCCATTAAGTCCTCACATGAACCTACAATAAGCTCAATTAACTCAATAGAAGATAGTTGTTTAAGGATAGCTGACTCTATAAAAGAGCAATCAATAGCGCTTTCAACCATTGTTACGGATTTTTCTGCCACTAAAAACAGAATCAAAAATGACTCAATAATCCTTGCAGACGTGTTAGTAAATGAATCTGCTGCCATCCGTTCGGCTATCTCTGGGATGTCAGAAGAGATGAGACTTTTGTCTGCGAAAAGTAATTTAGTTTCATGTGACCCTGGATCTAGCAATAAATCATTGCAAATTGAACTTCAAGATCTTGACAACTCTTACTCTTCTGAGATTACCAATGTCAACCTTCTAGGCTCGAAACATTGTACGCCACCGTCATCTGATCCCCCTACATCGACTTCTAACAACATCGACAACAACGTTCCATTGCGTGCTGAACTTCAAAATTTAGGGCACTCCATCGAAGATGTTAACATCAGCTTCCCCTCTACAAAAGTTGACAAATTTGGGACATCATGGACGCTTCTTGAATGGGAAAACCGTCTTATGCGACTTAGAAAATTCAACACCAATTCTTCTTCTTCGTTTTTTGTAAAATGCACCCCAAGAACAGCAAATATATCTTGGTTAGAGATTTTGTTTAATAATAAATACCGTATACCTGACGTAACTGTCCAACTCATCTCAAAGAAGTCTCGCTCCTTCAAAATCGATATCCCCATTAAATATGAATGGCTCTTTCTCAATCAAGTCAACAACGTTCTTGAACTAGAGGGCATAACGATTCACCCATGGATAAATCGATCTTATTTTAATTTTATTAATAAGTCTAGCTTTAAGTCTAACTCTAGCTTTAAGTCTTGCTCTAAGTCAGTTCCTCATCACAATTCCTCTTTCTTTACACATAGCAGTTATAATGCAAAACCATCACCAGTCCATTTATCAATCCCAACTGCACCTTCCAGTAAAATAATTAGAAGAAGAGTGTCTTTCAACCTGTCCCAACACTCAAACCCTTATATCTCCAAACTATCCCCAACTGGTAGATATCCAAATTTTATCCAATCTCATACTCTTAATCCACCCCATAATGTTGCCCCATAAATCCTGAAAATTATCCTAATCCTTCCCTCACTACAAGCGACAATATGCCCTCAGTTTTAAGTCACATTAACCCTAAAGTATTACCCCCTTTCCTTGATCCTCTTATTCCCCCTAAGGTCAAAATGACTAAACAATTTGTTGACCTAAACGACACTGAAAATGGCCGCTATGTTCTTTCACGTCTTAGAGATCACCGCATTTATGCCAATGTGCGCCCGTATTTGGCATATCTTCATGACAAACATGATTCTATTTGTGTTGATGGTGTAACCAGAACCAATGTTATGGTATCCATACATCAAGAAGGTCTCCCAACGAACACCAATGATCTCTTAAGAATATTTATTTTATTTCATAAAACTTTCAGTCTGACTTCTACTGATGTTGAAAACGACCTATTCAGCATTTGCTTCATACGTCAATTCTAAACGGCTTTCACAAATTCAAAAAAATCGGAAAAATAATAATCCTTTTTGTTCCTAGCCAAAATATTTCTACCTCTGCAAAACCTCAAATTTTATCTATTTACTACCAGAATGTAAGAGGCTGACGTACTAAAAGTTCTGACATTTACTTGAATTCCCAGAAACTTCCTTTTGATGTCTTTGCTCTCACTGAAACCAATATCACGCCTGATTTTCTCAGTAATGAATTCTTTACTTCTGATTTTAATGTGTTTCGAAAAGATGTCATGAGTACTAATAGTAGCCCCAACGTTGATTCCTCAAGTAGTACATCCTGGGGTCGTGGTGTTCTCTTGGCATTACATTCCAATTTTGATTCTTCGCTAATTACTATCCCTAATTGTTATAAATAACTACTGGAGAAGAAAACACTCCAATATATTTAATTTAATAAGCTTTGTTTTTTGTTTGTTTCTGTAGAGAAAATTTTCTTTATATTATTTATTATTCTTAAATAGTTTTTCATCAGCTTCAAACGTTATTTTTTAAATAAAGAAGATTCAATAAAACAATAGGTTATGGGCGACCAACGAAAAGAATTTCCACATGGCATTATACAGTTTAATGGCAAGGCTTATGAAAACTGGAGTTTTCGAGTAAAAATGTTTCTGGATTCGGTTGATGTTTTGGAAGCTGTGACCACTTCAGCTCCGATTGCTACAGACGTTGCTGGGAGAGCCAAATTCAACGAGAGGGACAAGAAAGCCAAATCAATTATAGTCAGCTGCATTTCTGATGACTATTTGGACTATGTTAAAGACAAAAACACAACCAAAGATATGTGGAAGTCTTTGGAAGACGTTTTTGCGATGAAGTCAGCATCTAGCCAAACAATAGTAAGGAAACAGCTAGCTAGATTGAAGTTTTCAGAAGGAACCTTAATGAAGGATCATTTCCTTGAATTTGACGGTCTAGTAAGGCAATTAAAATCAGCGGGTGCTACGCTAGCAGAAAGTGATTTGGTATCGCAACTGTTCTTGACGCTTCCAGAGAGCTATGATCCACTGGTTACAGCTCTCGAGAATATGAAGGAAGAAGAGCTTACTATTCAGCTTGTGAAGCAAAGGTTGCTTGCAGAAGAGCAAAAAAGAATGGATCGAACGGTAACTAGCGAAGACACAAAACTACCAACAGCATTTGCTATAAAGAGAGATAGACATTTTAAATTCAATGGAAAATGTCACAACTGTGGAAGGCGCGGTCATCTTAAGGCGAACTGTACGGTAAAGAAAGAAGCCAATACTAATACATTAAACCTTGAATTTATTTGTGTTAAAGTCTGTATACTCAACCGTTCCCTTTACATATTGTGTTGTTACATACCTCCCACTCAGCCAACAAGTGAATATCAACTTCTAGTTGATGCAGTTGATTTTGTTGTTGAATAATCAAATCCTGAAGATGATATTATTATCATTGGCGACTTCAATCTTCTTCGTTTAACTTGGGAAGTTTCTGACGATGAGCTCTACTTTGTTTCGTCCAACGCCATTTCTGAAAAGGAGATTCTTTTTACCGATCGGCTCCTCTCTTCTTATCTAGCCCAGATGAGTGGTATTAAAAATTGTTTAGGACGACAATTAGATCTAATCTTTTCATCTGATGCTCATAATACCGAAGTTATTGAGAGTACATATATCCTCTCTAAGCTTGACAATTACCATCCTCCCATCTCTATCACATTCGCTTTTGAATGTGATAATATACAACCTTACCCCCTCACGTCTCAAACTTTTAATTTTCGCAAGGCAAATTTCGAGAAACTAAACGATCTTATCGCTAATATCAAATTTGATTTCATCTCCAACGACTCCAGTATTGACTTTAAGATTGAAACTTTTTATACTCTGATCCAAAATTGTTACTCTAAAACCGTACCCCAATCGCGCTGCAAAAATTTTACCTCTTCCCCATCTTGGTATAATAAGGAACTTCGCTCTCTCAGGAACAGGAGGAATAAACTTTGGAAAGCATATCTTAGTTCGAAGTCAAATCATGACTTCTTCAATTACGTCTCAGCTCATAATAACTTTTCATACTTGTGTGAATCTCTCTACTACAACCATCTTCTCCAAGTTCAATCTGATATAATCTCTAACCCTAAAAACTTCTTTCAATTTATTAATTCAAAAAGAAAATCCAATGATTATCCTTCAACACTGAATTACCAAAATTCCTCGTCAACTGATCCTAATACTATCTCTAACTTTTTTGCACTTTTCTTTGGTCATGCATTTTCTCCTAGTAACACTGATCTAGACCTAAGTTACTTCAGTTACTTGAATGGCTGCACCCAGACCTCCTTAACTTCGTTTAATATATGTTCTTCGTCGATAGTTAATAAAATCAACCTGCTTAAGGATGATTTCTCTTTAGGCCCAGACGGTATTCCTGCTGTAGTTCTCAAAAATTGCGTCTCTAAATTAGCACAACCACTTACTGCTCTCTTCCAGCTACCTATTTCTTCTGGTTTGTTTCCAAAAATATGGAAAGACTCTTTCATTATCCCTGTTCATAAAAAAGGATCCAAGGGTGATGTCTCAAACTATAGACCCATTGCTAAACTTTCATGCATACCTAAAATATTTGAGAGCATAATATATGATATTTTAGTACTTCATTGTAAACCACTCTTTTCTAATAAACAGCAGGGTTTTCTGAATGGTTGACCCACAACCACTAATTTAATTGAATTTGTTTCAAATACTATTTGCTCCCTTGAAGCTAGTAATGAAGTCGATGCGATTGCAACGGATTTTAGCAAAGCATTTGACAAAGTATCGCATGATATTATTATTTTCAAAATCAAAGCTTATGGATTTCCATTAATGTTTATATCTTGGATTCAATCGTATTTAACTGATCTTCGTTATACAGTCCTATTCAGATCCTGTAGATCCAACCCGATTTGCTCAACTTCTGGTGTCCCTCAAGGAAGCCATTTAGGTCCTCTCATATTTTTGTTAACTATTAATGATGTTGAACTTAAGCTAGAAGGATCGGATCTTCAGATTTACGCCGATGACATGCGTATTTCAAAACCTATAAAATGCATGGACGACGCTCGACTACTTCAAACTGACCTTAATAATTTCTTTAACTGGTGTCAACACAATTTCCTTGAGCTCAATGTAAATAAATGTCAAGCCATCACTTACTCTCGGAAACGCCCTCCCTTGTTACAACGTCAATATTTCATAAATAACGAACTTGTTGCTGTAGTCAATCTCATTCGTGACTTAGGCGTTATCTGTGATAAGCAGCTTGATTTTCGTGCTCACTATGACAATATTATCAAAAGAGCTAATTCCAATCTCGGTTTTATAAAACGCTGGTCCAAAGAATTCTCCGATCCATATGTTACCAAGTCTCTGTATGTTACCTTCGTCAGACCCCTCCTTGAATATGCCTCCCAAGTCTGGTCACCATATCACCATGTCCACGTTCAACGTATAGAAGCCGTTCAACGTAGATTCATCCGTTTTGCTTTGCGCGGTCTTTGTTGGGATGACCCATATAATCTACCCCCCTACGAAAACCGTCTGAAATTAATCAACCTACATAGCTTAAGTAGATGTCGTGAAAATGCAGACCTACTTTTCGTACACCAGCTATTAACTGGAAACATTGACTGCGCTTGCTTAGCTAATAAAATAAAATTGAACACAAATCCTCGTCGTCTGAGATCCATACCACTTTTCTGTATCCCCTTCCACCGTACCGATTACGGCCAAAATGAACCTATCACTCGAATGCTTCGCAAAGTAAATAACTCCTCCATTTTTAATTTAAACCATTCCAAAATTTCTCTCAAACTTGCTCTCCAATCATAATCATTTGCTATCCTAATCTCCTATCATTCCTATTTATTTTCTTTAGTTTAAAGCTTACAATTAGTTTTTAGTTATATTCTTGTATTAAGCTTAGATAAATAAAAAAAAGAGGTTTATATGTTTAAGTATAGATTTAAGAAATATGTTTAGATTTAAGTTCAGCTTGTATTAAGCTTGTAATAATAATAAATGTACATTAAAACTTTGAGTTCTAGCCACTTAAGTTAAAAAAAATAAGTTTTTGTATTTTATTAAATAAGAGTTTAATAGATATATAATCTTAATTTTAATAAAAGGAATTCCACCATATGTCACGTTCCATTTATTTGCTTGTCGATATCACCCATTATTTTAGCATCTACCTAGCTAATCAAAATATTGACATTTTTCACAAACTTTTGTATTTAAATTAAGTAGATAAGTACCTATCTAGGTACATCTACCTATTCCTTCATACCTACTCACAAAAAATATAATTTATCACGTGTCCACCTCTCCCTGTTTATATATTTGTATAAAAATCCATTTTAATATAAATACCTATAGGTATCTTCCAAAATATTGTTTGTTATTTTTCCTTTATTTAAAGGGCTTTACCATCAAGATCCCATCAGTAGAACTAAAGTTATAAGCGATTCAAAATTTCCTTACAAGAAAATCATTCATCAAATAACTTTTTCTCTACTAAAGAAAGTTCCAATTCAAAACAAACAGATCTTTACGAAATCCAAACTCGCAAACTCCTGCCAAAAGTGAAGTACAAAAACAAAACAAACACCAGCCAAATAGACGCCTGCCAAACCAATGTACACGGCAACACAGACAGCAATACAATAACAAAACACATAGAACATGAGAATTGAAGTAGGCAACGAAACGCAACAAATAAAAATAAAATAAATCCAGGTGAAATAGACTGCAAGAACAAAAATGGAAACAGAGAGAAAGAGATTCGTGTACGTGTTCATTACCTACTGATTTTTCTATCTTTTTTAGCTACGACCGCCGGTTGGGTTTTGTAGCTTAAAGCTTTGTCAGTTAAGACGATGTCAGTTAAGGCAATTCCTTAAGGCATTTTTTTCTATGGGGCTGAGACATCGGTATATGATTATTTGTGATGTAAGTTGTATTAACCAATACATACTCATTCATATATATTGTAGTTTTAGTTGTTAAAGTCAAGTCAGTCAGAACTAGACCTTTGACCAATAAAGTTGTATAATTAAATTAAGTAACACGTCTTTATTATAACATTATTACATGGTGTCAGATGTTAAAATTTATAAAAAAAATATAAAGATCCCTCCAAAACAAGACTCTGCCAGTGAAAATATTATCGCCCAATACATTATTTCAACGAGCTTCGAACTTGGAAGCCGAACAAGATCAACGCAAAGTTGCGCTGCTGTTGCATCACATGAGTTATGTTAAAATCCAATATACCATCGTTAAATGAGATTGTGGATGTTGATACGACAAACCAATATACAATGAATGAATGAATGTAAACAATTCAGAGTTTCACCATCCTTAAGTAAACAAATATAATAGGCTACAATTTAATTACACCAACCATCCCTATTCTTTATCTTAAAAATGACAGAGTCTGCTGAGTAAGCATAATTTAAAATAAACAGAACAGAAAGATCATCATGAGCATGATCTGAGAGATTAGTTCATAAGAACCATTTGAAGAAACATCATGTTCACTCATTCTTTACATTAATTAAATAAAAATTGTATTGATGTTGTTTTTTTTTAAAAACAGAGTGTTTCATTTAATAGTTAATTGGCGCAGTCAGTAGGATAGGATTAAAAAATATTAAAAGTAAATTAATAAATAAAAATCCTATCTAGTGGTCGAACCGCATTTATGTTAAATAAATGATAATTGTGAAATCGGGAAATTCAAGAAGAATTAAATTCTCATATTTCAATATCCGTAGAGGAACCGAGAACAATTAATATATATAAAAAAAAACAATGCGGGAGTGTTAATCGAAAATTAACCCAAAAATAATAATACAAAAAAAAAAAAAAAAAAACCTGTAAATGGTTGTTAACTGAATATTAACAAATGCCTATAGTTAATAAAAAAAAAAGAAAATATATCAAGAACTTAAAGTGTATAAAAAAAAAAATACACTAAAATATTTCAATACCTACACCTGGACAAAGAAATAATAATAAACAAATAATAAAATCGCATCATGAATGCCCAACAACAGCAACAAGCTGCACAACAAGCAGCCCAACAAGCAGCACAACAAGCAGCCCAACAAGCAGCACAACAAGCAGGCCAACGAGCAGCACAACAACCTGTTATCCAACCTGGTAATTTAAGTTTAAATTTAAATCCATTAAAATATTTGGAAAAAATTCAATGTTTCGACGGCCGCAAAGAAGATCTTCCTATCTTCCTTGCCAATGTTGATGACATTATTCCCACCTTAAACCTGTATAATCAACAAGCACAAGCAATGTGCATGAATATTGTAAAAAGTAAGCTTACTGGCAGAGCCAGGCAAGCAATTGAAATACATAACCACTTAAGTAGATGGTTAGATATAAAATCAATGCTAATATTAAATTTCTCAGGGTTTAAATCTTCAAACCAACTTTATGAAGATCTAAGAAATGCTCAATACCGAGGTGACGTTTATAACTTTTATAATTATATACAAAAGACTCTGAGTTTATTAAATCAAAAGTTCCTACAGGAAGGTAATCAACAAGATTTACAAAGAAATATTGAAATAGCTTTAAAAACTTTTAAAGAAAAACTCCCACAGCATATGAGAACGGTCTTATATGCATTAAAACCATCAACTATAGAGTTATGTTTACATGAACTCACATCAGCAGGTTTCTTAAATGAAGAAAAAGCACATACAAGATAAAATGACATAGGAAAACAAAATTACCAAAATAAGAATTCAAATTCACATAACTCTAATCAACATAAAAATGACTCTCACCGACATAACAACCAAATTCAAACTCACCGTAATCCATTCAGACAAAATACACAACAACAAAATAATCAATGGCAAGTTAAGCCATATGTACCGAACGGACAATACAACAATACTTATAATTCAAATTATAGACCTAGAATTGATATAAATAATTCTGCGCAAGTTCGTGCAAATAATCAGCAAGTTTTGGGTAACCGTAATCCTAACGCTAGTTACAGATTCGGTTTTAATCCATCTTATCAATATAGAAATAATCCTAGTCCAATGGACGTTAATAGTACTGACCCCGTTGAAGTTATTGATACTAACCCCCTTGCAACCGAAGAATCAAGTGTAAATTTTATTTACCCAGGGAAGTCGAGACACTTCCCATAATAACAATCAGAATCGATAACCAATTTCTAAAAATTTTAGTAGACACGGGTGCTTCCATATCCCTTCTAAATACAAATAAATTAATTAATTATAAAAGAATAAAATTAAGTAACCCATTATCTATAAATACCGTAGACACTAAAACATATATAAGTGAAGAAATAATAACTCCATTACCTGTGGAATTCAAAGAATATGGATCCACAATGTGTTGGAAATTATTAGACTTTAAAAATAAAAATTCGATGGTATTCTAGGTACTAATGTACTCAAACCAATTGAAGCCATCATAGATTTTAAGCAAGGCTTTGTTGAAATAAATAAAAATAAAATTCCATTTGAAAAATATAATGAGGAAAAACAATGTCCATATGAATATATAGACATAACTCACTTGAGCGTAAATCACTTGAGTATAAAACAATTAATATCTGATGATTTAAATCTTGAAGAACAAAGAGAACTTCAAGAGTTCCTCCATAAAAATAGTGACCTTTTTTATAAAGAAGGAGATAAACTAAGTTCTACGACACAAACAATGCATAAAATAAGAACGACTGATGACGCACCAGTATATACAAAAATTTATAGATATCCTAAAGTACACGAAGAAGAGATAAGTAGACAAATTTCTCAAATGCTTGAAGATGGAATTATAAGAAAAAGTATTTCACCTTATGCATCACCGATCTGGGTGGTACCTAAAAAAGAAGATAATTCTGGCAAGAAAAAATGGCGAATTGTTGTTGACTATAGAAAGCTCAACGAAAAAACAATTGAATTTAAACACCCAATTCCAAATATAGACGATCTACTCGATAAATTAGGTAGATGTCAATATTTTTCCACCTTGGATTTAGCCAAAGGTTTCCACCAAATAAAAAACGATCCCCAGGACATAGAGAAGACCGCCTTCTCCACAGATTAGCCACATGAAGATGAGAATCCCCGGCAGCCATTTTAATTTGCCTACAAGCTTGAACTGGCAGTTATCAGATAAAAAATGAGAATGTGTGCATAAAAACCTCACACATAGACAGTAGGGATCTTCACACACCTGGTTAAATTGTTGTTGCAATTCACATCTATTCATCAACGCGGGAAGAAATTACAAATACAACAATGTAAACAAATGGGTTTTGGAGGGTGAAACGTACGAAACATTCTCATCTTCATGTGGCTAATCTGTGGCCTTCTCAACGCCTTCAGGACATTATGAGTTCTTGCGCATGCCATTCGGACTTAAGAATGCACCGGCAACATTTCAATGCATGATGAATGAAGTATTGGAAGAATACATAAATAAAATTTGTGTTGTCTATTTAGATAACATATTAGTATTTTCAACTTCACTCAAAGAACACATGATAAATCTTAATTTAATATTTCAAAAGCTTAGACATTTCAATCTAAAAATTCAAATCGACAAATGTAATTTTTTAAGAAAAGAGACGCAATTTCTAGGTCATACTATTACTTCTGGTGGTGTAAAACCTAATGCCGATAAAATCAAAGCAATTAAAAATATATATATTCCAAAGACTACTAAACAAATTAAAAGTTTTTTAGGACTAACTGGATATTATAGGAAGTTCATAAAGGATTATGCAAAACTTGCATTACCTTTAACTAAGTGTCTTAAGAAAAACGCAAAAATCAATGCAAGTGATTCAGAATATATTAAGGCATTTGAGGACTTGAAAGAATATTTAACTACGGAACCCATATTATCATATCCAGACTTTAACAAGAAATTTTGTGTTAATACAGATGCTAGTAACCATGCAATTGGAGCTGTCCTTTTGCAAGATACTCATCCGATGAGCTACATATCAAGAACTCTCAATGAACATGAGCGTAATTATTCCACAACGGAAAAAGAATTGTTAGCTATTGTTTGGGCAATTAAATATTTAAGACCTTATTTATACGGGAAAACCTTCGATCTTAAAACAGATCATCAACCTCTGAAATGGTTACAAACTAAAAATTTAGGAAAAGATATTTCAAGTCGTCTTCAACGATGGATTCTTCAATTAGGGGAGTATGACTTTCAAATAGACTATATAAAAGGAAAAAATAATACAGTAGCAGATTTTCTTTATAGAGAAATAAATATGGCTGGTAATAATTCTATGGTTCCTACTATTCATTCTCAACTTGAGCAAGCAAACGATCACTTTTTTTATTAAAGATTGTGCAGTAAATATATACTCACAACAAATTATTCTTGAATTGAGAGATAAAATAAAAATGAAAACATTAATAGGAAAAACTCGACTTAGTGTAGGAATTGAAGCTGTCAATAAAGATAACTTTGAAGAGATAATTAACACATAAGCCTACAGGTATTTTTACAAATTTAGATGATTCCCAGTATAACACATTCCAACAAAAATTACTTAATCTTTATGGTACTAGAATAAAGTTCTATAAATGTTCATATTTTGCTAAAGATATCGTATCAGAAGAGGAAGCAGTTAAACAAATACGCCTCTATCATGAATATGAAAACAGTCATTCAGGTATAGAAGAAAATTGGCAAGCTCTTAGAAAGAAAATATATTTCAAAAATCTTCGTAATTTAATTACAGAAATAATTAATTCTTGCAATTTATGTAGCATGTACAAATATGATAGGCATCCCATAAAAGAAAAATTCCATATAACAGAAACACCAAAAGACATAAGAGAAATTGTGTCCATGGATATATATGAAACAGCAAAAACTAAATTCTTAACATGTATAGATAGATTTAGTAAATTCGTAGAAATTCGATATCTTCCCAATGTGTCACATATTACTTTAGAAGAAAATATTGGTTAAATAATATGTCATTCAAAGAAACCCGAAAAGCTTATTCTTGACAATGAGTTCAATGCCCCAAGAATAATCACATTTCTAAGAAAAGAAGAAATAAACTATCATTTCACAAAAGTTAATTCTCATACAGGAAATTCAGATATCTTTCCATCGAACTTTAAAACAAAAAGTTCGAATACTATTACAAAATAAAACTAACCCCAATACTAATGAAATTAGGACGACTTTAGCACACGCTACAAGACTTTATAACACATCTATCCATAGTGTTACTAAAAATACACCATATGATATACATTATGGCAAATGTGACAAACAAAAGATTCATGAATCATTATACAAGAGTAAAGAAAAAATTATGTCGAAACTTAACGAAAATCGCGAAAGCTTTCTTGAAACACGAAGTCATGGTTTCATTCGAAATCCAAGAGCTGACAGGAATAAACTTGAACCAGTCTTTAGATACGGTCCAACTGAGTTACAAGACAGTAACAATATTCAACGTGAAAGAAAAACTCGAACAGATTTTAAAAATAAAGATAATTTAATCTATACGAATAAGTCCCGTAGTGAACTTGCAAAAATAAGAGATCAGAACTCCCCGAGAGTAGAAAGTGATTCCCCAACCCTTCTATAGTTTTATTACTTTAACTAACAAAATGAAAATTCATTTGATTCTAGTAATGCTAACATTTCTTACGATTACCAAAGCTGGAAAATTAAACATTGGAAATTTAAATAGTGAAAATGGATATACAATAATAAAATACGGTTATAAAAATATAGTTGACAATTATAGCAATATAGTGCACATTATCAAAATATCTGACATTGAATTACTAATTAACACATTTGAAAATACAGTGAATAAAACAAATAAATCAAAGTTTATACCCCTTGACATTTATTACAAAATAGAAGATGTTAAAACTCAAGTAAAAACAATTAAAAATTACAAAAAAACTGGCAACCAAAGACAGAAAAGAGGACTGTTCAATTTAGGAGGAAACATACTTAAATTTATATTTGGAACGATGGATGAAGAAGACAGATTATCCATAGAAGAAAAACTTAGAGAACTGAATGACGCCTCTCACGAACTAATTCAAAATAATAATAAACAAGTAAAAATCAATCTCCAATTACAAACCAACATAAAACAAATATATAATCGAATAATAGGAAACACATTAGAATCTCCAAAAACGAAATCCCAAGAGGAACTTATTATCCTACAATTAGAAAATAGACTCGAACAGATCGACCATACAATAGAAAAAATTCAAAATAACATACTAAGTAGCCGACTAGGTATTTTGACCAACAATATTTTGTCAGTTAACGAGATAGAAGAATATAACATAGATTTTGATAAACTCAGACAAATAAGGGTTAGCAGCGCTACCTTCGGTGACAATCAAATAATTTTTGCCATTCAAATCCCAAAGGATATTATCCCATTTCATGAAGCTCTTATTTTACCAGTACCTAATAATATAAAAGAAGAAATGATATTAGAACCAACAAAACTCTTAATTAATAAGAAAATATATTTTGATGAAAACAAAAATGAACTTAAACATTTAAGACAATATAAAATATGTTCCCAATGTAAGAAAAGAGTAAATTTGAAACAAAATAATTTATATGAAATAAAAGATGGAATAATTGTAATAAAAAATTCCAATCTAACAATACTTAGTAATTGTGATGAACGAAAAGAAATAAAGGTTCAAAATAATGTTATAATTAAATTCGAAAATTGTGAAATCAAAATAATGAATAACACTTTTAAAAATTATGTAAATTTTATATATGAACCGATAAGTATTGATGAAACTATATCAAATGTAAGTGTCTTAAATGTAGATTTAGAATTCGATCATATAAATGTTATAGAAAATAAATTACAGACCAATTCAAAAATCAATTATTTTAATATTGTATTGACCTTTTTAATTGTAATATGTTTATTTGGTATACTCTGTCACAAAATACATATATTCGTCGGGAGACGAAAATCTAAGGGGAGAGGAGTTATGTTAAAATCCAATATACCATCGTTAAATGAGATTGTCGATGTTGATACGACAAACCAATATACAATGAATGAATGAATGTAAACAATTCAGAGTTTCACCATCCTTAAGTAAACAAATATAATAGGCTACAATTTAATTACACCAACCATCCCTATTCTTTATCTTAAAAATGACAGAGTCTGCTGAGTAAGCATAATTTGAAATAAACAGAACAGAAAGATCATCATGAGCATGATCTGAGAGATTAGTTCATAAGAACCATTTGAAGAAACATCATGTTCACTCATTCTTTACATTAATTAATTAAAAATTGTATTGATGTTGTTTTTTTTAAAAAACAGAGTGTTTCATTTAATAGTTAATTCATGGGACCAGAATCGTTCGATATTTTTAATTCTTTTAATGTGGAACTGGACTCTATAAAATTTATTGATTTAATTAATAAGTTCGAACCATATTTTTTACCCAAAGTGAATATTGCAATGAATAATACAATGACGACATAATTTTTTTCACTTTCTCAAAAAGCAGATGAAAGTACCGATGCATATTATAACAGTGCTAAAAAATTTAAGTTTATCATGCGAGTTTGGAAATTTACGAGAAGAGCTTGTACGGGATATTTTTGTTTGTGGTTTACATGACAACTACACATATATTAAAGAAAGGCTTCTCAACGAAGGAAACATATCAAACTAGAAAAAGCTATTGAAATTACAAAGGCAATTGAAATTACGAAAGAACATTCACAGAAGTTGCAGAAGAGTGAACCCAACACATTCATGGGCGCACTACATAAAAAGCACAAAAAACATGCATTTGAATAAACCAACACAGCAGCGATTATACCAACTACCGAAAAACTACACGAACATATCAAAACGCTCTACTGATGTAAATACGTCACACCATTCTAAAACACAATCACAATACAATCATCAATACATGCAGTCAAAGTCCAATGCATGCTCTACCCAGTAGGCAATTTCCAAAACTTCACCGAGGAATCTTCACCTTTTTCATCAAGGAATGGAAGCTACACCCGAGAAATTTGAGGTGAATCCATCGATGAAATTAACATGGGGATGTCACTTCGTAAATAGAACTTTTGTATTCTCATAAATTAATTTATTTATTTTTTTCATTTTATATTATGCTCAAAACATAAATTTTTCAAAAATTAATTGAAATGATTTATTTCAAAAATATTATTCTTTTTACTGATTATGGAAATCAGTAAAAAGAATATGTATAAATGATTTTCATACTATTACTTGTAACCAATTGTGTTGATAATGAATGTGAGTATTAGGAATTAAAAAAAAACAAAGAAAACTTATGAATCTGTGCATTACTCCTCATCATTGAATTGAAGTCCAACATTGAATTGAAGTCCAACTACTCAAATCATCTATTAGAATATAATCACACATATAATGCAGACTTTAAAATTTTACACGTATGCAATAAAAGTAAAAAACTTGACTTGTTGGAAGCTTCAGAAATTAATAAATTAAAAAATACAAACACACTGTTACATGATAATTATGTTAGAATTAAATACATCACCATTACTAAATTTGAACTTATCCTATAGGTTTAGTATCATTCCATACATTTATATTATATGTAATTTATGTTAGTATAATAATTGACTATGTATTGTTATGTATGTATAACTAGTTTACGCATGGAATTGTTATTGCTATTGATGTTTAGTTTGTATTCTAAAAGAAAGTTTAGTATTTAGTTAGTTTGAAGTCTCACGTCGTCTGAAGAAGGTACTGTGTTGTCGAAACAGCTGTAACATAAATAATATAAAATAAGTGGAGATAAGAACAAATATATTTGTTTCCTTTTTATATTTAAATATGGATCTCCACCAAGTACAAATTAACAATATTAAACTATTAATTTTTAATTTAAACTAAAAGTAATAAACCTATCAATTTTATATTAATATTTTATTTTTTGTATGAAATGTCATTTCCTGGCAGACGGCAACTTTTAATTCATTAATTCAAATTTTAATTAATGTCGTTTTCGATTGGATTTTCGGTAAATTGTACTCCTTTTCAATTCGAATCGAATATGAAAACACTGCCTTTCCTAAATTTACACACACACTACCAAAGCTGCCATTTAACAAAATGGCTTCTTCAAGTATTTATCACTTTTGACAAGTAATCCAACGAAAAACTTTATATGTATGTGTGTGTTCCTCATCTACTCCAAAATGAAATTGGGGACAGAAGAACACTCCGAAAACATTACTCGGAACAGCCAATCGAAGGCTTTTGGAGTAGTAGGAGTGAAAAAGGAGTGTAAAAGGAGTACTCCGTACATCCAAACGAAAACGACATAATTATTACCAAAAAATACAGGTTTTCCTTATAATTTTTGAGACAAAAATATATTTCTGCAAAACCGGTAGGTAGGTATAGGTATACCTGTAGTTTTATATTTTTCAAAAAATTAAAAACTCAAAAAATTGATTTTTTTATAAATTTAGATTTCAATCTACGAGTAAAATGATTTTTTTTCGTAAGGAATGGAATACCTGCGATCTCCAGCTTGTTGTGTCATGACCCATTGTAAGATAATATTCATACATATGTATGTACGTATATACCTAAAATGTTGATTAAAATTTAAATATAGATAAATCTGGTCTTTTTTACCTTTTTTTTTAATGGATATCTAAATATCTTTTTTTAACTTTTAAAGATGTTCGTTTTTTTTCAGAATTAGATAGATACCTACCTGGTTAAGTTTGAGCTTAAAAAAATGAAGAATGAATTTCACCCGTTTCAAATTTTTTCCAACAGCATGATTAATACCATAACTTGAGTTCGCTTCGCCTGCTTCCTTGTGTACCTCTGCTAATTTTTATTTTTATTTACTATTCGAATTTTTTCTTTTGTTTTTTAATTTGTACTAATTAATAAAATTAAAAACATCTAAATCATTATATAATCGTCGTGAGTGAAATTACTGGTTTTTTTTTTTTCTTCATTAAAGCTTAGTATACAGTTCTTTTGAACGAAAAAAAAATTGATGGTGAGAAAGAAATTTTTTTTCCGGAAGAAAAACATTCGTGGTGAAAAGAAAATGTTTAATCATCGTAGTAAACAGTTTTTTCCAACAAAAAAAATGTGACAATGCGAAACTTCTATGAAGAAAAATAGAAATGAACGAAGATTTGTGGGTTTTAAAAAATAAATTCAATTAATTTATTAATTAACATGGATTTAAACGAGGAAGAAATAATAGTATTTTCTGGCGTATTGATGACTTCACTATTTGTGCTTATGCTGGAGGATCTGAAAGATCGGAAGGAATGGGTCAGTACTTACTTGTGGGAACGAAGATTTCTTGGGCGTTATTACAGCGACGTAAGACTTAGTTTTTTATGTGCACAATACATACCTACATTACATAATTCAAACTAAAAATAATTATTTATTTACAGTTTCAAAGCATGGTCGATAATCCACCGTCATTCTACGAAAATTTTCATATGGATTTAAATAGCTTTGAAGCGTTACATTCCAGACTAGAAAACTATTTACTTCCGAAACGCATGACTCGGCCAATCGATCACATACCGACTAGGCATCGCTTGGCAGTAGTACCTAAACTCCTTATTTCTATTTTTTGCATTTTTAAACATATTTTTTTTTTTTGGAAAAGGTATTACGCCTGCGGGAGTTTTCAGAGACACATTGCGAGTGTTTATTGAATTTCCAAAAGTGCATTTGGTGAAATTTTAAAAGCGTTTCAAAAGCAATAACATCTGAGCTTCGAAAAGAATTTGTTGACCTAAATGAAGAAAAATGGATTGAAATAGCTAATGAATTCAACTTCAAATGGCAGTTGCCAAATTGTCTTGGAGCCGTAGACGGCAAGCATGTTGCCATAAAAAAACCTAAAAATGCCGGCTCCGATCATTACAACTATAAAAGATTCCATAGCATTGTGCTCATGGCCATAGCAGCTGGAAATTATAATTTTATCACTATTGACGTTGGTGCGAAAGGAGCTGAAGGTGATGCCAATATATTCTCGCGGACTCAAATCGGGCGTATGATTAAAGAGGACAGCCCAATTTTAAATTTGCCTCCAGACGCTGTTGTTGGGAATAAGTATCTGCAACACTTTTTTATTGGCGATGATGCATTCCCCATTTTTAATCGATTGTTGAAACCATATTCGCCGAATAGACGTCAAAAGATGTTAAATCCTGAGGAAGTGGTTTTCAATTACGAGCCAGACGTTGCGTAGAAAATGCGTTCGGAATTCTTGTTTCAAAGTGGGCATGTGTTGGCAAAACTTTTCATTGTGATCCCGGAACTACCAAATACATTGTGGCAGCCTGTTGTTCACTACACAACTACATGATAAATCGCAAAGAAAAGACATGGCGGCCAAGTGAAATCGGAGTACGATCCCGCGAAGTTTTGAAAGAGTTCCTTAACTCTCCAGAGGAAAAATTATCTTTTCAATAATTTCAATAATAATATGTATATAACCTTAAGAATTATATTTATTTTTCGTTTAACATTCTTACTTTAATAAAACTGGTCAAAAATTTTAATAAAATTCTACTTTATTTATTTTCTCGAATTGAAACTCATATTGGTGTGGAAAGTCGGCTCTTAGTCAATTAATTATGGACTAGTAGATATTTTAATTTATTTTCGAATGGATTATGTCCATTTTAACAACAGAAAGGACATAATATCCATTGTACGAAAACTGTCTCTACTGATAGCATTATCAACTATCAAATTTGTCATTCGAATGTGACTTCAACAATTATTTGATATTCTATTCACGCAGTTAATAGCAAAACAGTCGTCGCGGCGTTGCTACATAGGAAGTGGAAAAATGCAGGATGGCAATGCAATCCTACCGGAGAAATATCCTTTATTGTGTACATTTCAAGTTCGGTTAATGCAATTCATTGGTCGCGTTCGAGAATGTCAACAAACCATGGGCAATATGTGCTTTAGCGGCAGCATTAACGTCCATGATTGACAACATAACCAGTGTCATTATGTCATCCCACATATAAAATAAACACTTAGGCCAGGCGCGCACATGGAACTAAACAATTTGGTTTCCATTTTGTGCACAATGGGCTAATATGGGAGTGCGCGCCGGTTTATGTGCGCGGACTCTCATATAATCCAATAGTGCTCAAAATCGAAACCAAACTGTTTAGTTGCATGTGCGCGCCTGGCCTTATTCTTCACCACCGGCACCTGACAGACTTTTCTTTTCGATATCACGACACATACACCTACAAACACTCAATTTTTGGTTATATTTCCGGACCCAAAATTTGCTGTCAGCTCTTAGACTAATAGGTTAAGGATGGATAATAATTTTAAATGAACCTAAAACATCCATTTACTGTTTTTTTAAAACCAGTACCTGCAGTATGCATTGCAATATACTATCAATAGTACATAATATTATGTATGTTTTATTTCATGAAAATAAAAGTAATTGATTTTACTCTCTTGTTTAAAAAAGATTCACTTCAAAATTCAAACTAGCTGCAAGTCAAAGTTAACGGAGAAAAGGTTTATCACCTGTGTATGTATTTATTTGTACTTCAAAGTTATATTACATCACTTACAGAATAACATACAAAAATAATTTAAAAAAAATCACAATACATTCAGTTCTTTGAAACTTTAGTGCCCAAAACTAATCTCAATTATATATATATGTATGTATATTTACACGTTCTTTTTCAACTAACGAGCGCAAGAGAAAAAATTAATTTTTACGACGATCGCGGTTCTTCTTAATTGTTGCACTTATCAAAACAGTAATCTCAAGGTTTAGGTCAACGACGAAATCCTCATCCAATCGAAGTTAGCCCACATCGAAAAGAACTTCAATAATTGCCTTGGCTCTTCGCTCTTCTCCAAAGTTTTCTGTTCTAAGTAATTTGAAAACGAGCTTGCAAGGTTCGTTATATTTTCCACCATTCTATCTTTCTTCTTGGGTTTGGAGCATGGCAGTTCGTGGTCCTGTATGTATGAAAAAATAATTTGTATAGTAATTTTGCAATTCATTATTTTAAAATTTACTTACATAGATTGAAGAAGTGTTTTCAGTCAAAAGCGATTCATCCAAATACTGGGACTGGGATTGCTCGGAATTTCCTGCATTCCCCATGGAAACCATGCTTATAGTACTGCGGTGTTTTGGCACTGTGTAAAACGCCATTATATCCTTGAACTGCCATTCCGAGCGGTATTTGTCGGGTAAAACATCTGCTGCAGAAGCTCCAGATTTATATGGAATTTTTTTTTCCACAGCATAATATTTTGCTGAGTTCTTCAGGCTTACCCATAACTGCTTGCAGGTAATGGGGTCTATCCCTGTTGCAGTAGATATTTTATTCCATGTTTGGGTCTCCTTTATTTTATCAGAGTAACTTTTGTTAGTAATATCAAATATGTTTGGATATTTGCTAACTTCTCTTGCCACATTTATTTTTTGTTCGAAATTACAATCCTTTTTTCTTATTGCACTTTTTTTTACTTTTGAGGATTGTTGAAGTTCAAAATCACTTTCACTCTGATCATTCTTTTCATCATAAGAAATATATTGTTCGAATTCAAAATTGTAATCGGTTTCCATTATATTTGCAAGATTCTCAAAAATATTAGCACATCAAAATGAGTAGCGAACCACGAACACGATTAATCCAGACAGCATCCGCCAAAAGCAAACATGTAGGTACATACCTATATATCCAGGTTGAAATGGCTATCCCTTTCTTCAAATTCAAAACAAACGAAGTATTCAGTCAAGACAGGTACGCAAACTAGAATTTTTTCTACGAAACAATGTCGCTGACATTGTTTTGCGGGAAAAAAATCGTGGTGAGTATAATTTTTTTTTTCCAGGGTTGAGTTCACAGTTCGATAAAAATATTTTTCAGTCGAAAAATCTTTTTTGTGCCAAAAATCACTCCCATATGGATTGCATGTAGCTTTTTTTTCGTTGAAGAACTGTATACTTAGCTTAACCCTACAACAGAAAATATATTATTCTCACCTTCATCCATCAATTTTATGACAATTTGATTGAGTGATTTCTTAACTTTTTTAAATAACCATCCTGCTTTTACATCCATCTGAGCTATTGAAAAGTGCTCTGTCTCATCTCCCCCGGTGAGTGCTAATCTTTTTTTTGGTATTTGTTCTGCCAAATTCGTAGCAATCTAAGAAACTACACACCAAACATAATTTCTTTATATGAATTTTTGAACATCTATGATACTGGAAGTAAATTCAACCCAAGGAAGGATTATCTATACAAAATTTTCTGTTTTCATCTTTTTCATCCGATCGCCTCTATTATCCACATTTAAGCTTTTGCTTTTCTGTCTCATCTGCCCTGGTGAGTACAATTTTAGTAGATGTTCTGCCGCAAGCTTTATAAATACTACATACATAAATACCATTCTTTTTCTTACCAAAAATAATAACAACAATAAATTCAATATCGAGGCCTATTCACTCTACGCATAACAAATGCACACACCATACCTAGCTCATCCCTGAACCTTCATTGTGCTTTATCTTATACCTCAACCAGACCGAATTGTTTACTAATTTGAAGCTAAGGAAATACACTGCAAAAAAATTAACTTTAAAATTTTCTAAATAAAGCAAAAAAAAAAAAATATTTAAATCGTACAACTAAAACCAATAAAAAAAAGGAAACATATCTGAAATGGAAAATTCATCTACCTGTGGAAACAGCAGTTGTACCATAAGTAATAAAAACACATGAATGGGTTATCTGTAGAGGTATCTGTGGCAAAGTATTTCACCCAATATGTGTTGGCCTAAGCAAAACTGCCAAAGCTCATCTGGCTGAATACTCTGAGCACTTCAAATATTATTGCGAAGAATGTAGGGACATAACCCTCTCACATATAATGCTCGCACTTAAATGTAATAACGAGCGTGTAAACCAACTTTCCAACGACATAGCTGATTTAAAAACTTACTTCCGGAATAGTTTTAGTAAAACAGTTGATCTTATGGCTGAAAATAATGATTCCACTAATAAAAATCTTGAAAACTATCAATTGAGTGTTAAATCACAACTCTCCAGCATGGAAATATTCCTGAAAAAGAACTTTAGGACATTTTCCGAATACCTTGAAAATTCATACTCCATCTCCAACAATTTGAATCCGCAGCTGATTAAGATAACGAACTCTATTGCTGCCATTAAGTCCTCACATGAACCTACAATAAGCTCAATTAACTCAATAGAAGATAGTTGTTTAAGGATAGCTGACTCTATAAAAGAGCAATCAATAGCGCTTTCAACCATTGATAGGGATTTTTCTGCCACTAAAAACAGAATCAAAAATGACTCAATAATCCTTGCAGACGTGTTAGTAAATGAATCTGCTGCCATCCGTTCGGCTATCTTTGGGATGTCAGAAGAGATGAGACTTTTGTCTGCGTAAAGTAATTTAGTTTCATGTGACCCTGGATCTAACAATAAATCATTGCAAATTGAACTACAAGATCTTGACAACTCTTACTCTTCTGAGATTACCAATGTCAACCTTCTAGGCTCGAAACATTGTACGCCACCGTCATCTGATCCCCCTACATCGACTTCTAACAACATCGCCAACAACGTTCCATTGCGTGCTGAACTTCAAAATTTAGGGCACTCCATCGAAGATGTTAACATCAGCTTCCCCTCTACAAAAGTGGACAAATTTAGGACATCATGGACGCTTCTTGAATGGGAAAACCGTCTTATGCGACTTAGAAAATTCAACACCAATTCTTCTTCTTCGTTTTTTGTAAAATGCACTCCAAGAACAGCAAATATATCTTGGTTAGAGATTTTGTTTAATAATAAATACCGTATACCTGACGTAACTGTCCAACTCATCTCAAAGAAGTCTCGCTCCTTCAAAATCGATATCCCCATTAAATATGATTGGCTCTTTCTCAATCAAGTCAACAACGTTCTTGAACTAGAGGGCATAACGATTCACCCATGGATAAATCGATCTTATTTTAATTTTATTAATAAGTCTAGCTATAAGTCTAGCTCTAGCTTTAAGCCTTGCTCTAAGTCAGTTCCTCATCACAATTCCTCTTTCTCTACATATAGCAGTTATAATGTTAAACCATCACCAGTCCATTTATCAAACCCAACTTCACCTTCCAGTAAAATAATTAGAAGAAGAGTGTCTTTCAACCTGTCCCAACACTCAAACCCTTCTATCTCCAAACTATCCCCAACTGGTAGATATCCAAATTTTATCCAATCTCATACTCTTAATCCACCCCTAATGTTGCCCCATAAATCCTGAAAATTATCCTAATCCTTCCCTCACTACAAGCGACAATTTGCCCTCAGTTTTAAGTCACATTAACCCTAACGTATCACCCCCTTTCCTTGATCCTCTTATTCCCCCTAAGGTCAAAATGACTAAACAATTTGTTGACCTAAACGACACTGAAAATGGCCGCTATGTTCTTTCACGTCTTAGAGATCACCGCATTTATGCCAATGTGCGCCCGTATTTATCATATCTTCATGACAAACATGATTCTATTTGTGTTGATGGTGTAACCAGAACCAATGTTATGGTATCCATACATCAAGAAGGTCTCCCAACTAACACCAATGATCTCTTAAGAATATTTATTTTATTTCATAAAACTTTCAGTCTGACTTCTACTGATGTTGAAAACGACCTATTCAGCATTTGCTTCATACGTCAATTCTAAACGGCTTTCACAAATTCAAAAAAATCGCAAAAATAATAATCCTTTTTGTTCCTAGCCAAAATATTTCTACCTTTGCAAAACCTCAAATTTTATCTATTTACTACCAGAATGTAAGAGGCTTACGTACTAAAAGTTCTGACATTTACTTGAATTCCCAAAAAATTCCTTTTGATGTCTTTGCTCTCACTGAAACCAATCTCACGCCTGATTTTCTTAGTAATGAATTCTTTACTTCTGATTTGAATGTGTTTCGAAAAGATGTCATGAGTACTAATAGTAGCCCCAACGTTGATTCCTCAAGTAGTACATCCTGGGGTCGTGGTGTTCTCTTGGCATTACATTCCAATTTTGATTCTTCGCTAATTACTATCCCTAATTGTTATCAATAACTACTGGAGAAGAAAACACTCCAATATATTTAATTTAATAAGCTTTGTTTTTTGTTTGTTTCTGTAGAGAAAATTTTCTTTATATTATTTATTATTCTTAAATAGTTTTTCATCAGCTTCAAACGTTATTTTTTAAATAAAGAAGATTCAATAAAACAATAGGTTATGGGCGACCAACGAAAAGAATTTCCACATGGCATTTTACAGTTTAATGGCAAGGCTTATGAAAACTGGAGTTTTCGAGTAAAAATGTTTCTGGATTCGGTTGATGTCTTGGAAGCTGTGACCAGTTCAGCTCCGATTGCTACAGACGTTGCTGGGAGAGCCAAATTCAACGAGAGGGACAAGAAAGCCAAATCAATTATAGTCAGCTGCATTTCTGATGACTATTTGGACTATGTTAAAGACAAAAACACAGCCAAAGATATGTGGAAGTCTTTGGAAGACGTTTTTGCGATGAAGTCAGCATCTAGCCAAACAATAGTAAGGAAACAGCTAGCTAGATTGAAGTTTTCCGAAGGAACCTTGATGAAGGATCATTTCCTTGAATTTGACGGTCTAGTAAGGCAATTAAAATCAGCGGGTGCTACGCTAGCAGAAAGTGATTTGGTATCGCAACTGTTCTTGACGCTTCCAGACAGCTATGATCCACTGGTTACAGCTCTCGAGAATATGAAGGAAGAAGAGCTTACTATTCAGCTTGTGAAGCAAAGGTTGCTTGCAGAAGATCAAAAAAGAATGGATCGAACGGTAACTAGCGAAGACACAAAACTACCAACAGCATTTGCTATAAAGAGAGATAGACATTTTAAATTCAATGGAAAATGTCACAACTGTGGAAGGCGCGGTCATCTTAAGGCGAACTGTACGGTAAAGAAAGAAGCCAATACTAATACATTAAACCTTGAACTTATTTGTGTTAAAGTCTGTATACTCAACCGTTCCCTTTACATATTGTGTTGTTACATACCTCCCACTCAGCCAACAAGTGAATATCAACTTCTAGTTGATGCAGTTGATTTTGTTGTTGAATCATCAAATCCTGAAGATGATATTATTATCATTGGCGACTTCAATCTTCTTCGTTTAACTTGGGAAGTTTCCGACGATGAGCTCTACTTTGTTTCGTTCAACGCCATTTCTGAAAAGGAGATTCTTTTTACCGATCGGCTCCTCTCTTCTTATCTAGCCCAGATGAGTGGTATTAAAAATTGTTTAGGACGACAATTAGATCTAATCTTTTCATCTGATGCTCATAATACCGAAGTTATTGAGAGTACATATATCCTCTCTAAGCTTGACAATTACCATCCTCCCATCTCTATCACATTCGCTTTTGAATGTGATAATATACAACCTTACCCCCTCACGTCTCAAACTTTTAATTTTCGCAAGGCAAATTTCGAGAAACTAAACGATCTTATCGCTAATATCAAATTTGATTTCATCTCCAACGACTTTAAGATTGAAGCTTTTTATACTCTGATCCAAAATTGTTTCTCTAAAACCGTACCCCAATCGCGCTGCAAAAATTTTACCTCTTCCCCATCTTGGTATAATAAGGAACTTCGCTCTCTCAGGAACAGGAGGAATAAACTTTGGAAAGCATATCTTAGTTCGAAGTCAAATCATGACTTCTTCAATTACGTCTCAGCTCATAATAACTTTTCATACTTGTGTGAATCTCTCTACTACAACCATCTTCTCCAAGTTCAATCTGATCTAATCTCTAACCCTAAAAACTTCTTTCAATTTATTAATTCAAAATGAAAATCCAATGATTATCCTTCAACACTGAATTACCAAAATTCCTCGTCAACTGATCCTAATACTATCTCTAACTTTTTTGCACTTTTCTTTGGTCATGCATTTTCTCCTAGTAACACTGATCTAGACCAAAGTTACTTCAGTTACTTGAATGGCTGCACCCAGACCTCCTTAACTTCGTTTAATATATGTTCTTCGTCGATTTAATAAAATCAACCTGCTTAAGGATGATTTCTCTATAGGCCCAGACGGTATTCCTGCTGTAGTTCTCAAAAATGCGTCTCTAAATTAGCACAACCACTTACTGCTCTCTTCCAGCTATCTATTTCTTCTGGTTTGTTTCCAAAAATATGGAAAGACTCTTTCATTATCCCTGTTCATAAAAAAGGATCCAAGGGTGATGTCTCAAACTATAGACCCATTGCTAAACTTTCATGCATACCTAAAATATTTGAGAGCATAATATATGATATTTTAGTACTTCATTGTAAACCACTCTTTTCTAATAAACAGCATGGTTTTCTGAATGGTTGACCCACAACCACTAATTTAATTGAATTTGTTTCAAATACTATTTGCTCCCTTGAAGCTAGTAATGAAGTCGATGCGATTGCAATGGATTTTAGCAAAGCATTTGACAAAGTATCGCATGATGTTATTATTTTCAAAATCAAAGCTTATGGATTTCCATTAATGTTTATATCTTGGATTCAATCGTATTTAACTGATTGTCGTTATACAGTCCTATTCAGATCCTGTAGATCCAACCCGATTTGCTCAACTTCTGGTGTCCCTCAAGGAAGCCATTTAGGTCCTCTCATATTTTTGTTAACTATTAATGATGTTGAACTTAAGCTAGAAGGATCGGATCTTCAGATTTACGCCGATGACATGCGTATTTCAAAACCTATAAAATGCATGGACGACGCTCGACTACTTCAAACTGACCTAAATAATTTCTTTAACTGGTGTCAACACAAGTTCCTTGAGCTCAATGTAAATAAATGTCAAGCCATCACTTACTCTCGGAAACGCCCTCCCTTGTTACAACGTCAATATTTCATAAATAACGAACCTGTTGCTGTAGTCAATCTCATTCGTGACTTAGGCGTTATCTGTGATAAGCAGCTTGATTTTCGTGCTCACTATGACAATATTATCAATAGAGCTAATTCCAATCTCGGTTTTATAAAACGCTGGTCCAAAGAATTCTCCGATCCAAATGTTACCAAGTCTCTGTATGTTACCTTCGTCAGACCCCTCCTTGAATATGCCTCCCAAGTCTGGTCACCATATCACCATGTCCACGTTCAACGTATAGAAGCCGTTCAACGTAGATTTATCCGTTTTGCTTTGCGCGGTCTTTGTTGGGATGACCCATATAATCTACCCCCCTACGAAAACCGTCTGAAATTAATCAACCTACATAGCTTAAGTAGACGTCGTGAAAATGCAGACATACTTTTCGTACACCAGCTATTAACTGGAAACATTGACTGCGCTTGCTTAGCTAATAAAATAAAAATGAACACAAATCCTCGTCGTCTGAGATCCATACCACTTTTCTGTATCCCCTTCCTACCGATTACGGCCAAAATGAACCTATCACTCGAATGCTTCGCAAAGTAAATAACTCCTCCATTTTTAATTTAAACCATTCCAAAATTTCTCTCAAACTTGCTCTCCAATCATAATCATTTGCTATCCTAATCTCCTATCATTCCTATTTATTTTATTTAGTTTAAAGCTTACAATTAGTTTTTAGTTATATTCTTGTATTAAGCTTAGATAAATAAAAAAAAGAGGTTTATATGTTTAAGTATAGATTTAAGAAATATGTTTTGATTTAAGTTCAGCTTGTATTAAGCTTGTAATAATAATAAATGTGCATTAAAACTTTGAGTCCTAGCCACTTAAGTAAAAAAAATAAGTTTTTGTATCTTATTAAATAAGAGTTTAATAGATTATACAAGATATTTAATCTTAATTTTAATAAAAGGAATTCCACCATATGTCATGTTCCATTTATTTGCTTGTCGATATCACAAACTTTTGTATTTAAATTAAGTAGATAAGTACCTATCTAGGTACATCTACCTATTCCTTCATACCTACTCACAAAAAATACAATATATCACGTGTCCACCTCTCCCTGTTTATATATTTGTATAAAAATCCATTTTAATATAAATACCTATAGGTATCTTCCAAAATATTGTTTGTTATTTTTCCTTTATTTAAAGGTCTTTACCATCAAGATCCCATCAGTAGAACTAAAGTTATAGGCGATTCAAAATTTCCTTACAAGAAAATCATTCATCAAATAACTTTTTCTCTACTAAAGAAAGTTCCAATTCAAAACAAAAAGATCTTTACGAAATCCAAACTCGCAAACTCCTGCCAAAAGTGAAGTACAAAAACAAACCAAACACCAGCCAAATAGACGCCTGCCAAACCAATGTACACGGCAACCGGCAACACAGACAGCAATACAACAACAACACACATAGAACATGAGAATTGAAGTAGGCAACGAAACGCAACAAATAAAAATAAAATAAATCAAGGGGAAATAGACTGCAAGAACAAAAATGGAAACAGAGAGAAAGAGATTCGTGTACGTGTTCATTACCTACTGATTTTTTAGCTACGACCGGCGGTTGGGTTTTGTAGCTTTAAGCTTTGTCAGTTAAGACGATGTCAGTTAAGGCAATTCCTTAAGGCATTTTTTTCTATGGGGCTGAGACATCGGTATATGATTATTTGTGATGTAAGTTGTATTAACCAATACATACTCATTCATATATATTGTAGTTTTAGTTGTTAAAGTCAAGTCAGTCAGAACTAGACCTTTGACCAATAAAGTTGTATAATTAAATTAAGTAACACGTCTTTATTATAACATTATTACATGGTGTCAGATGTTAAAATTTATAAAAAAATAAAAAGATCCCTCCAAAACAAGACTCTGCCAGTGAAAATATTATCGCCCAAAACATTATTTCAACGAGCTTCGAACTTGGAAGCCGAACAAGATCAACGCAAAGTTGCGTTGCTGTTGCATCACATGGGACCAGAATCGTTCGATATTTTTAATTCTTTTAATGTGGACCTGGACTCTATAAAATTTATTAAATTTATTAATTAATAACTTCGAACCATATTTTTTACCCAAAGTGAATATTGCAATGGCAATGAATATTACAATGACGACATAATTTTTTTTCACTTTCTCAAAAAGCAGATGAAAGTACCGATGCATATTATAACAGTGCTAAACAATTTAAGTTTATCATGCGAATTTGGAAATTTACGAGAAGAGCTTGTACGGGATATTTTTGTTTGTGGTTTACATGACAACTACACATATATTAAAGAAAAGCTTCTCGACGAAAAAGCACAAAAAACATGCATTTGACTACCGAAAAACTACACGAACATATCAAAACGCTCTACTGATGTAAATACGTCACACCATTCTAAAACACAATCACAATACAATCATCAATACATGCAGTCAGAGTCCAATGCATGCTCTAAAAGCGGTGAAGTTCACTTATATAAATGTCCAGCCTTAGGTGTCATATGTCGTAAATGTGGTGGTAAGAACCACTATGCAAAAATGTGCCGTTTAAAATCTTATATACGCAATGTAGAAGCCAATTTTAACGAACCATCCCAATCCCAATCACTATCAAATGAATTTTTCATGGGATCGCTGGAATCATCGTCGACGTCAATGTCGTGGGACATATTTTTACATATCAACGGGAGTCGTCTCAATTGCCAATTAGATACAGGTGCCTAAGCCAACGTCATGTCGCACACAAAATTTTGCCAGCTCGGGTTGATCGATGTTATAATAATTCCCACATCTGGTCGAATTTTAATTTTAAGCAAAGAACCGCTACCAATTATTGGGCAAACAAATTTAGCTTGTGATTATAAAAATAAGAAAACTATTATTAATTTTTATATTTCCCATTTGGATGGTCGTACCGTCATAGGGCTACCAACTTGCATTGAACTAAACTTAACAAAACGTAACAAAACAAAATTGTAGTAATAGTGAAAAAAATGCGAATGTTAATTTTAATATTAAGCATGAGAATTTCAAATGTTTAAACGAATTTAAAGAAGTGTTTGTAGCCCTCGGATGCTTAAAGAAAGAAATTAAATTACAAATTAAACCTGATGTAGCTCCAGTTGTTGATTTCCCGCGTCGTATACCATTTAGCCTTAGAAACCCATTTGAAAAGGAACTCAAACGCATGCAAGATTAAGGAGTCATAGTCAAAACTGAGGAACCAACCGAATGGTATAAGTGCAAAGGCCAAATGGAGATTTGCGTTTGTGCCTTGACCCACTTTATTTGAACAAAGCTTGTTTACGGTCGCATTATCAATTTCCCAATATCGATGAGTGCAAATCAAATCTATGTAATGCAAGATTATATAGCTCTTTAGAAGCAAATTCCGGATTTTGGATTTTGCCACTAGATCAAGAATCGTCAAAACTTTGTACTTTTATAACCCCGTTTGGGAGATATCGTTTTTTAAGACTGCCATTTGGGATTAACGGACGATTAAGAACGATTCCGGAGACGGTACAATCATGAATTGTACGCAATCTACCTTGAAGCAGATATCGTGACAAAAATTAAGCTCGGTAGACTCCGGTGGGCAGGGCACCTAGCTCGCATGAGCGAAGAGGAACCTGCTCGGAAAGTTCTTTGTGGTACATTCTATGGTAGACGACAGCGTGGTAGACCATGCTTGCGCTGGAGAGATGGCGTAGACCAGGACGCCCGGAGCCTTGTGGTGCGCAACTGGATGGCGGCGGCTCGAGACCGGGATGGGTGGAGAGACTTGTTGAAGGAGGCCAGGACCGGACCCCGGTTGTCGAGCCGACGATGATGATGATTTGGGATTAATGCAGCACCTGAAATATGTCACGCTGAAATGATTAAACATTTTGGTAATATACCTAATGTAATTATTTACATAGATGACTTTTTAGTTTATGGAACTTCAATTGAACAGCACGATAATGCACTTAAATGTGTCTTAGAAATTTAATCGGTTTAAAATTTTATTTTGATAAATCAAATTTTATTCAAAAAGAAATCAAGTTTATTGGTCACATATTAAGCCACGAAGGAGTCCGTCCAGATGAGAACAAAATAAAAGCCATTTCTGAAATGCCTCGTCCCCAAAATGTGCGACTTTAACTTCAAATCAAGAAAATTACGCCCAAATTGAAAAGGAACTTTTTGCGATTCTATTTGGGTGTACAAAATTTCAGCAGTATATCTACGGTAGAGTGGTAACAGTCGAAACTGACCATAAACCTTTCGTTCCTTTATTTAACCGACCATTACACAAAATTCCAGTCCGGCTACAGAGGTTTATGCTAAGACTTCAGTCTTATAATTTGGCAGTTACGTATAAACCCGGAAAATATCTTTTTGTCGCTGACACTTTATCTCGTTCTCCACTATTAGAGCACACTTTAACAGAATTTGATAATATAAAATACTTCAGTATACGAGATGATTTACAAGTTTTTGATGGCATAGTCTTCAAATGCAACCGTCTTATCATCCCACAGTCACTTCGTCATCAAATGCTTTCGCTTATTCATGAAGGTCATTTGGGTATAGAACGTTGTAAAAATCTTGCCAAAGACCACGTTTTTTGGCCCAATATTAATAATGATATCTACAACATGATAAGCAACTGTGAAGCGTGCATATGTCATGGAAATAATCTTCGCAAGCAACTATTACGGTCCCATGATATCGTTTCAATACCATGGTTTAAAGTTAGTATAGATTTATGCGGAAGGCGAGCTCCGAAAACTCCATGTTCTGAGTGGTACCCTGGAACAGTCGTTTCAAAGTGTCGTGAACCTCGGTCGTACATTGTTAGTGATAATAATGCACTTACAGAAGTTGTTAAAAAGAGAACGAGTGTGTGTAAACTTAAAAAAAAAAGATATATCTTTCGCATTTTTAATTTCTTTTTCTGAAGAAGGTAGGCGAACAGTTTTTATGTGTGTTCGTGATTCTATCATGTCAAAAAATAATGTGTTTTTTGGTGCAAGTATTTATCTCACAAGTTAATTGACGTATTATATTCGCAAAAATCATGGCATATGTAGGCTAAATTCTTGGTGCAATTAAAATTGCATCTAATAATTTCCACATTTTGCTTCGAAAAATAACAACGCGCTTCCAAAATGATGCATATTTAAAATATTTTGTTATTAATTATAATCTTATTTTAGGGTTACCATTGATATTTTTTTAGGTGCAAAAATCACCAAAGTATGTTTTTATACAATTCACAAAATGCGATCATTCATACCATATTTTTTTCCAATTATTGTCATTATCGTACTTTTATGACAAAAATTGGATCTAGAGTGGCACAAAATAAGACGCTTTTTCACTATTAAGATTATATGTAATCTTCCAATATATTTGTCATTAAAAACTGACAAAAACAACTGATTCTTAAAGATGCCATTTTACTTGTGTCGTCTTAATATACTGCTGTCACAAATTTTAAATAATGACATAACACAAAAAAGAATGTCCCCGCTCGTTCTTCTCTGGTATAGTAGCTGTATACTAAGTTATACAAATCCATTTTTTATACAACTAATATCATAAGCAAATAAGAGAAAACAAGATGAATATGACGTTTTGGTCAGAATGGAAAACCAAATATGATAATTCATTTAGAATATTTTTTTTCAAGCTACGGTAACCCTCAAAATATAATGAAAACATTTTGTTCATATTGCAACATGGCTGCTGTTGATTGATACTTTAACTCTTGTTTTAACATCTCTATGAGATCTTTGGATGATGATGAAGTCCCATTACAACGCTTGAGCTCCCGTAAGAAGTGTCGCTCTCAGTAAATATAAATTTTCTCTGAGAGACAGTACTTCTTATGGGAGCTAAAATGCTCTTATGGGACTTAAATTTGACATTTAACTTTCAAACGAAACACATTTGTCTGTGGGGCGTTCCTTTTTATTGCAATTGCCAACTTTTATTAAGAAATTTAAATGAGAAAGCAAAAAATCGATAATTGTGTTAGATTAACATTTTGAAACAATGGAACTAAATTATAACCTAATAATTTTTCGAATAAAGTAACAATCAAAGTTAACTGGATATAGCTTGGTGTTATTTAAATCACTCCAAAGCTGATGACAGTCTATGCAACAACAGTATATATACCATAAACATTATGTGATACTCATGGTGATTTCCATTTGTACAATTAATAAGGTTGTTTCGATCAATTCTATCAAAATAATGTTTTTGAGATCGATTTTTCGGCAGATTGTTTTCTCTTTTTAATAATACTAATAATATTAACTACCTTAAGTTTGAAATGTGTGCTTTTTGTTTAGTATATTTCAGTGCTAAAAATTGTTGTTATAATATTTATAATCAAATTCACTACTACCCCCAAATTATGTAAACAAACAGAACAAAAAATCGACCAAAGAAACTTGCTCGCAAAGAAAACAATCAAACTTTTCTTTGAAATCTAAAATTACATCTTCCACCACCAATCAAATAACCAATCCGATAGAAACATGAACAGAAGCAAGTTTTGTGAACAAAAAGAACGCACTGTACAATTCAACTACAACATCTGTTCGTTTGATAATCAGAGCTGGCGTCGTAGCTCCTATTAGAATCTTGAAAAAAACTTGAAGTATTATTATGGGATTATAAAGACTAAAAATGACGTTTAGAGTTTTAATTTCATAACGAGATACTTATGAGACTTAAATTGATTTAGATATAGGATTTAAGTACTTTCAAATTTAAAAAATGCTTAGCTCTTACAATAAAAATGCTATGAGACGAATTTGAGTTTCATAACAAGAGATTCATTCTTAAGTATAACAATAGGATTTAAAAGAATCTTATGGGAGCTTTTTTCAGATTTGAAGAGCTTAACTCCGGGAGTTTGTTAGTTGGGTTGTCCAGTGAACTTCTTAAAGAGTAGTCCAAAGGAACAAAACGGGGTCGGGGGTCCTTATCGGAAGCCCTATGTCCCTAGTAAAAAACCTAGAGAACAAAGCGGCTGAAACTGGCGGAGGAGAACCTTGTCCAGTGAACTTCTTGAAGAGGAGTCCAAAGGAACGAAGCGGTCGGGAATCTGTAAGAGACCCTTGTCCTTAGCACACAAACTAAGGAACAAAGCGGGCGGAGCTCACGGAGGAGAACTTTGTCCAATGAGCTGCTTGAAGAGGAGCCCAAAGGAACGAAGCGGTCGGGGATTCTAAAAGAAAACCCTTGTCCCTAGCACAGAACCCAAGGAACAAAGCGGGTGGAACTCACTGAAGAGAACCTGTCCAATGAGCTGCTTGAAGAGGAGCTCAGAGGAACAAAACGGGGTCGGGGATCCTTATGAGAAGCCCTATGTCCCTAGTAAGCAACCTAGGGAACAAAGCGTTCGGAACTCATGGAGGAGAACCTTGTCCAGTGAAATTCTTGAAAAGGAGTCCAAAGAAACGAAGCGGTCGGGAATCTGTATAGAGTCCCTTGTCCCTAGCACACAAACTAAGTAACAAAGCGGGCGGAACTCACGGAGGAGAACCTTGTTCAACGAGCTGCTTGAAGAGGAGTCCAAAGGAACGAAGCGGTCGGGAATTATAAAAGAAAACCCTTGTCCCTAGCACACAACCTAAGGAACAAAGCGGGTGGAACTCACCGAGGAGAACGTGTCCAATGAGCTGCTTGAAGAGGAGCTCAGAGGAACAAAACGGGGTCGGGGGATATTAAAAATAACTAATACTAAATAATACCAAATAATAGTTAGATTGGCTTCTCAACTGAGTAAACTTTACTAAGCAATGTCTATCTGTAACCGAACACCCTATAAAAAGGCTTTTATTGCGGCCGATCTTTGATTCTCTATACACTAGATTGGTACCCACACTTGGACGAGAAAGAAAGACAATTTTTTTCTTTACCTCGCCTTATGACCTCTGCGGCTATAACATAGTGTGAACCATGAAAATTATATAGTAAAGTTGTACGTGTATTTCTAAACTAAACTGGTAAACTAGTGATTGGTAAGCTACTGACGTATGGTATGCAGGAGATCGTATAGCTTAACGATTAGGGTACCTGCAGGGGTCGTATGTAGTTGCACAGTAAATTGTGCTTTTATGAGATTTTGTGATTAGGGTACATGTATACTGTTTAACTAAAATACTATGATTAGGTTTATATGCAGGAATTGTAACGCTTCGTTACAGTCCCCCCTTACTTTGGTAGACGAGAACCTACTCGTCTTTACACAGCTAGGGAATTATATAAATAATTTTTGTTTTGTGGTTTTTTTTTTTTTTGTGTTTTTTTTACAAATATTTTGACTTCGTGTCTTTTTTTTGTATGTTTAATATTAAGAAATTAAGTATAATTCTTACAAAGTAAAATAATTAGGAATTTAATAAGTAAGTTTGGATGATCTGCTATGCTTTGTTTATTGTGGGACCTCTATTATTTTCGTCTGGTAGTGCCACTTTATGGTCGCTTGATTGCCTTTCTTGTTAAAGCGTACCGAGATGTTCCCCATGGACGCTTGATGGAAAACGCCCTGTAGTGTTTCTTCCCCTTCAACGATATCCCTTGAAAGGGGTCACTCGGGACTTTGGCTACCTTCTTGTGATGGGTCGGAGTCGTCGGTGCTGGCTTCCGCTTAGGAACATCGGCCGGTTTTTCAAGCTTCAAAATGTCAGGGGATTTGAGTTCGTCCTTGGCGTTAATATGGGTGGCGGCGGTTACAGTGGCTGGTTGTTCCACCCACAACTTACGTGGGGTTTTTACGTGTATTGGTGCGTAATCTTACTCTTGTTGTTGACAGACGAGGTGCATGGTGGTTTGTTGGAGTCGGTAGAAGATATGGTAGAATCTCGGTTGTCGGCGGCGGCGGCGGTTGGCTTAAATTCTACTTGTCGTCCGGTTGTGATCTGGCATTCTGGTGTTACGGTGATGACTGGTGGTTTGGTATCGGTAGGATATACTATCGAAGAACCATTTAAGTCAAGTTTGTTACTAGGCAACTCGAAGGCTGAGTACGCATAGTCAATCTCTATGGATTTCATACCTTTTTTCTCGGTAATTTGCTTTCCATTGACAAATATCTGGATGCCTACTTTTCCTAATATATCCATTCCGAATATGGCATCTTCCTCTAACCCTGGTAGGTAGGTAACTTCTCCAGAAACAGGTGTCTCGCCTAGATAGAATATCACGGTATAATGTTCTGAGGTGCTGACTGGATTACCATTTGGCAAGTATATCGTTCTTTCATAATTCCGCATAAGCATTTCTAATAATTACAATCACTGGTAAGAATTTCATCTTGGCCACAGAAAGAACAACATAAGTGAAACGGCCGGCGGCAATTTTCTTTCTGATGCCCTCGTTGCTTGCAGTTCCAACAGTGTGTTGACCGTTCGTACGGTGGTGCGGTGGCTTGAAGTGCTCTGCTTATCTGAACAGGCGATGAGTGTTGAGGACCAGGTGTGGGGCGGTAGTAAGTGTTACTACTTCGAATCGCTGGGAGGTTAGGTTGAGGAGTCCTATGAGATGGGACGGACTGATTGAAGTTGGCTTAGGGGCGATAGTTTCGTTCATCATTTCTTATCGCCTCGAATTCCTCAGATAGGATTATCAACTCGTCTAGCGTCCTGAAGTCTGTGCGTCGCACGTAGTATCGGTATTCTGGACGGAGGTTCTCATATATTCTATCTATTAAATCAGCTGCGGTCAGGCGGGGATGCTGGCGGATCAGGTACTGTGCTGTCATTATAAGATCCTTTGCTCGCTCTCGGGGACCTTGGCGTTTTCTGAAGATCTCATCTTCAAGGCGAAATATGTACCGCGCTGGTAAAAAATGTTGCAGAAACAGGCTACGAAATTCTTCCCATGATCAGAAGCTACTCCTTTTAACTCGTAGCCACTCCATTGCTGTTCCGCGGAATATTTCTGGGAACAGTCTAAGCATATCGTTTGGCTGTATGTTGTAGCAACTGGTTAGGTCTTCTATCCTATCCAAAAATTCTAGGGGGTTCCCAGTGGAATCGAACCTCAATCCCCATTTACGGACCATGTTCATAACTTCGGCCTCGTAACTTAAAGTGAGGCGGGCAGACGGTTGCGGGCGAAGTTCTGGTCTCGGCGGCGGTATTGGAGTGGTAGTAGTCTAGTTGTAGGAGCAAGATGGAAGATTTAATCCAGTGTATGGCTGATATGTGGGTGCTGGTACAGGGAATGGTTTTCTAAATTCAGGAACGTTAAATAATAATGGTGTCCTGGGCGGCGGCGGTGAAACGGGGATATCAATTTGACTTGTTTACGGCTGTTTGCTGGCGGGCGGTTCTTCGTCAGTGGGTTCAGCATTATTTCTTTCTTCTATAATGCCTTCCCATTCCTCGCACAGATTCTGGGTGGTTTTATGCGTCCGGAGCTCTTTAAAGTGTTGACTTTGCCTTTTCCGGAGCACTTACATATTGCCACTTGTGTCCAAATTTCTAGCAGTTAGGATTTCGATGAGCTCAGGTTTCTTCAGGAAATATATGAATCCAAGATTTGCATATTTGTTGTATTCACTCATCGGAGGTTCCTCGGAGTCGGACATGTTGAGGCTGGTCGATGCGGATCTGGTTCTGGTTAATGTGGTAGTAGTTCGGTGGAACTTTTTGAAGGGTCTCAGGTAATTCGGCGGTCGGGATACGGATAAATCTTGCAAGGGCTTATCGGAATGAAACGGAAAACGGCGGTCGGTGTTGCCTTGAAATATTTCAGGTCGGTCGTCGGTCGGAGTTCGGTCGATCCTTCGAAAGTCCCTGCTCGGGCGCCGATTTGTGATGCTTTTTCTTCGTGGCTGAGGTAAGCTCACCGGTGTCCAGGATTCTTCCCGAAGAAGCAACGAAACTTGGGCTTGGAGGGTCTTTAACTCCGAATGAAATAGTTTAATTTCCTTTGATTTATTTAATTTTCATTAATTTTTATATATATTTAATATATATATATTTTATATAACTTGGTTAACAATAGTCTGTCTCTTAAGATAAAATAACACGGTATTTTATATAATATAATATTTTATATATCCAACACGGTATTTCATATAATGTGTCCCCAGCACGCAACCTGGGGAACGAAACGGTCGGAAACTCTCGGAGGAGAACCTTGTCCAGTGAACTTCTTAAAGAGGAGTCCAAAGGAACAAAACGGGGTCGGGGGTCCTTATCGGAAGCCCTATGTCCCTAGTAAACAACCTAGAGAACAATGCGGTCGGAACTCGCGGAGGAGAACCTTGTCCAGTGAACTTCGTGAAGAGGAGGCCAAAGGAACTAAACAGTCGGGAACTCTGTATAGAGACCCTTGTCCCTAGCACACAAACTAAGGAACAAAGCGGGCGGAACTCACGAAAGAGAACCTTGTCAAATGAGCTGCTTGAAAAGGGGGGCCCAAAGGAACGAAGCGGTCGGGGATTCTAAAAGAAAACCCTTGTCCCTAGCACACAAACTAAGGAACAAAGCGGGTGGAACTCACCGAGGAGAACCTGTCCAATGAGCTGCTTGAAGAGGAGCTCAGAGGAACAAAACGGGGTCGGGGATCCTTATCGGAAACCCTATGTCCCTAGTAAGCAACCTAGGGAACAAAGAGGTCGGAACTCACGAAGGAGAACCTTGTCCAGTAAACTTCTTGAAGAGGAGTCCAAAGGAACGAAGCTGTCGGGAATCTGTAAGAGACCCTTGCCCCTAGCACACAAACTAAGGAACAAAGCGGGCGGAACTCACGGAGGAGAACCTTGTCCAATGAGCTGCTTGAAGAGGAGCCCAACGGAACGAAGCTGTCGGGGATTCTAAAAGAAAACCCTTGTCCCTAGCACACTAGCACACAACCTAAGGAACAAAGCGGGTGGAACTCACTGAAGAGAACCTGTCCAATGAGCTGCTTGAAGAGGAGCTCAGAGGAACAAAACGGGGTCGGGGATCCTTATCGGGAGCCCTATGTCCCTAGTAAGCAACCTAGGGAACAAAGCGGTCGGAACTCACTAAGGAGAACCTTGTCCAGTGAACTTCTTGAAGAGGAGTCCAAAGGAACGAAGCGGTCGGGAATCTGTATAGAGTCCCTTGTCCCTAGCACACAAACTAAGGAACAAAGCGGGCGGAACTCACGGAGGAGAACCTTGTCCAATGAGCTGCTTGAAGAGGAGCCCAAAGGAACGAAGCGGTCGGGAATCTGTATAGAGTCCCTTGTCCCTAGCACACAACCTAAGGAACAAAGCGGGTGGAACTCACCGAGGAGAACCTGTCCAATGAGCTGCTTGAAGAGGAGCTCAGAGGAACAAAACGGGGTCGGGGATCCTTATCGGGAGCCCTATGTCCCTAGTAAGCAACCTAGGGAACAAAGCGGTCGGAACTCACTGAGGAGAACCTTGTCCAGTGAACTTCTTGAAGAGGAGCCCAAAGGAACGAAGCGGTCGGGAATCTGTATAGAGTCCCTTGTCCCTAGCACACAAACTAAGGAACAAAGCGGGTGGAACTCACCGAGGAGAACCTGTCCAATGAGCTGCTTGAAGAGGAGCTCAGAGGAACAAAACGGGGTCGGGGGATCTTACAAATAAATAATACTAAATAATACCCAATAATAAAATAGTAATGTCTGTTGTATCTAATGCCCTACAATTTTATAAAAAAAGTTAGTTTGGCTTCTCAACTGAGTAAACTCTGCTAAGGAATGCCTATCTGTCACCGATTCTCTATACACTAGATTGGTACCCACACTTGGACGAGAAAGAAAGACAAGTTTGGTGTTTTCTTTACCTCGCCTTATGACCTCTGCGGCTATAACATAGTGTGAACCATGAAAATTAAATAGTAAAGTTGTACGTGTATTTCTAAACTATGGTATGCATGAGATCGTATAGCTAAACGATTTCGGTACCTGCAGGGGTGGTATGCAGTTGCACAGTAAATTGTGCTTTTATGAGATTTTGTGATTAGGGTACATGTATACTGTTTAACTAAAATACTATGATTAGGTTTATATGTAGGAATTGTAACGCTTCGTTACAAAATAAAAACCTTGTTCCTGAGTGTGTTTAACACTATTTTGAATTGTGGTAAAAACCTGGAAATAATTGTGGTAAAAACCTGGAAATCGGGTGGTTTCCTCGTAATGAAGCAGTGTGTCGTGCTTCTTGTGTGGTGGGGCAAGCAATAATACTTAGGCGTGTATTGATTTTTAGAAATAATTAGCATATGTTGTTTACAATTATCCAAGATGTTTTCTTGCATACGCCAAATCTATCTGCCACTGAACTATTAACAAATAGTTTCTCTTTTTTAGTGTTAGTTTCTATTTTTTAATTTAAAGGGTTTTCCAATAAGAGGTGTTATTTTGATATTCAAAGAAAAATGGCATTTTTTGAGATAAATGATCGGATGTTTATTTCATTATAAAGAGGAAGGTATGCCGTTAATAATGGAACACAACATCAGCCAAATGGCCGCCACGACCACGCTTACAAGACCATATCCTTTTCATGAAATTTTCCATAACCAAATCGCAAAGTGGCTGCCCTATGTCCTCGATAGCCTCACGAATTCCATCTTTGAGGTCTTGAATCGACGCTGGGCTGTTGGCGTAGATCTTATCTTTCACGTGGCCCCAAAGGAAGAAGTCGCAAGGTGTTAAATCACAAGATCTCGGTGGCCAATTTTGATCACCTCTTCGAGAGATAACACGGTCCGGAAACTTTTCCCGTAAAAGATCGATGGTTTCATTGCTTGTGTGGCACATAGCGCCGTCTTGTTGAAAGTAAACGTTGTCCAGATCAATACCATCCAATTCCGGCCATAAAAAATCATTAATCATCTCTCGATAGCGCAACCCATTGACCGTAACTGTTGCTCCAGCCTCATTTTCGAAAAAGTAAGGTCCAATGACCCCGCCGGACCATAAACCGCACCAAACAGTCACGCGCTGAGGATGGAGAGGCTTTTCAACAATAACTCTTGGGTTTTCCGAGCCCCAGATGCGACAGTTTTGCTTGTTGACGTAGCCTCCGAGGTGGAAATGGGCCTCATCAGTCAAGATGATTTTTCGATGAAATTCCGGATCATTTTCATGCATTTCAAGGACCCAATCAGCAAAGACACGACGTTGTTGATGATCAGCCGGCTTGAGTTCTTGTATTAACTGAACTTTATAAGCCTTAAGACCCAAGTCTTTATGCAAAATACGGTGTAATGACGTTTGTGGAATGCCTAATTCCAAAGGACGACGAGGAATGGACAAACCTGGGTTTTCTTCAACACTTTGGGCTAAAACAGCAATATTCTCAGTTGTTCTTGAGCGACGTGCACGGGTTTTATTCTTCACATCACTAACTTGTCCCAACAGCTCGAATTTGTCCACCAATTTCTGTATTGCGGTCCGACAAGGTGCTTCACGACGACCCAAAAATGTTTTAGTTTTACGAACCGTCTCTGCCAAATTTTCACCATTTTTATAGTGAATTTTAATAATTTCAATGCGTTGTTGAAGCGTGTATCGTTCCATTTTTATTAATGGCGTAGTTTCTTCTTGTAAAATGTCAAATGACAGCTTCAAAAGTGACAGCTACCGAAATAGCGAGCTATTCAAAATAACACCTCTTATTGGAAAACCCTTTATTTTTCCGATTTTCTATATTTTCACTTTCATCTTCACTATCGCTATCAAAAAAACGTTACCAGGCAACAAAAGTCCTATATAATTAACGCAGCTTTTTAAATTATTTTCATCGATTGTCAGAAATAATCGCGAAATGATTTTTTATTATTATTATTATTTATTGTACTTTTCATACTAGAATGTCAGTTTATTAGACTTGACCATTCTTTATTCCGTCAATTTCATGGAATTTTTGAACAACAACAACAACTTAAAGGTCCTACCACCAATTGTTTGCGAATTAATTTATAATTCGTTTTTATATTTGTTTGGCTGCAGATATAGTTATTTCAAGGGGTGCCAAGCCGACTATCATCAGTCTCCTTATTAGTGGTGCTGAGCATTAATCGAATTTTATTATGAAAAACTTTCTACATGCACACCATAGGATTCGAACCCACGCATATCAGATTTGCTCAGTCTTAGAAGTCGTATGGACTACGCATTCCACCGCTGAAGACCACTGACGTCACAGGTGTGTTGTTTGTTTATCAAATGCATTTGGAGCATCAGTATTTTTCTAAGCGCCTTTAAGTATGCTCTTGTTCCACCTCCATTTTGCGGCTCAGTGTCTTGCGACTCAGTGACTTGGCGGCTGAGTGACTTGGCGGCTCAGTGTCTTGGCGGCTCATATCAAACACATGCATCTACATAGTTTCTCAACCATGTGTTTAGGTATCAGAAGCTGTTTAAGGGTAGGTAACCCACATTCGGTTAAAGTCAAAGAATTCAAAAAAGAATGGATTGAAAGTATGGCTTCATCTGAATGGGTAATAAAATCATAGAAGAATTTTCACAGGATCTTACGTAGGTTATGGAAATAAATTTAGGGGCGATAAAAAAGGGTTTGTTGGTTTAGTTTTTCAAATAGATCCAACATTCGACGGCGATAAAAAAGGTGTTTTTGTTGTTTTAGATTTTCAAATAGATCAAACATTCGGCCCAAGTCAAAGAAATCAAAAAGGATGGATCGATATAGTATGACTTGATTTGAATGGGCAATAAAATTGGTTTGGTTTTTTAAATCGATCTAACATTCAGTCAAAGTCAATGAATTCAAATAGGATGAGTCGACACAGTATGTTTTGGTTTCAATGGATGAGAAAAATCATTGGAGAATTTTTAGGGCTCTCACGTTTTAGGTAGCGAAGGTAGTAAACAACGGCATTTCGTTTAGTTTCTCCTGCAAAACTAACACCGGAATATTTTCTAATACGCAATACAAAAAAGTATAAAACACAAAATTTACGTTCGTAACGCAAAAATCACATTAAAATGCAAACATCATGCATAGGCGCCAGCAGGATTTTGTCCACGGGGGGGCCGACACAAACCCAATTTTGAGATATCGAATTTTCGAAAAAAAATGTTCATAAAAAAGTTTGTTTTTGAAAATTTTCACATGCTAGAAAATTTGAGCTTTTTGGAAGTTTCTATAAATAATTTATTTTAATTGCATTCAGCCAATAATGAAAAAAATCAAAAATAACGTTCTATGGGAGGTACTGTTAATAGTTGTCCAGCTGAAGGATATTTTATATTTAATAGTAGACCGTAATTACTTATTTAATCACACAGAATTTTTTTTGGAAAGTTTTTGTATAAAAGCAAGGTTCATAGAACGATAAAATATCATTCGTTCTCTCGTGAAACAATCAATTTTTATTTTTGATTCGATCGCGAATTTCATTTTTTGGTTCCATTAAAATAAAATTTATTTTCACGATCGAACTACTAGGATGTGGATCTATAAAATATCGTTCGTTCCGAATTTATCGAACTATTGAAAATCCATTTCCGAACCGTTCAAATAAGAAAGAAAAATGTAATTTACTAAAGGAAAAAAGTTTCAAAAAACTAAAGTAACGCAAGGACAGTTTCAAAAAAAAAAGTTTCGTAATCCTTTGACCTTCATTGTTCCTTGATTGATTTCAGAATAAAAAAAAAATATTTTTAAAACGTTCCCTTTAAGTCAGTTAAAAAGGTAGATATAGAAAAGTGTATACGGATTAATACATAAACATATAGATATTTGTTTTTTATTTTGATACTTAATAATTACTAAAACTTTTGGAATTCAAATTTGCATGGAAAGGTATGGCTTTACCCAAGTTCTTTTTTAAGGCCATTAAAATAAATAATCAGAGTTGAATTAGATTTTGAGAAAATTTCTAAACGATTTGAAAATTCAAAACAAAAATTTCGAATTCCGAATCAAACTTTTTCTTTTAAATAAGAAACTTAATTTTTTCAAAAATCTACACTTTATATTTCTATACAAAATTTAAATATTTACTTGATTAGTCACTTATTTAGCTTTATCACGAACTTCATCGTAATCGGACACTTGTTACGAACCACCCCTCACAGAACTCACAGAACCCATCGTAGTGAAAAACTTCACACAAATTGCCATCAAAAACACATTCGGTGACAGCTTTTTTGGGATTCTTAAACAAATCCGATTGCGATGGAATGTGTGATATGGCTGATTATCAAATAAAACTCGTAATATCCGTTTAAACAACTCACCTAGTAGCCCACAAAACAGATCAGCTTTAAATTAAAATTGTATGCTTACGCATATTATGTTAACGTTTATTTTCTAAAGACTACGGTATTGTACTTCATTCCTCTACATTTCGTCACCCCTCACCAAATGTGTCAAAAAGACGAAACACGAAACGACCGAAAAAACGAATCGTGTAATCAGGCTCTATCTCTGTCTTGTTCTTTTGTAAACGTCAAACTCATGAGTTTGGCTCTTATGACATTAAACTCCCATTTGTTTCTTGTTTTGGAGCCTACACTCCACTTCAACGGAATAAGCACACACATTTTCAAAGGTAGTCTATCCATTTTTTCCAAACGTTGTGCATGTGCATTGTCCTTGATTTAATATTAACCAAGGATGTTTTGCAAAGCCAGGGGGGGGGGGCAAATCATAGAGAGAAGACAAGTATTTTTTAAAATTCATATTCAAAAATGAAAAATGTGTTAGTTGTGTAGTATTGTCCAGAGCCAGGGGGGGCAAGTGCCCTACCTTGCCCCTACCTCCGGGCGCCTATGAAATAAGGTTAAAACGCAAAATTCCCGTTAGGAACGCGAAAATCACGTTCACTTTTAAACGCAAAAACGTAAAATTCGCGTTCGGAACCCGAAAATCATGTTCATGTAATACGCAGAAACGTAAAATTCGCGTTCTGAATGCGAAAATCACGTTCATGTAAACCCAAAAACGCAAAATTTACGTTCGAAACGCAAAAATCACGTTACTTACTTTTATCAATTCATGCTAGGAACCTGAACCATGATGCATTGGAGTTTGATTTTGAGAAAGTGACCCGTATACGAAATATATTTTCCTTTTTATCGGCGTTTATAAAAACAAATCACGTTTAGAACCTGATGTGCGTAGTGGAGATTAGGTTTCAGAAAAGCGGCTCATATGATTGAAGAAAGAAAGAAATCCTTACGCAAAAAAAAAACATTGTTTTTTTTCTTTTAATATACAAAACATATTTTTCGTTTTATTAAATCAGGTTTACAGCACTATGACTTGGTTTCAATGGGTAATAAAAATCATAGAAGAATTTTCCTAGGACTTTCACGCAGACGCTAGCCACACATTTTTGTAAGATAGTAATAAAAGGGGTTTGTTGGTTTAGTTTCTTCTAAAAAATTAACAGCGGTATTTTTCAAATAAATAGATAGTAAAATCTGAAAAAATGATAATTTCGTGTGTGTTTTGAAGTAGCTTGGATGAGTGAACAAGCGTTTGTTCATGGAATTAAGGGGTTGAAAGCTCTATTTTTAGACCTTTTTACATGTCATATCTACATAAAATCAATTTAGACACTACTTTAATACCGATGTAATCAGTCATTAATTCGTGATGTCTAACTTAAAGCCTACATTGATATTCGATGAAATCTTAAAGTTCGTTAGAGAAAATAAGAGCATCTTACAAGACGAACATCATGAGGAGCTTTTGAACTGTATAGTCTTCTTGAAACGATTTATTAATGCATTCTCGACAAAAACTGATTGTGGCTGTCATTTTGTAAACTGTCCTTGGTCTTCCAATTTATGCAAAGAAGGACCAGATACATGTGGGTGCTACGATGTATGAAAGATTAAAATCAATATTTTGAAAACAATGGGGCATATTCATAGTCACTTTTAAACTCCAGTTTATCTCAGACTGGGGCTTATTAAATGTCATTTAGATAGGACAAGCCCAGGTCATAGAAAGACTGGAGTTTAACAGTGACTATGAATATGCCCCAATGTCTTTAACTTTCTTTATGTTAAATTCAGTTTGCATTCACAATGCCAATGAAAAACATATCTCCTTCAAAAATTAATTTAGTCGTTGACGAACTTCTACCATTTTTAGAATCCAATCAACACATCATACGTGAAGCACACTTTTCAGAAGCTATGCTGTATACAACCACGACGGTTGTATATATCGAAAAAGATCATTATACTATGTCTCCGAATGGATTTCATTTCCTGAGCTGTCCTTCAAACTCTTCACCAAATTTGTGCAGTGAAGGACCAGATACTTGTGCATGTTATCTGTTTTTAGAAACTCTACTTTATGTCATATGATTTCACTTGACAGAGAATAAAGATAAAACTAATAAATCTTGAGGTCACTATAATTTTCGTGTATTGTTTTCTTTAAGGGTTGAACAGTAAGTGAATTATATTTATCGACCCATCAGGTAGCTTGCAGAAGGCAAAGCCAAAACCTGATGAATTGGTATTATTGATACACAGCGCGTGAGGCCAGACGTTGCACTTTTTAAGATCACATTTCGTCTGGTCTCACACTGCTGTGGTAGCTACTTGAAATATTAGAATAAACAATATAATATGAACTAAACGGTGGGAAGTAAAAAGGAAATCACTTCCCATCGTGTCAGCATATTTCAGTGGTGTGCCACTGAAGTTGATTGTTAATATTAAATTGAACATACTCCCCCCTTTTGAGGGTTGTACTCACTCACTCAAAAAAAAATTAAAACGCTGTATCTACTTCAAAACGAGGTGCGTGTCTCCTAGGAGGTGGGTGAGGTTTCCTTACTTTAAAATAGTAAGATATGATAAATCCAATTATTACAAAAAAGAAAATTAAGTTTATACCATAATGATGGTAGTCATGAAAATTCATATCATTTACTCGAGGTGAATCCTTATCTAACTCTTTAACTACTTCATTTATTTTTTCCCTTAAATCTTGTACTTCAATATAATTTGTTTCATTTCTGGAAAATGCAATTAAGCTAGTATCTTTAGTGGGTACCTTTATTTTGATTGCTTCAGAGATTCTTCGTTTTCGTTTTGGTCCACCATAGAGATTTGATGCCCTATTTCATTAGCGTCATGGCCATGGGCAACGTTTCCAATGAAGTCAAAGGGAGATCTAGATACCCTTATTCGTTTGGTATAAGAAGTGTGATAGTTATGAATTACATCATTGTTGGATTCAATTGCGAATATTCTATGTTTAAATTAGTCAATGGTGGGTGAACAATAAGGATTAGTTTTTCATTCGTCTAAACAGATTTTATCCATTCTATCTATGTAAGTTTTCACTTCTCCTAGTTCTAGCCAATATGAAAACAAATTGTAGAAGATATATATGTTCCAAAAACTTTTTATCGTGCTGGCGCTACCTATGTCCTCAAAATAAATGCCTGTAGAATTTTCAAGCTTGGTTATCATTATTGGATTGCTGTTTAAAGGGGCAACTAGGGGAAGTAAAAGGAACATGATACACAGTAATGACAACAGTGAAGCATTTAGGGACCTTCTGCTTCTTGATTTCATAGAATGTTGATTTTTGGGATGAGTTTCTGAATCTCTTTCCTGTAGCTCATTGTTGTCAATAGGTAAAGGACATATATTTTGGATTGCTCTTTGATAAATTCCTGTTGCCGTCCTAATATTTGCCACTCTCACCAATCCGTCATTTCCCTTGACAACTTCAACTACGCATCCCAGCTTCCATTTCATTGGAGGCTGGTTTGCATCTTTAAGAATAACCATTGTTTATCATTGTCATTTTACCTTCCATTTTATCTTCTGTTGCAGAAGGTGAAGGTATTCGTTTGACCATCTTTGCCAAAAATGTTGTTGAATATGCTGAATCTGACGAAATTTGTCTAATCTTGAGATATTAATTTCTTTCACGTCAGGTTCTGGAAGTGAGGTCAACGGAGTCCCGATAAGAAAGTGACCTGGAGTCAACGACTCTAGGCCATAGGGATCTGAGGAGATAGGTGTGAGGGGACGAGAGTCAAGGATAGATTCTATTTGAACCACGACGGTTGATAGCTCTTCATAAGTTAAAGAAACCTCACCTAAATATTTTATAAGTAATGTTTTTGCAGATTTAACTGCGGCCTCCCAAAGCCCTCCAAAATGAGGGGAGCGAGGTGGAATGTGTTTCCAATTGATCCCCATATTCAGATAATTCGAATAGATTGATGATTCAGTTTCAGCTGATTCAAGGAAAGCTTTAAAATCCTGTAACTTATTTCTAGCGCCGACAAAATTTGTCGCCTTGTCGCAAAATATAGTGTGACATATACCTCTCCCACCTACAAATCTTTTTAAGCAGTTTATAAATGATTCGGTTGAAAGATTGCTTACGACTTCGATTTGAACATTCTTTGTAGAAAAGCATACAAATACTGCTAGATAATATTTTGTTTTTCGTCGAATTTTATAATGTGTACGAATTGGTCCACAAAAGTCGACCCCTGAATAATAGAATGGCCGTGAAGGCACAATTCTCTCTTTGGGTAAATTTCCCATTAATTGATCAATAGATCTTGGTTTAGCACGAAAACATTTAATACACTTAAAAAGAACTTTACGTGTTTCTCTTCCTACGCTTAAGATCCAAAATTGTTGTCTGGAAATAGAAACAAGAGTTCTATGCCATGCATGAAGGTGGCAGCAATATTTTGTTTTTGACTTCTGAAGGAATTTTTAAGTCTTCCTCCTACATGTATTAACTTTGTTGTGCTATCATAATACGCACTGATAATGATAATATTTTAGAATGATTTTTAAGAGGTTTCCCTTCCTGCAAGAAGTTATAATCTTCGGTGAATGCACTTATTTGAACGATTCTGCAGAGTAAGATTGTTGTAGCTCCTCTACCGTCAGGGAACCACTCATATTATTTCCAGCGTTACGAGATTTACGATTCATTATAAATTTAAATCTGGAACAAAATGCAAATATTTTTTGCAACGTATAGAATGAATTTTTATGATTAATTGAATATAATATATCATTTTGAAGTGACAAAGTTAAAACTGTTTTGACCTTGCGACGTCCAGGGATTTGTTAAGTAATCAATTTGGATATTTGAATTTCCAACTTGATTTAAGAACTCAGGACCATTGATTCATATGTTTGATTTAATGATATCACGCATGCCTAATCCACGGGATATAAGATCTGCAGGATTTAATTCTCCTTTAACATAATTCCAATTATTAAAATCTGAGTTCGATTGAATTTTAGCCACAGATTTGCAATGTTAGTCTCCCAAGTATACGAAGGTGCCTTTATCCATGATAAAACCGTTGTTGAATCTGTATAATAACTTACAGATAAAATTGGTTTGCAAATTATAGGGAGTATTTTTTGTACTGAATCTACTAACAAGACTGGACTCGAGATTTGGAGCACAATAATTCAACAAAAGTGTTTCCAACTTTGTCAGTAGATTTTAAATAAATGCATGCGCCAAAGGCGCTTTCACTGCTGTCGGAGAATCCATGCACCTCTAATTTCACTGCAGAGTCTTTTAAAGCAAAACGGTGTATGGTAATTTCTTGCAGTGAGGAAAATTGTGACAAATAGTTTTGCTATTTATGTGCCTGGTCTAAGGTTAATTTTTCATCCCCGGAGAACTTGGCTTTCCAAAGTTCTCGAAGGAATATTTTTCCTAATAAAATTACTGGTCCAATAAGTCCTAAGGGATCAAAAAATTTTGCCAAGTCGGCAAGCACAGTGCGTTTCGTTGACTGTACTTCGCAGGGTGTTTTATAATCGCAGCAAAATTTAAATGCGTCTTGAATTGGGTATAAAACTAAACCAATGGTTTTAATAACTTCCGATTGATAAATTGTTAACATTTTCTCTTGACTTTCTTTGGGAATACCCTCAAGGATACGCTGATCATTGGCACAGAACTTCGTTAGATCGAAATTCCCTTGCCTTAATAATCCTCTAGTTTCATCTAGTACCATCTTGGCTTCATAAATGGTGTCTGCCCCGGCAAGACAGTCGTCTACGTAAATATTTTTTGTGATAATTTTAGATACATTTGGAAACGCATGTTGAAAATCGGAGGACAATTTGACAAGGCATCTTGTTGATAAAAAAGAAGCAGGGGCCGTTCCATACGTAACTGTATTGAGTTGGTATCTTTTTAAAAGACTCTTATTATTCTCCCTCCATAAAATAAGCTGATACGCTCTATCATCCGGATGAACTAGTATCTGTCTTTACATTTTGCTTATATCGCCAGTAAAAACAAATTAATGCAATCTAAAGTTCGCAATGACTGAAAATAAGTCTGGTTATAACGTTGGTCCAACCATGAGTATGTCATTAAGTGAGTTTCCTGAGGTTGTTTTTGCGGACGCATCAAAGACAACTCTAAGTTTGGTAGTTGAACTGTCAGATTTAAATACACAATGGTGCGGAAGGACAAAATGAGGGTTTGTTATTTTTTCAATTGAAGTCATATGACCTCGACCTTCGTACTCGGCCATGAAATTAATGTAATTGATTTTTATATCCGGATTTTTCTCGAGTTTTCTTTCTAAAGAAAAGAAACGTTTTTTTGCCATTTCCATATGACCTAGACCTTCGTACTCGGCAATGAAATTAATGTAATTGGTTTTTATATCCGGATTTTTCTCGAGTTTTCTTTCTAAAGAGAAGAAACGTTTTTTTGCCATTTCCATGGAATTGCCTAACATTTTATTTGGTTCCTGTTTAAATGGAAGGCGTACTATAAATTGACCTTGGAAGTGATTTCAACGTGATCATTAAAATGTTTTTCACATTTGTATTCCTCCTCAGTGTAAGTTTGTGATTCCGTTTCAAAGGAGTCACTTTCCCAAAATGAACGGACCAGTTTGTCTAACGAGCTTAATGTTGGTTTTGAAGCTGAGTGACAATAGGAATTGCTTTGCATTTACTGTCTACGGCTCTTCCTGCTTAGATTCAACCTAACTTTGTATTCCTCAATAATGGGAGATTATTGGAGATTTTATATTCTCCAGGTAATAATAGTTCTAAGAATATTTCCGCTCCGATTAATACGTCGATATGACGTGAATTCAGAGTGTTAGGGTCAGCTAAACAAATATTAGAAGGCAATTTCAAGATTTGGTGGTAACCACTTTCTTCTTCTCTTATGGTTTCACTGCCTCTAGGGCTTGGAATCTGTATTCAACAAATTCAAGTAGCTGCGTTAGAGTTGGGCTGCTTCTTGGTGATTCCAGAGATTCTTCGAATAACATTCGGATGTCCTTGTCCATTTTGTCCAGCAATAGATGCACGACTAGTGGATCCCATCCACTAGTATCATACTCAAGGTTGTTGATAGCTTGTATAACTTCCTTTGTAGTGTCATGCAGCCTTTTTGGGCTTTTTACGTTGTCACCGACGACATTATGTTGGAATAATCGGTTCAACTGGGCTGTTAAAAGAAGTCTCTTATTGTTGAACCGGTCCACTAGTGCGTTCCATGCCAATTCATAATTACAGTCAGTGGCATGAAAATGCTGAATCAAGTTGTGGGCATCGCCAGTTACATTCGTCTTCAGGAAATACAGCTTCTGTGCCGGTGCAATCGGTTGGTTGTGCAGCATTTGCTTATATAGGTCGATTTCGGAATCTCGATTTTAGGTAGTTTGATTGCCGTTTTCTGTACCTTTTCACATGATGTATCAGCCAATTTGTTGTTCGGCGACCAGTTGATCCTTAAGACCAAAATATCCTGAAGCTCGAAATAGAGCTCTATGTCGGCGACAGCTGCATCGTCTCCAAGTCGTTTGTAGGCAGCAGTTATTTCCTCCCAATTGCCCATAAGGGTTTTTGTTCTTTGAAAAAATTTTTGCGGAGAAGTTTCCCGTAAATTCACTGGGCACTTATTTATCGATTCTAGGAAAATTTTTCCAAGCAGCCGGAATTTGTTTTCCTTCGTCACCCTATTGACTCCAGTTAGGAATTTGCCGGAGTTATTATCTTCAGAAGCGGGCCTTATTTCCCTGCTGGGACACTAAGAGATTTTTGTGCTGTGGTGGATGGATCCTTTGGTTGCCCTGCTGGGGACTTGACTGCTGTTGGTCCTATGAGGTCCTCCCTTTGCTGCTCCGATGGAAAATTGACTGCTGCGGTCTTTTCTTCAGAATCATCGGAGTTGTCTTTATCATCTTCAGCGAAACGCCTCATGATGTCATCCTTCATGGAAGCATACACCTTCTTAATCGCGTCATAATATCCTTTGCTAAAATATTCGTGTTCTATTTCTTCAGGATAATTATCTTTTATCTCTCGATCCACCTTTTCGAAGGATTCCCACAGTGCATTAAGTCTGCTGCACCGTGTATGTAAATACTGCAGATTTTTTCTGCCAGGGCCATCCTTTCCGTAATTGCGGGCAATGATGCATATCTCCTTGCCTACCTCATCTTGCTGGTTAGTCAATTCAGTAATTGAGGAAACCATTGTTTTTAATTTTTATTTTAACTGCTTTTATTTTCACTCTCACTTATTGTTGTTCTTTTATTTTATTTGTTTTAATTTCAGGCTACTAAACTTTTTTAGTGTGTCCTGTCACGGTGGCCAATGTTTTTAGAAACTTTACTTTATGTCATATGATTTCACTTGACAGAGAATAAAAATAAAACTAATAAATCTTTAGGTCACTATAATGTTCGTGTATTGTTTTCTTTAACGGTTGATAAGTAAGTGAATTATATTTATCGACCCATCAGGTATCTTGCAGAAGGCAAAGCCAACACCTGATGAATTGGTATTATTGATACACAGCACTTGAGGCCAGACGTTGCACTTTTGTAAGATCACATTTCGTCTGGTCTCACACTGCTGTGGTAGTTACTTGAAATATAAGAATAAACAATATAATATGAACTAAACGCTGGGAAGTAAAAAGGAAATCACTTCCCATCGTGTCAGCATATTGATGTTGAATGTTAATATTAAATATAACATTATCACATTAAGGTTAAAATTGATAAAATAAAGAGAATTGTGAATTTTTATAAGAACATTTTAAATGAATAAATTAATAAAAAAGGTAAAATGTTTTGTCGTTTTAATCACTCTGTAAAAAGATGAGTAATAGAGCCCTTGTCGAAGATCTACATAAGCCAGCAAGCAGAAGGCGAGATATTATCAAGGGGCTTGATGATTTATGGCAGGCTGATCTAGTCGAAATGGGATCGTATTCAAACAAATTTTCGATTCCTTCTAACGGAAATTGATACATTTTCTAAACTTTCTTGGACAGCTCTCATTACAAATATACTGGATTAAGTGTCACTGATGCTATGGAAAACATATTAAAAAAAAGGTGGTATTCCAAACAATTTAAAAACAGATGACGGGGAAAGAATTTTTCAACACTACTTTTCAAAGACTTATGAAAAAAACATCAAATCAATCACTATTCGACATTAACGACTCTTAAAGCTTCGATTGTCGAACGATTTAATCACACTTTGAAAACTCTATTTGGAAAGAGTTCAGTGCTAATCGTTCATATTGCTGGATTGATATAATAGACACACTAACTAAAAAGTACAACAATCATCATATCATCAAGCTCCTTGATAATATCTCGCCTTCTTCTTGCTGGCTTATGGAGTTCTTCGAAAAGGGCTCTATTACTCATCTTTTTACAGAATGATTAAAACAACAAAACATTTTACCTTTTTTATTAATTTATTCATTTAAAATTTTCTTATAAATATTCACAATTCTCTTAATTTTATCAATTTTAACCTTAATTTGATAACATGCACAAGTATCTGGTCCTTCACTGCACAAATTTGGTAAAGAGGTTGAAGGACAGCTCAGGAAATGAAATCCATTCGGAGACATAGTATAATCATCTTTTTCGAATCTCTGTACAAAAGAAATATACTGCATAGCTTCTGAAAAGTGTGCTTCACGTATGATGTGTTGATTGGATATTAAAAATGGTAGAAGTTGGTCAACGACTAAATTAATTTTTGAAGAAGATACGTTTTTCATTGTGTTGAATGCTGCCATTAATTGTATGCACAAACAGCCTAAATTATACCAAACTATACAAACGTCATCTGTCAATTAAATTCTATGTTTTCTTTTCTTAATTGTATTGTAATAATTGTTATATTAACATGTATTCATAATGTTGTAAATAATGTAAATAATAAGGTTAAATGAAAGTCAAAAACGAATGCAAATAAAAATGTAGATACTTACTGTTGAACAGAAAGCCGAGCTAGCAAGTCTTTTTTTGAAAATATCCGAAGTTTTTACTCACCCATTTTTATCCAAGTTTACTCACCCAGTTTTTCTTTGAATAAACATTTTGGTCCTTCGAGCCTTAAACGAACTCAGTGCCAAGACAATATTAAAGTGCCAATTAAACAATTTGATAAATTTCGCCCTAACTCTAAAAGTGAAGAATTTTCGGCGACATTTTGTGGTTTTACCTTTTAACGAATTGAACCCATTTCACCCAATTTATCAATTTTATAATAAAAATCAAAAGACATTTGTGCCGACATACTGTCGTTCGAAAGGTTTATTGAAATTCAGTTTAAATACACTATAAGAATAAATTACAATTCATTAACATAAATCATCCATCATTGGAGTCAACTGCCAGCCGCATCGCCACGCATCACTACACTTCGCCAATCGCCAACCATCACAAGCTACTTGCAATCAATCGTCGTTCAAGGATTTCATCTGCAACGAGAATCTCAAAGTGAGTACAATTTTGTTCTCTAATCATATTTTATTAAATCAAATTGTATAAACGTATATTAAACATTTTGGTATATTAAACAAACATTCAATAATATAATACAAATCGAAATGAGTGCTGCTGCAAAAATAGTCAAAACCATTTCCGTCCAAATCACAAAAGATTTTGAGAATTTTAAGAAAACAGTTTCTCCAACTCGTAGAACCAAAAACTACGTTAATACACGTCTGGAAACACTCGAGAGCAATTGGAAAAAACTAGAAGAACAATATTATGCAGCCGTTTGCGACGACGAACTAAAGACGGAAGCCCTTAAAGCGACCGAAAGTTGGTACAACGACGCCAACGAAATATACGCGATTTATCGATCAACGTTGTTAGACGAAATTGATAAATTTAAGGCACTTTCTGAAAAAGAAAAAGCACCAACCGGTCAAAGCAACGAAACAGTAATTCAAAAGACACACGATGTACGTTTGCCAAAAATACACCCACCCTTATTTACGGGCGATTATCAAAATTGGAGATCGTTTCACGACCAATTTGTGTCACTAGTGCATAACAATGCGACTCTGACAAAAATCGAAAAGTTGCACTATTTAAAATCTAGTTGCAAAGAAGGTGCTGCAGTCTTACTTGAACACATAAGTGTCGACGATGCGAGCTATGACCAAGCCTGGGAGTTATTAAAGTCTCGCTACGATTTTAAAAGAATTCTGGTGAATAATGAACTTAAAATATTTTATGATTTGCCAGTCGTCCGAGAAGAGACTTCGAAAGGCATTCGTGAGCTATTAGATAATGCCACAAAAATTTTACATGCACTCAAGAATCTTGAACTACCTGTCGAACATTGGGACGCAATAGTGATTTTTTTGCTTTTAAAAAAGCTGCCGACTTCCCTGCAATCAAAATGGGAAACCCAGCTTGGAACCAGGAAAGATATCCCTTCATTTAAAGAATTTTCGGAATTCTTAGAAACAAAGTTCCGAGCGCTAGAAATGGTCGACCAACAAACCGATCAACATACCTCTTCAAGCAAAAAGCAAAAGAACGTTTTCCATGTCAACAACGATTCCAAAGAGAATTTTTCATGCAAAGTATGCCATAATGGTATACATTCTCTAAGAACCTGCACCAAATTCTTGAGAATGGATGCAAATGCGAGACAACGAATTGTCAGACAATATGGCAATTGTTTCAACTGTTTAGCTTACAGTCATCAAACAAACAACTGCCCTTCAAACAAAAGGTGTCATTTTTGTCAAAGAAATCATAATTCGCTTCTACACGTTGGCAACACAAACAATACGAACCCACAGTTTTCGAACTACAATCCATCTCAACAAAATCCATTCAATCAAACATTCAATCATAACAATCAAAGGCAACCCAACACAAACATTAATAACAATGCAAACACACACTTCTCCAATCGCAATCAAATACAGCCAAACTCACTCACTCACGCTCAGCAAAATAATGCATTTAACCAATCAAATTTCACTAGCCAAAATCGTACTCATTCACACCACGTAACAACAGAAATCAACCCAAACGCTCCAGTCTTTCAACCGTATGATGAGCCACCTTCAACGTCTTCAAATTGCTTTCATCTAAATGAAACTAAAAACACCCAAATTTTACTCGCCACAGCAATAGTCAAAGTCAAGTCAGCCCATGGAAACTACTTCAAGTTAAGGGCCTTAATTGATCCTGGATCTCAGGCATCATTTATAACTGAATCAGCTGCTCAATTATTGAACTTGAAGAAGCATCCAACTTCCTTCGAAATCTCTGTATTAGGACAAAGAAAGAGTGGTTCCTGTCAAAATTATGTTGAATTGAGCCTGCACTCAAATCATTCAAATTTTGTGATAGCAACAAAAGGCTACATTTTCAAAACTCTAACAGGGCTTCTTCCGAGTCAAGAAATTTATTCAGACACTCTCAAACATATTCAAGGCTTAAAACTAGCTGACCCTACTTTTCATGTACCAGCGCGAATTGATCTTCTGTTGGGCAATGATGTCTACTGTGAAGTGGTCTTACCAGACATCATTCGAGCTGATGGACTTGTTGCGCCAATAGCACAAAAAACCGAATTTGGCTGGATAATCCTGGGAAAAGCCCCTATTGGAAGAACAAACTCAATACAAGTTTATACTCAATGTATCGATATTGATAACGAACTGAGGAAATTTTGGGAGATTGAAGAATCTCCGAACGCTAAAACTGAAGACGAAGAAGACGAATCTTGTGAAGAACATTTTCTACGCAACATCAAAAGGTTGCCGGGAGGGCGTTTTGAAGTCTCTTTGCCTTTTAAAGGAAATAATCGTCCCGAACTGAATTCAACAGCTTCAAACGCACTTAATATGTTCTTAAAACAAGAAAAGAAACTGTTAAATAATCCTACTTTACATAAGGAATATAACAAATGTATAGCAGAATATCTAGAATTGAAACAAATGGAAGAAGTAGACATGCACAAAGACTCGAGAATAAGCTCACCGTATCATTATGTTGTACCACACCATGCCGTCATCAAGGAATCAAGTACAACTACGAAACTCCGGGTGGTTTTCAACGCGGCATTCAAAACTTCGGACGGAAGTTCTTTAAATGATCATCTGATGACTGGTCCTAAAACGCAAACAGATATTTTATCGATTATTCTAAGGTGGAGAACTCATAAAATTACCTTTACATCAGACATCGAAAAGATGTATAGACAAATCCATATCCATCCAGACGATGCATACTACCAACTTTTGTTTTGGCGTGAGGATCCTAATACACCCGTAAGACTCTATAAGGTCAAGGTTTTAATGTTTGGTACTGCCCCAGCACCGTACTTGGCAAACCGAACACTTAAAAAACTAGCGTCCGACGAAGAGTTCTCGCATCCATTAGCGGCAAAAATGGTTCATGAAGACATGTATGTAGATGATCTGGTGTCAGGTGCCGATTCGCTAGAAGAAGCAAAAGAAAAATGTGAACAAATTTCCAAATTACTATCGTCAGCTGGTTTCCATCTTCGGAAATGGATGAGCAATGAAAAAGAATTTCTGAACTCCATTCCCAAAGAAGATCAAGCAACAAATATTTCACTCACCCTTGGAAGCCTGGATCATTCGAAGACACTTGGGATAAGTTGGTATCCATCTATCGACTCTTTTTCATTTCCAAAGTTCACCATTGAAGACAACGTTACAAAGCGGACCATACTTTCGACCATTGCCCGCATTTACGATCCACTTGGTTGGATTTCGCCCTGTGTTATCAAGGCGAAGATCATTATGCAGCAATTGTGGGTGAATGGTCTCTCCTGGGATGAAGCCATTCCGGGCGAACTTCATCAAGAGTGGTGTTGCTTTCAAAATGAGTTGAAGAATCTCGAATCTGTTCGTATTCCCCGCTGGATAAACACCCAAGCAGATGTTAAGGGCGTCGAGTTGCATGGCTTTAGCGACGCTTCAACCAAGGCATATGGAGCCGTGGTGTACATTCGAGTTTTAGACGGTGACAGTCAAATACACACTCATCTTCTCATCTCAAAAACGAAAGTTGCTCCCGTAAGCACAGTGTCCCTGCCTAGATTAGAGTTGTGTGGAGCTGTTCTTTTGGCAAAACTTCTCAAATACACTCAAGATGTTATCCCGTTTAAAAATACAAGATGCTTTGCCTGGACAGATTCAACGATCACCCTCTGTTGGATAAGTGCTTTGCCGTCAAGATGGAAGACTTTCATCGCCAACAGAGTCGCCGAAATACAACGACTTATAAATGTCAACACCTGGAAGCACATTCCTACAAAGCTTAACCCTGCAGATTTTGCTTCCCGAGGAATCCTGCCATCCAAACTAATAGATAATGAATTGTGGTGGACAGGGCCACCCCTTCTCCAAGAAAAATGGGACTTTTCAGTACCCTTACAACCCACCCAGTTAGAGACTGAAGAAGAAAAACGTGTTCTTAAAGTACACGCAACAATCGAAGACGAGAACGAAATTGTAAAACTCTTACACAAATACGACAAACTGAACAAAACGTTAAGAATCCTAGCTCTAGTCAATAGATATGTGCAGAATCTCAAAACTCCAAAAGTGAATAGAATTACGTCGCTTATTTCACCCTTAGAACTGGAGGTTGCATTACGAATACTCGTACGCATAATACAACAGCAAATGTTTCCAGACACCTTCAGCGAAATCAGAAACAATAAGAAGCCAAAACTCAATAAATCACTCAACCTTTTTATAGATGATCATGGAATCATAAGAATCGGAGGTAGACTTGAAAATGCAACTCTCACCTATGATCAAAAGCACCCGATTGTTCTCAAATCGAATCACCACCTAGTGCAGCTCATCATTGAAGAGGCTCATCAAAAAACACTTCATGGTGGGCTACAGCAAGTTACTTCGTATGTTCGCAACAAGTTTTGGATTTTTAGTTTAAAACGAAGTCTTAAGAAGTATTTAAACAAGTGTGTAATTTGTTTCAAAGCCAAACCGAAAGCGTTGCAACAATTGATGGGAGATTTGCCAGCACCGCGAGTAAACGTATCTCGGCCATTCACTCACACTGGTGTTGATTACGCTGGACCCATCGAGGTAAGAGCCTGGAAAGGACGAAACTCTAAAAGGTTTAAAGGATATTTTGCCATATTCATCTGCTTATCAACAAAGGCAATTCATCTTGAAGCCGTCACCGATCTAACAACTCAAGCCTTCATCGCAGCATTTCGCCGTTTCACGTCTAGAAGAGGTCTATGTTCAAATCTGTATAGTGACTGTGGAACCAATTTTAAAGGCGCCAACTCGGAGCTTCAAAGAATGCTCAACGCTGCCAAGCATAGCTTCACCGACATCGCCAACTCAATGAGCCAACTGGGAACAAAATGGAACTTTATTCCTCCGGCTTCTCCTCATTTCGGAGGACTGTGGGAAGCAGGAGTGAAGTCCGTAAAATACCATTTACGTAGAGTTTCCCAAAATCAAGCGCTTACCTTTGAAGAGCTCAGTACGCTTCTGACACAGATAGAAGCTTGTTTAAACTCGAGACCTCTATGCCCGGTAACGGACAGCTTGGACGACTTCAGTGCATTAACTCCAGCACATTTTTTGATCGGCACGTCAGGCCACATAGTACCAGAGTCAGATTTGCTGAACGAAAAAACTAGTTATCTCGACAGATGGAAGAGAATTCAAGCGTCATTGCAAACGTTTTGGAAAGAGTGGAGTGGAGAATATCTAACAAGGCTCCAGAACAGACCGAAGTGGTTACAAAAGCAAGAACAACCCAAGATCGGTGATCTTGTTCTAATAAGTGACGAAAGATTCCCTCCAACGAAATGGCCCTTGGCAAGAATTATAGAAACCTACCCAGGGAAAGACAATCTCATTCGCGTCGTTAAAGTTAAAACTCAACATGGCGAATTCAAGAGACCGATTGCTAAAATATGCCCGCTACCTTCGAACACAAACACCGACGAATGTACAATAGTTTAATGCCAAGTCACACACAATCAAAAGAAGAAAAAAAAAAAAAACCCACTCTTAAAACTCACTCATAAGAAACTTAACTTAAAACTCACTCACATAAAGAAAGAATGAAGACTCACTCATGCGAAAATCACTCAAAAAATAAAATAAATATTCTCATTGAGGACAAAACTCATTCACATCACACACATTAAACCAAAGTCATTGAAAACAATCGAATGTTTTTGCAACAAAACTCAATTTATCAATAAAAAACATACTTATAAGAAACTCACTCATATAAAACTCATTCATCGAATCAAATTCATTACAAACATTTGATTATCAAACTGAAAACAAACTTACACCAAAAGACAACAAATTCATTCCTAATATTCAACTCACTCATATGAAAACTCATTCACACTCAAAATAAAAACCACAAGATCATTCATCAAAACAAATTCAAAACACACTCGTAAAATAAACATATTCATTCATACAAGAAACCCACTCAAATCACAAAAAAAAAAAAAAAAAAAAAAAAAAAAAATACGGTATAAAAACAAACAAAACGAAAATTAAAACCATTATCAACTCAAAATCAAGAAATGAATTAAACTGAATATATCAAATAAATTGAAAATACTAAATTAATCGTAAAAGCAAAAGGATAAAAATAAAAATAAAATTCCATAATAAAATAATTTCCCCTTAGGCGATAATAATAAAACACAAAGAAAATGCATTTTACCTCACATGGCAACCATAAAACTCGAGTTCCAGTTTTACTCGAGGAATCGTACAAAACAAAATCTGAAAGAAAAATAACAACCGGATTACAAATTCAAGGCCATGCAACAACAACTTACCAATGCAACGAAGTAATATCCAACGTCGAGCCAACCTGTGGGGAAAAGGCAATAACAAATATTATGAGAAGAAATTGCAATATTCTGAATTACAACAAATACAATACGTAGGAACAAGCATATGACAATATAAGTATATTGCAATCTACAATCAACATAAATATATGTAATAAACAATTCACAACAAATTAGTTTACTTACCTTAATTTACACAACACAACACAACATAAAATATTAATATTAACATTTAGTAAAACACCGAAAAGCGAATAAAAAAAAAAAACAAACCCACGCTTAACAAATTCAACACGATAATACGACATGAATGAAACCGATGCGAAAATTTGACGTTTACGAACAAGTCAACATCGAGCCTCGATTGAAAGGAGTTAAGGCTGGGTGTTAAGTATTGAAAGGTGCTAAAGCTGGGTGTTAAGTATAGAAAGTTGAATATCTCAACAGATGACGTTAATTTTGTGTTTTTATTTTTGTTAACCTTGAATTATAAAAACCATTGTGAGCATTTTATTAATCATTTCTCTCTTTTCATGTGAGCCGTCTTCTACTTTCGTTCACTGCGTGCACTGGGGGGGGAGAATGTTGAATGCTGCCATTAATTGTATGCACAAACAGCCTAAATTATACCAAACTATACAAACGTCATCTGTCAATTAAATTCTATGTTTTCTTTTCTTAATTGTATTGTAATAATTGTTATATTAACATGTATTCATAATGTTGTAAATAATGTAAATAATAAGGTTAAATGAAAGTCAAAAACGAATGCAAATAAAAATGTAGATACTTACTGTTGAACAGAAAGCCGAGCTAGCAAGTCTTTTTTTGAAAATATCCGAAGTTTTTACTCACCCATTTTTATCCAAGTTTACTCACCCAGTTTTTCTTTGAATAAACACATTGGCATTGTGAATGCAAACTGAATTAAACATAAAGAAAGTTAAAGACATTGTTTTTAAAATATTGATTTTAATCTTTCATACAGCACCACCAATTTTTTAATTCTTATCAACCTGTTTTCAATCATGTAGCACGCACTTGTATCTGGTCCTTTTTTGCATAAATTGGAAGACCAAGGACAGTTTACAAAATGACAGCAACAATCAGACGTTATCGAGAATGCATTAATAAATCGTTTCAAGAAGACTATACAGTTCAAAAGCTCCTCATGATGTTCTTCTAGCAATATGTTGTTTTTTTCTCTAACGAGTTTTAAGATTTCATCGAACATCAATGTAGGCTTTAAGTTAGACATAACGAATTAATGACTGATCACATCGGTATTAAAGTAGAGTCTTCATTGATTCTATGTAGATATGACATGTTACAAGGTCTAAAAATAGATCTTTCAACCTTTAATTCCATGAACAAACTACTTCAAAACTAACACGAAATTATCATTTTTTCACATTTTATTTTATACCGCTGTTAATTTTGTAGAAGAAACTAAACCAACAAACCCCTTTTATTACTATCTTACAAAAATGTGTGGCTAGCGTCTGCGTGAAAGTCCTAAGAAAATACTTCTATGATTTTTATTACCCATTGAAACCAAGTCAAAGTGCTGTAAGCCTGATAAAACGAAAAATATGTTTTGTATATTAAAAGAAAAAAAAAAAACAATGTTTTCGCGAATTTTACGTTTTTGCGTTTTAACATGAACATGATTTTCGCTTTCCGAACGCGAATTTAATTTTTTTGCGTTTAAATGTGAACGTGATTTTCGCGTTCCTAACGGGAATTTTACGTTTTTGCGTTTTAACATGATTTTTTTGCATTTTAATGTGATTTTTACGTTACGAACGTAAGTTTTGTGTTTTATACTTTTTTGTATTGCGTATTAGAAAATATTCCGCTGTTAGTTTTGTAGGAGAAACTAAACGAAATCCCTTTTTTGCACTTCCTTCGCTACCTAAAACGTGAGAGCCCAAAAATTCTCCAATGATTTTTCTCATCCATTGAAACCAAAACATACTGTGTCAACTCATCCTTTTTGAATTCATTGACTGTGACCGAATGTTACATCTATTTAAAAAACCAAACCAATTTTATTGCCCATTCAAATCAAGTCATACTATATCGATCCATCCTTTTTGAATTCTTTGACTTGGGCCGACTGTTGGATCTATTTGAAAATCTAAAACAACAAACACCTTTTTTTTATCGCCGCCGAATGTTGGATCTATTTGAAAACTAAACCAAAAAACCCTTTTTTATAGCCCTTAAATTTATTTCCGTAACCTACGTAAGATCCTGTGAAAATTCTTCTATGACTTTTATTGCCCATTCAGATGAAGCCATACTTTCAATCCATCCTTTTTTGAATTCTATGACTTGAACTGAATGTTGGTTACCTACCCTTAAACAGCTTCTGATACCTAAACACATGGTTGAGAAACTATGTACATGCATGTGTTTGATATGAGCCGCCAAGTCACTGAGCCGCCAAGACACTGAGCCGCTAAGTCACTCAGCCGCCAAGTCACTGAGCCGCAAGACACTCAGCCACCAAGTCATTCAGCCGCCAAGTCACCCAGCCGCCAAGTCACTAAGCCGCCAATGAGTCGCTGAGCCACCGCTGGCGGTTGGCCAGGACCCGCTAGTTACAACTACTATCGAGGGTTTCGATAAAAGCTCTAGACAAAGCGTCGGGTACAATATTGGCTGAATCTTTCCGGCGTATGATATCGAAATCAAAGGCTTGGAGCTTAAACGACCATCTAGCCAATCTACCACTCAAGTCTTTCACACTCATTAACCATTTTAAGCTTGAATGGTCAGTTATGATTGTGAAACGGAAACCCTCTACATACGGTCGGAATTTCTTAACAGCTAAGACTGCTGCTAAGCATTCTTTTTCCGTCAGGCTGACTTGGATAAAACCGCTCCAAAACCCTGACTCGAAGCATCGCATTGAATAATGAATGGTCTAGCAAAATCTGGGTTGTTGAACATAGGTGCTGAACATAGAGCTGATTTCAACTTTTCAAATGCCGATAAAGCATCTTAAGTCAGTTCACATTAAGTTTTGCTCTTTTTAAGCATATCAGTTAGTGGGGCTGCTAGATCAGCGAAATTCTTAATAAATCTGCGGTACCATCCGCACAAACCCAAAAAACTGCGTGTTTGTTTAACTGTTTTTTTATATGACCTAAAAATGTAAGTTCTCTGTAACAAAACTTAGATTTATCTATGTTTACAGTTAGGTTGGCTCTTTTTAGGCATTTGGCAATAGTTTCTAATAGACGGATGTGTGTTTCAAAATCAGGAGAAACCATGAGAAGGTCATCAACGTAAACGAAGACAAACTCTCGCAATGCTTGAGAAATAACGCTGTTCATAATTTTTTCCATTATCTGTGTCGCATTGCATGTGCCGAAGGGCATCACTCTGTAGAGATGTGTAACACAGCGCTGAGTTGGCGCAGTGAGTTGAAGCAGCAGCTGAGTTATCTGCGCTGATACAGCAACGTGCACATACATACATCACAATTAATCAACAACTTCACAACTCAACAAATACAAACACAACTGCAAAAAGTCGAATATAAATTTCACACAAAAATCTTAAATCTTGAAATCAGTCAAACAAACATATCAATAAATACAATAGGTAAGAATATATTTCACACAGACAACAAAATGCGATCTTTGCTAAATGAAATAGAATATACCACACTCACCAAAAAAACAGAACTTTATGTACAATGAAATAGCAACACTTATTCAACAAACTCACACATGTAAAATCTCAAAGCTTAAAGAAACACATATTCATAATATGGGAATAGTTTTTAATGAAGACTGGTTTGTCAACACAACTGACATAGAATTTCCGCTAGAGAGCAAATGGTTACTCTCACTAGGAGAAAAATTTGCAATTCCAGTAAACAGTAAAAACTTCTCACCCATTCACATTATTACCGATGTCGAACAGAGCATTAGAACCACAGATTAGCCACATGAAGATGAGAATGTTTCGTACGTTTCACCCTCCAAAACCCATTTGTTTACATTGTTGTATTTGTAATTTCTTCCCGCGTCGATGAATAGATGTGAATTGCAACAACAATTTAACCAGGTGTGTGGAGATCCCTACTGTCTATGTGTGAGTTTTTTATGCACACATTCTCATTTTTTATCTGATAACTGCCAGTTCAAGCTTGTAGGCAAATTAAAATGGCTGCCGGGGATTCTCATCTTCATGTGGCTAATCTGTGATTAGAACAATAGAAGACGAGAGGGAAAGGGATGTTGCCAGATCAGCAATATCACACAAATTAATTGATTATAAAAGAAAAATTAAAACCACATCAGTTGAAAAATTTATTTTAACAGTACATCAAAAAACACAGAAATTTCTTCATTCACACAAAAATTAAATAGTTATAACAAAAGCTGACAAAGGTAGCAAAACAGTAGTTATGTACAGAGAAGAATACAATACAAAAATGGCAAAACTCTTAGAGGATAAAAATACATACAAAACTATACGAACAGACCCCACCCAAAAACTGCAACAAACCAATAATGAAATAGTTAACGAATTATTCAAAAATAAGCAGATAGACCAATGGCAAAAAGTAAAACTTTACTGTTCCGCAGCAACAGCACCAAGACTTTATGAACAAATACTCCACTCCGACCAATTTCTTTATCTACAAATGTACCTTGCTACCAAATGTCGAAACATATTGGTCATATTCTTAAAAACATCATTTCAGATAAATATAACGTAAAAAACTGTTACATACTAAAAGAAAAACTGAAAGACACTAGTTTAGAAGAAGACGACAAACTTGTCTCATTTGATGTGATATCGCTTTTCACGAACATACCTACCTAAATATAATGATTAAATCAAAAGAAAAACACGAATATTTTTATTTTGTTAAAATATTTTAATAACGAATAAATTTCATAACTTTTATAAATATTAACATTAAGGTCTAGCGACGCGTTTCGGAGTGTACCTCCATCTTCGGGCGAATAACTCAATTTGACGTGGGTGTTGAGTGTCAAAGCCAATGTGTATTGTAATGTGATTGCAGAATATGATGTTATTGTATTTGTTATTAGTTCTGTACTCTTTCTGTTTTAACTTTAATTGCTGTGTCATATAGTGGGTTTGTTTTAAATGTTAATTTATCGTTTAGTAGTTTGTCTTGTTCTAGTTTGCTTGCCTTATATATCTCGTATTCTTCTGTCGCGTCCAATATTTTCCCTTTCTTACATATATGCATGGGTAGTAGGTTGGTTTCGAAATCAGTGTAATTGTGATCACATGCAATCAGATGTTGGGCGAATGTGGATTTCGTGTTTACTTTTGGTTTATGCTCTAGAAAACGATCGTAGAAGGTTCTGCCAGTTTGCCCGATGTAAAATTTGTCGCAGTCGTCACATTTTAACTTGTAAACACCAGAGCATGTTTTGGTTTCGTTTTTAATTTTTGGTTTGAGTATATGTTGTATATTATTGTTTGTTTTAAATGAAATATTTATGTTATGTTTTTTAAAGTCGTATTGTAAGGTTTGTGGTAGTAAGTTGGTGTATATAACTGAAGTGTATTTGTTTTCGGTTGGTGTATTTTTTATATTTTTGTTGTTGTTAATTTTCTTTTTCTTTTTTGTAATTAATGTGTCTATTATATTAGGGTTGTAACCATTTGCCTGTGCGATTAATTTTATTGTGTTTAGTTCGTCATTATAATCATTTAGGTCCATTGGTATATTTAGTAGTCTATTGATACCTACCTACCTACCTACCTCGCTATAAAGATTATTATGAAACATTGGACAACAATAGAAAAATTCACAAGAATACCAAAAAACCAGTTTTTGTGAATGTTAGAATTTTGTCTTAAAGACAACTATTACTTCAAATATGATGACAAAATCTATAATCAAACATTTGGAATGCCCATGGGGAATCCTCTATCTCCTACAATAGCAGATATCATTCTTGATGACCTCCTTGACAACACAACTAATATCTTAAACGATAAAAACATAAATATGAAACATATATCAAAATATGTCGATGATATTTTTGCAATAATTAAAGATCGAGATAAAGAAACAATGTTGAAGTCACTTAACAATTATCACACTAAAATACAACTACAATCCTGGGTTAACCCACCAAATATGATGATTTAGCTCGGGCTTAACTTTATTCGCTAACTGAAAAAGTAGACCTAAGTGCTCGTTTCACAATGTCTGATTAAAGTTCTAAATACGCAACTTGGAACTTATTAGTCAATTATCACCGTCCCTTATGTTTTACATTATATCAATAGTGTAACTTATAATTAAAGTTTAAAGTATTTTAATGGCCCCATGAAGTGTCGATTAGCAAATTAACTTGGCAATTTAAATAAAGGGTCCGCCAAATAACTTTTTTTTTTTATAAATGGCGCAAAATATCGAGTGTAGCTTCGGCTGTGTGGCACGTAGCGCGCGCCGTCCTGTTGAAACCAAATGTTGCCAATATCCTCCTCTTCAATTTTTGTGAACAAAAATTCGTTCAACATGGCCCGATAACGATCGCCATTGGCTGTAACGGCCACTCCTTGCTCATTTTCGAAAAATGGCCCAATTATGCCTCTGGACCAAAATCCGCACCAAAAAGTGACTCGTTTTGGGTGTATCGGCTTTTCAATATATGCGTGCGGGTTTTCTGTGCCCCAAATGCGACAATTTTGCTTGTTTACTACCCGCCAAGATCAAAATGAGCTTCATCTGAAAAGATGATTTTTTTCGCAAAATCGGCATCTTCTCTAAGTCGATCGCAGGCCCACTTAGCAAAGCGTATACACAACCATAGTCGTTCAGCGGAAGGATAAAACTAATTATCTGTCAAATCAGACACGAGCTAAGTGTTACCATTCACGAAATAAGCAATAGTTGAAAAAAAAACGTTAGATGGCGGACCCTTTATTATTAAATTTTGTTTTCAAGTTTTCATCAGTCAAAACTCTTTTGTCTGGAAAACTATAACATCTAATTGACACATACATTTATTATTTCGAAAAATTGTGAAACGCTAAGTTTTTTACTGATAGGCTTTAATTTGCGGATTATTTAAATGCCGAGTAGATAATCAGAACTTTACCCAGACATTGTGAAGAAATACCTAAACAAATTTTCTTTTATTACTAAGTACCTTTCTTACAAATATTTTTTTTTTACTGTGGCTACTCAACTATTGTGAATTAATTAAATTTAAAATTAAAAAAAAATATAGGAGCTGTGAATAAAAATAAAAAGTTGAAATAAAATTTAGGGGTTTTTGTTGATAAAATGTGGTAATCTGGGGGGTTTCTCAATTTTTCTGGGGGGAAATTTTTGTTTTCATCTGGCAACACTGCTCACAGCATATACTTGACAGCGGACACAGAGCCAACTTTGACGATGTTAGAGTACAATTCAATAAGTACCTGCATAAACTACTGTTATAAAATTTTTTGTTTGTTCCGTAAAGTAATGTCTTTTTATGTTAAATTATTTTTATGTTAATTTATTTTGTTTTGTTTTAAATTAAATTATAAAAAATAATCTATCTTCAAAAGTTCAAATAATGTAAATTCAACAGAGTAAAATCAAAAATCAGTAAGGTTTCCATTCAGAAATAAAATTATTAAGAATGTAAAATTAATAAATAAAAATCTAGATACACCCCTGAAGAACTCGTGAATAACGACGAAACGTTGGGAAAGATGAAATAAACTTGTTTTATTTGCATTTAAATACAAATTGACCAAAAAAAGCCTACTTAAACTAGTTAAAAATATAAAAGAAAAATCTTCCCAAGAAACATTTTTAGCTGCTTAAATGCTTTAAAAGCGCTTCCAGAGCTAATCTTAAAGCTCGTTTATTTAAGAAAGAGCTCTAGATGCACACTTAGAGCAATTGTAGAGCTTTCTCACAGCTAATTCATTGAGTTTGAGAGCACATTTTTGCTCGTTATCAGCTTGTTATCAGTGACTAGTGACTTTGAAGCTCTTTAATATAATCATATGACATCCTAAAAGGAGCACTTTTGACAGATTTTGGTTTGTATTAGTTTGTGAAATCCAAATGATAAATAAATATAATAGTAGCACACTATAATTCATGTGTGTAATGGTAGGAAGCGTAAACTTCATTTATTTTGATGTCAACAAGCTAGTTATTATTTATTCCTAGAGAAAATAATGTATCTAATTAATATTTTTCGAGTTAATGCCAGTGAATTTTAAGTGCGCGCTTAGTTTTTTCATAAATGTTATGAAGGTACTTCGCAAAATTATAACGCGCCTTCCAAATTGTGTATATTAAGCAATGAAATGTGAAAAACATTAAGTTGAACAATATAAAAATTGGGCAAATAAATTTATCGAAGCATGAAATAAAAAGCTTTTTACATTGCAATACATATGTATTGTGTTTTCTATTTAAAGTGAAGATTTTAAATGTTTTTAAATGAATGGAAACAAATATTTCAAATAATTTTCATTTGTGTCGCCATTTTTGTTTTTATGGACAAAATGTCTCTTTAATAGAGCTGCAATATTGCTCTGAGAGCAATGTGTCAGTGCGTCGTTCAGGGCTTTTTAGAAAATAGGGTGTTTTGACAATTGAAAGTAATTTTAAATTGTAGAAATAATTTTTAATTCGAAGACTAGGTATCTACTTTCCATTGAAGTGTATAAAGTTTTATAAGCACCTTAAATTACAGGAGCAAGTACTTTTTAATTTTTTTTAGGAAACTGCATAGTTAATTTATTTTAATAAAAAATTGTCAAGTCCGTGTCTAATTTTAATCTTAAGATTTCCCTTATAAAGTGCAATTAATTAATTTATTTTCCACTGTTTCAAGTTTTCCAGTTGAAATAATTTTTGTTCTAGTTTATAACACCCTATAAATCTATAATATGATTGGGAGAATTGTCTTGAAAGAGGATTAGTATTTATTCAGCTTTATATGTGCATTATTGTAGCTCTATTGATGAATTATTTTGACACCAAATATTGTGTGAGAATATTAGTAATCCAACTCTACAGCCGCGTTCAGTGTAGCTCTGTAAAAGCAATTTTTTGATATTTTGACAGATTATGCGTTAGTGTTTTGCGCATGTGTTGTTAGCAGCTCTACAATGCCTCTATGTATGCTGATATTTAGAGTTTGCTCGTTGCAAGATATCATGAACTGTGTTAGGGAGCATATATTTAAATATGGAAGCGTTGTAAAGTTAATAGAGCTAAATGTGTTCTAAAACTTCGAATATAGAACATCATTTTAAAATTTAATGTAGGGAGCTGTGAAATAATTTCCAACAGAGCTGTAGCTTTGGATTTCACTATCTAGGAGCTGTAGAAGAACAGTTTTGATTCTAATAGCTCCAACGATGTTACTTGGGTTTCTTCCATTACGGTTGCAAAAAGATTGACCTTAAACAAGCGATTCGCACTGTGAATACAATGTGTTCTTCAATTGGTCAAAAAGTAGGTATAAACACACCATGTATTTTCATACACCATTCTATACAAGAATTCATGTCTATTTGTTGGAACACATTAACACAGTAACGCACATTTCTCTATCTGTAACTATATTGCTCAATTGTATACGTAACAACCTTTTCCCAAATGTCTTAATTCTCAAAGTAAAATTTTTGTTTCCGATGTCATTTGTACACAGCCACTCTTTTCATACACGTTTTTCACAAATAACATCCTTCCACCATTCAGTTGCAAAGAGAGTGGGGCATATTCATAGTCACTTTTAAACTCCAGTTAATCTTAGACTGGGGTTTATTCAATGTTATTTAGATAGGATAAACCCAGGTCTAAGATAAACTGGAGTTTAAAAGTGACTATGAATATGTCCCAATGACTTTAAACAACCGACTAGATCCCCATATATAATATATACAGATAGATAGATAGATCTTTATTGTAACCAAATTTTTATAATATTTTTAATTAAACCTAGATTGCCCAATTTACAGAGATATGGTGTATATGTATATCCTACCTTACTACTGAAAAATTAACAATTTGTAATCAATTAATATCACAGATTTATACATTTTGAAGGAAAAGTTACTAAAAAAAACCTTCATTAACAACATATTTAAATTTTTCATAGGAAAAGAGAAGTGGGGTGCAGAAAATTGTCATAAGGTGTTGTTTACATGTAAAATTTGCAAAGTATAACTAGTAAATAAATAAATAAATAGATAAATAAATAAAAAGAAAAAAAAATAAATAAATAAATAAGTAAATAAATAAATAAATAAATATATAAATAAGTAAATAAGTAAATAAATAAATAAATAAATAAATAAATAAATAAATAAATAAATAAATAAGTAAATAAATAAATAAATAAATAAATAAATAAATAAATATATAAATATATAAATAAATAAATGAATAGATAAATAAATACAAAGACAAATAATTAAAAAAGTAAACAAATAAATATATATGATAAATAAAGAACGAATATATATATAATTTTATAAAGAAATAAATAAAATGATACGGAATTGTAAACATAATAAACAGCGAAAACAAAAAAAAAGTACAATGTGTATAGCATATGTGGACATTTTAAATACCAAACAAAAACGAAAGACATTAAGTCTTACAACACCTTAAGCAACTAAGTTTGAAATTAAATTATTAGCTGAGTTATTGCACGACAAAATGTAACGTTCATATAGTTTCAAAATTCTTACGGCAACCTTATCAATGTTTGCCATTTTATGGAGTTCTTCTGTAGAAAAGTGCCAGGGAAGATTGAGCATAATTTTCAAAATTTTATTTTGTATTACCTGTAATTTTTGTATGTGGGTTTTAGCGCATTTTCCCCAGACCGGTGAACCATAAAAAATAATGCTTTGGAAGATAGATTTAAATATCATTAATTTATTTTTCACACTCATTTTGGACTTTCGGTTGATGAACGGATAAAGCGTTTTTATCACAACATTTAGTTTGTTAAGCGTTTGGTGTATGTGCAAGTTAAACGTCAAGGTTTTATCTAGGTGTACCCCAAGATACCTTGCACTTGATTTCCACTCTATTTGTTCACCGTTTAAACGGAGGCTATTGATAGGCAGTAAACAGGGCTTCCTTTTTTTTGTAAAAAAAAGAGCCTGTGTTTTCGTAGCATTTATCTTAATTTTCCAATTATCGAAATATATTTGAATAGTATTCAGAGCAGATTGCAAATTAGTTTCAATGCATAAACCAATTGAATCTGATGAATAAATGCATGTGTCATCAGCAAATATTGCTGTTTCACAATTTTGAAGTTTTGGGAAATCATAGGTGTATATGTTATACAAGAAGGGTCCTAGTACCGATCCTTGGGGTACCCCTGCAATAATATTATTTTCATCAGTATACCAGTTGTTTACACAGACTTTGAATGTTCGATTTGACAGAAAAGAATATATAATTTTGACGATGTACAAAGGGAAATTCAAGGACACTAGTTTATGAATTAAGCCTTCATGCCATACAGTGTCAAAAGCTTTCTCCACATCAAGGAGTACCATTCCTGTGCTCTTACCTGCAGACAAATTATTTTGTACATGCTTCGATATTCTATGGATTTGATTGGTAGTGCTGTGATGCCAAATTGTTCTAGAGGTAAAATATCATATTGATCTAAATGCAAGACTAGTTTATTTCTTATTAGTTTTTCTAGGCATTTGCTTAATGAACTCAACAGGCTTATTGGTCTGTAGCTGCAAGGGTCGTTAGCATTTTTCCCTGGTTTATGGATAGGAATGACTTTAGCTGCTTTCCATTCATTCGAAAAGTATCCTGATTTAAGGCAATCATTAAATAATGTTCTGAGATATCTAACAGCTATTATGGGAAGATTCTTTAGAAAGAGGTTTGTAATCCCATCAAATCCAGGAGATTTAGTAATTTGAGGTCTTTTAATATAATTTTAACATCATTAACAGATATTATATCATCTGTTACCTCAAGCGCGCTTGCGTTAAATAATTGCATAGACTGGCGGACAATGCATTCTATATTATTATTGATTGTACTGTTTCTGGTTATTAAATTGTTGGCACAAAAAATTCGGGCTAATGCATTCGCTTTTTTCTCATTAGAAATTATGATTGAGGTACCTATTTTAAAAGCAGGGATGTTAATCTTTTTCTTTTTTACTACTTTAATAATATTCCAAAAAGGCTTACTACCTTTGTTCAAACCCTGTAATTTATTGTTCCAGGTCTGGTTTCTGAAAAGAAATATAGATGATTTGATGAACTCGTTCATTCTGTTCATTTCAGCGTGAAAGTGTTGATCCCTGGTCCTGATCCATAGGATTCTATATCTATTTCTTATTTTTATTGCTTCTACTATATAGGCAGGAAGTGCACTACCATTTTTTCGACTTTGAGTCTTTTTCGGTACGGATTGTTCAACACTCTCTAGAATTGATTTTGTAAAAACACTAACGGCTCCGTCAATTTGGTCCAAACTGGTATTATTTGGCGTCGTCTCTGGGATGTTTCTCAATTTAGTTCGCAAACATTTTTTAAATCTTTTCCAATCAGCATTTGCAAAATCATAGAATTGATTGCAATTTTCCACAGGGGATGAATTGATTTGTACTATCACTGGAAGATGATTTGAACTTAGATCATTTTCAACAATAGGTTGGCCAAATATTTCAGGGTTGTTTGTAAGAAATAAGTCTATGGTGGAAGGACTTGATCGATTGTTAGGTGGAATGCAAGTAGGGTGAAGGGGATACAGAATGTTAAACGGATGTCGTGAGTCTAAGTCCGACAAAATATTTCCCCATGCATTGGCTCTGACACAGCCCCAGTTTCTGTGTTTGCAATTGAAATCCCCACCAACTAAAAATATGTCATTTAATGTAACCAATTTGCGTAAATCGTTGCAAAAATCGTGCCTTTTTCTCGGCGAAGTAGTGCCACCCGGAAAATATATTGAAAATATTTTTATAGAACGTCCATTTTCAAACGGTACTTCTATACCAATATTTTCAATAAGTTTAGTTTTAATAACAGGAAGTAAATTATGCTTAATCGTTTTTTTAACTACTACGGCAACACCTCCCCCACTTCTCTCTTCTCTATCTAATCGATAACATTTGTAGTATTTATTAGATATATTGACTGTTCCATCTAACCATGATTCACTTATAAGACTAACATCAATATTATGATTGCTTAGGAAAGCAAAATATTCTAATGTTTTATTTCGAATGCTTCTAGCATTCCAACAGTTTATTTTAAAACTAGCATTCATCATTATTTACCTGAATAAAGATACTTAACAGCTAATTGTGCAATCGTATTAAACTGATCGGCCTTAGTGTTGCATCGACTGAGTAAAGTTATCATCTCTGCTGTGAGTGAGTTAATTTCTTCCATTGAAAAAAGATCATTGTTCCCACTGTTTGTAATAAAACCGGTTTTGTGCGATGTGTTTGTCCACGCATTTGAGTTATTGTTGTTTGCGGCGTTAACGTTTGGAGCTATATTATCAGTTGAGTTTCGAGTTTTGGACTTCTTGTACATCGCCGTTGTAAGCGCAGGAAAGTCGGCTTTATTTGGGATGTACGACGAATGTTGTGGATGTTGTAGGTACACATCTCTTGTCGTTACCTTCGTATGTGTTCTATTTCGAATAGACAATTTTTCTCGAATTTTACAAAAGCTTTGTCGGCTGATGCAAATCGGGTCATTGGCCTTATGAACTTCATTGCAATTTGCACATTTAATTTTACTTGAATTACAATTTTTTGTTTCGTGATTTTCTGCACAGTTGGCACAGTGGGTTTTAATATGGCAATTTTTTTCACCGTGCCCATACATTTGGCAGTTGTAGCATTGAGTGAGTTTGTTTTGCTGCCTTCGGGCAAAGTCCCATTTCACTTGTGTTTTAAATAAGGATTTACATTGTTTCTTCAGTTCATTTAACCTAACTGAACCGCACTCGAGATATACTAAGTAGAAGATATCTATGAAGCTATCATACTTCTTCTTGATCATCTTGACGTTGAGGCATTTTAAACCGAGGGACAATAGTTCATTTTTAATATCATCAATATTCAATTCATGTAAACCATAAAGCATGACTTTGAAAGACCTAACTGAGGGTAAATCATGTGTAAAAAACTGCCAATTATTTACTCTAAGCGCGGTACAAAGTCTGGTATGAGTTTCAATGTTTTCACAGTTCACTTTTATTCCAATGGACATTTTCTTCACACTGTAGTCTTCCAATTTTAGTTCTTGAAATAAGGCATGAATATTTTCAATAGATTTTTGCAGAACACAGACCGATGGGACTCTGGATTTTTTATTTGACACAGTTGGTTGTTCAATAATTTCGTCTAATTCAATATCTATATCTGTATCTGGATGAGTTTGTAAGGGAATCCAACGATTATGCTCAATAGAGCTAATCTTTTGGCTTTTGTTGATAGAAGACATGGTGTCTTCACCAATTAAAGAGTGAGATCTCTTAGTAATTTTGTTATTTATTAGAATGCGCTTGAGTTAGTGTATCAGCGCAGCAAATTTTGCTGAGTTACGCATGTCTAAACGCCAGACTCCGTTTGAAACCACTCTGATATTTCTTCTCCGTTCCAAACTGCTGCTTTAGTTTCCTTGTACAGATTTTGTAAAACTTTTCCAAACTTTGTAGACATCCCAAGTCCATAGAGCTTGTAGATAAGCGCACGCCTGTCCACCGCATCGAACGCTGCTTTAAAATCGATAAAGAAGCTGTATAGTTTTTTTCCGTTTCGAAGGAAGGATTCTCCAATGCTCTTTAGCACCATGATATGATCGACCGTCGAGTAACCGGGCCGGAACCAAGCTTGAAATTTTTTAGTAAGTGGTTTTGGTTAATCCACGTATTGAGTCGCTATTGCAGAATTGAAGTTAATATTTACTATGAAGCATTTAGAAAGCTTATCCCACGATAGTTCGCCGGATTCTTCGTACTTCCTTTTTTGTGAACGGGAAAAATTAAGGCCTCCTTAAACTCTTGCGGCATGGTTCCATATTCCAAGATTTGGTTGAACGCTATATTGAGCTTATTTATTAATTCAATGGTTCCGTACTTATAGAATTCAGCAGGTATTCCGTCGGAGCCTGCCGCCTTGCCATCTTTTAAGCTTTTCAGGATGTTGATTATCTCTTCATTAGTTATACTCGCATCCAACACCAGATTTTCGTTCCTCGGTTCTGCATTGGCTATGCTTACATTACTAGAGGGGGGGTTCAAAAGTTCCTTGAAATGGTGATAGAGGACACCAGCCGTGAGGTCTCGATGTATTTTAAACTTATTTCCATTCAGGTATTTAACCAATCTCCAAAAATCGGTAGCATTTTTGCACTGTGTCAGTCTCCTAGACTCCTCCACAGAATAATTGTTTCGTTTGCGTCTACATAACTCTTTGAATACCTTATTTGCTTCTAAGTATTGATCGTATACACGAAGGGACTTTAACCACGCAAACGACCTCCGCCTAGCACGCCAACACTCTCCGTCAAGCCAAGGTTCGCTTGGTATCAGGTTCTTTTTGTTGCTACCAATGGCTGGGTAAGCAGATCTTATACAATTTGTGATCGATGCTTTTTAAGAGTCGGTACTTCTACTTAACGAAAAGTTGAGATTGATCTGATGGGTAGCTGAGTTGCTAGAATTCCACTTAAGTTTTGGTAGCATTTGCAAATTTCTAGTGCCAGGCTCTTCATTGCTTTCAACTTGGAACTCCGTATTGGTGGGGAGATGATCGGAGAATATTACCACATCAACTTTGAAATCTCGTACATAGTCATCCCATGTCCCACCAGCCAGACGGTTATCTATTACCGAGTTTCCTTACCTTCCAAAAAATGTTAGTTCACCAAACATATCTGATGCCGAGGTCCCGTTCACAACTCGCAGTCCAAAGGTGTCACAAAGGTCCAATAATCTTTTTCCTCTTGCGTTACACGTTTCATCCTTAGATTGGCGTATTATTCCAGCTCTTTCATTTTCTATTCCAGCTTCATTCCCACATCTAGCGTTAAAGTCACCTACTTAGAGCACGTTTGGATTATCATTTGTCATCAACAACTCGTACAATTTCTCGAAGTCTGATTCCCATTTATTGCAGTTTAGGTATACTATTAGAATTATAAGTTTTTGGTTTGCAAAATTCAAGCGCACAAATGTAATCTCATTCATGGTTTCAAAAATTGTATACCACATTTTTAATAGTTTTTTTGATTCCAAAATAGCAACCCCCACTCGCTCTTCCTCTCGTGTTTGTTCTTACAGCTGGGACCCATACGAAATCAAAGTTCTTAAAGTTCTGTTACAAAAGTTTCAAACAAAAATATTAAATCATAGGTGTTAACAAAGTTATAAAAGCTTCTAAATATGTTCTTATTGACAACCTGATTTTTCGTGTATCTTATTGCTAATTACTGGCTACTTTTATACCAAATGACGACTCTCCTTATCTGTCTTCTGAGCACAATCCTTGAACAATTATGTTATATGTTATTTATTTAATTGGTTTTATTTTGTTCGTTTATCGGAGCGTAAATTTTAACCAACTTGACACTTAAACACCAGAGTTGCAATCCAAAATATATTACATATGAATTTTTTCCCGATCCCTTTGAACAGCTATTTATGAAGATAATGCTCTACGAAACAAATCCCATGCAGTCAATACCAAATCAGTATGACCATATTGCTGTTAATTTATTAACAAGAGAATACAACATTATTAATGTCATAATCTAAATAACTTGTTTTTACTTTTTTAAAAAACCTAAAATAAAAATCTAAAGCTTGTTTTCATATTTAATAATAATACATTGATTTAAAAAGGTTTTTGAGGGGGCTTTATATTAAAAGCAAAAAGATAACCAAAAAATGAATAAAACCAATCTTATATCAGTATACCTTTGTCACACCAAGCAAGAGAAAAAGAACCTAGCCTACAACGAAACTGGGGTGGAATCGGCTAATGTGATCGGTGATTGTCACATTTATGATAATCAAATATGATCAAATTAATTTTTCCGCCTGCGCAATGTGATCACCAAAAATTATTCAAAACTTGGCATTACTTTGAGAGACAAGTACTGACAGTTGTCATAAATACGATTGTTTGATTTATTTATGGGGTAAATTTTATTTTCAAGAGGCACAATTTTGTTTCAAATTGCTTAAGAGTTGAGGAAGTCACCTCACACACCATTCTTTGACCTATTGGAGCTGACCAGTCCGCACCAACTTGCCTTTGGAAGCCACAGCCCCCAAGAAAATTCAAAATTAGTACCAGCTGAAGGATAGGAGGAATGTGGGTTGACCCCACCCGAGCTGGCAAATCCAAAAGCCGAAGAATATACATAAATGGATGATGTAATTATCTTTCGTCATCCTAAAGTTTTTTTTTAAGAACCTATTGATTTTGTAATTTCCAATTATAAAAAGGAGGAATTAGTGTGTGTGTACTTAGGTACTTTGGATCTGGTAGGTCGAAAATATCAAATTTGTTTCTTAGGCTCCGGCCTATTCAAAGCTATTATGTACATATGCGATTTTCATTTTCCACATTCTCAGGTCTTAAAAATTATTGCATAGTTTCAAATAAATTAATTTTTCTTGAAACCTTGTCAATTTTACATGAAAATGACACCAAAATAGCTATCACAAGAAAAAGTCACAAAAATATGATTGTCACATGTGACAATCACATTACGCAGACCGAATTTGTTTATTGTGACTGTCAATTATCACAAATCACCTTAGCCGATTCCACCCCTGGTTTTTTGCTTTCTAAGAAAATTGGTTCTAAGAAAATGTAATGATTGCTCTTTTCATCGTTAGCATTCGTATTCATTTGTTTGTTTCTATTTAGCTACAAAAAAGCAAGCAGTGCACGCACACTCTTCAAAGCTGAAACCACAGATTAGCCATATGAAGATGAGAATGTTTCGTACGTTTCACCCTCCAAAACCCATTTGTTTACATTGTTGTATTTGTAATTTCTTCCCGCGTCGATGAATAGATGTGAATTGCAACAACAATATAACCAGGTGTGGAAAGATCCCTACTGTCTATGTGTGAGGTTTTTATACACACATTCTCATTTTTTATCTGATAACTGCCAGTTCAAGCTTGTAGGCAAATTAAAATGGCTGCCGGGGATTCTCATCTTCATGTGGGTAATCTGTGGCTGAAACCGTTCCGTGTGTGTCACTGATTTGGAGGAGTGGCAGTAAAAGGTGGCGGACGTTTTTTTTTGTGGATTGAATTGTTTTTTTTTTTTGTATTATTATGATCTGATGTTTAAGCCCAGGGAGAGAATCTCAGATAGTCAATAGGTTCTACATTTAGTTCCCACATTTAGGTGAAGGGCTCTTAAGAGGCCTTTCGCTATATTTGAAGGAAAATCGAAAAATTGATGATATGGTTCACAATTTTGTGAAGTAACAATATTTTAAATTGCATATAAAAGAACTGTTTATTGCTTTTGAACTGCAGTTTTTCTTTTTAGATAGTTGGCACACACAAGTAAATATTTCAAAAAATATAGTGTTGTATTGTCAGATTTTTGCTAAAACTGCTTCTCCGTTCGCAGTTTTTTAGACAAGTTGGAATATGGATTGAAACTAATTTGGTCTTATTTTAAAGGTATTAAAAAGATCTCCTATCTGTAGCTTTCAAAAATTCAAAATTCAGCAAGGCTTAGAAAATGGGAGACTGACACAACTGCGAAAACCAAAACTACGAAAGACTTAACTTCCCAGTACAAAACTGCGCAGTACAAAACTAATAATGATCTGTGCAGTACAGAACTTCTAACGACCAAAACTACTCGCGACACAACTACGAAAAAGGCGGATGCTATATTATCGCTTGGTTTTTGGATTGGCAACAGTTGACCGTAGTATGTGTGCGCTAGGCGATGGGTTTTAAAAAGAGGAATATAGCAAGGCTGAATGAACCGGTGTGGAGTTATTGCGAATATAAAAATAGGGCGTTGGATTTAAAAAAAAGGTATCCTCGTCGTTCTTTGAGCGATTTCAATGAAATTGACAAAGGTTATAGCTGAGGCAGAATTATGAACAAAAAAAATATTTTCAGCACAGGGTGCCTCCAAAAAATGTCACTTTCTTATTTTATGAGCGATTTCGATGAAATTGACACAGAATATAGCTGAGGCAGAATTATAAACAAAAAAAATATTTTCAGCACAGGGTGCCTCCAAAAAATGTCACTTTCTTATTCTTTGAGCTATTTCGATGAAATTGACGCAGGTTATAGCTGAGGCAGAATTATGAACGAAAAAAATATTTTCAGCACAGGGTGTCTCCAAAAAATGTCACTTTCTTATTCTTTGAGCAATTTCGATGAAATTGACACGGGTTATAGCTGAGGCAGAATTATAAACAAAAAAAATATTTCCAGCACAGGGTGCCTCCATAAAATGTCACTTTTTCATTTTATGAACGATTTCGATGAAATTTAAGCAGAATATAGCTGAGGCAAAAATATATAAATACTTGAAAGATACAAAAATTGATGAATATACATATAATGTAAATAACTTTTAAACTAAATCAAATAAATACATATTTGATAAACCAATATTTTTTTGTGCAGAAAAAGATTTTTTACGTTATTTAATGGTTTTGTTAGAATACTTTAAACACCTTCAAAAAAAAAATTCAAGTCATTGAATAAAATAAAATTTCTCATTGCATTTATACTTTTTTTAAATAATAGAACCAAAATATTCATACAATGCAAGATTCCCCCATCCAATGCTTTCTTTTTTCGACCAAACAACAACCGCACACATTTTGAGTGTAAAATCTTAAGAAAAACTCAAAGATTGTAAGTCACAATTTCTTGATTTCGTTAACAAATAATTTGAACGAAGTTTTACTTTTTTTTCGTGTGTATACTTTGAGTAGGTACATATCGTTCCAAAATCATTTGAACGAGTTGATGGTCAAATGATAATGAGTGGTAATGGGATATTTCTTTTCTAAATTATTTGGGAAGTTTTGCTGCAGGTATTTTTTTGTTTTGGTTTGAATTGAGTGCACAAAAGGGTTGCACGAGTTTTTGGATGTTGGAAAATGAGACAAAAAAAATTGCGGAACTTAATCAAATAAGGGGAAAATTAAAAATATTTTGTGGGTAGTTAGGTATTAGATTGATACAGAAATGATAATAATATTATCATAAAGTTAGGCGTTCATGAACGAAATGAACGCCACTGACATACTGCTTTTTAACATGCAAAAGCTGTTAAAATGTGCCTTTTTACCGATATAAATCAATTTTATTAATTTAATTATATTCTATTTGCGAATATCGATATTATTTACAAGAATTCTTCTTCTGTACGCAGACTTTTCTGGATCACTGTACATTATATCGGGTTTTTCAATAAGAGCGCTACAAAAGTTTTTTTTAAATAAAACAAGAACGGTTTTGGATATCAATGAAATTCTTTATTCCTGTGAAAGTACGTTTGATGCCATTATGTATGGAACTGGATTTCTTTTGCATAGCCACCACGGGCACGCTTACAGACGTCCAGACGCTGAACCCAATTTTCGACAGTTTTCAAGCATAAATCGGCCGATACTGCTGCAATTTTACGTTCGATATTCGTACGAAGTTCATCAATCGTCGCTGGCTTGTTGGCATAGACCATAGACTTGACGTAGCCCCACAGGCAATAGTCTAACCGCGTCAAATCGCACCACCGAGGAGGCCAAGCGACTGGACCATTTCGTGAGATAACACGTTCTCCAAACTTGGTTTCCAATAAATTGATTGTGACATTTGCTGTGTGGCTTGTGACACCGTCCTGTTGAAACCACATGTCCTCCAAGTCCATATCATCCAATTGGGGGCAAAAATATTCGGTTATCATCGAACGGTAGCGATTCCCATTCACAGTAACGTGCCGGTCTTGATCATCACGGAAGAAGTACGGCCCAATGACGCCGCCGGCCCATAAACCACAACAAACCGTAATTTTTTCGGGATGCAATGATGACTCATGGATTACGTGTGGATTGCTGCCTGACCAATACCGCATATTTTGTTTATTGACGAAGCCATTCAGCCAGAAATGAGCCTCATCGCTGAAGATGATTTTTCGATGAAAATTCGAATCATTTTCAAGTTGTTGCTTAGCCCAATTCACGAACATACGACGCTTCTGGTGGTCAAGCGGCTTCAGTTCTTGCGTCAATTTAATCTTGTAAGGATGTGGGCCAAGATCTTTTCGCAAAATTCACACAACGACGTCACAGAGATGCCCAACGCTTGAGAACGACGTTTGAGAGACACATTTGGGCTTTCTGCAACTGAAGCCTCAGCAGCAGCAATATTCTCGACTCTACGGGCACTTCTTTGTCTCACTGGCACGGGAATATTTTGTACTGTGCCTGTGGATTCAAATTTTTCCACTAGACGCTCAATTGTTGATCTGCTAGGACGATTATGACGACCATAAATTGGACAGAGCGCTCTTAACGTTGAGGCCACTGACTCCGAATTTCGGTAGTAAATTTTAATAATTTCGACTCGTTGTTGGCTCGTTTATCTTTCCATCAATGGCAAACCTTACTGAAGAGAAATGTCAAAAGAGCGGCAAGAAATATGGCGTCGTTTGCTGTCTGTGTTGCTCTACTTTTGCAGCGTCCCTGTTGAAAAACCCTTTATTTCTAGAAAATTTGAAAAATAAAATTGCATGACAAGTAAGTCCAATTTAAAAAAATTAGGTCCTCCTTGCATCCGTTGTACCTGCACATAGAACTTTAACAAGCCTTGTGTACACATATCACTTATTCGGAGGTCTATGACCTATTAAAAAAATGAAAATTTTAAATACTTCAGTTCATAAGTATTTGTTTTTATTTTTTCAGAGCAAACTCCAATCAATCACCGTTTTGATTTGAATGCGAAAATTTAAATTATGTACTTACACACATATTGTAAAAAATATTTGTTAATTGTTTATTTAGAAAAATGAAATAGGAGTGTACATATAATTTAAATTTTCTAATATATAGATACAGTGACTCTGATTAGCGGTTACTATGATTTAGGTAAGATAAATGTGAAATATTTTAAATGGAAACATTTGTTTTTTCTTAGTAGGTTATACAGTATAGACCTCCGAGCAAGTTGGAATCGACCCCTCCCCCCACCCCCTCTCATAAAATTTTTTGTCTTGATTTTCGTTTATAATTCTGCCTCAGCTCTATTCTGTGTCAATTTCATCGAAATCGCTCAAAGAATAAGAAAATGACATTTTTTGGGGGCACCCTTTGCTGAAAATATTGTTTTCGTTTATAATTCTGCCTCAGCTATATTCTGTGTTAATTTCATCGAAATCGCTCATAAAATAAGAAAGTGACATTTTTTTGGGGCACCCTTTGCTAAAAATATTTTTGTCGTTAATAATTCTGCCTCAGCTATAACCTGTGTCAATTTCATCGAAATCGCTCAAAGAATAAGAAAGTGACATTTTCTGGATACACCCTGTGCTGAAAATATTTTGTTTGTTCATAATTCTGCCTCAGCTATAACCCGTGTCAATTTCATCGAAATCGCTCAAAGAATAAGAAAGTGACATCTTTTGGAGACACCCTGTGCTGAAAATATCTTTTTTGTTCATAATTCTTCCTCAGCTATAACCTGTGTCAATTTCATCGAAATAGCTCAAAGAATAAGAAAGTGACATTTTTTGAAGGCACCCTGTGCTGAAAATATTTTTTTCGTTTATAATTCTGCCTCAGCTATAACCTGTGTCAATTTCATCGAAATCGCTCAAAGAATAAGAAAGTGACATTTCTTGGAGACACCCTGTGCTGAAAATATTTTGTTGTTCATAATTCTGCCTCAGCTATAACCTGTGTCAATTTCATAGAAATTGCTCAAAGAATAAGAAAGTGACATTTTTTGGGGGCACCATGTGCTGAAAATAATTTTTTTGTTCATAATTCTGCCTCAGCTATAACCCGGGTCAATTTCATCGAAATCGCTCAAAGAATAAGAAAGTGACATCTTTTGGAGACTACCTGTGCTGAAAAGATCTTTTTTGTTCATAATTCTGCCTCAGCTATAACCTGTGTCAATTTCATCGAAATAGCTCAAAGAATAAGAAAGTGACATTTTTTGGGGGCACCCTGTGCTGAAAATATTTTTTTCGTTTATAATTCTGCCTCAGCTATAACCTGTGTCAATTTCATCGAAATCGCTCAAAGAATAAGAAAGTGACATTTCTTGGAGACACCCTCTGCTGAAAATATTTTTTTGTTCATAATTCTGCCTCAGCTATAACCTGTGTCAATTTCATAGAAATCGCTCAAAGAATAAGAAAGTGACATTTTTTGGGGGCACCCTGTGCTGAAAATATTTTGTTTGTTTATAATTCTGCCTCAGCTATATTCTGTGTCAATTTCATCGAAATCGCTCATAAAATAAGAAAGTGACATTTTTTGGAGACACCCTGTGCTGAAAATATTGTTTTCGTTTATAATTCTGCCTCAGCTATATTCCGTGTCATTTTCATCGAAATCGCCCATAAAATAAGAAAGTGACATTTTTTGGAGGCACCCTGTGCTGAAAATATTTTTTTCGTTCATAATTCTGCCTCAGCTATAACCTGTGTCAATTTCATCGAAATAGCTCATAAAATAAAAAAGTGACATTTTTTGGAGGCACCCTGTGCTGAAAATATTTTGTTAGTTCATAATTCTGCCTCAGCTATAACCTGTGTCAATTTCATCGAAATAGATCAAAGAATAAGAAAGTGACATTTTTTGCAGGCACCCTGTGCTGAAAATATTTTGTTCGTTCATAATTCTGCCTCAGCTATAACCTGTGTCAATTTCATCGAAATAGCTCAAAGAATAAGAAAGTGACATTTTTTGGAGGCACCCTGTGCTGAAAATATTTGTTTCGTTCATAATTCTGCCTCAGCTATAACCTGTGTCAATTTAATCGAAATAGCTCAAAGAAAAAGAAAGTGACATTTTTTGGAGGCACCCTGTGCTGAAAATATTTTTTTTGTTCATAATTCTGCCTCAGCTATAACCTGTGTCAATTTCATTGAAATCGCTCAAAGAACGACGAGGATACCATTTTTTTAAATCCAACGCCCTATTTTTATATTCGCAACTCCACACCCGTTCAGCCTTGCTATATTCCTCTTTTTAAAACCCATCGCCTAGCGCACACATACTACGGTCAACTGTCAATCCAAAAACCAAGCGATAATATAGCATCCGCCTTTTTCGTAGTTGTGTCGCGAGTAGTTTTGGTCGTTAGAAGTTCTGTACTGCACAGTTGTGTTCATTACACTGCGTTACAAATGAAAAAAAAATTGAGAACCTGCTTTAAAATGTTATGTTTTCTTATTTACACCTGTCGTTTATTAAACATACATTCAAATTTTCTTTTCATCACGTCTCATTTTTCTTCCTCAAGAATGTATATAAAGGGTCCGCCAAATAACTTTTTTTTTTTGAAAATGGCGCAAAACATCGAGTGTAGCTTCGGCTGTGTGGCACGTAGCGCCGTCCTGTTGAAACCAAATGTTGCCAATATCCTCCTCTTCAATTTTTGTGAACAAAAATTCGTTCAACATGGCCCGATAACGATCGCCATTCACTGTAACGGCCACTCCTTGCTCATTTTCGAAAAATGGCCCAATTATGCCTCTGGACCAAGATCCGCACCAAAAGGTGACTCGTTTTGGGTGTATCGGCTTTTCAATGTATGCGTGCGGGTTTTCTGTGCCCCAAATGCGACAATTTTGCTTGTTTACTACCCGCCAAGATCAAAATGAGCTTCATCTGATAAGATGATTTTTTTGGCAGGCCTACTTAGCGAAGCGTATACACAACCATATTCGTTCAGCGGAAGGATAAAACGAATTATCTGTCAAATCAGACATGAGCTAAGTGTTACCATTCACGAAATAAGCACTAGTTGAAAAAAAAAAACCTTAGATGGCGTACCCTTTATTATTATATTAAAAATTAAAAGGCCCAAAACATATTTTAAAAAAGTCTAATAAAATCAACCAGATCTTTTACATTTAGACGATTTGATCTTTTTCAAACCGCGGAATAGAAAAATTTGAATCTTGATTCAGGAAAAATTCTTTTCCTTTGAACGACTATCAAATGTAAAAAATTACGACCAGAAATTTATGACTTCGACCTTGTAAAAATACGAACGACTTTATTGTGTAACGTGACGTTGGATAATAATTTTTCTTTATTTAACTGGTTAAAATGTAACATCGTATTTGTGTATATAACGTTAAATAGAAAATTATGGTGAACCTTGGTATTAAGGCGGGAATTTCAAAAATTTAAATTATAGTGATGGGCTTAGGTATACATTTCAAGAACTCGATTACTTTCTAGCTTTTATTTAACATATTTATTTATGAAATTTCAATTTAGATAAAAAGTGCTCGAACATTCCCCCCACTTTGAAAGAACCTCCTTTCAAACCGGAAGTAGAGCTAGCTTTTGAATAGGGCGACGAATAATGCTCCTTGATGTCTTTATATCTGCTACTCGAACACATCCATCTTTTCCTTCTATGACTTTGACAACTCTCCCAAGTAACCATCGTTGGGGTGGTGCATTGTCTTCATGTACGATGACCATGGCTCCAATGTTGAGGTTTGGCTGATCTTTTGGCCACTTAGACCGTTGCTGCAATTCGTTTATATATTCGGAGGTCCAACGCTGCCAAAAGTGAGACTTCACTGCCTGTATACGCCGCCATCTTTGAAGGTACGATATGTCTTCGACTTCGACTATGGGTTCTGGAATGGACTTCAAAGATGAACCAATTAGAAAGTGCCCAGGGGTAAGGGCTTCTAAGTCACTAGGATCTGATGACAATGGTGTTATGGGACGTGAATTCATCACCGCTTCGATGTCCACCAGTGCAGTTGAGAGCTCCTCGAACGTAAGCTTTGCGTTCGCCAAGGTACGGTGTAGGTGGCCTTTTGCTATTTTCACGGCTGACTCCCACAATCCGCCAAAATGAGGAGCCCTAGGTGGAATAAAACGAAAAGATACATTTTGATTAGTACAAAAATTTTCTATATGGTTTTTAGTATTATTTGAAAATATGAACTTTTGTAGATCGTTTAACTTGGACCTAGTCCCTACAAAATTTGTGGCGTTATCACAAAATATATTTTTTGGAAGACCACGACGGCCAATCAATCTTTTTAAAGCTGCTAAAAACGCTTCGGAGGACAAATCTGACACAGCTTCAAGGTGAACTGCTTTCGAAGCGAAACATACAAATACCGCAACATAAGTCTTATAAGGTGTCTTCCCACGAATCTTTAAATATGTGAAGATAGGTCCACAAAAATCAACACCACAATTCTGAAATGGACGCGACGCTGGTGTAATTCGTTCGGATGGTAAGTCTCCGATTATTTGCTCCATAAGTTTTGGGCGATATCTGATACAAGGAATACATCTCCTCACCGTCTGACGTGCTATTTCCCGTGCGTTTACTATCCAGAACTTCTCCCGAATAATCGCTACAAGTGGTTTTGGCCCAGCATGGAAATTTCTCAGATGCAGGTCTCTGACGAAACATTTTACGACATGAGTGCCTTTTGGAAGAAGAATAGCGTGCTTCCGCTCCTCTGGAATCGCTGCCTTCTGCAACCTGCCCCCCACTTTTACAATTTCAACTCCACTATACTCCTCCAGAAATGGATTAAGCCATTTCATTGAACTCCTCAAGCATTCTTGCTTTCTGATTGAATGAATTTCTCCTGCAAAGTATTCTTGCTGAATGTTCCATACAATTTTTGCCTCTGCACACTGAAATTCTTCAACAGATAGTGATATAATTCGTAGCTTCTCCTCTTCTACCTCCAGAAATCCCAATTCTTCTATAGACAGTGGCAAATTTTTCGCTTTTCGGTTTTTTATCTTTCTAACTCTGAAAACTTTTATAAACCTAAGCATGTATGCTACAACTCGAACCATTTTTGTGTATACGCTATACCTCTCTAAAATATTTTTAATCCTTGTTATGTTTCCTTTCGTAGACGCACGCTGTTGCTTTACTTCTTCTAATTTTGCTACGTCTGCTGGCCCTGGCATGATTATCTACCTTTTTTCTTACTTCGAAAAACTATTTAAATCTTTATTAAAAACAGCAACTTCTATCCAACGTCGAATATAGCTTTCAATAAAGGCTTAATTTCCAAAATAATGAATTATAGCACTGTCAATTATACGAAAAGCTTCAACTCATCTACGATGTGATAATCTTTGTTCAAAACAAAGTTATAAATCTCCAACTCCAAGTAGGTACAGCGATAAAATATTCCTAAAAGCTCGACCAAATTCAACTCCAAAATCAATAATTGTAAACCCAAACTTTTAAACCATGTATGTATGTACTTATTTGCATCAAATGCAATTCCAAAATTAAAATATTTAGATGAATTCAAGATGAACTAATTGAATGCATACGAAGAACGAAGATACTATGATTTTGACGAAAGCTCCAAGACTGGGTTCCAATGCAATATTTTACCAGTTTACCACGAAAACGAAATCTTTCATGCAAATGATCAACGAAAATTCCAAAGCTTGATTAACGAAAATTAATTGAATAGGTATTTTCCCAACAGCAGTAACAACGATGAGTGAGTGGAACCTATTCAAAAGCTCTGGCTATGAGACAGCAGGCCAACGAGATATGACGATGACGTATGTAGATTGTAGATCCAATAAAGCTTTAAAGTATACGATCAGCGAGCGAACGAGAAAAGCGAGACGAACGAGCGATAAACGAGCTTTTAATGTGATTTTGTGTGCATGTTAGAGTGAAATAGGGATATACATATATGTTCCCCTTATGGATTGTGGGAAGTGGCGCAAAGTTAATACGATCCACGAAATTTAATTTATTATAAATTATTTTGAATTTTAATTTAAATAGATAAAAATGAATGACAGCATCCAATTATTTTAGCATAGCGAAGGTGCGTTTTTGAAAGTGTATTTTTTCGAAGAATGGCTTAAATCCATGCAGTATTATGAGAGCTGCGATTAATTTCAAATTTGATGAAAATGAACGCACATTCGCTTATAATATTGGCAACATACCTTGAAGGGAGTTATTGTACTTAACTTCCCTGAGCAACTTGTCCAACTTAAGTTGCTGATGCGAACTTTGAACTGCTTGTGGAGATGAGATGGTCTGGTCATGTGACTCCTTTGTCCAGTGGAATACCTTTTTCCTTTTGTTTTATGCTCTCGATATATAGTTTTATTATTTTATATGCACTTTTTATGTCGTTCAGCACATATTTTTTTTTGTCTTTTTGTTTTTTATAAATCTATTTTAACTTTTAACTTTTGACATGCACTTGCAATTACCGAACCGATACCGTCGAAATTTCAAGATCTTGTTAATGTTCCTATGTATGTTCATATATTTACATAATGTCTTTTACGAGAAAGTTTTTTTTTTTTTCTTTTTTCGCAGAAAATTCTGCTCCACGTATGGGCGCCAAAAATAGACGATTTGATCTTTTTCAAACCGCGGAATAGAAAAATTTGAATCTTGATTCAGGAAAAATTCTTTTCCTTTGAACGACTATCAAATGTAAAAAATTACGACCAGAAATTTATGACTTCGACCTTGTAAAAATACGAACGACTTTATTGTGTAACGTGACGTTGGATAATAATTTTTCTTTATTTAACTGGTTAAAATGTAACATCGTATTTGTATATATAACGTTAAATAGAAAATTATGGTGAACCTTGGTATTAAGGCGGGAATTTCAAAAATTTAAATTATAGTGATGGGCTTAGGTATACATTTCAAGAACTCGATTACTTTCTAGCTTTTATTTAACATATTTATTTATGAAATTTCAATTTAGATAAAAAGTGCTCGAACAACATTAACCAAGTTTTATTTTATCATTTAGGTAACAAAAACTCAAGAAAAAAAATCATCTTATGAAATTTTAATACAAAATAATATCGTGTAACATTAACTTTTTCTTTTGTGCTTTGAATGATCTTCTCGTTTTAAACCCCAACAGTAATCACCTAGCATTGTTGTATCCCATCGGCCTTGCAATCGTTTTTCAAGCTTCTTGACATCCTGGTGGAACCTCTCACCTTGCTCATCACTGACCGCACCGAGATTAGATGGAAAGAAGGAAAAATGAGAATCAAGAAAGTTTTTGACCACGGCGACGCCAGCGGGCGAAGTGTCGATTTTGAATATAAAAAAAATGCTATCCGATGCATTTCTAATTGCACATTTCATTTATGCAATTAAAAAAAATTGCACACCCCCTCTTTTTTTTAAAAAAATATAAACAATTTTCACTTTGTATGCAATTTTAAAATGGCCATATCTCGATAGCCATGTCGAATTTCGAAATGCACAGGGGCTTAAAAAATTGCACATTTGGAGTTTTAATTTGCACACCAAAAATTTTTATTTGCACACCTCTCATTAATTAATAAATCAATATTTAAAATTTTGGTAGAGAATTATTAATAATTAAAATCACTACTATACCAAATAAAACACTTGAAGTAAATGCCACGGATAGCATGTTGGTAGAGTCGCTGCCTGGTCGACGGTTTACTGACCCACATGATCTGGAGATTAGGACACTGAAGTCGTCTATCAAAAACATCAACCAATTGATCAAGGAGAACTATCGGTTGTCCATTAATTTGTATTGGGACAACAAAATTCGGGCCGTTAATTCTAGCGACCCGAGCATGTTTCCGCAAATTAATAAGATATTTAGGAAAAACGATCAAAACGACCTTCCGTGTCTTAAGCTCCAGAGGACGACAGAGAACAGAGACGTACTTCTGACAGCAGGCATAGATCCAGAGGAAGCCGTCTTGGACGATGACCTCTTTATCTTCGAAGATCCTCGTGAGAAAGTGGAAGCTGTGGGGGCTGCTTTCCAGCAAGTGTACAAGGTTAATGCATGCATTCGCCCGAACCATGACCTGGAAAACAGGGCCCTGCTTCACCACTTCTACCTTAGAAACGATATTACGCAATGGCGATCGGAGAACCTCGGTTTTACTGGGTTCAATGAAGAACACTTGGCAAACGCCATCATCGCCGAGCGAAACGGGCCAAGTTCCCTGTTAATTTCGAAGGTCGAGCTCCAACTTATCTTCGACTCACTAAAGAAAAAGAAGTCAGCAGGAGTCGATGGTATATCCAACGTTGTACTACGACATCTACCTCGGGAAGCAGTAGACATTTACACCACACTGTTTAACAACGCTCTGAATAATGCATATTATCCAGTGCGGTGGAAAAAATCCGTGGTACATCCTCTCCCGAAAAAGGGAAAGGACAACTCCAATCCGGCGAATCTCCGGTCGATAAGTCTTCTTCCGAGTATCAGCAAGGTATTCGAAAAGTTATCAATAGAGCTCTGTTTAAGTGGGCAGAGGACAACAATATCATACCGGAAAATCAGTTCGGATTTAAGGCGAGACATGACACCATTCACGCCGCGTCTAAACTCGTTTCTGATATCCAATGGAACAAATCCAAAAAGCAGTGTACGGGTGCCTGTCTGGTTGATTTGGAGAAGGCCTTCGACACCGTATGGCTAGAAGGTCTTTATCTAAAGCTGACCAGGCTTGGCATAAGTAAACCGCTATTGTATATGCTTTATGACATGCTCAATGGTAGAAAGTTTGTTGTCAAAAGTGGCAATGTAACTTCTACCGCAACATTTCATATTAAAAATGGTCTTCAACAGGGAGCGGTGAACTCGCCGATTCTGTTCAGTATTTACACCAGCGATCTGATAGGTAGTTTAACTCAGGCAATTGCGTATGCCGATGATCTAATTGCGTACAGAACAGCCCCAAAAGTTGAGGTCATCAGAATTCTTTTGCAGCGTGACTTCGACAAGATTCAGCGATATTGCGATGACTGGAAGTTGAAAATCAACTTTCAGAAATCAGAAACTATTCTGTTTAGGACTCCGTTGCATGGAGCCACAAGGGATACGAGAAAGAACTGGCGCAAGCTGGTGATCGTGGGGCCAAATGGACATCCACTGGCGAGTAAAAGTGTAGTAAAGTACCTTGGCATCTGGTTGGATCAGTATTTGTATTTCGACAGACATATAAGTGCTGCTCTGGCCAGGGCTAGGGGAGCTTTTCCCCTGACGAAACGGTTGTTTTATAGCAGCCGGCTTGACACCAGGGTGAAGGTGATTTGCTACATGGCCCTCATCCGGCCGATGATTGCCTATGGATGCCCGGTTTGGTTCAACGTTGCCCCATCTCAAATGGAAAAGATTCGGGTGTTTGAGAGGCAGTGCCTTAGACGCTGCCTTGGATTAAACAGAACACCAGAGTCGGAGTACACACGATACTATTCCAACCAGGTTCTATACAACGGGGCCAACATAAACAGAATAGATAATTTTTTGTTTAAGCTGATTCGGGGTCACATTGCAAGAGCGATGTCTTCAACCAAGGCGGAGCTGAGCGCCTTCGGTTCAGTAGGACTGTGTCCGCTCGGGACCGAAAAGATAGGGTAAAGCAGGAGAACCAGTTCTGGTGGTTGAAAGATGATATTTAAAGTTGACTAAGCTTTCTTGTCTTGGCCGACTTACATAGGTTTAGGTGTATTAGTTTTAAGTAGGGACAGTCAGGGTGGCACAAAAAAAAAAAAAAAAAAAAAAAAAAAAAAACAACAAAAAAACATACAAAATAAAAACTTTACCAAAAAAATAATAAAACCAAAAATGCTTGCTGTGGCTGTTCTAGTTTTTAAGTAGTTTTAAGTAGTTCTAAGTAGTTTAAATAGCTTTAAGTAGTTTTAATTAGCTTTACTATAGTTTTATGTAGTTTGTAAGTTTTATATAAAAAAAATAAAATGATAACTGTACCAAGTTTTTCTTTAAATTCTTCTTGGTGAAAAATAAAACCATAATGAATTTTAGTATTAATATAGTTCTTAGGCCGAAAGGCATTAGTATTAAGTTATCATAGTTTAACTTAGAGCGTCCGCATGGGGCCAGTAAGTTAGTTGTAAGTTATTGATAAGTAGGCTAGTTTTTATGAATTTTTGTCTAGCTTTAAGATAGTTATAAGATAAATGGAAAATAAAAATGAATTAAAAAAAAAAAAAAAAAAAAGTCGCTGCCTGGTACACTAGTGGTAGCGAGTTCGACTCTCAACGCGATCATAATTTTTTTTTTTTATTATTATAATTAGTTTATTTTATGTTGTTTTTAAATAAAAATATCAAGTTGAAGTACTTTAAACTAAACATTTCGCTAACCTTAATTAACTGAACTACTTAAAACAACAAACAAAAAACGTATTTCCGATGCCTCACTAAAATGGTAATATTTAACTAACCAAATTGAATTTTGGACTGTTCTAAATTTCTAAAAATGTATAATACTAAAATTGAATTTGCACACCAAAAGTTTTAATTTGCACACCTCCGGTTAGTTTATAAATCAAAGATTAAAAATTTGCTAAAAAACTACAAAAAAAGGACTTTCCGCACCTGACTAAAATGGAAATAGTTCACTAACCGAATTGAATTTTGGACTGTTCTAAATTTCTAAAAATGTATAATACTAAAATTGAATTTGCACACCAAAAGTTTTAATTTGCACACCTCCGGTTAATTTATAAATCAAAGATTAAAAAGTTGCTAAAAAACTACAAAAATGCACTTTCCGCACCTGACTAAAATAGAAATATTTCACTAACCGAATTGAATTTTGGAATGTTCTAAATTTCTAAAAATGTATAATACTAAAATTGAATTTGCACACCAAAAATTTTAATTTGCAAGTCTCCGGTTAGTTTATAAATCAAAGATTAAACATTTGCTAAAAAAATACAAAAATGCGCTTTCCATACCTGACTAAAATGGAAATATTTCACTAACCGAAATGAATTTTGGACTGTACTAAATTTTTAAAAATGTATAATACTAAAATTGAATTTGCACACCAAAAATTTTAATTTGCACACCTCCGGTTAATTGATAAATCAAAGATTAAAAAGTTGCTAAAAAACTACAAAAAAGCACTTTCCGCACATGACTAAAATGGAAATATTTCACTAACCGAAATGAATTTTGGACTGTACTAAATTTCTTAAAATGTATAATACTAAAATTGAATTTGCACACCAAAAATTTCAATTTGAAAGTTTCCGGTTAGTTTATAAATCAAAGATTAAACATTTGCTAAAAAACTACAAAAATGCACTTTCCGCACCTGACTAAAATGGAAATATTTCACTAACCGAAATGAATTTTGGACTGTACTAAATTTCTAAAAATGTATAATACTAAAATTGAATTTGCACACCAAAAATTTTAATTTGCACAATTCTGGTTGAACAAATAAGCGCTGCGAGCTAATTCATGTTGTAGATTTTTAAAATAGCCATATTTTATTTTTTTAAAGATCTGATACGAATTAGATTTGCATCCGAAATACATTTATTACAAAAACAACACAATTTCCAACTTTGCTTTTGAATTTCGATTTGAAAATCCATTTTGCACACACACCCTTAGAACTTTCTTACAAAGATTAGTTTTACTCTGTTTGATAGATGGCACTTTTGTTTTCCAAATGGTGTCCGTGGTATTGGCCGAGTTCAAAGCACATCTGAATATTCAGAATTCTGAATTGTTGAAGCTCCTGATTGGCCAGCTGTCATAAGAAGTTCTGAAAATTCAGATGACTTCAGATGTGCGTTGAACTCGCACAATGTCAAATTTGACAAATACCCAAATTGTATCGTACGCCATACGGCAAACGAAAGCAAAACAAAAAAAATGATGTAAACAATTTAAATCTTTTTATAAAAGATAAGTACGGTTTTTTCATTTTTTAATATTGTTTTTATAGCAATGAACCTTGTGGTAATTTTATGCATTCGAGCAATTGGCATACTTTCGTCCAAACTGATGCACAGTGCAATGTTTTGCAGCGAGATGTGAAAGGTACACGATAACTTCCAGGGAACGATTGTCCCAGAATAGAGAGCATCGTTTATCCTAATCTATGAAGTCCGTTTCCATTAAGCGGCTTAATTTTAGCTTGGCTAAATTTTGGAGAGAATTTTGTATGAAAACGAAAATTTAGCGCGATCTGCGTACTAGGCTTTACTTCACAGTATTCACACCTCGATTATCTGGATCTATAACAGATCTATATAGATTTGTTACAGTTGAACGGATCCACGCATAACGCTATCAACTTTATAGTAAAGATAGGAGTCCTCAGAACTCAGACCAATTTCAAGCCTCGTCCCGTTTTCTCATCGCATTGTGAAACGGGCTTCATAGATTAGGATAAACGATGCTCTCTATTCTGGGACAATCGTTCCCTGGAAGTTATCGTGTACCTTTCACATCTCGCTGCAAAACATTGCACTGTGCATCAGTTTGGACGAAAGTATGCCAATTGCTCGAATGCATAAAATTACCACAAGGTTCATTGCTATAAAAACAATATTAAAAAATGAAAAAACCGTACTTATCTTTTATAAAAAGATTTAAATTGTTTACATCATTTTTTTTGTTTTGCTTTCGTTTGCCGTATGGCGTACGATACAATTTGGGTATTTGTCAAATTTGACATTGTGCGAGTTCAACGCACATCTGAAGTCATCTGAATTTTCAGAACTTCTTATGACAGCTGGCCAATCAGGAGCTTCAACAATTCAGAATTCTGAATATTCAGATGTGCTTTGAACTCGGCCAATACCACGGACACCATTTGGAAAACAAAAGTGCCTTCTATCAATCAGAGTAAAACTAATCTTTGTAAGAAAGTTCTAAGGGTGTGTGTGCAAAATGGATTTTCAAATCGAAATTCAAAAGCAAAGTTGGAAATTGTGTTGTTTTTGTAATAAATGTATTTCGGATGCAAATCTAATTCGTATCAGATCTTTAAAAAAATAAAATATGGCTATTTTAAAAATCTACAACATGAATTAGCTCGCAGCGCTTATTTGTTTAACCAGAATTGTGCAAATTAAAATTTTTGGTGTGCAAATTCAATTTTAGTATTATACATTTTTAGAAATTTAGTACAGTCCAAAATTCATTTCGGTTAGTGAAATATTTCCATTTTAGTCAGGTGCGGAAAGTGCATTTTTGTAGTTTTTTAGCAAATGTTTAATCTTTGATTTATAAACTAACCGGAGACTTTCAAATTGAAATTTTGGGTGTGCAAATTCAATTTTAGTATTATACATTTTAAGAAATTTAGTACAGTCCAAAATTCATTTCGGTTAGTGAAATATTTCAATTTTAGTCAGGTGCGGAAAGTGTTTTTTTGTAGTTTTTTAGCAACTTTTTAATCTTTGATTTATAAATTAACCGGAGGTGTGCAAATTAAAATTTTTGGTGTGCAAATTCAATTTTAGTATTATACATTTTTAAAAATTTAGTACAGTCCAAAATTCATTTCGGTTAGTGAAATATTTCCATTTTAGTCAGGTATGGAAAGCGCATTTTTGTAGTTTTTTAGCAAATGTTTAATCTTTGATTTATAAACTAACCGGAGACTTGCAAATTAAAATTTTTGGTGTGCAAATTCAATTTTAGTATTATACATTTTTAGAAAATTAGAACATTCCAAAATTCAATTCGGTTAGTGAAATATTTCTATTTTAGTCAGGTGCGGAAAGTGCAGTTTTGTAGTTTTTTAGCAACTTTTTAATCTTTGATTTATAAATTAACCGGAGGTGTGCAAATTAAAACTTTTGGTGTGCAAATTCAATTTTAGTATTATACATTTTTAGAAATTTAGAACAGTCCAAAATTCAATTCGGTTAGTGAACTATTTCCATTTTAGTCAGGTGCGGAAAGTGCTTTTTTGTAGTTTTTTAGCAAATTTTTAATCTTTGATTTATAAACTAACCGGAGGTGTGAAAATTAAAACTTTTGGTGTGCAAATTCAATTTTAGTATTATACATTTTTAGAAATTTAGAACAGTCCAAAATTCAATTTGGTTAGTTAAATATTACCATTTTAGTGAGGCATCGGAAATACGTTTTGTGTTTGTTGTTTTAAGTAGTTCAGTTAATTAAGGTTAGCGAAATGTTTAGTTTAAAGTACTTCAACTTGATATTTTTATTTAAAAACAACATAAAATAAACTAATTATAATAAAAAAAAAAAAAAATTATGATCGCGTTGAGAGTCGAACTCGCTACCACTAGTGTACCAGGAATCCTTTTTTTTTTTTTTTTTTTTTTTAAATTCATTTTTATTTTCCATTAATCTTATAACTATCTTAAAGCTAGACAAAAATTCATAAAAACTAGCCTACTTATCAAAAACTTACAACTAACTTACTGGCCCCATGCGGACGCTCTAAGTTAAACTATATTTAATTAGATAATGCCTTTCGGCCTTAAAACTATATTAATACTAAAATTCATCTAGGTTTTATTTTTTACCAAGAAGACTTTAAAAAAAACTTGGTGTCTTATCATTTTTATTTTTTATATAAAACTTACAAACTACATAAAACTATTGTAAAACTAATTAAAACTACTTAAAGCTACTTAAACTACTTAGAACTACTTAAGACTACTTAAAAACTAGAACAGCCACAGCAAGCATTTTGATTTTGGTTTTGTTATTTTTTTGTAAGGTTTTTGTTTTTTATATTTTTTTTTTGTTTGTTTTTTTTTTTTTTTTTTTTTTTTTGTGCCACCCTGACTGTCCCTACTTAAAACTAATACACCTAAACCTATGTAAGTCGGCCAGGACAAGAAAGCTTAGTCAACTTTAAATATCAATGTTTCCATTTTCAATTTTCAGCCACCAGAACTGGTTCTCCTGCTTTACCCTATCTTTTCGGTCCCGATCGGACACAGTCCTACTGAACCGAAGGCGCTCTGCTCCGCCTTGTGCGAGGACGTCTCGGTTGTAAAGGAGTCGCCTATCTACAGTTCTACGGCCGACGTGGTAGATTAGCGGAACCGCCTCTCTATCCTGTATCAGCCCTCGACTGTCTAAATAGAGGAATGCATCGGGCGGAATAAAGCCGCTTAAGCGCACACTCTCATAGTATTCGTTGTTGGGGTAAAAGGCCCCAAAAATAAGGCTGTTTGTCGAGGACATCGCTCTTGCAATGTGACCCCGAATCAGCTTAAACAAAAAATTATCTATTCTGTTTATGTTGGCCCCGTTGTAGAGAACCTGGTTGGAATAATATCGTGTGTACTCCGACTCTGGTGTTCTGTGTAATCCAAGGCAGCGTCTAAGGCACTGCCTCTCAAACACCCGGATCTTTTCCATTTGAGATGGGGCAACGTTGAACCAAACCGGGCATCCATAGGCAATCATCGGCCGGATGAGGGCCATGTAGCAAATCACCTTCACCCTGGTGTCAAGCCGGCTGCTATAAAACAACCGTTTCGTCAGGGCAAAAGCTCCCCTAGCCCTGGTCAGAGCAGCACTTATATGTCTGTCGAAATACAAATACTGATCCAACCAGATGCCAAGGTACTTTACTACACTTTTACTCGCCAGTGGATTTCCATTTGGCCCCACGATCACTAGCTTGCGCCAGTTCTTTCTTGTATCCCTTGAGGCTCCACACAACGGAGTCCTAAACAGAATAGTTTCTGATTTCTGAAAGTTGATTTTCAACTTCCAGTCATCGCAATATCGCTGAATCTTGTCGAAGTCACGCTGCAAAAGAATTCTGATGACCTCAACTTTTGGGGCTGTTCTGTACGCAATTAGATCATCGGCATACGCAATTGCCTGAGTTAAACTACCTATCAGATCGCTGGTGTAAATGCTGAATAGAATCGGCGAGTTTACCGCTCCCTGTTGAAGACCATTTTTAATATGGAATGTTGCGGTAGAAGTTACATTGCCACTTTTGACAACAAACTTTCTACCATTGAGCATGTCATAAAGCATATACAATAGCGGTTTACTTATGCCAAGCCTGGTCAGCTTTAGATAAAGACCTTCTAGCCATACGGTGTCGAAAGCCTTCTCCAAATCAACCAGACATGCACCCGTACACTGCTTTTTGGATTTGTTCCATTGGATATCAGAAACGAGTTTAGACGCGGCATGAATAGTGTCATGTCTCGCCTTGAATCCGAACTGATTATCTGGTATGATATTGTTGTCCTCTGCCCACTGAAACAGAGCTCTATTTATAACTTTTTCGAATACCTTGCTGATACTCGGGAGAAGACTTATCGACCGGAGATTCGCCGGATTGGAGTTGTCCTTTCCCTTTTTCGGGAGAGGATGTACCACGGCTGTCTTCCACCGCACTGGATAATATGCATTATTCAGGGCGTTGTTAAACAGTGTGGTATAAATGTCTACTGCTTCCCGAGGTAGATGTCGTAGTACAACGTTGGATATACCATCGACTCCTGCTGACTTCTTTTTCTTTAGTGAGTCGAAGATGAGTTGGAGCTCGACCTTCGAAATTAACAGGGAAGTTGGCCCGTTTCGCTCGGCGATGATGGCGTTTGCCAAGTGTTCTTCATTGAACCCGGTAAAACCGACGTTCTCCGATCGCCATTGCGTAATATCATTACGAAGGTAGAAGTGGTGAAGCAGGGCCCTGTTTTCCAGGTCATGGTTCGGGCGAATGCTTGCATTAACCTTGTACACTTGCTGGAAAACAGCCCCCACAGCCTCCACTTTCTCACGAGGATCTTCGATGATAAAGAGGTCATCGTCCAAGACGGCTTCCTCTGGATCTATGCCTGCTGTCAGAAGTACGTCTCTGTTCTCTGTCGTCCTCTGGAGCTTAAGACACGGAAGGTCGTTTTGATCGTTTTTCCTAAATATCTTATTAATTTGCGGAAACATGCTCGGGTCGCTAGAATTAACGGCCCGAATTTTTTTGTCCCAAAACAAATTAATGGACAACCGATAGTTCTCCTTGATCAATTGGTTGATGTTTTTGATAGACGACTTCAGTGTCCTAATCTCCAGATCATGTGGGTCAGTAAACCGTCGGTACAAGCGTTTTAGTCTTGTCAGCAGTCCACTTTTTTGTCTGTGTAGTGCGTCTATGGTCGCGTTATGGTACATGTTGGATTGTCTCGTCCATTTGTTCTAAGTAGTGGTCGATTTCAGTATTTGTAAGGTTCCTGTCGTTTGGTGGGGATATATTATGCGAATGAATTTCGCTTGCTATGGCGTTGGTGAAGCGTGGCCAGCGCATCTTACTGTAATTGTAAGTATGCACCGGTACATACTCCTCCAGCTCCACCAGCTCGTTCGGCAGCTGTATTACGGCAGCGAGTCCGCAGTGATCACTGTCGTACTCGATGGTCCGTAAACAGTTCCTTCGTTGTTGACCCACAGTGTCAGTAATTGTCAGTCTTGAGTCTATCAGCAATAGATCCAGAAAGGCACCGCTTCTTGGAAACGATGGCCTATCTGTAGCCAGCAGGTCAACCCCATACTCAACGCTGAATTGACTCATCCAATTATACAGATGACTACCTCTAGGATTTTGTATTTGATTTCCCCAATCTGTGTGTTTGGCATTCAAATCACCGGCCATCAGATAGTAGTTATCTTCCAAGTTCAATCGAAGACAATCGAAAAGTTTTTCGAGCTCTGTTATAAAATTAGTTGGCTGAGGTGATTCCGGTGCGTAAGCCGAGATCACATACATTCGCTTCCCCTGTTGGAGAGAAATGCATATGACGCAAGCTTCTAGCAACCGAAATCTGCGCACATCACTATTATATATTACTTTATGATCAATGCCTTTTCGTATGAAGATTGCGACACCACCCCCTTGAGTGGAGTTGGGCCGATCTCTTCTAACGATATTGTATTTGCTATTAGTCAATTTATGTTTCTGGTTTAGCTTAGTTTCGCTAGCCATAAACACATCTGGACTTTGGTCTTTCAACAATTGGAAAAGATTAGCTCTACGTTCGGTCCTAATCAGTGAATTTACATTCACAGCAAGGATCTTAAAGGGCCTCTCCGGCAGCGCGCCCTTAACCTCTAAGTTGCGTTAAGCTAGGCAAAACAGAGTAGAGATAGTCCACCCTTGTCGCCTGCTCCCTGATCTGGTTTTGGAGACCTGTTAACTGGCCTTGAATGGCCAGCAACATGCCTCTAATTTCGGCCTGTGCGTCCGGTGCCCTAGGCACGAGGGCCGGTTGGGCTACCTTTAGCGCAGGCTGTACCGTACTCCCCCTTCCTGAAGCCATTTGGGCGTAGGAAATTTGGGGGTTGACGGGCGTTACTGTAGGAGGACGCACTGAAGGGCGTTTCTCTACCTCTGTCTGCCTAGCCGCTTTGTTTTGTTTGATTTGCTGGAACGCCGGACATCCCCGATAATTTGCGGGGTGCCCTTCGCCTCGGCAAAGTGCACATCTAAGCTGGGTCCTATCTTCGACCCGTTCCTGTCCGAGCTTGCACTCTTCTACTTTGTGGTTCTCACCACACTTGACGCAGCGTGACTGCATTTCGCAGTTTGCTGCAGCATGGCCGAACCTTTGGCAGCGCATGCATTGAAGCATGTCGCTGCGCCTCTTTAATCTATCCCATGTTACAACCTGGTAGTTGAGGATGGAGATACTCCTCAAACTATCCAGTTTGCTGCTGGGCGAGAGCTGTACAAGGAAGAATGGAAGCTTCCGCTTCTCCCGTCTGGCTCTGACTGTAGCGAACGGCTTGACCCCGATAAACTCGAGATCGTCGCTCGCTTTTTGGCGGAGCTCATTTAAGAGCACCTGTGGTTCCGTGCAGGAATCTATGCCCTTCAACAGGACCGTTTGAAACTTTTCTGTTTTAGGCGTAAAGCTGAAGAACTCAGTAGTGGACTGTTTTAACAAATCTTTAACAGTTTTATGCTGTTCCAGTGTGAAGCACTGGATAGCATGTCTATCTTTATTTAATCTTTTTATTGTAAAATTTTGGCCTATAGCCGACTTACACAGATCTATGGTGTCTTGAAGCTCCATTTTATATGTGTTAATGGGTGGCACTTTTTCTTTTTTGTTTTTGGGCGGCTGTGACTGCTGCTGTTGACTCTGCTGCTGTTGATTCTGCTGCTGTTGGTTCTGCTGCTGTTGATTCTGCTGCTGTTGTTTCTGCTGCTGTTGGTTCTGCTGCTGTTGTTTTGATTTCTGCTGTTTCTGTTGATTTTGTTGTTGTGAACTTTGCTGCTGTGACTGTTCATGCATCTGTTGTTGTTGATGCTTTGATGCTTTTTGTTTTTGTGGTTGCTTTTGTTGTTGCTGCTGATCTTGCTGTTTGCACTGAGGCTGCTTAGATGTTGGCAGGTCAGCATTAGTTGCAATTAGGTGCGCTACTTTTTGTTGCTGCTGTAGCGACTTTTTATTTGTCTGCTCCAACCGTTCTTTCTCCCGGCGAGCTTCTTGTTTTTTTTTCAAGGCCAGTATCAGGGGAGTAAGTTGGGCTTTGAGGTACTCAATTTCCCCTTGGACTGCACCAATTTTGGCTTGAATTGATTGCTCCTCTAATTCTTCTTCTGAGGACGCCTCTGGCGACGTTAAGTCCACAAACAGATTGCTGTCCCCTGTTGCGTAATGTCCCTCTCCCCCCTCGGACATATAATCAATTTCCTCATCGGAACTTAGCTGATTTGCTGCTGTCGATACCTTCGCCGTAGGTCCCATCTCCCTCGCTCCAGCTAGCAGCTTAACTGAAGTGGTAGTGGACTGGCGCTTCACAAGGTTCGGTAGATACCGAATCCTCTTCCTCCTCTTCGTTGGCATATCGGCTGATGGTGCCGTTGCCGTTGTTGCTAGGGCATCTTTCGATGTCCCCGCTGTGGGTGCCGTTGCCGGCTTTGCTGTTGTTTTTTGGGCACCTTTAGCTGGTCCCATAGCTGATGCCGTTGGCGGCTTTGTTGTTGTTGGGACGTTTTTGGGCGGTCCCATTGATGCTGCCGTTGTCGGCTTAGTTGTTGTTGCTGGGACACCTTTCGATGCCCCTGCACTTTTTTCTTCTTCCATACGTTGGTTCTCCCAATCAATAAAATTTTCCACTTCTCTGTTGTGAAAAAAAGCTTCTAGATTTTTGATGCCCGACCGGGACTCGAACTCGTGACCCTCCGCACCGCGGTTCGCCACCTCTAGCACTGTGCTATCGGCACTATTAAATAAAGCTTGGCTAAAGTTAAACTTAACCACTCACGATTTAATTTAAAAACACTGGGAAAGTCGCTTAACGTTTGCTCACCTCCACAGTTCAAGATCGACTGACCAGGAAGCGACTCTACCAACATGCTATCCGTGGCATTTACTTCAAGTGTTTTATTTGGTATAGTAGTGATTTTAATTATTAATAATTCTCTACCAAAATTTTAAATATTGATTTATTAATTAATGAGAGGTGTGCAAATAAAAATCTTTGGTGTGCAAATTAAAACTCCAAATGTGCAATTTTTTAAGCCCCTGTGCATTTCGAAATTCGACATGGCTATCGAGATATGGCCATTTTAAAATTGCATACAAAGTGAAAATTGTTTATTTTTAAAAAAAAGAGGGGGTGTGCAATTTTTTTTTAATTGCATAAATGAAATGTGCAATTAGAAATGCATCGGATAGCATTTTTTTTATATTCAAAATCGACACTTCGCCCGCTGGCGTCGCCGTGGTAAGTTTTTGTATGCTTTTAACATGTCTTTAACTAGCTCTTCTGCATTTTCGGCTCTGTGGTTTCCTAAAAAGCCTTTTATAGCTGCTTTCAGTGATAACCAGGCAGGAAGTTCCTTATTAGTAAGCTTTTTGTCAAAATTTGGGTCTTTCATCAATGTACGTATTTGTGGTCCCACAAATATTCCTTCTTTGAGTTTGGCATCACTTAACTTTGAAAATACTGTCTTTAAATATAAAAATCCATCTCCCTCTTTATTCATAGCCTTGACAAAATTTTTCATCAAACCAAGTTTTATGTGGAGTGGTGGTAAAATGACATTTTTAGGATCTATCAATGGTATATGTTTCACATTAGATTTTCCGCAAACAAACTCCGACCTTTCTGGCCATACTTTTGTAGTATAGTGCTTTTCAGTGGCTCTGCTGTCCCACATACAAAGAAAACAACAGTATTTAGTCCGAGTAAAATAGCTATAACTTTAAGATCAGCGCATACTTTCCAGCCGTAATTTTTGTATTATATTAAATTCAATATTGATTTCATATTTTCATATGTTTGTTTTAAAACAGTTGAATATGCTATTGGTACTGACGCATACTTGTTGCCATTGTGCAACAATACCGCCTTCAGAGTTGTTTTGAACCATCAATAAATAAACGCCAGTCTTGTGTTTCGTAAGGAATGTTCAACTCACTCATCAAAGTTTCTATATCGTTACAGTAATATATTTTTTCAAAATTTGAATAAAATGAAGCCAGTTTTTTATTACGTTTTCGCTGCACAGATACATTTGTGTTAGGAGCCAAAAAATTCCACTCTTTTAATCTAGATCCTAGTAATTCAGCTTGTCTAATTGATAAATCTAATCTAAGTCTCGTACCAAATCATTCAATTCATTTTGATTTATGAGATGTGGACGGCCAAGAGAACTTGTTGAAGGTAAAAACTCAGGATCTTCGCTGCTTCCGTCATCATATTCCACAATATTTGGCAAATCTGGCTCTTCTGATATCTCGATTTCATTTTTGGAAGGAGTTAAGGGAAGAGGCATTTCTTCACTGTGTGGTAGTGGTTTCGACATTGAAGGAACGTCAGGATACTTGATGTTGTGCTTGATTCGCTTTGTATAAACCACATATGTCAGTCATGCAGAAGTAGCAATCATTAAAATGATTACTAGGTTCACGCCATAACGCTGGTATGGCAAATGGCATTGACACCTTGTTCCCATTCAACCAAGATATGAGAGTAGCATAGCACGAAACACAAAAAAACTTTGGTATCCATGGTTTTTCTTGATAAATATCACGTCCAAAATAGAGTAAATATGCACTTTTCACTTTTTCGGAAACATTTTTTGTTTGTGATTTCACAATATACTGTCCGCAAACGTAACAAAACTTATTTGGTTCATTTAAGCAGTTGCGACTACCACTTAGTCCAGTATTCATATTGGATTTTTAAATAAATATGTACAAAGATGTCGACGTTATCGAATAGAAACGATTACTAAACAATAGAAAATAATAAAAAAGTGCAATACATCGTAAAACGGTAACTGTAACGGTAACGCCTAAAGTGAAGGTAGTAGAAATAATCATGCCGATTATGGAATTAGCAATAATGGATTCGCGGTGATTCGCAGTGCTGTGTTCTCTTTTCTTTTCATGGCGAATGAGTAAAGAGGAATGGATGAACTGCACTGCGAATCCAGAATTGCGAATTCCATAATCGGCATGAATAATTGACATGTACCTCGAAAACTAGATTTTAAGATGGATACCACATATGTTTGGAACATTTAATCTAGGACTCATTACCCATTCATTCCAGCAAAAAGTTAAGAGGGTACCCAAATCTTGTAACGCAGTGTTATTAGTTTTGTACTGCGCAGTTTTGTACTGGGAAGTTTAGTCTTTCGTAGTTTTGGTTTTCTCAGTTGTGTTATAGATTCCTAGAAAATATACTGGCGCAAATTTTTAAACAGTCCTCGTTTAAGGAATGAAACCAACTCTAGTTAACGCAGTCGTTTAGTTGCGAGCCCTTGTCTAACCTTTTCTTAATTTTAAACACTTTTAACAACTCTTCTTACTAATGAAGTGTTTTTAGCGCATTTGCAGGGTTTTAAGCGCATTTGTAGGGTTTTGTTATGATTCTTGGTAGAGCATTCGACTGCAGATCGAGAGTTCCCCGGTTCAAATCCGGGTGTCCCCTTTGAAAATTAAATTTGTTTGTAATTTTGTTTTCCTTTTTTAACTCCCCTATAGCTATTTCACCTTTCCAGCTAAGATGACGGGCGATTTTGTGAGCAGAAAATGATTTGCCACGATATGGTAGTCCAACTATGTACCCCATATTTTTTTTTGTTTTTGTTGGGGCGGTCGACCGAATAAAAATTTGTGTTGTATATTGTTTGGTGTCGTAGTCTATTAAATCGGGGGGTGGAGATGGTGTTGTTTTGTCGTGGTAATGGTTACTGGGTGCATGCACCACAAATCAAAGCCAAGACAGTTTTCGTGATTGTTGATTTACATGCTTAAAATCTTCCTCAAACATTTTTCTTTAAATTTTTGTTATAAAATTAGAAACGTTGAATGGATAAAGTATACTTTAAAAAAGATAGAGAAGCATTTTGCTGCTTTTAAAGTTAGACGAGTGCTTTGGCGTTAAAGTATACTTTATATCGTTTAAAATTATCAAAGTGTCGACTCTCATTCTAAAACTCATTTTTAGAGTCGGCGTCGAATTTAAAAATGATTTAGAGTAGGTTTTAAATGTTTAAAATTTTGCGCCATTGATTTTAAAAACAGTAAGAATATTGGTGCAAAATTTTAGACGATTTAGTAAAGTGTTAAATCATTTTTAATATGATACTAGGTTTAAAAGAGGATTTTGCAAATTTTAAACGAGTTTAACAATATACTATCTCTTAACATTTTACTAAAGTTAAAATCGCCAGATTGCTGTTTTATCTTTTTAACATATTACTAAATCCATATGTCACTTTGACAGAAAAACACGAAATGTCACTGTTTTAGAAACGTTCAGCTTGAGTTTCGTAAGAAAATAGGTTTAGTATGATACTAGTTAGAAAGTGTTTCAAAATGAGAACATTTTAATAAAGAGCTTTAAAGTTAGTAAATTGTTAATTAGTATCATGCTAAAACCTTAACATGAGTTTGTTTAAAATTTTGCGCCACTGTTTTTCAACTCGGTTTTTCTTGTACGTATTTAATTTCTTTTGTACAATGATCCTGACTCATAAATTGGTATATCTTAAGTAAAATCAGTAATCGTGTATTTTATATGAAACAAAGAATTTTTAAAACATCTTCCAAGAAAAAATTATCAAAAATTTAGTTCAGACACAAATCATTTCATTTAATTTGTTCTCCAAATGAACGCTAGAGCTAGAAAAAAAAATCAAGTACCTATTTGTCAGTCACTCCATTTGACCGCGTGTGCATTTTTAGTTGGGTGTTCAATAGTTGAATAATGTATATATGGTTTGTATGGATATATATATGGTTACTTTGATTGCTTGGTGTTGGTTTGGAAGGCGATTTGTAATTATTTGTTTTGTTTTTATTTACCAATTCATGTAGGGACCTAAGATATAGGAATTTTGTGTGCCAAACTGCCTATAAATTTTGTATCAGGATGTTTTTATAACTTTTTTATTGCTGAAAGTGAAAATACCTACATTATTTCTATGTTTATTTTACATAATTTGGTTTGGCTAGGTAGAATGGTAGTTCGGTAGATATTCATAGTATACCTACAAGAGTACAAAGATGGAACCATTGATAATAACATCACGAGTACGATAACTTTGGCGCCAAAAATTGATAATGGCTATCTTGCCCCGTTTAAGAGGCAAGTGCAATTTAAAAAAAAAATCACTTCAATGAAGTACTATACCGGTTTTGAAACCCAGACATCTTAAATTATAATTCTATATCTATAATAATTAAATTATTTATATCAATAGTTTTTGAAAAATTCGTATGCAAACTCAAAATTTTGATAAAAAAAATGAAAAAAAAAGTTTAGACCAATTTTTTTCAAAATTGTGAAATAAAGTGTTAATTAACCTTTTTGTGGTCAATGCGTATATTAATTCTAAATCGAACACAAGAAACCGGAGGATTAAATGTTTTCTATTTTTTGAGAAAAATGAAAATTACTAAAACTACTATTTTATGAGATTTTTGTTTTTTGGTATTTACGGTGAGGAAACCAGTACGATAACTAGGGCGCCACAAAATAATAACGGATTTTTATATCTCATTCCGTTTAGGTGGAAGGGGCAATTTTCGAAAAATTACTTAAAATTAAAAAAAAAAAGATGTAAAAATAACAACAATACATACAAGCCAGAAACTTGTTGTTTTGTCATTTGTTTCAACCTAGTTATTTGTGTTAATAGTTTTTGAAAAAAAACCCTCAAAATCAAAATTTATTAAAAAAACATTTAAAAAAAAGTTACCTACTGTTTTTTATTCAAAGTTGTGAAATTAAGTACCCCCTCATGGTTTTCGCCTTGTTGTGGCGAGGGGGCTTACGTCTAACTCTTCAGCAATCCAGCTGCGGAGTAAGACAACTAAGAAAACCAACAAAAGCAGAGATGTCAATCGAAAAAAAAGAATGGAAAAAAGTTTACAGGAAGAAAAAAATCGAACGGGGATATACGTTCAAGAGTCGGCGGAAGTCACGGCCGCCGGCGAGGGCTTGGCTTCGCAGGAAGCTAAGTCGCCAGTGACAAAAGTAAACTACAAAGAAGAAAAACGAGAGCTAAAAAGACAACCGGTCATTCTCTCAGTAGATCTCCTTCCCGACATAGATAGTTTAACTATCAAAGGTACGGAGACCTCGGACAGACCTCTTCCATAGGTAGTCAAACCGAGGACGAGCTACTGATGGAACCGAGTCAAGAAGAGACTATGCTGAAGTCTGCTGCACCCCTCAAAGCTTCGAGGCAACGCAGCAACTACAGATCCTCCAAAAGATTCGTGGAAAAGACCGAGTTGAAGGACCCTACTACGCTCAGTTCGAGAGATAAAGCTCTCCTAAAGAAGCACAGAAAGCTAGTTAGGAACTTTGAGCGGCAGCTGGCAGAGACTGCCACTGGACCCAGGGGAACAACAGGGCAAGTGAATGCCGAAGAGTCGGAGAGCAAAGGAGTAGATGCTGCCAAATCTAGGTCTGTCCCTAAAAAGGCAAACCGTGAACAGGCTGGCAATAACTCGACCGCTCGGAACGACAAGGGAAAAGTTCAGGCGACTTCCAGCAAGAAACAGCTAGCCAACGCTAGGAAAGACCAAGCACCGGCAAGCAAATCTTCTGGAATGAAACCAGGAACGTCCAAGAGACAAAGATCGGAGGAGACAGTCAAGCAAGACGGTGCTAAGAAACAGAAAACCAACAGCTTCGACACCACCCCGATTGACCTACAAATTGCCATTATAAGCCGTGACGACCCAGATGGGAAAATCTCGGCAAAAAACTGGCTTCTTGTGGAAAATGAGATCCTCAAAGCTATGATGGCAGCATCGGAGAACGATAGTTCTGAAGACTATATATTTGATGGTGCCGGATGGCGGCGAGGAGTTAAAGTGGTCTGCTGCGGTGACCAGAAATCACGGGAGTTCCTGAACCGTACAATCGCCAACATTGGCGAACTATGGGAAGGTTCCTCCCTTGAGGTTCTACCCGCCGCAGCTCTACCACTCCGCCAGCAGTTTAGCATATGGATCCCCCCTCCTGCAGAACATGAGGACGCAGCCATTCTTAAGCTGTTGGCGAAGCAGAACAAAGAGCTTCCCATTTTAGAATGGAAGCTCCAACACTCAAGAAAGAGTCATGGAGGCGAAGGGAAGGACCTCTTGTTTGTGGCAGACAAGAAATCTGACCTTCTGCTGAGAGAAAGAAAAGACGTGTTGAGGTATGGTCTCGGAACCGTAAAGGTTAAGAGGCATGAAGGCAAAGGGGAGTCAAAAGCTGCAAGTGGTGCAAATAAACCTGCACCACGCTAAAGCAGCAACGTACGACCTTACGCTCTACATGTCTCACGAGAACGTGGATGTGGCCTTGATCCAGGAACCATGGTTAGGCAAAAACCGAATCCGTGGGTTGAGGTCAAAACATTACAACCTTTTCCATTCCACGTCAGATGAAGGTGATATTAGAAGTTGTATCCTAGTGAAAAAATCAATTAACGCTTTCTTCCTATCTAGGTACAGCAACAAGGACAACACGGCAATCAGCGTCGAATCGAATGAAGGAAACTTCATTTTAGCGTCGACGTACATGCCGTACGAGGAGGAGAGCCCACCATCAAAAACTGTCCGCGATCTTGTGGTCCATGCCACAGCAAGCGGTACACCTTTGGTGGTAGGATGTGATGCCAACGCTCACCACACTCAATGGGGCTAAAAGGATATCAATAAAAGGGGTGAGTCAATTTTTGAATATATTCTCTGTTCTAATTTATCGTTATGTAATAGGGGCAATCACCCCACCTTTCGAAACAAAAACAGGGAGGAAATCATAGATTTGACTCTTATTAACAATAATAGTAAAATTTCAGTTGAAGACTGGAGAGTCTCACCTAAAGAATCTTTTTCGGATCACTTTAGGATACTCTTCTCCATAGACAGGAACTTTACTGAAAAGAAACCTTACAGGAACCCAACTAGAACGATTTGGACAGAGTACGAAAAATGGCTGAAAGACTGTATTGATCCACCAGAGGACAATACAAGTCTAAGTACTTCAACCATTGACACTGTTGTTCAAAACTTGTCAAGCAAAATGAGAATGTCTTTTGAAAAACACTGCCCTTTATCTCGTTACAATAACTCCACCAAACCACCCTGGTGGAATGGTGTACTAAAGAAACGTAGAACAGAGGTTAGAAAACTTTTCAATAAAGCTAAACTGAGTAAATTAGAAGAGGACTTAAAGTCTTATAGAGCCGCACTTAACACTTACACCAAAGATTTAAGGAAGGCTAAAAAGGATTCGTGGGCTAAACATTGTGAATCCATTGAAAAAACAAGCGAGGCGGCAAGGCTCCGTAGAACCCTGGCCCTTAATCCCACGATCCCGGGGTATATAAAACACCCTGATGGATCATGGTCGAACTCGAGCCTAGAAACGCTTGAACTCTTCATGGTAACTCATTTCCCCGGTTGTAAAAACCCAGAAAGTTCTGATTGCTTACAATCGAGCACGCTGGATTTTACTCACACGGAATCAAATTTAGAACTAAATCAGGTTATTACTGAGCAGAAGATTATCTGGGCAATAAACTCGTTCAAACCCTATAAATCAGCGGGACCAGACGAGATTTTTCCAGCTCTTCTTCAAAATGCTCTCAAAGTAATAACTCAAACTTAGATACGTCCCTAATAGCTGGAAAAAGGTCAAGGTAGTCTTTATCCCAAAAGCAGGGAAACCGACTCACTCGACCGCTCAGGATTATAGACCAATAAGTCTCTCTTCGTTTCTCCTTAAGACACTAGAGAGGATAATTGATCTACATGTTAGAGAACTTCTCAACGAAAACAATTTGTGCAACTACCAACACGCTTACCTTAAAGGTAAATCAGTGGAGACTGCTTTGCATGAAGTAGTTTCACATATAGAGAAAAGTCTTGAACATAAAGAATATACCCTGGCAGCATTTCTTGATATCGAGGGTGCGTTTAATAACGTTAAAACGGAATCGATCAAGACTGCCTTAGTTGAAGTTGGGGTTGAATCTGTCATTGTCAATTGGATCTTCACCATGTTAAATGGCAGAATTATCAACTCTCAAATAGGAGTTAGCACTATTGAGAAAACAGTTACTAGAGGCACACCACAGGGAGGAGTCATCTCACCCCTGCTCTGGATCCTCGTAGTCAACAAAATTCTCACAAAGTTCAAAGATCAGGGCATTAAAATAGTAGCATATGCAGATGACATAGTGGTTTTGGTATCAGGCAAGTTTCTTACCATCATCGAAAACATTATGGAAAATGCATTAAAGGATTTATCTTCTTGGGCAACTAAGAACGGTCTCGGGGTCAACCCCACCAAGACAGAGCTAGTTTTGTTCACGAAGAAAAGGAAACTGGAGGGCTTCAACCCTCCTAAACTAAATGGCATTCCTCTAAAACCTTCTAAGGAAGCTAAATTTCTAGGAGTGATCCTTGACTCCAAGCTTACATGGAAGCGTAATACTGAGGAAAGAATGAAAAAAGCACTATGTGCATTCTACACATGCAAAAAGACCTTCGGTGTACGTTGGGGTATGCGACCGCAAGTCATCCAATGGATGTACACAGCGATTGTCAGACCCATTCTTACCTATGGCTCTATTGTATGGTGGAAGGCGGTGGAAAAATCAAGCTATCTCAAGAACCTGAATAAGGTACAGAGACTAGCCTGTGTAGGAATAACAGGGGCTCAAAGAACCACACCACAAGCTGGATTGGAAATGATCTTGGACCTCCCGGCTCTGGATGAGTTCATAAAGTGCACGGCAGCCAAAACTGCAATTCGTTTAAGAGAACTGAGTTTTTGGAGGCACAGCACTTATGGCCACGGGTCAATCTTACAAAGATATGACACGATTCCAGGACTGAGGGAGACCACCGATTACATCCCCCCTTTACTAGATTTCGATAGGAAATTTTCTATTTTCATACCAGAAAGACAGGGTTGGGATCCCAATTCACTTATAAGTAAACAGGGTATCCCTTTCTACACTGACGGTTCAAAAATGGAATCAGGAACAGGTGCTGGAGTGTTTTGCCAATCTCTCAACGTCAGAGCGTCATATACACTCCCGGCTGACTGTAGTGTCTTTCAGGCCGAGATCTTTGCCATTGAAAAAGCAGCTGAATTGGCACATCACGAAAAGCTAAGCTCTTCGGAGATTACTTTTTTCGTGGACAGCCAGGCTGCTATCAAAGCCTTAGCCAGTGAGACCATAAGATCAAAAGCAGTTTTAAACTGTAGGAAAGAATTAAACAAAATCTGCCACACTAACCAGGTAAAGCTCTGCTGGGTTCCCGGACATAGCAATATAGAAGGGAATGATATAGTAGATGAACTAGCCAGGAAAGGGTCAGAAGCAGACACAAGTAGTAGCGACCATTCAGTTAGGGGACCACTCGTCCCGATTGGGGTACTCAAGAGGAAGATAGACCTTAAACTAAAAGAGAAAATCAATATCTCCTGGAAATCCAGGAACGATTGTATAATCTCTAGAAGTTTATGGCCTAACACAAATGAAAAGGAAACTCGGTATATTCTATCGCTGAGTAAAAAGAACATTAAAATCTTGATAGGTGTACTAACAGGTCATTGCGCCATTGGCACAATGGCTAACAGAATAGGGGCATTTGCACCCGATTTTTGTAGGAGCTGTCAGGATGAGGAGGAAATGGAGACCATTAAACACCTGCTCTGCGACTGTCCGAACCTCCAAACCAGCCGACTCCGTCATTTCGGAAACAGGTTTGTTGGAGAACTGGATGATCTAGCACAGGTCTCAATGGCAAGCATGAGGAAATTTATAGATAGCACAGGCTGGTTCGTTAACGAGCCAGTCTACGCTAATCGACAGAATTGAGGAGCATCGATGCTAAATTTTTACTTTTACAGGGGATCACAATGGACCAGTAGGCCCCCATGTATGCAACAGCTTCATGCTGTGCACACCCCTTACAACCTAACCTAACCTAAGTACTGAATTATATATAATTAATTAATAATTTTTAAATATGTATGTTTGTGTCTTAACTACCTATATAATGCAATTGTTATGTTTCAAGTATGCAACCTGCTTAGATCATAAAAAAACGAATTTTGTACCGCTGTTTTTATGCAGATTCTTTGAATGCAAAAGAAACTTTGAATACACCCAACCTCAGGGGGGTTGCAGGGGGACAGCATGAATAAATGATATCATTCTAATAAGTAAAGTACAATAAGTCATTTGGCGTTACATACCCTAAGCGGAGCAACGGAGTTGCGAGAGCGGGTGTGTCGCCGAAAAAGAGAGTTCACATCCTTGGAACCCGCGCAGCTGGCCATGCAAGGTACCCCCGTTTTCACCCAGTGCCGGATTTAGGCTCAGGCCAGTGAGGCCCAAGCCTAGGGCGGCAAAATCTTTGGGGCGCAGAAAAAATAATTGATTCTCAAAGTGAGCGATGATGCCTGAGTGCCACATGGGGTGCGGAAACGGACCTGAGAATATTTTGTAATGAAAAATTAGTTTAGGAGGACTGGATAATTTGTTGAGAAAGTTCAAATTGATGGAAAAAATGGCAAAATAATATTTTATATTTCTTTATTAAATCTCTTTCTTTGGGGGCGCTGGAAAATAATTGATTCTTAAAGTGGGCTATAAATGAATTAAGTTTGAACATTAAACAAAAAATAATTATTTGCACATTAAAAATTGCAATTTAATGTATCAACATGTGAAATGTCGTTGTGAGGTAGTACGAGTCTACACAACTTTTATTTATTTAAATTATTTTGAGAGTTTTTATATTAGATACAATAATAAAAAACATTATATATTTAAAGGTTTTCCTATTTAAATTTTAGAAAAAAAAGGTCTGTTTTGCGTTTTTTTAACTTAAATCGCAATAGGTTTGTACTTTTATATATCTTTTGCAACTTTCATCTCTAAGCAATATGAAAATGTAAGAAAAAACCCATTGCATGTAAAAATATTTTTACTATTGCATAATACATACATACATACAGAGGTACATTATGCCAAGTTATGGATTCGTAAAAAATAGAACTCGAGGTTTTGATCAAACTTTACTTTACGATTATAGCAAAGTCGAAAAAAATGGGTCTCGCAATTCTGTCCATCTGTCTGTCCTTTATATTTCAGCCTAAACGAGTGAGTTGATTTTCTATAAACGTTTTGCGTTTTTTTGGGCATTCCCCCACGCGTTTTTTTTTTCATTTTTTGTTAACCTAAAATATCGGTATTTGGTGTACATTTTTTTGAGCTAATAATAAAAAATGCATTTTTTTGAAAAACATGCCCACAACTAAAAAAACTTCAGTGATTTTTTACAATTTTGTTACCATTTTATGAAAAAAAAAAAATATAGAAAAAATGCAATTGTTACCTCCCATAGATCAGTTTTTTTTTTATATCCGATTTTCTCAAAAATATATCAACTGATTTTGATCATTTTTTATGGAGAATGTTACAAAAAGTTGCAAATTAATTGTATACCAAAATTATACTTTGTTTGTTTTAAATTGAATTTTTTTTTTGTTGAGAATTAATTAATTCTAAAACTTGTTGATGTATTTTTATTAAATTTGACACCCAGAAATTTTTTAAGATTATTTAGCAGATTTGAAATTTTAGAGTTTTAAAAAAATTTAAGATCACCCTATTCTTTTCCTACATAATGTAGCTATGTCTAAAAAAATATATATTCATAAATCACAACATAATAGACATACACACCTACAAAGGTTGTTATTGATTTGAGTTTCCCCAATATACCTGCACATACCTGCTCTGCAAGACCGATTAAGAATTTAGGCAATTAAAAGAATTTAGTTTAAAAAAAAATAAGGGGGTGGTGAACTCAACCGGGCCTTGGGCGGCAGAAAACCTAAATCCGCCACTGTACTGTACTGTAAAAAGTACGTATAGTTGTTTTCAATTTTCTCTAAAATTAGTAAACTTACAACTATTTAGTTTTCGATTAAGCACTTACAAGAGCCAGAAATACAAATAAAATTCAGTATTCCATCTCATAATAAATACAATACCTTTAAACTATTTTTTCCATTTTTTTCCCGAAATTTATACCTAGTATAAAATTAGTTTTTTTCAAATTTTTTTCTTAGACATTACTTGATTTTAAAGCAAGATGATAGAAGAAATTTCTAGCTTAACAAAAACGTGCAATACTTGATTGTAAGTACATACCTACCTACATATTCCCGTTATTTTTAAAATATAAAATTACCCCAAATGGTGAGAGATGGACCCCCCTACCAAAGTAAAAAATGCTTGTATCTAACTGTTCTACAAAAATCTTGTCGCCAGAGTTATCGTACTCTTGCCATAGCGTGAAATTCAGATAGGTACCTATCTAATAGCATATTTACACATATATGTTCCTTTTTTATTCTAATAATTATTTTCCTTTGTTATCCTAATAATTTTTTTTCAATAATCAATCTAAACGAAATGCAGAAAAGAAAACGAATCTTCTCACTGTCCAAAAAGCAAGAAAACGAACTTGTCCTTACTTTCCCCGGCCCGCAATCCAAAATATATTACATATGAATTTTTTTCCCGATCCTTTTGAACAGCTATTTATGAAGATAATGCTCTACGAAACAAATCCCATGCAGTCAATACCAAATCAGTATGACCAATTGCCGTTAATTTATTAGCAAGAGAATAAAACATTATTACTGTCACAATCTAAAAAACTAGTTTTTACTTTTAAAAAAAATCTTAAATAAAAATCTAAAGCTCTTAAGAGCCCTTCACCTAAATGTGGGAACTAAATGTAGAACCTATTGACTATCTGAGATTCTCTCCCTGGGTTTAAACATCAGATAATAATAATAATAATAAAAAAAAAAACAAATTAATCAAAAAAAAAAAACATCCGCCACCTTTTTCTCCCACTCCTCCAAATCAGTGACACACGCAACGGTTTCAGCATTGAAGAGTGTGCGTGCACTGCTTGCTTTTTTTGTAGCTAAATAGAAACAAAAAAAATGAGTACGAATGCTAACGATGAAAAGAGCAATCATTACATTTTTTTAGAACCACCATCGCCACATTGCTTGTGTGTTGTTTTTACGCAAAAAAACAGTTTCGTTATAAGCTAGGTTCTTTTTTCTCTTGCTTGGTGTGACAAAGGAATACTGATATAAGATAAGTTTTATTCATTTTTTCATTTTCTTTTTGCTTTTATTAATAAAGCCCCCTCAAAAACCTTTTTAAATCAATGTTTTATTATTAAATATGAAAACAAGCTTTTGATTTTTATTTAAGATTTTTTAAAAAGTAAAAATAAGTTATTTAGTTATTTAGATTATGACAGTAATAATATTTTATTCTCTTGTAATAAATTAACAGCAATTGGTCACACTGAGTTAGGGCACGAGTACGATAACTTTGGCGCCAAAAATTGATAACGGTTTTTTTTAGAGGGGTCGAAAACAAGCACTTTTTAATATAGGAGGGGGGGGTCCATCTCGCCCCGTTTAGGAGGTAGGGGCAATTTTAGAAAAAAATGACTTAAAATGAAACAATAATTATTAAAAAAAGAACTGCAACAGTTACAGTAAATTACTATACCGTTTTTGAAAGCTAGGAATCTGTACTTTAATCTTGCATTTAAATTATATTATTTTAGCTGATAGTTTTTAAAAAAAATTCGCATGCAAACTCAAAATTTTGATAAAAAAAATGGAAAAAAAAGCTTAGACTAAATTTTCTCAAAATTGTGAAACGATGCGCTGAATTCGCTTTTTGTGGTCAATGCAAATATCAATTTTGAATCGACCACAAAAAACCGAATTGATTTATGCTTTTTGTTTTTGAGAAAATTGATAATTACTAAAACTACTTTTGTATGAGATTTTATTTTTTTTGTTGCTTACATATATACAATGCTAGCACCCAGCACTACGGCGTATAAATAGTGAGAACCCCCCCTGCTTGGCACACTATAGGATTTCGGGTATGTGCGAGGTTGGGTGTATGCAAAGTTTCTTTTGCATTTAAAGAATCTGGATTCAAATTTCGTTTGCATTTAAAGAATCTGGATTTAAACTTTCAATTTATCTTATATATATCCAAGTCAACAGCTGATTTATAAATATGCATATACGTGGCCCAAAGTTGCACATTTAAAATTTTCATACATGAAAATGTATTGCATTATAAAAAATTCACATTAGATAATACTGTACGACTGCAGCAAATATATATATTTCTTAAAAATGTATGTTTGTGTCTTACATACCTATATAATGCAATTGTAATGTTCAAAAAAGCACCATCACGACAGTAAAAGTGAGCAGGTGCATCAAGTTAGCAGGACACTTTTCAAAATTCAGAATAAAGAGTATGTAGTAATTAGCTGCTATTTAGTTGCTAATTAGTTACGCAAAAAAAAAGTTAATCGCTCTGTTGGATTTCGAGAAATTGGGTGTCCTGCTAACTTGACGACAACTTAGCAGGACACTCAATTTTTCGGAATCCGAAAGTGCGATAATTTTTTTTCCGTAACTAATTAGCGATTAATTCATTTTCAACAAATATCCACTTCTGGATCGTTTATATGGGAAAGGTGTCCTGCTAGCTTGATGCACCTAAAATGAGCTTAGTAAATCTACTATAATAGATTACTTTAACTATTGTCGTGAAATAGCGTCTCACGTTGATGTTAACATTGGCGGCGAAGAAAACAAGCTTCTAAAAAAAACTATTTTATGCCGGAAAACAACGCACCACCTTCACCAATATGACACTTTTATTTTATAGAAAATACTGCCTTGAACAAAAATATAAAGACGACTTGGGCTCCCAAATCATGGAATTTTTACTAGACGTTAAAAAAGTGTACCCAGGTTTTATCGATGGTGAAGAAAGTATGGGTTTGCAACTAAAGGACTTCGACCCTCCCACTTTTCACAGTGAGCACTTAGAGGGTGTTTTACCGCCAAAACAACCTCGGCTTTTCACCATCAACGACGAACTCAATGAACTCGACAGTAACACCAGTACGGACGATAACTTCATTGAACATTGACTTTACTATTTTTAACTAACTCCTGACTTACTCACAAACTGACCGACTGGGACGCGGAATGCAATGCAATTCTAACTCCTCTTGGTGCATTCTGGGTAACGCTTAATGAATTGCTGTACTTAACTTACAAAGATGAACCTAATCAACGTAAATACCAAAAAACTAAAATCTCATAAGAAAGTAGTTTTAGTAATTTTCAATTTTCTCAAAAACTGGAAGACATAAATCGTTTCGGTTTTATGTGTTCGATTCAGAATTAATATTTTCATTAACTTTTATTAGCTAATGTAGCGCATCATTTCAAAATTTTGAGAAAACTCGGTCTTAACTTTTTTTTCCATTTTTTTTATCAAAATTTTGAGTATGCCTGCGAATTTTTTAAAAAACTATCGGCTACAATAATTTAATTTAAATGCAGGATTAAAGTTTAGATTCCTAGCTTTCAAAAACGGTATATTAAATTACTGTAAGTGTTGCCGTTGTTTTTTAATAATTATTTTTTAATTTTAAGTAGTTTTTTCTAAAATTGCCCCTACCTCCTAAACGGGGTGAGGTAGACCCCCCCCACCCATAGTAAAAAATGCTTATATTTGACCCTTCTACAAGAAACCATTATCAATTTTTGGCGCCAAAGTTATCGTACTCTCCCCTGAGTTAGTATTGACTGCATGGGATTTGTTTAGTAGAGCATTGTCTTCATAAATAGCTGTTCAAAGGGATCGGGAAAAAAATTCATATGTAACAGATTTTGGATTGCGGGTAGGGGAAAGTAAGGACAAGTTCGTTTTCTGGCTTTTTGGACAGTGAGAAGATTTGTTTTCTTTTCTGCATTTCCTTTAGATTGATTTTTGAAAAAAATTGTTAGGATAAAAAAGGAAAATTATTATGAGCATAGAAAAGGAACATATATGTGTAAATATGCAATTACATATGTACCTATCTGAATTTCACGATTTGGCAAGAGTACGATAACTCTGGCGACAAGATTTTTGTAGAACAGTTAGATACAAGCATTTTTTACTATGGGAGGGGGTCTATCTCTCCCCATTTGGGGCAATTTTATAATTTAAAAATAACGGGAATATGTAGGTAGGTATCAGAGATTAAAATGAGCGTGTTCGAATCAGTTCGAACAAAATCCAATTTTTGTTTATGATCGTTCATACTCGATCGTTCCGCCTCTATACTCGTAAGTCATTTTATCCACGAGTAAAAATACTCATAAGTTACGTCAAACAAATTGGTCGAACTCATGAGTATCGGTTGCCTTCTTTATCCATAACCAAAATTACTCATGAACAATTGCAACAATTTTCGGGTACTCAAAACAAAGCGAGTAGGTATACTGGAAACAAAATGGGTATTCGAAAATATTGTGAACATCATGAAAAACTAAAGGCAATGGGATCGTGGATCGGTCATAGGTCTTGCATCGTAGTTCGTAGAAGGGTAGGTAGATTTTTTGTATTTATTTCTATCTATTCATTGTTTCTATATGTTCGGTGGTTTCAATTTGCAATAACTTGCAAGAAGTAAGACCGGTTGTTGTTGTTTTTTGCTTTTGTATGACTAGATTTATTATTGGGTTGGTAAAAAGATGCAACACATGATCGTCAATATCTGCGAAAAGTGTATTTATATAGATAAGTTATTTATGTAAATAGTATACGCAACCCTAATAAATATGCGGTATAATGCCGTATTTTGGAATTTGTTTTAAAAATGGATGACTGTTCTGGTTTCTAGGTATATTGTACCTTAAACGACTTTATAAAAATGCATATTTGTATAATATATAATTTGTATCTATGTACATTGTACATAGCGAAAAATTGTATGCGTATTGCGTTTGTATGCAAGATGTAGGTTAGGTACATTTATATAGTGATGTCTATACAGTGTTTTTTACGGATGGGTTGAATTCGACGACAACTTAGCAGGACACTCAATTTTTCGGAATCCGAAAGTGCGATAATTTTTTTTCCGTAACTAATTAGCGATTAATTCATTTTCAACAAATATCCACTTCTGGATCGTTTATATGGGAAAGGTGTCCTGCTAGCTTGATGCACCTAAAATGAGCTTAGTAAATCTACTATAATAGATTACTTTAACTATTGTCGTGAAATAGCGTCTCACGTTGATGTTAACATTGGCGGCGAAGAAAACAAGCTTCTAAAAAAAACTATTTTATGCCGGAAAACAACGCACCACCTTCACCAATATGACACTTTTATTTTATAGAAAATACTGCCTTGAACAAAAATATAAAGACGACTTGGGCTCCCAAATCATGGAATTTTTACTAGACGTTAAAAAAGTGTACCCAGGTTTTATCGATGGTGAAGAAAGTATGGGTTTGCAACTAAAGGACTTCGACCCTCCCACTTTTCACAGTGAGCACTTAGAGGGTGTTTTACCGCCAAAACAACCTCGGCTTTTCACCATCAACGACGAACTCAATGAACTCGACAGTAACACCAGTACGGACGATAACTTCATTGAACATTGACTTTACTATTTTTAACTAACTCCTGACTTACTCACAAACTGACCGACTGGGACGCGGAATGCAATGCAATTTTAACTCCTCTTGGTGCATTCTGGGTAACGCTTAATGAATTGCTGTACTAAACTTACAAAGATGAACCTAATCAACGTAAATACCAAAAAACTAAAATCTCATAAGAAAGTAGTTTTAGTAATTTTCAATTTTCTCAAAAACTGGAAGACATAAATCGTTTCGGTTTTATGTGTTCGATTCAGAATTAATATTTTCATTAACTTTTATTAGCTAATGTAGCGCATCATTTCAAAATTTTGAGAAAACTCGGTCTTAACTTTTTTTTCCATTTTTTTTATCAAAATTTTGAGTATGCCTGCGAATTTTTTAAAAAACTATCGGCTAAAATAATTTAATTTAAATGCAGGATTAAAGTTTAGATTCCTAGCTTTCAAAAACGGTATATTAAATTACTGTAAGTGTTGCCGTTGTTTTTTAATAATTATTTTTTAATTTTAAGTAGTTTTTTCTAAAATTGCCCCTACCTTCTAAACGGGGTGAGGTAGACCCCCCCCACCCATAGTAAAAAATGCTTATATTTGACCCTTCTACAAGAAACCATTATCAATTTTTGGCGCCAAAGTTATCGTACTCTCCCCTGAGTTAGTATTGACTGCATGGGATTTGTTTAGTAGAGCATTGTCTTCATAAATAGCTGTTCAAAGGGATCGGGAAAAAAATTCATATGTAACAGATTTTGGATTGCGGGTAGGGGAAAGTAAGGACAAGTTCGTTTTCTGGCTTTTTGGACAGTGAGAAGATTTGTTTTCTTTTCTGCATTTCCTTTAGATTGATTTTTGAAAAAAATTGTTAGGATAAAAAAGGAAAATTATTATGAGCATAGAAAAGGAACATATATGTGTAAATATGCAATTACATATGTACCTATCTGAATTTCACGATTTGGCAAGAGTACGATAACTCTGGCGACAAGATTTTTGTAGAACAGTTAGATACAAGCATTTTTTACTATGGGAGGGGGTCTATCTCTCCCCATTTGGGGCAATTTTATAATTTAAAAATAACGGGGATATGTAGGTAGGTATCAGAGATTAAAATGAGCGTGTTCGAATCAGTTCGAACAAAATCCAATTTTTGTTTATGATCGTTCATACTCGATCGTTCCGCCTCTATACTCGTAAGTCATTTTATCCACGAGTAAAAATACTCATAAGTTACGTCAAACAAATTGGTCGAACTCATGAGTATCGGTTGCCTTCTTTATCCATAACCAAAATTACTCATGAACAATTGCAACAATTTTCGGGTACTCAAAACAAAGCGAGTAGGTATACTGGAAACAAAATGGGTATTCGAAAATATTGTGAACATCATGAAAAACTAAAGGCAATGGGATCGTGGATCGGTCATAGGTCTTGCATCGTAGTTCGTAGAAGGGTAGGTAGATTTTTTGTATTTATTTCTATCTATTCATTGTTTCTATATGTTCGGTGGTTTCAATTTGCAATAACTTGCAAGAAGTAAGACCGGTTGTTGTTGTTTTTTGCTTTTGTATGACTAGATTTATTATTGGGTTGGTAAAAAGATGCAACACATGATCGTCAATATCTGCGAAAAGTGTATTTATATAGATTAGGTATTTATGTAAATAGTATACGCAACCCTAATAAATATGCGGTATAATGCCGTATTTTGGAATTTGTTTTAAAAATGGATGACTGTTCTGGTTTCTAGGTATATAGTACCTTAAACGACTTTATAAAAATGCATATTTGTATAATATATAATTTGTATCTATGTACATTGTACATAGCGAAAAATTGTATGCGTATTGCGTTTGTATGCAAGATGTAGGTTAGGTACATTTATATAGTGATGTCTATACAGTGTTTTTTCACGGATGGGTTGAATTCGCAGAAAAAAAACTGATCTCTGTTTTTTGCGATTATATTGAAAAGATTTATGAATGGGTCGATATATAGAAAATATGCAATTATTTGACACATAATCATCAATATTGCGACAAATGCTTTTTTGTATGTAAGTTATGTAGCTATATAATATACACTCGAACGTCATTATGAAAGTTTGGGATGTTGCGGTTTTTATGACATTTCTTTAAAAAGGATAACTTCTTTTGTTTTTATGTGGGAGGTTTTAAACGCCTTCAAAAAAAAAAATGTAAAAAACACAGTTAAGTATGAATGATTTCAATTCAACTAGGGCCAGAGACCTTTTCTCCGACTTTATGGTTGAAAATTCTACAACAAACGAAAACCCTTTGATATTGAAATTGAACTAATGGGTGATTTTTTAAGAGGTTTAGAACTTTTTTTAAAAAAAAAAACACAAAAAATTCGAAAAAATGAATGAAATATTTATTTGAATCGATAGTTTGAACTTTGCAATTTAATGTTTAAAGATAATTTCATGCAAATGTTGACCGCGGCTGCGTCTTAGGTAGCCCATCCGCTGAGTCCAATTTTGGCATACTCTTTCACACATATCGGCCGGTATCTCACGAATGAATGCATGGATGTTGGCTTCCAGTGCGTCAATCGAAGCGGGCTTGTCCCTATAGACATTAGCCTTGACATACCCCCACAAAAAATAATCTAATGGTGTCAAATCGCACGATCTAGGCGGCCAATTGACCGGCCCGAAACGTGAAATTAACTGTTCACCAAACTCGCCTCGCAATTGCGCCATTGTTTCGCGTGCTGTGTGGCATGTGGCACCGTCTTGTTGAAACCACATATCATGCAAGTCAAGAACTTCCATTTCGGGCAAAAAAAAGTTTGTTATCATCGCTCGGTAGCGTTCACCATTGACAGTAACGCTGCGATTCGCATCATCTTTGAAGAAATAGGCCCAATAATGCCGCCGGCCCATAAACCGCACCAAACAGTGGCTTTTTCGGGATGCATTGGTAGCTGTTGCAATGCTTCTGGCTGATCTTCACTCTAAATGCGGCAATTTTGCTTATTTACGTACCCATTCAACCAAAAATGAGCCTCATCGCTGAACACAAGCAGCGCGCGATGAACATTTCGAACCGAGCACGAATTTTGATAGTAAAATTCAATAATTTGCAAGCGTTGTTCATTTGTAAGACGATCCATGGTTAAATTGCAAACCAAACTGAAGCTGTTTGACAGTGACACAAGGTACTAAACACACGTCAGCTGTCAAAACCAGTGTTGCCAAAACCAAACCAGCTAAAAAATCACCCGTTATATATTCAATACAACTCTTACGGCACTATAAATATGCTTCGATGGTGGTTTTAAAATAATCTCTTCAAACACCATAATCAAGCTTATTTAATTATAAACTGCATCCCTGCAACATCAGCAGCATCAGAACGAGCTTTGTCACAGTCTGGAAATATAATAACTGAAAAAAGAACGCGATTGAACCCAGAAACAGTCAACAATTTGTTGGTCGGGAATTCCAATTTGAAGATAAATCCGATTTCACTCAACGACGCGACGAGTTAACACACACTCGATCTCATGAGTGATAATCGAGATATATTTTAAACATATACCTTCCCACGATACAAAACATGAACATTCTCAAACTCATAAATATGAAGATTTAATGTGCCACTTCACTATGGAACTTGAGTATGGAATGTTGATAAAATAAACAACACACCAAATGACGCGGAGGCAACAAGAGTGGACGTGCATCCAAGTATCCAACACTAACACAAATAACATCACAATGATAATATCATAATTGACAAACCAGATCAACACTATCGACGAGTAAGCTACAAGGGCAGATCTTCCGCAGAGCCCATGGACGACAGTTGACTTTTAATACTGAGTCTAGAATTAAGAACTTATAAATATTATAAATAAATGTCACTAATAAGTTAATAAAGTTTTTTTTGTACACTAACCGTGTAGAGAAAATATTAATTGGCGCCGTAGCAGGGACCCGGTAAAACTAACGTTCTTTCGCGATTAAATTAATTTAAAAAGGGTAAAGTTAAACCCAATCGTGAAGTTGCTAAAATCGGTTCAAGTGATTTAAAAAAGGGTACAATCACACCCTACTGATCGACAGTACAATAACAGTAGTGCATTCAAAGTGGTGATAGTCGTGACGGATTTAATAAAAATAAATCCATATATACAATAAAATCACTAGCACCGGGAACCCGGCAAAATTAAACGGTACGAGGCCATAAGCTTAAAGCAACCTGTACTGTTGGACCGACCATTAGACCTACTTAAATTTAAAACCTTAAGAGGCAAACGGAATTAAACTTCCCAACAGATTAAGAGAAGTACGCACGTATGAGGCGGAAAATCCTTCAGTGAAAGATATTAACAATTAAATAGTGAACAAACATTTAGTGGAAAAAAAGACAGTTGAACGCAAGGGTTGTTATCTAGCCATAAATAGAAACTGCGCAGCAAATCATCAGAATCTCAGAAGGACGAAGCAGAACATAGAAAGCAGAAAATTTGGAAGCAGAAGAAAAATTATTATAGTAATAAAATAATATTATAAAAATTAAGGAATTTTATATATGTAAATATATATAAGTATATTAAGAAACTAAAGTAAAAAAAAAAAAAAAAAAATGGCTTTGTCAGCAGAGCAAGTGTCTGGTATTGTGGCAAATCTGGTAGCAGAATCCACAGCCGGATTGAGAAAGCAAATAGATCTTCTCAAAATAGAATTAAATTCAAGTAGCAAAGTGCCTACCACCTTGATGGAGATAATTATGTCTCTTGGCGCACAGCATTAGTAAATGCAATGAAAGTTTACGAGCCATGCAAAGGTGGTGCTAGGTATTATTCAGTAGTGAATATAGTTAGGAACAAAGTAGTAGGAAAGGCTAATGACGTGTTAACAAGTCACGGAACACCGTTAAATATCGGAGCTATAATAGGACGCCTAGACTTGACATATAGTGACAAAAGACCCGTACACATGCTAGAGACTGAACCAAGTGGTACGCGACAGGACAAGAAATCCTTACAAGAATTTTATGACGACGTAACTAAGGTAATGACTTTAATAATCAATAAGACAATCATGACGTATGGTCCTAGAACGGCTGAAACCGAGTGTCTTACGGATAGAGCCAGTAACATAGTATTCTCACTTAACCCCGGAGACCTTCCGAACGCTCTTGCTAGAGCACAAGAAATAGAAACGAATGAAAATCGTATTAAAATACTCACCGAAAGGCCAACCTATAGACATATAATTTCTAGACATATACCTCAACAAACCAACGTTAGACCACATCATGTTCCGCAAAATAATTTTAACCAAAATAATTTTAACAATAACCACCGCTATGCAAAGAGGATGGACATGACGAGTGGAAATTTGGACCTCAAAGAGAAAATCAACAGAATAGACAACAATGGCAAAATTCTAACCAAAACAACTTCAGAAACGCACATAACCATTTTAATAACGCGACACGGGATAAAAATAATCCATTCAAGAGAGATCGACCGAACAGTGCCCAAGTACCTGTGGTCAAAGTCCCTCGTCTGAATAATCTAAACGAAAGCGATAATTTTTTAGAATAAGGAACGACTTGCCCTTTATTAGAAGGACAGATCCAAGAACAGGTCGTAGTTTTAATATATTGATAGATACTGGGGCGACACATAGTTATGTTAAACCAGATTTATTCAAAAGTAAAGATTTAGAAATAATTACTAGAGTCAGGAGTGTACATGGTACCAGCATAATAAATAAGTATCAGGAAATAAATATACTAGGAATAAAAGATAAATTTTACGAATTAAGATAATTCAAAGAGTATGATTTAATATTAGGTATTTGGACACTAAGGAAGATTAAAGAAAAGATAAACATTTTAGATAACACATTGGAATACGAAAAAGGCATAGTACCTTTACTATACAATGATGAATTAGTGAATAGTTTGGCAATTTGCACGAGTACAGATGAAGCCTACATTCAGAAGTTGAAATCTATTTTAAAACGATTTCAAGGTATTTTTACAGATAAACCAAGTTATCTACCTTACAACACAAATATAATTGCAACTATAGACACCACTAAAGACGAGGCAATATGGTCAAAATCATATCCATATCCTCAAGCGGTAAGCATCTTCGTAAATGACGAAATTAATGAATTATTGGAAAATAATATAATAACGCCGAGTAGATCAGCTTATAACTCTCCAGTGTGGGTAGGTGATAAAAAAGGTCTTAACGAAGATGGATCGAAAAAACACAGATTAGTCATAGACTATAAGAAGCTTAATGCTTTCACTAAAAAAGATAAGTACCCTATGTCGGATACATCAGTTATTTTATTTAATTTAGGAAAGTCTAAATTCTTCACGAAATTAGACTTACAAAGTGGTTTCCATCAAATTTTAATGGAAAAAGAAGATGAAAAAAGCTTTTAGTGTTTACAATGGAAAATACGAATTCCTTCGCATGCCATTCGGATTGAAGAATGCACCCTCCTTATTCTAAAGAGCTATGGACGACATTCTTAGACCCTACATCGGGAAATTCTGTCATGTTTATATTGATGATGTCATCATATTTTCTGAGTCGGAGGAAAAACATTTAGAACATATAGAGATCATAATTAAAGCACTTAGTGAAGCCAACATGAAAATAAGCAGCGAAAAAAGGAAGTATTTCATGCAAGAAGTTGAATTTTTAGGATACGTAATTTCCTATAATAGTATTAAAACAGATCCAAGGAAGGTTCAAACAATAAAAGAATATCCAGAACCAAACACATTGAGGCAGTTAAGATCATTTTTGGGACTAAGCGGTTACTACCGTAAATTCATAAGGGATTGCGCTATGATAAGCAAGCCTCTAACAAAATATTTAAGAAACCAGGAAAATAATGCAAAAGGTAAATTGGTACCGATAGAGTTAGATGCAGAAGGAATAAGGGCTTTCCAAATATTAAAAGATAAGTTGGAAGAAAATATTGTATTGAATCAGCCAAATTTTGAAGAAGGTTTTGAATTAACAACTGACGCTAGTAACTCCGCCATAGGTGCAGTTCTAAGTCAAAATAATAAGCCGATTACATTTATCAGTAGGACACTGAACAAAACAGAAGAAGACTATGCAACAAATGAGAAGGAGTTGTTGGCTATTGTTTGGAGCTTACAAAATTTGAGGAATTACCTCTATGGAACAAGTGGAGTCCATAATATATTTATATATAGTGTGCCATGTCAGACAAAAACCCAAATGCAAAAATGAAACGATGGAAGGCATTTATAGAAGAATATTCTCCGGTTATTACATATAAACCAGGTAAAGAAAATGTTGTTGCAGATGCTCTAACTAGACAAGAATTGAACATGATGAATTCGGGCATTGCAACAGTACATAGTAGGTACTCAAAGTAGTCCATCAGTTGAGGAAATTAAAAGACTAGGAGGTAATATAAATAGATTCAAGAACCAAATAATATTTCAAATAGGAAATCAAAATATTATTGTTAGTAAGCAAGTTCATACAGGATACTGGCGACATACTGTTATTTATAAAGATGATGGTATCTTTCATAAATTACAAGAAATTATTAAAAAAAGGTTTAAACGCAATCCATACAACTGAAGAAATATTATTCAAAATAAAAGATAAACTCTTAAACGAATATCCAATGGTACAATTCGTTTAAAAGATATTATGCCATTTTTACACTCAGTTACGAACCATCAACCAGTAGATGTATTTCATAATTTCGAAAAATTTAAGCATTTAACAGATATATTAAAGGACTAGCTGAAAAAACCCGGCGTTGCCCGGGTCTTTTTTGGTTAAACTTATCCATAAGCCGAATAGCAGAAGCAGCCAAAAAGATGTTTAGAACTCATTAAAAATTTCCAAAATAAAAAAACGGACGCATCACACATTTTTTTTTTGATAGTATTTTACATTTTATTTTAAAATTGGAATTTATATTTTGTTTGTATTTTATGATGCATTTGTATCATTTAATCTTCTTTCTCCTCGTCTTGTATTTCTTCTTCGTCTGGTGTTTCTAGGTATTGTGTTTCGCTCGTTTCTTGCCCTTCCAAATCACCTTGTATATTTCCTTCTATATTTCCTTCGGAAAATAAATCTTCGTCGAAATTCACTGAAGAGCAAGTTGAAATTTCCATTAGGTCTTTTTGTGAATATTTTGTTGATGGTCCGCTTTGTTGCTGCTTTTCTTGTTGTTGTTGGCTTCGTAGAGGTTGTTTGCACCGTTCATGTTGCTGGGATCGCTCTTGAGTTTTTTGTCGTTGTTCTGGCTGTCGTTGTGGTTTTTGATGGTATGCATCCGGAACTTTTAACAAAGTTGTTGGTTCAGATCCAAGACCTTCTAAAAAAAATCAAATAAAAGAAATTCACATTTACAAAAGTGTTTTCAAGAAAGCAAGTTTCGAAAAATAATTTATTTTTATTTTAAACAGACTATTCAAAAAACATAACCTAACTAACCTGTTGCAGCCATTGCTTTTTCGAGGCCAATATAGGAATATTTGAAGAACTCTAAACGGGCGACGTTTCTTTGGAAATCGTTTAAATGAGGAGCATTTTCAAGCTTGAAAATTAATTTTAAAACATTTTTCTTCAGGGTGTAAGGATACATTTTGTAATCAAACTACCTGGAAAAACATGTTAAATATAACATATGTAAATAAATTTTAAGTTTTCTAATAAAGTCAAAAGTATTTTACTTCCAAGTGCAGTTTTTTTTTATTTTCATACTTTTTAATATTTTTCAGCTTTATCATTCCATGTGATTACGTTCACGTTTCATTAAATTTGCCTTAAATATATTTCTATTGTCCTATCCAGAGATTAGCCATATGAAGATGAGAATGTTTCGTACGTTTCACCCTCCAAAACCCATTTGTTTACATTGTTGTATTTGTAATTTTTTCCCGCGTCGATGAATAGATGTGAATTGCAGCAACAATTTAACCAGGTGTGTGAAGATCCCTACTGTCTATGTATGAGATTTTTATACACACATTCTCATTTTTTATCTAATAACTGCCAGTACAAGTTTGTAGGCAAATTAAAATGACTGCCGGGGATTCTCATCTTCATGTGGCTAATCTGTGGTCCTATCATTCAAGTATGAAAATGATGTTATAGCTTTCTAGCGCACCTGTTGCATACATTTATAAATAACATACATTTGATATTCAAACAATCATTTTGATTCGATGGATATCAGACAAATAACAAAATAAAGCTGTTTGATTTAATTTTAATCTTAACTGTGCAATGTTTAATGTAAAAACTTATTGACAATTCTACTTACATTATAATTTGAGAATTTGATACTGTTCCAGTCAGGAAGTTAGGGATGTTTAAGGCAGCTGCAGATGAAGTAGTATTATTTCTTTTATTAGATTAGTACCTCAGGGTAAACTATATTGAGTGTTCGCTCATTCGTTGGCAAAAGAATGTGCTGCGCAACTTTTCTCCCTACACGGGAAAAGGCAACATACAGCTGACCATGCGCGAAACAGTTTACTCTGAGATCAATCCCTACACATTTAAATGTTTGACCTTGAGCTTTGTTTATTGTCATGGCAAAGCAATTTTTCACAGGAAATCGTAGCCTTTTGAATTGAAACGGATAATCTGATGGAATGATTGGAATCCTCGGTATAATAGCATTTTCGCCAGCAGAAGGTCCTGTTAAAATTTTTACTTCAATTATATTGTTTTTGAAACCTATTACTCTTAGTCTTGTTCCGTTACACAATTTGGGTGGATCTAAGTTCCTCAGCAATATTATTGGAGAGCCAACTTTAATGAAAAGCTTATGGGGTGGAACTCCAGAAGGATTGAGACTTTGCAAGAATTCCAATGGGAAATTAACAGAGTCATCTGTATTTACTACACTGTCAATAGAAAGGAACGTTTTGCTTTCAGCGGTGAACATTTTCAGAATCAGATTATTTATTTCATCTACAGATGAATTTTTTGGCGTTATAATTGATCTTTCATAAAGGTACTCAAATCCTTTTTCCATCAGATGTTCGACATCAGGATAGACACAGTCTATAAAGGCATTAATATTTGTCACTTTAATCCCAATATCATCACTAATAACTGTTTCACTTCCTGATGTACCATCTCCAATTTTCAGCAACCTTGATGCAAATATTAAATCGTTCACATCACCTGATAGAGCAGCACGCATATTTGTGGTTAGAGATAGTTTTTGGACTTTTGACCACAGAATCGAAGCTTTAAGACATGCATTTATAACGTTAGCTCTCGTGCCCCTTGGAATAACGGGCAGTGTCTGACGAAAATCGCCACATAAAACAAAAGTTAGTCCCCCCATTATTTTCGAACACGATCTTATGTCCTGCAAAGTTCTGTTTACTGCTTCTAAATGCGCTCTGTGGCTCATAGTGCACTCATCCCAAAATAATGGGTGATTTTTTAAGAGGTTTAGAACTTTTTTTAAAAAAAAAAACACAAAAAATTCGAAAAAATGAATGAAATATTTATTTGAATCGATAGTTTGAACCTTGCAATTTAATGTTTAAAGATAATTTCATGCAAATGTTGACCGCGGCTGCGTCTCAGGTAGCCCATCCGCTGAGTCCAATTTTGGCATACTCTTTCACACATATCGGCCGGTATCTCACGAATGAATGCATGGATGTCGGCTTCCAGTGCGTCAATCGAAGCGGGCTTGTCCCTATAGACATTAGCCTTGACATACCCCCACAAAAAATAATCTAATGGTGTCAAATCGAACGATCTAGGCGGCCAATTGACCGGCCCGAAACGTGAAGTTAACTGTTCACCAAACTCGCCTCGCAATTGCGCCATTGTTTCGCGTGCTGTGTGGCATGTGGCACCGTCTTGTTGAAACCACATATCATGCAAGTCAAGAACTTCCATTTCGGGCAAAAAAAAGTTTGTTATCATCGCTCGGTAGCGTTCACCATTGACAGTAACGCTGCGATTCGCATCATCTTTGAAGAAATATGGCCCAATAATGCCGCCGGCCCATAAACCGCACCAAACAGTGTCTTTTTCGGGATGCATTGGTAGCTGTTGCAATGCTTCTGGCTGATCTACACTCCAAATGCGGCAATTTTGCTTATTTACGTACCCATTCAACCAAAAATGAGCCTCATCGCTGAACACAAGCAGCGCGCGATGAACATTTCGAACCGAGCACGAATTTTGATAGTAAAATTCAATAATTTGCAAGCGTTGTTCATTTGTAAGACGATCCATGGTTAAATTGCAAACCAAACTGAAGCTGTTTGACAGTGACACAAGGTACTAAACACACGTCAGCTGTCAAAACCAGTGTTGCCAAAACCAAACCAGCTAAAAAATCACCCGTTACTACAACAGCTTCTTTAAATATGTTAGCTAAAGCTCCATTTTTTCGTATTGAGCAGACTGCATCCACTTCCGGTATGATCTTCAATGGCAATTTAAACGTGGAGTGAGCAGTTTTACCACCAGCCATTAGAGTAGCTGCAATTCCAGACGACGCAACACCTATTGCAACCATTTTTGAAGCACGTATTTTAGCAAGAAGCAAATTGATCAAAAAAGTTTTTCCTGTTCCACCAGGAGCATCAACAAATAGGAATTTCCCTTTACTGTTAAAAACGCTGTCGATTATAGTGTCGTAAACATGAAGCTGATCTGCGTTGAGTTTGCTTTCATTCAGACATACATAGCTCTGCAGCTCATTTGTGTTGTAGTTTTGATACGTGTCATTAAAAACGGGTCTTACAGGCATAGGTAAATTAAAATCGCTGAGACATTTTTCACTCAAAAAACTAATTTTGTTTTCTAAAAGAATTAATCCTTTGTTGAAAATTTGCTCAGAAAACTCCAATTCTAGATTCTGGTTCAACTGGCGTTCTTTGTATAAGATATCTTCACACATCGGTTTTTTAAATTCGTTCCAAAGTAAAAGTGGATTTGATGGTTGGCAAAATATCAAAATGATGACAAACAAATCTCTGATGTACAAAGGGGAACGCGAAACAACAGCTTCTTTCAACGTCAGTGTCCACTGCTCATCAGATTCTAATAGTCCTAACTCTCGGCAAGCCTCTTGATATGTAGGTAATACAAAGCTATTTACTGTGCGCAGATCAAGGAAAGACATTGGACCTTTGACATAGTGTAACAGCATTCTAAGGTAGAAACAGTCGGTGCAACTCGGATGGATAGTGTATACTCTGCCAATTGCGGAATCTTTTTTTATTTCTGAGTGTCCAGGAACTTCTTGGCCTCGTTTGCGTCTTTCAAACTTATTATTTTACCATGTGTAATAAGAAGGAACGTCACTATAAAATAGAGTTCTAGCAAAACCATCACTGGCACATAAATCGAAGAATGCAGTAAGAGTAGTTTTAGGAGGACTTTCAAGCCGTTGAGCTAGATTACTTGAATTGAAATAAATCCGCTGGCCATTCTCAAGATGTACAGAAAGGTGCACCACCGCTGGATAACGCTCATGGATTGGAAATTCAAGAATTCGCCAAGCTGCCTCTGCTGAACTTATATAGCGACCATTCAAATACATATCTATTTCATTGACTTGCACGCTTGCTGTTGCTTGGTCAGTTCCTTTGTTAATGTATTTACATATATATTTTATCGCCTTAATTGAGTGGCAATACTCAATATTAATGTGAGCACAAAAACATCGACTCAACACAGGCGAATATGGTACTATCCATCGGTTATCGACCTCAATTCTTCTATGCTTTTTGATAATCGTTTTCTGACCGCCTTGTAATGGTGATCTTCTTTGATACTTTGGGAAACCGTCATCACCTGTTTGCGTTTCTGTCATGAAATCACGTGGGTAGTTTTTACTACATTTTCCATTAACCATGCATGGACTGTTCTTATTGATTTCGCCACAAGGACCGTGAATCATGTTCCGACACACAATTTCATACAGTAAGGGATCTTGTTGCGAATTAGGGATCTCAGCACTTATTAATGAATCTATCTGTTCGGGTTGTATTTTAGTTTTTAGCCAAAGTAATATGTGAGCATGCGGCAGTCCTCTTTTTTGCCACTCTACACTATACATGTAACAGAGAACTTTACCGTAAATACAATTTTTTGTTAAGAGGTTCATTAACTTTTTTAATTTGAGATGAAACACTCTTGCAATGACATCATGTCTATCAGAGGAATGTTGACCTTTAAGTAAAGAATTTCGAATTTCTACCCATTCCGGATTAGTCGTAAAAGTTATAAATAGATCGGGGCGACCATGTTTTCTTACGTACGTCATTGCATCTTGTGTTTTTTCGTGCATGTATCTTGCGGATCCCGTGAATGAAGATGGTAATATGACAGGTTGTCCAATGCTCTGAGGATCTATATTTGCATCTGCGTTCAGAGCATCTTGTAGATGTATATAGTTTTCCACTCTTAATTTTTGCTGATTGAACCGAATGTAATTTAGTCTCTCAGATATTATTTTTGCCATCATATCGACTATGAACTGGTTGAACAATTGGCGATAATACAGGAGATAATTTGTATGATTTTGCCTTACCATGATTCTATATGCATAAAAATTCTTACACGATACAGTTTTATTGAAATTTTCTTCTCTCGTTCTTGGATTTTGAAGGAGTATATTAATGCAATACCCACTATCTCCATGTACGAACATAAGAGGATATTGCAGTGGGTCATATGATCTGTGCAATTCAGAAACTCTGTGTAATTTATCATCTCGACCATGCAACACTATATCTCTCGGCCCCTTGTCCTCATCTACCAAGAGTACAGCCACTTCATTTGTACAGGGTACATTGTATCTTCCTCTATGTTGATCTTTTGGAATTTTATCGGCTTGAATTACTAATTTAAAATCAGGTGCATCTGGCGGTATAGTTTCGATGGTAGTTTTAAAAGTCAATATGTACGAATTATAGACATTTAAAAGATTTTGAAGTATTTCAATTAGATCCTGTTTTAAATTTGGTTTGATATTTTGACGTACGGAAAGTTGATCGGCATGAGAAACAAAATATATTTGTAGAAATTTTGGATTTTCTGTTACAGGAAATAAACTGCCGATAAAATGATGAACCTGGCCTTGAATTTTAAAAGTCGGCATGAAGTTTCCTTCCCTTATTTCTTTTGCTCCGAATGATGTCATTTGAAATAAAGTGTTGTAATTTCTGATGTTATCAAAAAAATGTTTCGATAGTGGATGTGAATTTTTTAATAAACTTTGAAGTGGCTCTGGAGGTTCAGTTAGGCTATCCAAATTAACTTTTCCACCAGAACAGCACATACCCTTAGATTCATCTGGCCACTTGTTTGCATCACAATATCGACATATGGTTTTCATTTCACCAATGCATACAGCTTTATTTTCAATATAATTAATGCTGGGTGTGTAATGGAATCCTGAATTCAGATTATTAGTTATGCTTGATGTGCGCTGACATATTGATCTCAGGGTACAACGTGCTTTCTCTTCAGTTCTTCTAACACCTATTTGTTCCTCAGATTCAGAATTTCTTATACATGTTGTACGATCCTTTTGTGCCATCAAACGTTCCTGCCTCCCTGCCTGTGATTCTTCTTCCCTATAACCTGCCGCCCGAATTTTCTCTTTTTCTAGTCGCCGATCTCTTTGTGACACCGATTCCAATTTCCTTTTATGTGCCGCGTGATAAGCTTCATTCGATAACCGCTCAGTTCTCTCCGACTGAGATTCCTGTTTTTTGATGTGTGATGTACGATCAGTTTGATCTGCAAGTCGCCTGAATTTTGCAAGCTCCGACTCAACGTTTGTTGATAAAGATTTTCTAACCAAGTCTTTTCTTAAACGCTCCTTTTTTGTATTGTCATTTTCCTGACTACGTTCAATTGCCGCGAGAAGGCGTAAGTTTTTCAATCGATATTCACGTTCATCCGAAGACTCTTTTTTACGATTAAGAGCTGCATAGCGAGATTGCTTAGTTTTTCGGGACAGTTTGGATGTAGTTTTTGGCATTTTGAACAGAAGAAAATTCTAAAAAAAAATTTTAATTTGTGCAAATATTATATTAGATATTTATTTCTAAATCCAATTATTCAAAGAGCTATTTAAAATACACATATAAATCTAATTGTCTGGTTAGGAAAAAAAGATAATATTTTCAACAGTTCATTAAACGGTTTAGAATGCCCTTAAAATACTTTCATATTTATTGCAAACTTAATTCGCAGTATATGACAATACGACAAAAGATATCAAATATAAAAATTGCAAATTTTGAAAATAATTTTTAAAACCAATTTGAATTTTTTGTTTCAAGGTATTATTAAGTTATCTATTCTTTAAATTATGTAACCTATTTGTTTTATTAAAACCTAGTATTCAGATATCTATTCTGTACGCTGTTCATGTTTTTCGTTTTATTTTACTTCTTTTAAAAAATTAAATTGTTACTCATTTACTTCATTTAGGGAAAAATCCCAATATTAAAAGGAAATTTGAACGCAGGATTAAATGGAAATGCAAGCCACAGGAAACGGAGTTTTTGACAATACATCATATGTAAGACATCCAATATAAAACCTGCGAATTTTAGAAAAATATTGTTAAAATCTTGTATTCCGATATCTATTCTGTAAATTGTTTAACCAATTTGTTTTTTTTAAATCTTGTATTCAGATATCTATTCGGCACGCTTTTAATGTTTTTTTTACAACATGTATAGCTGTGTGACTAAATTAGGTAGGGTACGACGAAGTCAAAGTTTGGGATAATACATCATAAGACATCTAATAAACATACTGCGAATTTTAGAAACGAAATTCTTTAACCAATTTGTTTTCTAAGAAAATGTGTATTAAGATATCTATTCTGTACGTTTTTCATAACTTTTTTGCATCATATGTATCTAATAACTAAGTTTTTATTTTTTTAACTTTTATATTTGTCGCGCACTAAATAGTTTCAAAGAACGCCTTCGAATGAAATTAAATATCACGTGACTAAATTATGAAAAGCACGACAAATTAAAAGTTTGGGACGATACATCCAAAAAAATCTAATATCTAAACTGCGAATCTTAGAAAATGATTCTTTAACCATTGTGTTTTCTAAAAATCTGATATCCATGTACGCTTTTGATACATTTTTGTATATCATGTTTGCCTGCCAGGTAAATTTCAACTTTTAAATTTGTTGCGCACTTAATATAGAAGAATTTGCAAATGGTAGAAAATATTTCACTTACCAATTTTATTTCTTGAATTTGTAGATTATTTTTCGTTTTATTTTACTTCTTTTAAAAAATTAAATTGTGACTCATTTACTTCAATTAGGAAAAAATCCCAATATTAAAAGGAAATTTGAACGCAGGATTAAATGGAAATGCAAGCCACAGGAAACGGAGTTTTTGACAATACATCATATGTAAGACATCCAATATAAAACCTGCGAATTTTAGAAAAATATTGTTAAAATCTTGTATTCCGATATCTATTCTGTAAATTGTTAAACCAATTTGTTTTTTTTAAATCTTGTATTCAGATATCTATTCGGCACGCTTTTAATGTTTTTTTTACAACATGTATAGCTGTGTGACTAAATCCGGTAGGGTACGACGAAGTCAAAGTTTGGGATAATACATCACAAGACATCTAATAAACATACTGCGAATTTTAGAAACGAAATTCTTTAACCAATTTGTTTTCTAAAAAAATGTGTATTAAGATATCTATTCTGTACGTTTTTCATAACTTTTTTGCATCATATGTATCTAATAACTAAGTTTTTAGTTTTTAAACTTTTATATTTGTCGCGCACTAAATAGTTTCAAAGAACGCCTTCGAATGAAATTAAATATCACGTGACTAAATTATGCAAAGCACGACAAATTAAAAGTTTGGGACAATACACCCAAAAAAATCTAATATCTAAACTGCGAATCTTAGAAAATGATTCTTTAACCAATGTGTTTTCTAAAAATCTGATATCCTGCCTGCCAGGTAAATTTCAACTTTTAAATTTGTTGCGCACTTAATATAGAAGAATTTGCAAATGGTAGAAAATATTTCACTTACTAATTTTATTTCTTGAATTTGTAGAATATTTTAAAATCTTGTATTCCGATATCTATTCTGTAAATTGTCAAACTAATGTTTTCTTTAAATCATGTATTCAGATATCTATTCGGTAAATTATCAAAACCAATTTGTTTTGTTAAAATCGCTTTTAATGTTTTTTTAAACCATGTGTAGCTATGTGACTAAATTATGTAGATTACGACGAAGTCAAAGTTTGGGATAATACATCATAAGACATCTAATAAACACAATGCGAATTTTAGAAACGAAATTCTTTAACCAATTTGTTTTGTGTTTTATGTTTATTTCTAAATAAAAACGGTTAAGCTTTGTTTTAAAAATTAACAATTTATTATAAACTTTATAATGCAAACATTTAATATTATTAAAATAAAGTCAGCGACGCGTTTCAGAACTTTTGTTCCATCATCGGGCTACTGTTGACTAAACTTTGTTGTTCATCTTACTGTTGTGTTGTTGTTGTCATATTGCTATTTGTTTTGAGTGTGGGAGCTTTTGGAAAGCTTTTCATTTCTTTCTATTGCTTGTTGTGAATTTCAACGCTGTGTCAAATAATATGTTCTGTTTTATTGTTAATTTGTCATTTAATATTCTGTCTTGTTCTATCTTGTTGGCTTTATAAATTTCAAATTCTTCTAAAGTGTCTAGTGTTTTCCCTTTTTTGCATGTTTGTAATATTTTTAGGTTATGTTCGAAGCTTGTATAGTTGTGATTATTTTCTATTAAGTGTATTGCATATGTTGATCTGGTGTTTGGTTTTGGTTTGTGTTCTAGAAATCTTTCGTGAAAAGATCTTCCAGTTTGTCCTATGTAATATTTGTTGCAATCGTCACATATTATTTTGTAGACTCCAGTTGATGTTGTTTTGTTATTGTTTTTATTTTTTGGTTGGAGGAATTTGAAAATGTTGTTATTTGTTTTATATGAAATTGTGAAGTTTTGTTTCTTGAATTCATTTTTGATGGTGTGTGGAAGCCAATTGGTGTATGTTATTGATGTGTAGTTAGTTGTTTCTATTTTTTTACTTTTATCATTAGGTTTGTTTATTTTCTTTCTTCTTTTTTTGATTAATTGGTCAATCATATCTGTGGTGTATCCATTTCTTAGGGCTATGTGTTTTATTGTATTGGTTTCATCGTCATAGTTTTGTTTGCTCATTGGGATGCTGAGAAGTCTATTGATAAAGGCATTGTATGCTGCAAGTTTTTGTGATCTTGGGTGGTGGGAATTATTGTGGATGGTGGTGTCTGTTGTTGTTGGTTTCCTATAGATGCTATATTCCAGTTTGTTGTTTTGTTTTTTTATGGTGACGTCTAAGAAATTTATTGATTTGTGTTGTTCGTTTTCGACTGTGAATTTTATTTGTTGGTTTATGTTGTTTATATATTTATTGAATATGTCAATTTGTCTATTTGTGCCATTAAAAATTATGAAGGTGTCGTCAACATATCTGGTGTAAAAAGTTATTTGTTTTTGTAATGGATTAAGGTTTGATAGGATGTACTTGTTTTCAAAATAATTTAAGTATATATCGGCTAGAAGTCCACTTAATGGTGATCCCATTGCGAGTCCTTCTTTTTGTATATATGTTTGGTTATTGAATGTAAAATAATTTTGCTTGTGTATGATTTGTAATAGTTTGATTATTTCGTCTATTTGTTGTATCGTTATTTTGGCTGTGTTGATTAGGTTTTCTTTTATTATGTTTATTGTTTCTGTTACTGGGATGTTGGTGTACATATTAGTTACATCAAAGGAGATCAATTTGTGTTGTGGTAAAATGTGTATGGTTTTTGTTTTTTCGATCAGTTCAAGGCTATTTTTTTTTTATGCTTTGGTTGTTTTTTATGGTTATGTTTGTTGTTATGATTTTTTGTAATTCTTTTGCGATTTTGTAACATGGAGCGGTCTTATAATTGATGAGTGGTCTTATTGGGATGTTTTCTTTGTGTATTTTTGGTAGTCCTGTGAATTGTGGTGCTTTTGCGTTTGTTTGTTTGAATTTGTACTTTATTGAATTGTGGAGTAGGTAATCACTTTGGTTTATTGCATTATTTATTTCTTTTACGTAGGTTTTTGTGGGATCATTTGGGAGTTTTTCAATGTTGTTGCTTTCAATGAAGTTGATGGATTTGTCTTTGTACTCTTGTTGTTTTAAAATTACGATTGTGTTTCCTTTGTCTGCTTTTGTGATGATTGCTTGTTGGTCTGTTAGTTTTTGATTGATGTTATTAAGATTAATTAGATATTGTTTGTGTTTATTGTTGTGTTTTGTACTGATGCTTTTGTTATTTTTTATTATTTTATTTAGTTTTTTGTTAATGGTTACTCTTGTTTCGTTTTGTGCTTCTTGTGTTGGTAATTTTTTGATAGCTGCCTCAGCGTTGGTGACTTCTTGTATGATTTGATTTTTGGGGAATGTTTGTATGTTAAATTTTAGTCCTTTGTTTAATATTTCTTCTTCTTGTGTTGTGAGTTGAATGTCGGTTTTATTGATTAATCTGGGGTAGAATGTGAAATTGCATTTTGGTAAAGGTGTCTGTTGTTTGGTATTAAGGTTTGTGAATTTCTTATTTTGTTTAATGTTTATTTGTTTAGATATGTTGGATATTTCATCATTAATGATTTTAAAGTATAATTCGGCTATTATAATATTGAATTTATTGTATATTTCTTGGTGAAGTTTATATAGTACACTGTTAAGTTTGTTTTTCTTGTTATATTGGTATTTGATTTCTTCTTGAATTATAGTTGTTTGTGCTTTTAAAATGGCGATTGGGTTATTTGTGTTGTTTTTTATTACAGCGTATTTGGGTGTGATGTTGTTTTTGAGGCACATTTTGTTGAATTTGATGTTGGCGTTGGTTTTTGTTAGTTTAGTTTTGGTGTTAAGGTATTTATAGATAATTATTGCTGTTTGAGCGTTATATATAGATGGTGTGTTCTTTATCTCCATGTTTGCTACTTTATGTGTTTTATGTTTATTTCTAAATAAAAACGGTTAAGCTTTGTTTTAAAAATTAACAGTTTATTATAAACTTTATAATGCAAACATTTAATATTATTAAAATAAAGTCAGCGACGCGTTTCAGAACTTTTGTTCCATCATCGGGCTACTGTTGACTAAACTTTGTTGTTCATCTTACTGTTGTGTTGTTGTTGTCATATTGCTATTTGTTTTGAGTGTGGGAGCTTTTGGAAAGCTTTTCATTTCTTTCTATTGCTTGTTGTGAATTTCAACGCTGTGTCAAATAATATGTTCTGTTTTATTGTTAATTTGTCATTTAATATTCTGTCTTGTTCTATCTTGTTGGCTTTATAAATTTCAAATTCTTCTAAAGTGTCTAGTGTTTTCCCTTTTTTGCATGTTTGTAATATTTTTAGGTTATGTTCGAAGCTTGTATAGTTGTGATTATTTTCTATTAAGTGTATTGCATATGTTGATCTGGTGTTTGGTTTTGGTTTGTGTTCTAGAAATCTTTCGTGAAAAGATCTTCCAGTTTGTCCTATGTAATATTTGTTGCAATCGTCACATATTATTTTGTAGACTCCAGTTGATGTTGTTTTGTTATTGTTTTTATTTTTTGGTTGGAGGAATTTGAAAATGTTGTTATTTGTTTTATATGAAATTGTGAAGTTTTGTTTCTTGAATTCATTTTTGATGGTGTGTGGAAGCCAATTGGTGTATGTTATTGATGTGTAGTTAGTTGTTTCTATTTTTTTACTTTTATCATTAGGTTTGTTTATTTTCTTTCTTCTTTTTTTGATTAATTGGTCAATCATATCTGTGGTGTATCCATTTCTTAGGGCTATGTGTTTTATTGTATTGGTTTCATCGTCATAGTTTTGTTTGCTCATTGGGATGCTGAGAAGTCTATTGATAAAGGCATTGTATGCTGCAAGTTTTTGTGATCTTGGGTGGTGGGACAGACACCACCATCCACAATAATTCCCACCACCCAAGATCACAAAAACTTGCAGCATACAATGCCTTTATCAATAGACTTCTCAGCATCCCAATGAGCAAACAAAACTATGACGATGAAACCAATACAATAAAACACATAGCCCTAAGAAATGGATACACCACAGATATGATTGACCAATTAATCAAAAAAAGAAGAAAGAAAATAAACAAACCTAATGATAAAAGTAAAAAAATAGAAACAACTAACTACACATCAATAACATACACCAATTGGCTTCCACACACCATCAAAAATGAATTCAAGAAACAAAACTTCACAATTTCATATAAAACAAATAACAACATTTTCAAATTCCTCCAACCAAAAAATAAAAACAATAACAAAACAACATCAACTGGAGTCTACAAAATAATATGTGACGATTGCAACAAATATTACATAGGACAAACTGGAAGATCTTTTCACGAAAGATTTCTAGAACACAAACCAAAACCAAACACCAGATCAACATATGCAATACACTTAATAGAAAATAATCACAACTATACAAGCTTCGAACATAACCTAAAAATATTACAAACATGCTAAAAAGGGAAAACACTAGACACTTTAGAAGAATTTGAAATTTATAAAGCCAACAAGATAGAACAAGACAGAATATTAAATGACAAATTAACAATAAAACAGAACATATTATTTGACACAGCGTTGAAATTCACAACAAGCAATAGAAAGAAATGAAAAGCTTTCCAAAAGCTCCCACACTCAAAACAAATAGCAATATGACAACAACAACACAACAGTAAGATGAACAACAAAGTTTAGTCAACAGTAGCCCGATGATGGAACAAAAGTTCTGAAACGCGTCGCTGACTTTATTTTAATAATATTAAATGTTTGCATTATAAAGTTTATAATAAACTGTTAATTTTTAAAACAAAGCTTAACCGTTTTTATTTAGAAATAAACATAAAACACATAAAGTAGCAAACATGGAGATAAAGAACACACCATCTATATATAACGCTCAAACAGCAATAATTATCTATAAATACCTTAACACCAAAACTAAACTAACAAAAACCAACGCCAACATCAAATTCAACAAAATGTGCCTCAAAAACAACATCACACCCAAATACGCTGTAATAAAAAACAACACAAATAACCCAATCGCCATTTTAAAAGCACAAACAACTATAATTCAAGAAGAAATCAAATACCAATATAACAAGAAAAACAAACTTAACAGTGTACTATATAAACTTCACCAAGAAATATACAATAAATTCAATATTATAATAGCCGAATTATACTTTAAAATCATTAATGATGAAATATCCAACATATCTAAACAAATAAACATTAAACAAAATAAGAAATTCACAAACCTTAATACCAAACAACAGACACCTTTACCAAAATGCAATTTCACATTCTACCCCAGATTAATCAATAAAACCGACATTCAACTCACAACACAAGAAGAAGAAATATTAAACAAAGGACTAAAATTTAACATACAAACATTCCCCAAAAATCAAATCATACAAGAAGTCACCAACGCTGAGGCAGCTATCAAAAAATTACCAACACAAGAAGCACAAAACGAAACAAGAGTAACCATTAACAAAAAACTAAATAAAATAATAAAAAATAACAAAAGCATCAGTACAAAACACAACAATAAACACAAACAATATCTAATTAATCTTAATAACATCAATCAAAAACTAACAGACCAACAAGCAATCATCACAAAAGCAGACAAAGGAAACACAATCGTAATTTTAAAACAACAAGAGTACAAAGACAAATCCATCAACTTCATTGAAAGCAACAACATTGAAAAACTCCCAAATGATCCCACAAAAACCTACGTAAAAGAAATAAATAATGCAATAAACCAAAGTGATTACCTACTCCACAATTCAATAAAGTACAAATTCAAACAAACAAACGCAAAAGCACCACAATTCACAGGACTACCAAAAATACACAAAGAAAACATCCCAATAAGACCACTCATCAATTATAAGACCGCTCCATGTTACAAAATCGCAAAAGAATTACAAAAAATCATAACAACAAACATAACCATAAAAAACAACCAAAGCATAAAAAATAGCCTTGAACTGATCGAAAAAACAAAAACCATACACATTTTACCACAACACAAATTGATCTCCTTTGATGTAACTAATATGTACACCAACATCCCAGTAACAGAAACAATAAACATAATAAAAGAAAACCTAATCAACACAGCCAAAATAACGATACAACAAATAGACGAAATAATCAAACTATTACAAATCATACACAAGCAAAATTATTTTACATTCAATAACCAAACATATATACAAAAAGAAGGACTCGCAATGGGATCACCATTAAGTGGACTTCTAGCCGATATATACTTAAATTATTTTGAAAACAAGTACATCCTATCAAACCTTAATCCATTACAAAAACAAATAACTTTTTACACCAGATATGTTGACGACACCTTCATAATTTTTAATGGCACAAATAGACAAATTGACATATTCAATAAATATATAAACAACATAAACCAACAAATAAAATTCACAGTCGAAAACGAACAACACAAATCAATAAATTTCTTAGACGTCACCATAAAAAAACAAAACAACAAACTGGAATATAGCATCTATAGGAAACCAACAACAACAGACACCACCATCCACAATAATTCCCACCACCCAAGATCACAAAAACTTGCAGCATACAATGCCTTTATCAATAGACTTCTTAGCATCCCAATGAGCAAACAAAACTATGACGATGAAACCAATACAATAAAACACATAGCCCTAAGAAATGGATACACCACAGATATGATTGACCAATTAATCAAAAAAAGAAGAAAGAAAATAAACAAACCTAATGATAAAAGTAAAAAAATAGAAACAACTAACTACACATCAATAACATACACCAATTGGCTTCCACACACCATCAAAAATGAATTCAAGAAACAAAACTTCACAATTTCATATAAAACAAATAACAACATTTTCAAATTCCTCCAACCAAAAAATAAAAACAATAACAAAACAACATCAACTGGAGTCTACAAAATAATATGTGACGATTGCAACAAATATTACATAGGACAAACTGGAAGATCTTTTCACGAAAGATTTCTAGAACACAAACCAAAACCAAACACCAGATCAACATATGCAATACACTTAATAGAAAATAATCACAACTATACAAGCTTCGAACATAACCTAAAAATATTACAAACATGCAAAAAAGGGAAAACACTAGACACTTTAGAAGAATTTGAAATTTATAAAGCCAACAAGATAGAACAAGACAGAATATTAAATGACAAATTAACAATAAAACAGAACATATTATTTGACACAGCGTTGAAATTCACAACAAGCAATAGAAAGAAATGAAAAGCTTTCCAAAAGCTCCCACACTCAAAACAAATAGCAATATGACAACAACAACACAACAGTAAGATGAACAACAAAGTTTAGTCAACAGTAGCCCGATGATGGAACAAAAGTTCTGAAACGCGTCGCTGACTTTATTTTAATAATATTAAATGTTTGCATTATAAAGTTTATAATAAATTGTTAATTTTTAAAACAAAGCTTAACCGTTTTTATTTAGAAATAAACATAAAACACATAAAGTAGCAAACATGGAGATAAAGAACACACCATCTATACAATTTGTTTTCTAAAAAAATGTGTATTAAGATATCTATTCTGTACGTTTTTCATAACTTTTTTGCATCATATGTATCTTATAACTAAGTTTTTATTTTTTTAACTTTTATATTTGTCGCGCACTAAATAGTTTCAAAGAACGCCTTCGAATGAAATTAAATATCACGTGACTAAATTATGCAAAGCACGACAAATTAAAAGTTTGGGACAATACATCCAAAAAAATCTAATATCTAAACTGCGAATCTTAGAAAATGATTCTTTAGCCAATGTTAATCTTAAATCCATGTACGCTTTTGATACTTTTTTGTATACCATGTGTACCTACCAGGTAAATTTAAACTTTTAAATTTGTGTCGCACTTTATCGAATTTGCAAATGGTGTACCTTCAAAGAAATTTCAACTTTTCTTTTGCGCATTTCAAAGAACGCATTGGAATAAAATGAAAAACCACGTGACTAAATTATATGGAACACGTAAAATAAATTTCAATTTGTCGTGCTCCACATAATTTAGTCACGTGGTTTTCCATATTATTCCAATGCATTCTTTGAATTTTTAAGTGCGCAACAAATAAGTTGAAATTTACTTGGAAGGTACACGGTTTGCAATTTCTTCTATAAAGTGCGCAACAAATAATATCTAAACTACGAATCTTAGAAAAATAATTCATTAACCAATTTTTGTTCTAAAAATGTTATATCCATGTACGCTTTTGATGCATACAGGTAAATTTCAACTTTTAAATTTGTTGTGCACTTAATATAGAAACATTTACAAATGGTAGAAAATATTTTGGGTACTCACCAATTTTTTTTTTCTTGAATTTGTTGTTTAATTTAGGCCTATTTTAGTTATTTCACTTCTTTTAAAACATTTTATAATTTCACTCATTTTACTTTACCTATATTAGAAAAACGCAAGATGCAAATTGATCGTATGTTTAAATGCAAATGGAGTAACAGCAAGCCACAGCCAAACGTTATAGGTGAGACACAATTCAAATCACATATCAGAAACAGAATGCTTTTCTATTCTGTAAATTATCAAAACCAATTTGTTTTGTTAAAATCGCTTTTAATGTTTTTTTAAACCATGTGTAGCTATGTGACTAAATTATGTAGAGTACGACGAATTCAAAGTTTGGGACAATACATCATAAGGCATCTTATATACATACTGCGATTTTAGAAAAAAAAAAATCTTTAACCAATAGGTTTTCTAATAAAATGTGTATTAAGATATCTATTCTGTACGTTTTTCATAACTTTTTTGCATCATATGTATCTAATAACTAAGTTTTTATTTTTTTACTTTTGACTTTTTATGACTTTTTGACTTAATTATGCAAAGCACGACAAATTAAAAGTTTGGGACAATACATCCAAAAAAATCTAATATCTAAACTGCGAATCTTAGAAAATGATTCTTTAACCATTGTGTTTTCTAAAAATCTGATATCCATGTACGCTTTTGATACATTTTTGTATATCATGTTTGCCTGCCAGGTAAATTTCAACTTTTAAATTTGTTGCGCACTTAATATAGAAGAATTTGCAAATGGTAGAAAATATTTCACTTACCAATTTTATTTCTTGAATTTGTAGATTATTTTTCGTTTTATTTTACTTCTTTTAAAAAATTAAATTGTGACTCATTTACTTCATTTAGGAAAAAATCCCAATATTAAAAGGAAATTTGAACGCAGGATTAAATGGAAATGCAAGCCACAGGAAATGGAGTTTTCGACAATACATCATATGTAAGACATCCAATATAAAACCTGTGAATTTTAGAAAAATATTGTTAAAATCTTGTATTCCGATATCTATTCTGTAAATTGTTAAACCAATTTGTTTTTTTTAAATCTTGTATTCAGATATCTATTCGGCACGCTTTTAATGTTTTTTTTACAACATGTATAGCTGTGTGACTAAATCCGGTAGGGTACGACGAAGTCAAAGTTTGGGATAATACATCATAAGACATCTAATAAACATACTGCGAATTTTAGAAACGAAATTCTTTAAACAATTTGTTTTCTAAGAAAATGTGTATTAAGATATCTATTCTGTACGTTTTTCATAACTTTTTTGCATCATATGTATCTTATAACTAAGTTTTTATTTTTTTAACTTTTATATTTGTCGCGCACTAAATAGTTTCAAAGAACGCCTTCGAATGAAATTAAATATCACGTGACTAAATTATGAAAAGCACGACAAATTAAAAGTTTGGGACAATACATCCAAAAAAATCTAATATCTAAACTGCGAATCTTAGAAAATGATTCTTTAACCATTGTGTTTTCTAAAAATCTGATATCCATGTACGCTTTTGATACATTTTTGTATATCATGTTTGCCTGCCAGGTAAATTTCAACTTTTAAATTTGTTGCGCACTTAATATAGAAGAATTTGCAAATGGTAGAAAATATTTCACTTACCAATTTTATTTCTTGAATTTGTAGATTATTTTTCGTTTTATTTTACTTCTTCTAAAAAATTAAATTGTGACTCATTTACTTCATTTAGGAAAAAATCCCAATATTAAAAGGAAATTTGAACGCAGGATTAAATGGAAATGCAAGCCACAGGAAACGGAGTTTTTGACAATACATCATATGTAAGACATCCAATATAAAACCTGCGAATTTTAGAAAAATATTGTTAAAATCTTGTATTCCGATATCTATTCTGTAAATTGTTAAACCAATTTGTTTTTTTTAAACCTTGTATTCAGATATCTATTCGGCACGCTTTTAATGTTTTTTTTTACAACATGTATAGCTGTGTGACTAAATCCGGTAGGGTACGACGAAGTCAAAGTTTGGGATAATACATCATAAGACATCTAATAAACATACTGCGAATTTTAGAAACGAAATTCTTTAACCAATTTGTTTTCTAAGAAAATGTGTATTAAGATATCTATTCTGTACGTTTTTCATAACTTTTTTGCATCATATGTATCTTATAACTAAGTTTTTATTTTTTTAACTTTTATATTTGTCGCGCACTAAATAGTTTCAAAGAACGCCTTCGAATGAAATTAAATATCACGTGACTAAATTATGAAAAGCACGACAAATTAAAAGTTTGGGACGATACATCCAAAAAAATCTAATATCTAAACTGCGAATCTTAGAAAATGATTCTTTAACCATTGTGTTTTCTAAAAATCTGATATCCATGTACGCTTTTGATACATTTTTGTATATCATGTTTTAAATTTGTTGCGCACTTAATATAGAAGAATTTGCAAATGGTAGAAAATATTTCACTTACCAATTTTATTTCTTGAATTTGTAGATTATTTTTCGTTTTATTTTACTTCTTTTAAAAAATTAAATTGTGACTCATTTACTTCAATTAGGAAAAAATCCCAATATTAAAAGGAAATTTGAACGCAGGATTAAATGGAAATGCAAGCCACAGGAAACGGAGTTTTTGACAATACATCATATGTAAGACATCCAATATAAAACCTGCGAATTTTAGAAAAATATTGTTAAAATCTTGTATTCCGATATCTATTCTGTAAATTGTTAAACCAATTTGTTTTTTTTAAATCTTGTATTCAGATATCTATTCGGCACGCTTTTAATGTTTTTTTTACAACATGTATAGCTGTGTGACTAAATCCGGTAGGGTACGACGAAGTCAAAGTTTGGGATAATACATCATAAGACATCTAATAAACATACTGCGAATTTTAGAAACGAAATTCTTTAACCAATTTGTTTTCTAAAAAAATGCGTAGTAAGATATCTATTCTGTACGTTTTTCATAACTTTTTTGCATCATATGTATCTAATAACTAAATAGTTTCAAAGAACGCCTTCGAATGAAATTAAATATCACGTGACTAAAATATGCAAAGCACGACAAATTAAAAGTTTGGGACAATACATCCAAAAAAATCTAATATCTAAACTGCGAATCTTAGAAAATGATTCTTTAACCAATATGTTTTCTAAAAATCTGATATCCTGCCTGCTAGGTAAATTTCAACTTTTAAATTTGTTGCGCACTTAATATAGAAGAATTTGCAAATGGTAGAAAATATTTCACTTACCAATTTTATTTCTTGAATTTGTAGATTATTTTTCGTTTTATTTTACTTCTTTTAAAAAATTAAATTGTGACTCATTTACTTCAATTAGGAAAAAATCCCAATATTAAAAGGAAATTTGAACGCAGGATTAAATGGAAATGCAAGCCACAGGAAACGGAGTTTTTGACAATACATCATATGTAAGACATCCAATATAAAACCTGCGAATTTTAGAAAAATATTGTTAAAATCTTGTATTCCGATATCTATTCTGTAAATTGTTAAACCAATTTGTTTTTTTTAAACCTTGTATTCAGATATCTATTCGGCACGCTTTTAATGTTTTTTTTTACAACATGTATAGCTGTGTGACTAAATCCGGTAGGGTACGACGAAGTCAAAGTTTGGGATAATACATCATAAGACATCTAATAAACATACTGCGAATTTTAGAAACGAAATTCTTTAACCAATTTGTTTTCTAAGAAAATGTGTATTAAGATATCTATTCTGTACGTTTTTCATAACTTTTTTGCATCATATGTATCTTATAACTAAGTTTTTATTTTTTTAACTTTTATATTTGTCGCGCACTAAATAGTTTCAAAGAACGCCTTCGAATGAAATTAAATATCACGTGACTAAATTATGAAAAGCACGGCAAATTAAAATTTGGGACGATACATCCAAAAAAATCTAATATCTAAACTGCGAATCTTAGAAAATGATTCTTTAACCATTGTGTTTTCTAAAAATCTGATATCCATGTACGCTTTTGATACATTTTTGTATATCATGTTTTAAATTTGTTGCGCACTTAATATAGAAGAATTTGCAAATGGTAGAAAATATTTCACTTACCAATTTTATTTCTTGAATTTGTAGATTATTTTTCGTTTTATTTTACTTCTTTTAAAAAATTAAATTGTGACTCATTTACTTCAATTAGGAAAAAATCCCAATATTAAAAGGAAATTTGAACGCAGGATTAAATGGAAATGCAAGCCACAGGAAACGGAGTTTTTGACAATACATCATATGTAAGACATCCAATATAAAACCTGCGAATTTTAGAAAAATATTGTTAAGATCTTGTATTCCGATATCTATTCTGTAAATTGTTAAACCAATTTGTTTTTTTTAAATCTTGTATTCAGATATCTATTCGGCACGCTTTTAATGTTTTTTTTACAACATGTATAGCTGTGTGACTAAATCCGGTAGGGTACGACGAAGTCAAAGTTTGGGATAATACATCACAAGACATCTAATAAACATACTGCGAATTTTAGAAACGAAATTCTTTAACCAATTTGTTTTCTAAAAAAATGTGTATTAAGATATCTATTCTGTACGTTTTTCATAACTTTTTTGCATCATATGTATCTAATAACTAAGTTTTTATTTTTTAAACTTTTATATTTGTCGCGCACTAAATAGTTTCAAAGAACGCCTTCGAATGAAATTAAATATCACGTGACTAAATTATGCAAAGCACGACAAATTAAAAGTTTGGGACAATACACCCAAAAAAATCTAATATCTAAACTGCGAATCTTAGAAAATGATTCTTTAACCAATGTGTTTTCTAAAAATCTGATATCCTGCCTGCCAGGTAAATTTCAACTTTTAAATTTGTTGCGCACTTAATATAGAAGAATTTGCAAATGGTAGAAAATATTTCACTTACTAATTTTATTTCTTGAATTTGTAGAATATTTTAAAATCTTGTATTCCGATATCTATTCTGTAAGTTGTCAAACTAATGTGTTCTTTAAATCATGTATTCAGATATCTATTCGGTAAATTATCAAAACCAATTTGTTTTGTTAAAATCGCTTTTAATGTTTTTTTAAACCATGTGTAGCTATGTGACTAAATTATGTAGATTACGACGAAGTCAAAGTTTGGGATAATACATCATAAGACATCTAATAAACACAATGCGAATTTTAGAAACGAAATTCTTTAACCAATTTGTTTTCTAAAAAAATGTGTATTAAGATATCTATTCTGTACGTTTTTCATAACTTTTTTGCATCATATGTATCTTATAACTAAGTTTTTATTTTTTTAACTTTTATATTTGTCGCGCACTAAATAGTTTCAAAGAACGCCTTCGAATGAAATTAAATATCACGTGACTAAATTATGCAAAGCACGACAAATTAAAAGTTTGGGACAATACATCCAAAAAAATCTAATATCTAAACTGCGAATCTTAGAAAATGATTCTTTAGCCAATGTTAATCTTAAATCCATGTACGCTTTTGATACTTTTTTGTATACCATGTGTACCTACCAGGTAAATTTAAACTTTTAAATTTGTGTCGCACTTTATCGAATTTGCAAATGGTGTACCTTCAAAGAAATTTCAACTTTTCTTTTGCGCATTTCAAAGAACGCATTGGAATAAAATGAAAAACCACGTGACTAAATTATATGGAACACGAAAAATAAATTTCAATTTGTCGTGCTCCACATAATTTAGTCACGTGGTTTTCCATATTATTCCAATGCATTCTTTGAATTTTTAAGTGCGCAACAAATAAGTTGAAATTTACTTGGAAGGTACACGGTTTGCAATTTCTTCTATAAAGTGCGCAACAAATAATATCTAAACTACGAATCTTAGAAAAATAATTCACTAACCAATTTTTGTTCTAAAAATGTTATATCCATGTACGCTTTTGATGCATACAGGTAAATTTCAACTTTTAAATTTGTTGTGCACTTAATATAGAAACATTTACAAATGGTAGAAAATATTTTGGGTACTCACCAATTTTTTTTTTCTTGAATTTGTTGTTTAATTTAGGCCTATTTTAGTTATTTCACTTCTTTTAAAACATTTTATAATTTCACTCATTTTACTTTACCTATATTAGAAAAACGCAAGATGCAAATTGATCGTATGTTTAAATGCAAATGGAGTAACAGCAAGCCACAGCCAAACGTTATAGGTGAGACACAATTCAAATCACATATCAGAAACAGAATGCTTTTCTATTCTGTAAATTATCAAAACCAATTTGTTTTGTTAAAATCGCTTTTAATGTTTTTTTAAACCATGTGTAGCTATGTGACTAAATTATGTAGAGTACGACGAATTCAAAGTTTGGGACAATACATCATAAGGCATCTTATATACATACTGCGATTTTAGAAAAAAAAAAATCTTTAACCAATAGGTTTTCTAAAAAAATGTGTATTAAGATATCTATTCTGTACGTTTTTCATAACTTTTTTGCATCATATGTATCTAATAACTAAGTTTTTATTTTTTTTACTTTTGACTTTTTATGACTTTTTGACTTAATTATGCAAAGCACGACAAATTAAAAGTTTGGGACAATACATCCAAAAAAATCTAATATCTAAACTGCGAATCTTAGAAAATGATTCTTTAACCATTGTGTTTTCTAAAAATCTGATATCCATGTACGCTTTTGATACATTTTTGTATATCATGTTTGCCTGCCAGGTAAATTTCAACTTTTAAATTTGTTGCGCACTTAATATAGAAGAATTTGCAAATGGTAGAAAATATTTCACTTACCAATTTTATTTCTTGAATTTGTAGATTATTTTTCGTTTTATTTTACTTCTTTTAAAAAATTAAATTGTGACTCATTTACTTCATTTAGGAAAAAATCCCAATATTAAAAGGAAATTTGAACGCAGGATTAAATGGAAATGCAAGCCACAGGAAACGGAGTTTTTGACAATACATCATATGTAAGACATCCTATATAAAACCTGTGAATTTTAGAAAAATATTGTTAAAATCTTGTATTCCGATATCTATTCTGTAAATTGTTAAACCAATTTGTTTTTTTTAAATCTTGTATTCAGATATCTATTCGGCACGCTTTTAATGTTTTTTTTACAACATGTATAGCTGTGTGACTAAATCCGGTAGGGTACGACGAAGTCAAAGTTTGGGATAATACATCATAAGACATCTAATAAACATACTGCGAATTTTAGAAACGAAATTCTTTAACCAATTTGTTTTCTAAGAAAATGTGTATTAAGATATCTATTCTGTACGTTTTTCATAACTTTTTTGCATCATATGTATCTTATAACTAAGTTTTTATTTTTTTAACTTTTATATTTGTCGCGCACTAAAAAGTTTCAAAGAACGCCTTCGAATGAAATTAAATATCACGTGACTAAATTATGAAAAGCACGACAAATTAAAAGTTTGGGACAATACATCCAAAAAAATCTAATATCTAAACTGCGAATCTTAGAAAATGATTCTTTAACCATTGTGTTTTCTAAAAATCTGATATCCATGTACGCTTTTGATACATTTTTGTATATCATGTTTGCCTGCCAGGTAAATTTCAACTTTTAAATTTGTTGCGCACTTAATATAGAAGAATTTGCAAATGGTAGAAAATATTTCACTTACCAATTTTATTTCTTGAATTTGTAGATTATTTTTCGTTTTATTTTACTTCTTCTAAAAAATTAAATTGTGACTCATTTACTTCATTTAGGAAAAAATCCCAATATTAAAAGGAAATTTGAACGCAGGATTAAATGGAAATGCAAGCCACAGGAAACGGAGTTTTTGACAATACATCATATGTAAGACATCCAATATAAAACCTGTGAATTTTAGAAAAATATTGTTAAAATCTTGTATTCCGATATCTATTCTGTAAATTGTTAAACCAATTTGTTTTTTTTAAATCTTGTATTCAGATATCTATTCGGCACGCTTTTAATGTTTTTTTTACAACATGTATAGCTGTGTGACTAAATCCGGTAGGGTACGACGAAGTCAAAGTTTGGGATAATACATCATAAGACATCTAATAAACATACTGCGAATTTTAGAAACGAAATTCTTTAACCAATTTGTTTTCTAAGAAAATGTGTATTAAGATATCTATTCTGTACGTTTTTCATAACTTTTTTGCATCATATGTATCTTATAACTAAGTTTTTATTTTTTTAACTTTTATATTTGTCGCGCACTAAATAGTTTCAAAGAACGCCTTCCAATGAAATTAAATATCACGTGACTAAATTATGAAAAGCACGACAAATTAAAAGTTTGGGACAATACATCCAAAAAAATCTAATATCTAAACTGCGAATCTTAGAAAATGATTCTTTAACCATTGTGTTTTCTAAAAATCTGATATCCATGTACGCTTTTGATACATTTTTGTATATCATGTTTGCCTGCCAGGTAAATTTCAACTTTTAAATTTGTTGCGCACTTAATATAGAAGAATTTGCAAATGGTAGAAAATATTTCACTTACCAATTTTATTTCTTGAATTTGTAGATTATTTTTCGTTTTATTTTACTTCTTCTAAAAAATTAAATTGTGACTCATTTACTTCATTTAGGAAAAAATCCCAATATTAAAAGGAAATTTGAACGCAGGATTAAATGGAAATGCAAGCCACAGGAAACGGAGTTTTTGACAATACATCATATGTAAGACATCCAATATAAAACCTGCGAATTTTAGAAAAATATTGTTAAAATCTTGTATTCCGATATCTATTCTGTAAATTGTTAAACCAATTTGTTTTTTTTTAAACCTTGTATTCAGATATCTATTCGGCACGCTTTTAATGTTTTTTTTTACAACATGTATAGCTGTGTGACTAAATCCGGTAGGGTACGACGAAGTCAAAGTTTGGGATAATACATCATAAGACATCTAATAAACATACTGCGAATTTTAGAAACGAAATTCTTTAACCAATTTGTTTTCTAAGAAAATGTGTATTAAGATATCTATTCTGTACGTTTTTCATAACTTTTTTGCATCATATGTATCTTATAACTAAGTTTTTATTTTTTTAACTTTTATATTTGTCGCGCACTAAATACTTTCAAAGAACGCCTTCGAATGAAATTAAATATCACGTGACTAAATTATGAAAAGCACGACAAATTAAAAGTTTGGGACGATACATCCAAAAAAATCTAATATCTAAACTGCGAATCTTAGAAAATGATTCTTTAACCATTGTGTTTTCTAAAAATCTGATATCCATGTACGCTTTTGATACATTTTTGTATATCATGTTTTAAATTTGTTGCGCACTTAATATAGAAGAATTTGCAAATGGTAGAAAATATTTCACTTACCAATTTTATTTCTTGAATTTGTAGATTATTTTTCGTTTTATTTTACTTCTTTTAAAAAATTAAATTGTGACTCATTTACTTCAATTAGGAAAAAATCCCAATATTAAAAGGAAATTTGAACGCAGGATTAAATGGAAATGCAAGCCACAGGAAACGGAGTTTTTGACAATACATCATATGTAAGACATCCAATATAAAACCTGCGAATTTTAGAAAAATATTGTTAAAATCTTGTATTCCGATATCTATTCTGTAAATTGTTAAACCAATTTGTTTTTTTTAAACCTTGTATTCAGATATCTATTCGGCACGCTTTTAATGTTTTTTTTTACAACATGTATAGCTGTGTGACTAAATCCGGTAGGGTACGACGAAGTCAAAGTTTGGGATAATACATCATAAGACATCTAATAAACATACTGCGAATTTTAGAAACGAAATTCTTTAACCAATTTGTTTTCTAAGAAAATGTGTATTAAGATATCTATTCTGTACGTTTTTCATAACTTTTTTGCATCATATGTATCTTATAACTAAGTTTTTATTTTTTTTACTTTTGACTTTTTATGACTTTTTGACTTAATTATGCAAAGCACGACAAATTAAAAGTTTGGGACAATACATCCAAAAAAATCTAATATCTAAACTGCGAATCTTAGAAAATGATTCTTTAGCCAATGTTTTTTCTAAAAATCTTAAATCCATGTACGCTTTTGATACTTTTTTGTATACCATGTGTACCTACCAGGTAAATTTAAACTCTTAAATTTGTGTCGCACTTTATCGAATTTGCAAATGGTGTACCTTCAAAGAAACTTCAACTTTTCTTTTGCGCATTTCAAAGAACGCATTGGAATAAAATGAAAAACCACGTGACTAAATTATATGGAACACGAAAAATAAATTTCAATTTGTCGTGCTCCACATAATTTAGTCACGTGGTTTTCCATATTATTCCAATGCATTCTTTGAATTTTTAAGTGCGCAACAAATAAGTTGAAATTTACTTGGAAGGTACACGGTTTGCAATTTCTTCTATAAAGTGCGCAACAAATAATATCTAAACTACGAATCTTAGAAAAATAATTCATTAACCAATTTTTGTTCTAAAAATGTTATATCCATGTACGCTTTTGATGCATACAGGTAAATTTCAACTTTTAAATTTGTTGCGCACTTAATATAGAAACATTTACAAATGGTAGAAAATATTTTAGGTACTCACCAATTTTTTTTTTTCCTTAAATTTGTTGTTTATTTTAGGCGTATTTTAGTTATTTCACTTCTTTTAAAACATTATATAATTTCACTGATTTTACTTTACCTATATTATAAAAACGCAAGATCCAAATTGATTTTATGTTTAAATGCAAATGGAGGAACAGCAAGCCACACGCCACAGCCAAACGTAAAATGCTAGGTAAATTCTATATCATTGAAATACAATCCACAACCTAACTGGGTAGGGGACACCACTTCCCCTTCTTTGTGTAAACGATAGTTAGTGGTAATTGGTTTTCCTTGTCTTGTTACATAGGAACCGAATCTTCTATCGCATGCGTATTCCAGTGTTCTAATTTAGGCGTGTTCAATTATATGGTGCACATTTTTTCTTAAGGACGCGTGCAAATTCATGTTGTTTTGTATTGTCAATTTACACGGTTGGTAGATAGATAGTTGTTTAGAAAAAATTTGTCATTTTGTTGTCAGGCATTGTCACAATTAGAGCAAATTTAAACTATTTTCGTGTTGTAGAGAAAAAAAAAAAAAAAAAAAATAAAAATAATACAAAAATATAAATTAATGGAGAAATGTATGTGATTAAAAAAACATCTTTACGGGGTTAAAATTCCCTCCCATGTTGCCACCATTTTTGGTTGCATTGCAATTAAATGTTTCAAAATATTTAAAAATGTTGACCCGTTTTGACTTTATTTCTGTACATTCATTGTTCTCCAGAAATAAAGAGAAATCTGAATTTTTCTGGAGACCTTTCTTTTGATATTCTTCTTAAGTAACTATGTATACAGATTCTCAAAAAAATGTTCTCATGCTGAGACTATTTTGTTTCAATAACATTTTGAACAAATGTTATGAGAATTTTATTGCATTGTACGAAAACACATTTTTCGGTTTTATAACACTTCACCTTCTTCTCTTTATAAAAAAACATTGCATCGTAGATATATGTATAGGACTTCATAAAGTTGAAAATTCTTTTTAATTGTATTGGAGAACTTCTGAAATAAATTAGTTTTTACGTTCAATCCTTACACTGAAATATCTAGCCTTTATTAAAAAAAAAGCCATAAGTTCCTTTTTCTAAGTCTGTAACATTTCTTATGTCAAAGTAATCGGTTTTTCATCCCCTGTAAACTTATAGGCACCACTCATATCGGTGAATAGTTTTTACTGTTTTTTAGAAAACCAAAATGAATCTACATCAAAATTCAGCTATATAAAAAACTGTTTTGGTAGGCTTTTGACCCCCTTTAAAAATTTGTAGTTTTTTTAGAACATACAAAAAATACCAATTTTTCTGCAGTCAATAGTCGTTTTTTTTGGGATTTTTTATATAGTATATTACCAAAAAAAACCATCTGCAGTAGCCTGGTTTTTGTATCCTACATTTTGTACTATCGGACAGCTGTCCGAATAATTTGAACAAAAAAAATAAATAAATGAATTTGCTATAAATGAATAGTAAAACAAAAACAACCTGAAAGAAAAATTAATTTAAGTTATATAAAATGGACAATTCGATTCGATACTCAAAAAATCGTCACAAACCCATCTGCAGTAGGATCCTACTTCTGGTTTTATTGGCAGCATTTTTACTGTGGATGCTGTATTTGTAACTTGTGTAAAATGCTACTGTAATGTATCTTTCTTCCGAACATTTAAATGCGTCCTTATTTTTCGATGCAGCTCATTTGATGGACTCAGTGGGGCATATTCATTGTCACTTTTAAACTCCAGTTTATCTTATACCTGGGTTTATCCTATCTAAATAACATTGAATAAACCCCAGTCTAAGATAAACTGGAGTTTTAAAGTGACTATGAATATGCCCCAGTAGGTTTATCGCAAAACCTTATTTAACTTAATATCTTATTTTCATACAAACAATATCATCATTTAACATTGACTTTTTTGTGCAAGTGAGAGAAAATCCTAATAATGATGGGTTGATTGAGCTGAAGGAAATAAAAAGCCAATCTGGCCACGCATTCATGAAGTAAACAAAAATATGCAATACTTAATGATCACACACATTTACATTTAATACATTTTGCTTTGTAAAAACAAAGGAAAACAACATTTTTTGAGAGTTTACATTACAGAACACATTGCGAATTAAAAATTCCTAGTGTAAACCAGTTCTACTTTAACTACACACGTACCCGTAGGGTCAACTGCAAAATAAACACATGAACACGCCTATTCTCCATCTTAAACAATTAAGGAGAAATTGTCTTCCACATACAATCCACATAAATGATTGATGAGACAGAGAATCGGAGAAACGTTTCTTTTGTTCTTGGGTTCGTGTACAGCGCCAATATTTCCCAACGGATGATTTTCGACCCATGAGCTGAACGATCGGTTTGGAGTTGGGTTGAAATTGAATCTGCTTATTTCACAACAAAAAAAGCAAACAAAATGGGGCATATTCATAGTCACTTTTAAACTCCAGTTTATCTTAGCCTGGGGTTTATTCAATGTTATTTAGATAGGATAAACCCAGGTCTAAGATAAACTGGAGTTTAAAAGTGACTATGAATATGCCCCAATGGACTAAAACTCGAGTACTGTATTATCCATCAAAACGAAAGGTAATTCGAACTGGCTATTAACACTTTATAGGCTATTTAAACGTTGCATTTTGAAATTTTATTAATTGTTGCTGTTAGGTTGCCTTACGGTTGCACGAAATGTTTTTTTTTTGACTTCATGTCAATTGGTTATGCAAGTTTTAGCAGTCAAATTTATATACAACGCAACCAAATCGATGCGATGTTGACTTAAGTGCAACGGATCTTTGAACTTTTACTGCATTTACACGAGTATCAAAATACAAATATTTTTCCGAAATTTTAGTAAAATAGGCATAATCGTATTTAATGACAGACATAAATTGTCGGGTTTCCGCTGGAGCTAGAGGAAAGGCCGTGACAGTAGGAAAAAACAAAAGTTGATGTTTACACATATTAACCATGAGACCCGGCACTCAGACAAGTTTTTTTAATTGAACCCATGTTTACACAGAAGCAGTTATTCAGCTTAGGATTAACTTTAATCATCTGTCAGAAACATCACCTAATTCGTTACGAATGATAAAGAAAAAACCGCAATTTTCTTTTCCTTTCTATGCAATAAGGGATTTTTTAATTCAAAATACTAATTCCTTTGCCATAATTTATTTTTTTTTAACTGGAGTTTGGGTAGATTTTGAGTGAAATCTCCCTTTTTACGGATATAAAACCTACCTGTCTCATTGAATGCTCCTGTTTTTAAAACTACCACGTTAATAGCTACGAATGAATGAACAGACCATTAGAAACTGTTAAGACTGTGACTGGTCACTGCGTAATGACGGCAGTTTTGTTGGCGAGATCGATTAGGAACTTTGTTCTCCTCACCTATCTCACCCACAAAACCATCGTCATGACGTAGAATGCAATAGAAGCGCATAAAATCTCATTAAAGTGAATACAATGGAGACGCAGCCACGAAAGCGACTCTGAGAGTTAAATAAGTTTTAATAATCACGCGCATGCGAACGCGCGTTAGAACTGGCGTCTATTGTGTTCACGCAGTAAGTTGTTTGCAATGTTAAATACTTGGCGCTGTTATCGTTCAGGAGAAAGAGAAACGTCAGAAATATCTGAAATAATTTTCTGATTTCAAAACGCCATACAATTTTTTTTAAGTTAAGTTTTTGATTTTATGAATAATCATTATTAAAAAAACATTTTCCTTTTTAGATGCAGCCTATAACATTCCAGGTAAGTCAAATAATACTTGTATCTATTATTTCAATTGTTTTTTTTGTTTGTTTGTTAGTTTTGAGAAAATATACAGCCAAACTGACAAACAAACAAAAGTACACTTTTATATAATAGTAGAGATAAGCAAAATAAAACCCTTTCCTATTTTAACAAAAATAGGACAGACATAAAGTTTAAGCCTGGACAGAAAATTCATGAGAAGTCAACACGTAGGCAAGGTAGAGTAAAACCTTTATATAAAAAACGTATTGTAAAAGAAGACAGGCGGAGAGTTATTATCGACAGTAAAGACAGACTTATTCATAAAGAAAATATTAAAAAATAAAACATTTACAAGACATTTACATACTGGCATTACCTTACTAACAGTAACATCTGCTCAAGTGCAGATAACTGACTATAGTTCTGAGGAATATATCCTTATAGAGGATGGCCCTGCAGCAGTCTATGACGATACAGGAGAAATTTAATACGTTCTAAACCTTACATTTTATGAGAATATACTAGAAACGGTTAAAACAGACAATAGAGGAAAATGTCGCGAAGTTGAGGAAGATATTTTAATTACAGAGAAACTATTAGACCAAATCATGATTAAGATTAGACCAAGACGAGGAATTAACGAAATAGGAACGTTCTGGAAGTGGATAAGTGGAACACCTGACCATGACGACCTTATTAAAATTAATACCAAACTAGAAGAACATATCCGATCAAATAACAAACAATTAAGTCTGAATACACGACTCATTGAAACGATAAACAAGTACAGAAATATAGAAAAAAATAATAATAACTACGAACTTTTAATGATGTTGAAATACGTTATATTATATTTAAGAGAAATAATAAATATAATAAATTTAGGTAAATCCAATGTACTTAATACAATGATTTTAAATTTAAAAGAAATACAAAATGTAATTAAAGAACAAGAAGTAGAAGTTTCTGTTTCAGATGTATTAAGCTCATCAAAGTTTAAAATTATACAAAACAGAAATACAACAATTGTATACATAAATTACCCAAAAATAATTAAAGTATGTGAGCATTATAAAGTGCGAAGTAATAATATAAATGGAGGTAAATTATTAATCCAAAAGAATTAATCAGTTGCGAATTAAAATACTACAATACAGAACGTAAAAGAGAATTAAATGGTTATTATTGTCGAATACTCATAAAAAACAATTGTCTAACTAAACTCTTAAACCAAGCCAAGGCTTCTTGTACCAAAATTAAAGAAAAAAAACCTACATTTGAAAGAATTAATGATGGAACAATTATAATTACTGGAACACATAATGTAAATAACGAAGAATTATCTGGATCCAAATTAATTAAATTCAAAGACAATATTACTATTGACGATCAAATATATGTAAACATGAGAAACAAAATTATAGAACATGTTAAGAATATAAGATATGGAAAATTAGAAATTCTAAAATATTTAGAGTCTAACAATAATGAACTTAAATTTAATAATATTGATATAATCGAATCATTTGCATCCTGGGGAATCAACATTAAAGTACTCCTTATAATAAGTATTTTTATTGGTTTGAAGTTTTTTAGAATAAACAAGCATGCACAATTTATAAAAACTCAGCAAATCAACGAAGAGAAGATAAACATATAGCAACCATAAAACTAAACGAGCCAACTTTTGAAAGCTCGGGACGATCTTTTATCGGCTAAGGGGGGAGTTAACACACAATCGATCTCATGAGTGATAATCGAGATATATTTTAAACATATACCTTCCCACGATACAAAACATAAACATTCTCAAACTCATAAATATGAAGATTTAATGTGCAACTTCACTATAGTACTTGAGTATGGAATGTTGATAAAATAAACAACACACCAAATGACCACGGACGCAACATGGGTTCACGTGCATCCAAGTATCCAACACTAACACAAATAACACATCACAATAATAATATCATAATCACAGATTAGCCACATGAAGATGAGAATGTTTCGTACGTTTCACCCTCCAAAACCCATTTGTTTACATTGTTGTATTTCTAATTTCATCCCGTGTCGATGAATAGATGTGAATTGCAACAAAAATTTAACCAGGTGTGTGAAGATCCCTACTGTCTATGTGTGAGGTTTTTTTACACACATTCTCATTTTTTATTTGATAGGCAAATTAAAATGCCTGCAAGGGATTCTCATCTTCATGTGGCTAATCTGTGATCATAATTGACAAACCAGATCAACCCTATCGACGAGGAAGCTACAAAGCCAGATCTTCCGCAGAGCCCATGGACGACAGTTGACTTTTAATACTGAGTCTAGAATTAAGAACTTATATTATTAATAAATGTAACTAATAAGTGAATAAAGTTTTTTTTTACACTAACCGTGCAGAGAAAATATTAATTCGACGTGAACTTTAGTGAATCAACAATTTAATAATAAAATAAAAATCTATTTCAATAAAAAGGTTTCTAAAATACATTATAACCTTTATAAATAGGTATATCTAATTTATTATTTTAAAAAATAATTTCATAGCTTTTAAGTGTTTCTTAGTTTTTTCTTTGCTGTATTTATTTTTTGTTAATTTTCTTCTTTTATACCTATATTCTTTTTTTTTCATTTTATTTTACTTGGATATCATATATGTACGTATGTTATATACCTTTATTATTAATTCATTTAAATAAAACAAGTTGAACAAATTACGTTTCATCTATTTGAAAACTCATAATCCGAGAAACATTTATTTCTCATTACTTCTTAGACGTAATAGGTACTGAAAAAAGAAATTGAAATGACATCTCAAAAACCAACCACCATCCACCAATCTACACAAATAGTTTAGGGCCATTTTATTCACTAAAGCTCAACTTGCACAAAACATGAGAGTTGGACAACTCAAGAGTTTAGGCCAACTCGATAGTTGAACGGCAAGTTGAAAATTGCTTTTATTCACTACTTTATTCTTTAACTCTTCAGTTAGAAAAGTAAAGTTGACCAACTTGTAAGTTACAAAATTTCCCTGGGATATTTGTGACAGATGACACACTAAATATATTGTCTTGTGTTGTTATTTTATATATCTAATAAAATAAATCAAATTAAATGTCTTTTATTTAAAATAATAGTAGTTCTTCTGTACGATTTGCATACAAATCTGAACGCCAATAGTAAACTAATCGAACAATGCTTAATATCATTCTATATAAATATATATATACAAAGTTAATATAAAGTAGACGTCCAATTTCAAATCAAAAACCGGTTGATTGTTGATTGTGCTACAAAATTTGTAAAATTGAATTTAATTAAAGTAAATATTTATTGATTTGTGCAATGGATAAGGCAAAAAAAAATGGGAAAATTGCCGAAAATTGCTTATTCTGCGGAGGAAGAAGATTGGCTGGTGACAAACGCTCTGCTTTACCGTACCGTAATCGAAAACAAAAAAACCGATGGTGCTACAAAACGCGATAAAGACATTGCAAGGGAAAAAATACAACGTGCGTTCAATGTAGCACCACCTGGTCAGGTAATTTACACAATTGTTTTTATCTTGTTACTTTATTAATTCGTCTCCTACATTTTACAGCAAAGAACAACAAAGTCTTTGCGTGAAAAGTATGGTAAAATAAAGCAACACTTGAAAAATCGCGTGTTCTACCACGCACACGACGCCAATCAAACCGGTGGAGGGCCGCCCAAAAAAGAACTCCCTCCTTTAAGCGAGCCTATGCTAGAGCTATTCTCTATTTTGATGCCTTCGACTTACGGACTCCTTCCAACTTTTGGCGACAGCGATGATAAACCTTCTGCTATTACCTACTGTGCTGTTGATGTTGAAATTGATAGTGAAGAATACTTTCGTGAAGATTTCATCGAATCAGACGATGACAAAGTAATTGTCGAGGTGGATTCACTGGACCTTAAAGAGCAACCGGCTGCAACCCAAAATATTACTGAACATTCTGGGACGGTGAATCTAGACAAATTAAAAAAAAAGATAAATCCTTTGTTGAAGACCAAGCATCGACAAGAAATGGAAGAAGATTTTATGGAATCTGACGACAATGTAAATGTCGAGGTGGATTTGCTGGATCTTGAAGAGCAGCCTGCTACAACACAAATCAGTTCTGAACATTCTTGGGGGAGGGTGAATCCAGCCAAATTAAAAAAAACGATAAATCCTTTGTTGAAAACCAAGCGTCGACAAAAAATGGAAGCGGAAAGTCATTGTAAAGAAAAACAGCAGCACTTGACAAAAAAACATGGATTGGAAATACAAATTTTGGAGTGTGAAGAGGAAAGATACCGGCTGGAGCGGCGGAGAGCTTCCTTGGATGCCAAACGAGCAAGTATAGAATGCGAACGCGCAAAAATCGACCAGGAGCGCTCAGTAATTGAGCTTCAGATTGTTAAAAATCGTTTGGCTCTTGAAATGGTAATAGTTGGTTGATAATCTAAATCTTTATTATAAATAATATTTTTTTTTATTTAGGATGGTGCAAGTACCTGAACGTTTAAAATGAATGAACGATGGAATAGAATCGTACAACGAATCTAGAAATAAAAGCATCATAGCTCCTTTTGTAAGAAAAATATTTACATGTTATTGGGGAATTAGTTTGACCAATTTTCTATTACGACGGTAGTTATTGCACTTTTTTCGGTATACGTAGTACGAATCTGTTACGACGGGTACTTTGATAAGGCTGATTACCTTATAAATTACCTAGTTATAAACTGTGTAGAACACAATCATTTTGTTGATGTTTTTTATTTAATTAAAATAAAATGAACTGAACTTATGTTACCTTATTAATAGTTAAGAACTGTGCAGAATACAATTATTTTCCTGATATTTTTTTATACAAAATAAAATGAACTGAACTTATGTTATTTAATAGATAGTTAATTACAATTGTGTAGAACATAATTATTTTAATGATGTTTTTTTTTATTGATTTGAAATCGTCAATTTGACCAATGGAGAGACAGGTTTGGTTTTTATTTATTCAATAAATTGATATGCACACAAAATTGGTGTATACACTTGTTTATATATGTATTTACTCTAACATTGAACTAACATTGATTTCAGTTCGATTTAGCATTGGTTGAAAGTAGGTGCGAATTAATCGCGAACGGATGGTATTATGAGGGGCTGTTGATATTGCCTCCAGAGGTACAGCTGACGGAACATATATGCCGGCTAGCAAATCATTGAATCCAGGCACTTCTGGTGGTGGTCTCGAATCGTTTTGGTCGATGGATATGTTGTGTAGGACAGCACAAGCGATGGTGACTACTTGTGCTGTTTCTATTCTGCACTTTAAACCGGTAGCCAATACTGGAAACCGCCTTTTCCAAACACCGTACAAACGCTCGACACAATTGCGAGAGCGAATCTGCGAGTCGTTATATAATTTTTCAGCAGCGTACGTGACATTTTGAAAAGGTGTTGCGAGGTAGCTCCTGTTTTTGTAGCCCACATCACCAATAATGATGAAGTGGCTGAACTCGCCTGCTTCAAACCGCTGTTTTAAACTTGACAAATTGAAAATAAATACGCTGGTCATGTGTTGAGCCCTTTTAAGGAAGGGAGCAATAAAAGTTGATTTTAAGTTAATTTCAAATTATTTATACGACAAATATACAACACCTGCCAACGAGGGAAAACCAACCCTTACGGTTCCTAAAATTCTCAGCATCATTTCCACCTGGCGATTGAATTCTGATGTGCGTGCAATCAATTGCACCAATTGTTCGGGGGAATTTAGCTTTGGAAAAAAAATCACTCGCAGCTTCAATTCGCTTGCTTTGCGTTCCTGGCATACGAATAAATCGTGGTGCAAGGTTAGCAATCGCTCTCGAAACGCGTTTTAGAATATTGTGGACTGTTGAAATGCTCACTCCAATGAAATCTGCGATTGCCAATTGAATCGACCCGAGTGCATAGTATCGTAGTACGATCAACAACTGCGTTATTGGGCGCAATTCACGCGATCTTTAAAATAAAATAAAAACAACAGAAATCAGTCAAAAACAATATATAAATTTCAAACAATTCACAATTTACCGTCTCTCGTCGCAAGGCAATGAATCTTTTATCAGATCAAGCACCATCATTTTCGTCGGCTTTGAGAGACGAAAACGATACATGAAGTCCTTATCGTCCCATTTCTCGAGCCCTACACGTGGTAGCATTTTGTATTGCCGTTTCTCAATATATAAGCTCACCTCCTCTTCATCATCTTCGTTACTCGAAGAAGATGAACTCCAATCCTCCCAAAAATAGTTAATACGATTCATATTTAATTGATTGTTTCTTTATTTAATTTACTACACAATCGAATCAGCAACTAGAGTGAATGCATCGAAATTAAGAAAAAATCTTAAGTTGGACGTAATATCAAAAGTTTCCTCTGATAACTTCTACTATTTTAGGGAGTTGATAAAATCAAAAGTTAAACAACTTGAGAGTTAATCCATCTGTCAAAATGCAAAGTTGAGCGAGTCAACTTGGAGTGAATGAAAACATTTTTTAAAGATGACAAGAAAAATCCTCAAGTTGTATTCAACTTCGAGTGAATAAAATAGCCCTTAGCCTACCCATCGTCAACCTCCGACCTCGAATACACATATTCCGCCACGACTCGAGTACATATGATCATATTGATCGTGGACAATTTGGTTACGAGCGCTTGACTCGTTTTTATTCGAAACCATTTGAACTCGGTTACAACGTATACTCGTTTGTACTCGCTTGATGCTTGTGCTGACTTTCGAGTCATCATACTCATGAACATGAAAACTCGTAAACATTTTGGTTGTGTTTGACTCTGTTCGATCGAACTCGCTTTTTTCGAGTAAGTATTCGATGTTCATGAACTATACTCGACTCGTTTTATTCTCTGGTAGGTATGTACTTACAATTAAGTATTGCACGTTTTTGTAAAGCTAGAAATCTCTTCTATCATCTTGCTTTTAAATCAAGTAATTTCTACGAAACTAATTTTATGCTAGGTATACATTTCGGAAAAAATAAAAAAAACACTTTATAGGTATTGAATTTATTCAAAACTAGCTGACCCGCCCGGCTTTGCACGGATAGACAAACCTTCGCATAATTATTACAAATGAAAATATAGACCAAAATTTAAGCTACTTTTTGTAATTGAATACTATATACTGAGTTTTGACTCACTTCACGTTATTCGTAGAAATGTGATCATCTGAGTCCAACCTTTATCACTTTCCCAACGAAGAAAGAAGTTTTGTAATCAAAAACCACTTTTTTGTGTTTATCCCTTTCAGTCCATAAATATCAAATTTTTAAAAATATTATCTTCAACACAAACAGAATTTTTGATATCGGATAGGTACCACTTTTCGTTTCTACCCCCTTTTACCCTATAAATAAAAAATTTGAGAAAAATATTCCTAAGGCCGTGCACTCAAATGATCTGGAATGAGTAAGACTAAGAAGATGAAATATAAGAAAGCGGCCTTCTATGAAAAAATTGCGGGGTTTTCTCTAATAGTGATAATAGTCTGATTGTATTGGCTTGCATAAGCATATCTCACATTAAAGCTCTCAAAGGGTTTACGTAGTTTGCATAATTAAATGTTTTATTCATAAACTGGCCGTCCCGGTTTCACACGGACAAACCTAACTTCTTAAACAAGAAAATATTATTTTTTTACTTTTTGAAATTGAATACTACCTTCTAAATTTTAACACACTCCGCGTAATGAAAGCCTTAATTTGTAAAAATATGATCCTCTAAGTCCAACCTTTATTGCTTTTCCAACAGTTTTTATCTCATTTCACTCTATAAATAGCATTTTTTTTTTAATTTGAAATCGGATACCGTTTTTCTTTTTTACCCCCTTTCACCCTATAAATACCAAATTTTTGAAAAAAAAATTCCTAAGAACATCCACTCAAAAATAACCTTTCAAGCACAAAAAAAAATTTTAAATCGGACACATTTTTTTATGTTTACCGCATTTCACCCTACAAATAATAAAATTTGAAAAAGAATATCCCTAAAGACATTTCCTTAGAAAACATTTTAAACAAAAAGAGAATTTCCTTGATCGGACAATTTTTTTTCATTTTTAATCCATTTCACCCTACAAATTGCAATTAAAAAAAAAATTTTTTTGCTTGAAGCCATTTTCTAAGAAAATAACCTTTCAAACGGAAGTTGTTTTTTTTTATCGGATTTGTCTTTTTCATTTTACCCTACAAAGTTAATTCTTCCCTTAACGATTCCAACAAATCAAAAATCATTAAAATCGGTCTAGCCGATCTTGAGTTATAAGTGTTGTAACTAAAACGACTTTCTTTTATATATTAAGATTATGAAATGGAATACTGAATTTTTTTTTGTATTTCAGGCTCTTGTAAGTTCTTAATCGAAAACTGAAAACTAAATAGTTGTAAGTCTACGAATTTTCGAGAAAATTAAAAACAACTACACGAACTCTCTTTTTCGGCGACACACCCGCTCTCGCAACTGTCCAGTCCCCAGGTAGGCGCCAATGCAAACAGTTTACTTAATAAATACTGCCTCCTCGTGGTTTATTCTGGGTAACGCCAAATGACTTATTGTACTTTACTTATTAGAATGATATCATTTATTCATGCTGTCCCCCTGCAACCCCCCTGATTGGGCACACTATAGGATTTGGGGTAGGTGCGAGGTTGGGTGTATTCAAAGTTTCTTTTGCATTCAAAGAATCTGCATAAAAACAGCGGTACAAAATTCTAATGGTTGTTCGTTTTTTTATGATCTAAGTAGGTTGCATACTTGAAACATAACAATTGCATTATATAGGTATGTAAGACACAAACATACATATTTAGAAATTATATAAATTTGCTGCAGTCGTACAGTAGTACCTAAGTGACGTGAATTTTTGCCAAACTTTCATGTCCGAAAATTTTAAATGTGCAACTTTTGGCAAGCAAGCTTACATAAAACATAAATACCAAACAAATAAAAATTGAATAACGGTTAATATGTGTAAACATCAACGTGCGCGGATCCAAAACGGACTTGTTTTTGCTTGAAGGGGATCTTAAGATTTTTTTCACTGAACGCACCCATCCTAGTATGCAGTATTGCAGATCGTAATGTTGCACACCGTAACGTTGCACGACGTAACGTTGCACACGAACGTTCAGTTTTTTTTTCATTCTACCGCCAGCATAGATGTTTACACATCAAAAAGTAATTATGTTAATTTTAAATTTTCTCATTATCTTTAAGACATAAAAACCATCCAGTTTTCAGTGTTCGATTAAGAACTTATAGGGACAACAAATAATTGTAAAGTGTTGCAAATTCAGTACTTAATTTCACAACTTTGAATAAAAAAAACAGTAGGTAACTTTGTTTTAAATGTTTTTTTAATAAATTTTGAGTTTTTTTTTCAAAAACTATTAACACAAATAATAACTAGGTTGAAACAAATGACAAAACAACAAGTTTATGGCTTTCTGAAAACCTATAATTTTGTATTGTATGTATCGCCGTTGTTTTCACATCTTTTTTTTTTTAATTTTAAGTCATTTTTCGAAAATTACTCCTTCCCCCTAAACGGAATAAGATAGACCCCCCTCCCATCGCTTGTATTTTACCATTCTATACAAATCCGTTATTATTTTGGGGCGCCCTAGTAATCGTACTGGTTTCATCACCGTAAATAACAAAAAAAAACAAAAATCTCATAAAATAATAGTTTTAGTAATTTTCTCAAAAACTAGGAAACATAAAACCCTTCGGTTTCTTGTGTTCGATTTAGAATTAATATATCTACGCATTGAACACAAAAAGCTAATTTAACACTTCACTTTCAAAAACTATTGATATAAATAATTTAATTTAGATTTAGGATTAAAAAAAAAGATTTCTGGCTTTCAAAATCGGTATAGGACTTCATTTTCAGTGTTGCCGTCGGTTTTATATTAATTTTTTTTTTTCATTTTAAGTGATTTTTTTCTAAAATTGCACCTACCTCCTAAACGGGGCAAGATAGACTCTCCCCTGTCTTAGTAACTTGTTTTTGACCACTCTACAAAAAGCCATTATCATTTTTTGGCGCCAAAGTTTTCGTACCCGTGCCGTTATTATCAATGGTTCCACCTTTGTACTTTTGTAGGCATACTATTGGCGTTTTTCTTTTTTAACTCTGAGCAGATCACAGAACTGTCAAAAAAAAATCTATTTTTTTTTTTTAGCTCAGACATATCAGAGCATAAAAAGTGTGTTTCTTTTTTCCATCGGAGTTAGCTCAGAGCTTGTTCAATTAGCTCAGAATAAAATGACCGAGCAAATCGAGCGAAACGCTGAGCGAAGCCAACTTCACGGGTTGGGTACGAAATCCCGCATCGCAAAATCCCGTATCACGAAATCCCGCATCTGGAACTTGGACAAAGGACGAATTTTTTTGTTTTTGAAACAGGGTTCTGGAGGTGGATCTGGAACCGGGACAAAAGTTCTGGAGGTAGGTCTGGACCTTGGACAAAGAACAATTTGTTTTTTGAAAGAAAGTTCTGGAGGTGGATCTGGAACCGGGACAAAAGTTCTGGAGGTGGCTCTGGAACTTGGACAACATTTGTTTTTTGAAAGAAAGTTCTGGAGGTGGATCTGGAACTGGGACAAAAGTTCTGGAGGTGGCTCTGGTATTTGGACAAAGGACACATTTGTTTTTTGAAAGAAGGTTATGGAAGTGGATCTGGAACTTGGACAAAGGAAAATTTTTTTTGGGAAATGCAACCATTTTCCAAGAGAAAAGTTAAGTTTTTTTTTAATATTTTTTCCAAAAAAAAATTTCCATCTCTGTCCAGGTCCAGAACCACCTTTGTCCAGGTCCAGAAATCCAGAAAAATATTATATTCGAAATCGCCAACATGCTGCGGGATTGCTTAACGATCCCGAACTTCACACATATGTAACTAAAAATTAAAAATGCATTCCTTATGAAATGACAGTTCAGTGCTCAAGTGTGTTTCATAATTATATCTGAGGACTCTGATGATCAGGGCTACCTTTCCAGATTTTGAGAAAGAGCCAATAAAAAGAGTATTTTAAGGAAAAAAGAGCCACCGCTGAAAACGTCCACAACATACAAAATATGCACGACTGGGTCGCACGAACTTGCTCTTACGTGCGACGTGCGATCACACTGTGGTTCTAAAGTCTGAAATAAATTAGTTATGGGAGCCTATATTTTATACATTTGCCAAAACTTAGTAAAGTTGCAGGCAGTATTATGTCAGTATATAAAAATTAACAATTAGCCCCGTGTTACACATATGCAAGGAAATTATATTATTTTAACTGGAAAATTGTTTTAAATCAACAAAATTAGACAGAAATTGATTAAAATACTTCTGAAACTTTTTTTTGAAGGTTTTGATATGCAATATTGTTTAAATTTATTACAAGCTTGTGTGTACAAAATTTAGTTTTAATCGATAATCAGGTAATGAGAAAGTTGAAAATCAATAAAACCGTCCTATGATACAGGTACTGTTAATAATAGTTCAATGTAAAATTTAACAATTTTAAATGCTAGAGCTTACTAATTTTGATACAAAAAAAAATATATCAAAATCGTGGGTGTCGTTTTTGAGCAATAACAGATTTTCCTTAACGGTATTTGTATGGGAGCTACCGTTATTTTTGATTACAAACAAAAAAATTGTCTAAAATCTTCTAGATAATGTAAACAAAAATCTTTTTGCAAAGTTTAATAAAAATCGATCAAGTCGTTTTTGAAATATCGAGTTGTCAAAAAAAATATGTCAATCTTTTTCAAAATTGAAATGAAAAAATAACGAAAACTTACAAGAAAAAAACAGTTGCAAAAAAAATAAATACAACAGCTGAACCATTTTTAATTTAAATCCAAAATATGCCACTTTCATCTCATTCTTTCTCTTTGCTACGTTCGGGAAATATTTATCCGAAAAGATAAAATGTAAGAAATTGATTTTTTTAATGAAAATTAACGTGTTCCATTTCAGAGAATTTTTTACTCAGATTAAAAATTTCAAACAATTTTTCGCAAAGAGTTTTTACTTAAAGGAAAATTGAAATATTATGAAAAAGGAACTTCAAGCAGATATATTATTCTGAAAAAGAGTAAAAAGAGCCACGAAAATCTCAAAAAGAGCCAATTTTGGATGATTTTAGAAAAGTGGAGCCAAAGAGTCACACCTGAAAAAAAGAGCCAAATTGGCTCTTTAGAGCCACGAAGGTAGCCCTGCTGATCATATCTGCTCAGAGCTCTGCTCTGATCGCTCAGCCTCTGCTCAGAGCCAAAAAAGAAAAACGCCATACGAATATCTACCGAACTACCATTCTGCCTAACCAAACCAAATTATGTAAACTAAACATAGAAATAATGTAGGTATTTTCACTTTCAGCAATAAAAAATTATAAAAACATCCTGATACAAAAATTATAGGCAGTTTGGCACACAAAATTCCTATATCTTAGGTACCTACATGAATTGGTAAATAAAAACAAAACAAATAATTACAAATTGCCTGCCACAGCAACACCAAGCAATCAAAGTTACCATATATATATATTATTCAACTATTGCACACCCAACTAAAAATGCACAAGCGGTCAAATGGAGTGACTGAGAAATAGGTACTTGATTTTTTTTTCATTTTCCTTTTCATACACACTCCACAGTCCACACTCTAGCTCTAGCGGTGATGTGGAGAACAAATTAAATGAAATGATTTGTGTCTGAACTAAATTTTTGATATTTTTTTCTTGGAAGATGTTTTAAAAATTCTTTGTTTTATATAAAATACACGATTAATGATTTATTATTTTGATTGGATTTTACTAAAGATATACCGATTTATAAGTCAGGATCATTATACAAACGAAATTGATTAAATACGTACAAGAAAAACCGAGTTGAAAAACAGTATTTTTACTATTTTTAAAATCGATATATTTTCTAAACCTTGCTGAATTTTTAATTTTTGAAAGCTACAGATTGAAGATATTTTTAATACCTTTAAAATAAAACCAAATTAGTTTCAATCCATATTCTAACTTGTCTAAAAAACTGCGAACGGATAAGCAGTTTTAGCAAAAATCTGACATTACAACACTATATTTATTGGCTTACGCGCACTAGTTACTTCGCAAAATTGCGAACCAAATCATAAATTTTTCGTTTTTCTTTCAAATATAGGGAAAGTCCTCTCAAGGACTTCAATTATTATCTTCGTTTATATTAAGAAGAAGAAGCCAAAATATTTCAAAATAAAAATAACCGAAATTATAAGATCTCAGAATAATAAAAACCATAAATGAATAGAAATAATGACTATGGGTGACTGGAAAACCCAATGCAAAAGCAATAGCTGAAAATAGACCTGTAATAAGACCTATTATTCAGCCTATTTTATTTTGTGCAGAGCAGGAGGTGACGACGATAGCTATATATCTTCTTCGGACCACAAAAAAAGATGAAAAATTAAGGGCTCTCCTGCAGCTCAGAATTGAATCTAAGGACAACAATTTAAAGAATTACGTCATAACCAGCTCTAAAAACACAAGATTTTAAGCTCAGCTATACAAAATGGAATCCTGGAGACATATTCTGATATTGTCACAACCGAAGTATACAAAATGCATGTTTCTGGCATTGAACAACTTTCCATATGCCTTCGATATGTCGACTGTTTATTGTTTAACAGACCCAAAAAGTTTTATGCTTCGGGAAGTTTTGTAGGTTTTGTTCTCGTTGATGACCAAACTTCTAGAAACCTGACCAAAATCATATGTGAAGAACTACATCTTGGTATATATGAGCAATTGTATAGGCCAAGGCATTGACGGAGCCGCCAATACAGCAGGTCACTTAAGTGGAGTACAAAGCAAGATTAGAAAACAGTATGCAAACGCTTGGTATGTACACTGTGCAAGCCATCGCTTGCAAAATAACTTTCCAAAATATCATACAAAACCACACCAGAGGGCAAAACAAAATGCAAAAATATTTAACTTACTTTAGAGGTATTAGCTTCTTGCTCAAGGTTTTGGATACACTTCCCGTGACAACAGCGTCTTGAAATAACCTTTTCAACAATGAAAACGATTAAAACAGTGTCTCGAAGCCATATGAGCAATGCAAGACTTAACGCACTTGCTATGATATCTGTTCATTCGGATATTGATCTCGATGCAGATGAGGTGATAGGTCTCATATAAAAAAAATCAAGACTTTTTCTGATGTAAAAAATGTGTATAAAAAAAAAATTTAATATGTAAGTTATGTACCTACTTAACATACATTTATTTAAAAACCAATAAAAATCTATGAATTGGAATATGTTATAGTTTAATATTTTTTGTTCAAAGAATTGATCGTATGACTTGGAAGAAGAGTGCAAGAGGACACGTTAGATAAAGTGATAAGACTTATCACAAATTTTAAATCGAAGAGAACACACGTTTACTCACTCTACTCACTATTGTGGTTTCGATGATCCAACGATGTGCGCACATTGATATAATCTCGATGTGTCGTTCCTTTTTAAATTTTTTGTTCTTTAAATGTTCGCTTTTGCACTCACTTTCACACACACAAATTAAAGAAAAATTATAAGCTAACTATATTATTTAACATTAAACTAGTTAATTTATAAGAAAATTATTTAATAAAACACAATATTGTCACATCAGGGTAATATTGAAGGAAGATTGATCACGAAAACAATGAATCTTAAACTGCACAACAATTCGGGAAGCACCAAATTTGTATACACAATCAAAAATGCAATCACGGAAGTTGCTGGATATTTTTTTTTTTCAAGGAGCGATTTGCTCACGGACTACGGGTTTAATGAAGAGTTTTCATTTTCTGCAATCGGTATAACTTTTTTTTTGGGAGGACACATGGCAAGAAGAAAATATCATCTAATTGTGAATGACTCGAATGGCAATTAATGCGAATACGATGTGTCTTTTCGTCATGTAAGACATGGATGACTTCTTATGACTGCCAAGCTTGTCCTTTGTTATTCCAATTATTTTGGGATCACCTAAACGAATTTTCAGTTTTAGAATTTGTATCAAAAATCATTTAAAAATATTTATTACCTCCTTTCGTCTTTCTCATGAAAAATTTTTGATGAAATTCAATTTATACTGCTATATCTTTATATGTATATACATATATAGGTTCTTTAGGGACACAAAATTGTTTGAAAAATGTTTTTCAAATGCAATGAACAATCTCGATTTTCTTTCAGAATAAATTTTTTCTATTTCTACATTCGAAAAAAAAAACAAACTCAATTTAATTGCCGATTATGTTTTTATTTTTTCGTAAATTCACAGGTTTTGCAAAGTGTTTTTTTGCAAGCAGTGAAAGTTTTATTTAAATTCATGACAAATCTCATTCTGTATACTCGATAGTTTATATTTCACAATAGTCTCCACATCTGCGATAACATTAACATAAGAAGTGGGGTTAGATTTTATTGCAAAATGTTTTTGATTGTTATAAAAATACAAATAAGACTATTTTCATGTTATTTTATAAAAAAATACCTTTGTTGAATATTTTAAAAATGTTTACTTATTTTTAAGACAAATTGAAAATTTTTCGATCTTTTTGATTGTCATCCGGCTAATAGTAGGTTCTTCCCAGGTGGGGAGGGATGTTGTACTTCCTACCATACCACTCAAAAAATAATCCTGGTGCCATTTATCAAATTTCCTGTAAGAATCTATCGGAAAAACTGAGAAGTAGATTCTTCCAGGTCGGCTGATAGAATTTATCAGTCTCACCTGATGAGCCCGTACCAGGCAAAAATATTTTCCCTCCAGATAAAATTTAAAATATCTCTCTTCTGGTACCTGCTACCAGGATAATGGTAGTACTAACCAGGAATATTATTTTTTTCCTGGTAAAATGTACCCGCATTCTGGTACAATATACCAGGATATGGAATACTTTTCCTGGTACCTGCTACCAGGATAAAGGTAGTATTAACCAGGAATATTATTTTTTTCCTGGTAAAATGTACCCGCATTCTGGTACAATATACCAGGATATGGAATACTTTTCCTGGTACCTGCTAATAGAATAATGGTAGTATTACCCAGGAATATTATTTTTTTTTTGGTAAAATGTACCCGCATTCTGGTACATTATACCAGGATATGGAATATTTTTCCTGGTACCTGCTACCAAGATAGTGGTAGTATTAACCAGAAATATTATTTTTTTTCCTGGTAAAATGTACCCGCATTCTGGTACAATATACCAGGATATGGAATACTTTTCGTGGTACCTGCTAATAGAATAATAATTTATAAATAATATAATATAATAATTTTTTTCCTGGTAAAATGTACCCGCATTCTGGTACAATATACCAGATTATGGAATATTTTTCCTGGTAACTGCTACCAGGATAGAGGTAGTATTAACCAGAAATATTATTTTTTTTCCTGGTAAAATGTACCCGCATTCTGGTACAATATACCAGGATATGGAATACTTTTCCTGGTACCTGCTACCAGGATGATGGTAGTATTAACCAGGAATATTATTTTTTTTCCTGGTAAAATGTACCCGCCTTCTGGTACAATATACCAGGATATGGAATACTTTTCTTGGTACCTGCTACCAGGATAATGATAGTATTAACCAGGAATATTATTTTTTTCCTATTAAAATGTACCCGCATTCTGGTACAATATACCTGGATATGGAATACTTTTCCTCGTACCTGCTACCGGGTAAATAGTAGTATTAACTAGGAATATTATTTTTTTTCCTGGTAAAATGTACCCGCATTCTGTTACAATATACCAGGATATGGAATACTTTTCCTGGTACCTGCTAGCAGGATAATGGTAGTATTAACACCTTAACTGTCCCATGTATCATATTTGATACACAAATTAAATTTTTTCGCGTGCCGCCTACGCCCATGTATCATATTTGATACATTTTGGAATTCGGCTTCACTGTCCCCATACAAATTGATATGGAAATATTCATACGTCCATTATTTTTTCTTAAAAATAAGATACATCAACAATAAGTCCCATGTATCATATTTGATACATAAAATTATTTTTGTATAGTGCCGCCTACGTCCATGTATCATTTTTGATACATAAACATGTATCATCTTTTTATGAACAAAATTGCTTTAAAACTTCATTTTCATATAAACGTGTATTGGTACTTTAGGAAAGTTAAAAAAAAGTTGGAAAAATGTTTCAGTAAAAAAACTTTTTTCACATAAGTCAATCCTTACTTTTTTATGAACATATTTTTAAAAAATAAATACGATATTTCTTAATTGTTTAAAGTGGCATCACTTATCTTATTAAATTGAATTATGAGGACCATAATTAATTTTGATTTTATATTCGTCTCTTTTTAATAACTCTTTATGAACATCTATATGAACATGAAAAATATGAATTCATGAGTTAAGTTAACGATTTACTTTTTAACCGATATCATTGAACCAATTTTGATATTATAAAATAAAACTTAATTTAAATTGGACATTTGAGGTTTTTTTTTCATTTTCCAGACTTTAAGAATTTTTCTTCATGGTGCCGAAACCCGGGAAGTGTTGAAAAAGAGATTTAATAAGTTTTGTTTAAAAGTTATAGTCGTGTTTTTTTTTAATATCGAAATTTCCTTTCTCGATCTTTATAAAAAAAATATGGAGATACAAATACGTGCTGGTTTTCGCAATCAAATTACGAGGAAAATTTTCGATCTGCATTGCATGAAAATGAATCGCTATCGGGTGTCGAAAAGTTTAATTTCTTGCAATCGGTTTTAACGGACAATGCGGTAAAACCGGAGCGGTGTTGCCAGATTAAAAAAAAATTTCCCCCCAGAAAAATTTAGAATCTCCCAGATTACCATATTTTATCAACAAAAACTCCTAATTTTTTTTCAACTTTTTATTTTTATTCACAGCGTTTAAATTTGTTTTAAAATTTAATCAATGCACACAGCTGCAGTAAAAAAAAACAGATGTAAAAAAGGTACTCAGTAATAAAAGAAAATTTGTTTAGGGTTTCTTCACAATTTCTGAGTAAAATTCGTTTTATTTACTCGACATTCAAATTATCTGCAAATTAAAAAACTTATCGTATCACACAAATGTATATGTGTCAATTAAACGTTCCAGTTTTCCAGACAAAATAGTTTTGACTGATGAAAACTGGAAAAAAATAATAAATGATATTTAAATTGCCAAGTACATAAATTTGCTAATTCTAATCGACACTTAACCGGGCCATTAAAATACTTTGAACTTTAATTTTAAATTATGCTATTCAGATATTGTGAAACATAAGGGAGGTTGAAAATTGACTAAAAAGTTCCAAATTGCTTATATAGAACTTTAATCAGACATTGTGAAACAAGCCCTTAGGTCCAGTTTTTCAGTGCGCGATTAAAGTTTAACCCGAGTTAAATCATCATATGCATTTCATGTTTTATGCAACGAGTTTGTTTAGTCATTTCGCATACATTCTCCACCGAAAAACTTCTTCCTCAGTTCACTGTGGGTTAATTTAGTTCTAGTATTAGCTCACTCTGGTTTAACTCACCAGAAATTAATGTGAAAATAAAAATATAAAGGAATTAAAATTTTTTTTTGCACTTCTTTAAAAAAGTTCTAATACTTTTATCGTCATCTTCGTTTTGGCAGTCGCGTCGGTTTGATCCATTTTCTCACTTGTGAAAGTTTTCAGCATTTCTTCCCTTGGTTTAAAATTCTGACACCCAGAATGTAAGGAATATCTAACTCGTGAAATACTGCCAGCTGTTTAAATACCTATACGATTTATCAACCTTTTAGCTTGGAATTAATCCCCCCCAGATTTCCCCCCAAACATCTCGTCCCCAACGATAACCCCTGAATGACAAAAAAAGCCCCTAAATCTAGGGGGAAAACCCCTAAACTGGCAACCCTTAACCGGAGCCATTTCCCTTTTGCAAGAGGAATATGGAGATACAGAGAAGTTTGAGGTAAACATTTTAAATTACTAAATACTTTTGTGCTTAAATTCATTTCTCTTTTTCTAAATATTAATAATGCTTCAATATCACATCCATTTTTGATAAAATTTTTGTAAAATTACAAAATAAATGAAATCACTTATGCTGGATTTACACAAGTGACAAATTGTCATTTTTCTGTCACTAAACTGCCAAAAGAATGAATTTTTCCATTGTTCTGTCATTTTTTGACAGTTAAATGCCAGAATACTGCCAATTTGTCAGGAGTGTTAATGCAGAATTAGAATCTTGAGAATCCTCTTCTGCCCAGTTCAATGTTTTAAGTCACCGAGGTTTCAACTTGCAGAAAGTTTTTACGACTTCATCTTCTGAAACTTCAATCTCTCTATAAACGTTGCCCAATGCTAAACCATTGAGTCTTGGTGCAGACATATTAACGCGTGAATAGGTTTTCAACCTTTTTAGAAGAGAGAAAGTGCGCTCAGCTGTTGCAGACGTGACAGGTATTGTCGCCTAAATTTGAAAAAGTATTGCAATATTTGAAAAGAAAATATGTACCGGGAGACTGGTATATTCTACCAGTTCAATTTTATTTTTAAGGAGAGGGATAGAGAAAGATAGATTGAACTGAAAATTTTCTTTTTCAGCTTGAAGACGAATCGTTCAAAGAAATAAAACAGGGAGGTAAGGAAAATGAGGGATTACAGACATGTCTTGAAGATTTTTGAGGCTGATGCAGTTTTCAAAATCCAAAAGCTTGTGTGGCAGTTTATGTATGCTCGTTTTTTAAACTTATTTATAAATATAATGCGAGACAAATATTATTTAGGAAAATGCAGTCAAAAATATAAGACAATAATTTTTATTCTTTCATTTATATTCTTTTCTTTCTCCACAGAAAAAAATATTGTATATCTTTCTATCATTCGTTTAATTATTTTGATTCTGAAATTACTACATGAACATAATAATATTTTGAATGAAAATTTGAAATTAATTTTCATGCATCCTACGTTCTTCTATTTGCACTTAAAATTTATTCTTTTAACTTTTTTTCATTTATAATTTTAGTGTTATTATAAGTTCCTGATACCGGTTACCAGGGGTCAGATAATCTTTCTTTTACCAGGAAAATGGTAATATTTCTCTTGTTTTCTGATGGTATATTTTCTATCAGAAATTCCAGATAATATTTATCAGAATATCTGGAGATTTTATGAACATACTTATATTCTTGGTTCCTGATACCGGCTACCAGGATTCAGATAATCTTTCTATTACCAGGAAAATGGTAATATTTATTTTGATTTCTGATGGTATATTTTCTATCAGAAATTCCAGATAATATTTATCAGAATATCTGGAGATTTTATGAACATACTTATGTTCTTGGTTCCTGATACCGGCTGCCAGGATTCAGATAATCTTTCGTTTACCAGGAAAATGGTAATATTTATCTTGATTTCTGATGGTATATTTTCTATCAGAAATTCCAGATAATATTTATGAGAATATCTGGAGATTTGATGAACAAAATTATATTCTTGGTTCCTGATACCGGTTACCAGGCTGCATGAGGAGAACAACTGATAAATTTAAGAGAAAACGGTTCTTTTTATCATGATTATTCATGGCATAATGTCTTTCAAAAATTCCTTACGATATCTATCAGGCTATAAGGTAATTTGATACAAAATGTATACTATTGGTTCCTGATATTGGTTATCAGACTCCAGATAAACTTTATTTTATCAGCAATACTGATAACATGTATCAGAAAAATGGTTTTATTTGTCATGATTTTTTTTTGCATATTTTCTATCAGAAATTCCTGATTATATTTATCAGAATACCAAGAGATCTGATACAAAGTTTGAGTATCAGGTTCCTGATACCGGTTATCAGACTCCAGATAAACTTTATTTTATCAGGAATACTGATAACATGTATCAGAAAAATGATTTTAGTTGCCATGATTTTTTTTCGCATATTTTCTATCAGGAATTCCTGATTATATTTATCAGAATACCAAGAGATCTGATACACAGTTTGAGTATCAGGTTCCTGATACCGCTTATCAGACTCCAGATAAACTTTATTTTATCAGGAATACTGATAAAATGTATCAGAAAAATGGTACTATTTATCATGATTTTTCTTGGCATATTTTCTATCAGGAATTCCTGATTATATTTATCAGACTACCAGGAGATCTGATATTCAGTTTGTGTATCATGTTCCTGATACCGGTTATCAGACTCCAGATAAATTTTACTTTATCAGCAAAACCCATAACATATATCAGGCTAATGGTACTATTTATCTTGATTTCTCCTGATACAATTTTTATCAGAAATTCTGATAAAAAATTTGTCTTCCTGGTTCTCGTACCGGTTATCTGGATCCAGATAAACTATCTTTTACCATGGAATCTGATAACATTTATCTGGAAAACGATAGTATTTATCAGGTTTTCTCCTGGTATATTCTATCAGTATATCTGATACAAAATTTTTGTCGCGGGTTCTGGTACCGGTTTTCTGGATCCAGATAAACTCTCTTTTACCATGGAATCTGATAATATTTATCTGGAAAACGATAGTATTTATCAGGTTTTCTCCTGGTATATTTTATCAGAAAACCAGTATCTGGATTATTTTTTGATTGGCCTATCAGAAGAAATCGTCGTGACGTTGAACTCAATGCCCTTAAATGAGTTTATGCTCAGCGGTTGCCCAATCGGTACCATCTTAAGGATGTCGTTTTGGGGCAATCGAAGTGCAGTGACACATTATGCTGAGTCTTCAAACGTATCGACGATTTCCACTGATTGGATTGGGGTTGACGATCGATTGAATGACATTTGTGTAGTGCGTTTCGTCGTCGTAAATACAATCAATACGTATATAACAGTACATATGTACTTACCTACAAGAGAACATTCAACGGTGGTAGTATTTTATTTTCTCTATCCGTTGTTACTCCAATTATTTTATAGTTAAATAGATTGATGTATGTAGATACATAGGTACCTACATTTTGGTGATACTGGCTGATTTGCCTTGTCATTCGCTTCATGGTGTAATCTGACCTTTTAAGACTTTGAGCCTTGAATGTTTGACCATTAGATAAAACCAATTTTCCCTAGACTGTCAATGATCTTCTGGCAATGAAATACTTAAAACAAACTCCAGCGTGTCTACTATTAATCTTACCCGAAAACAGAGTGACATTTATTTTACCTATTTAACTACCTAGGTATTTTTTTTCCAAAATTTCAAAACATGTCATTAAATTTTGAATTTATATTCGAAATAACCGATTCGCAGGATGCCAATTTTCATCTTAATTTAAAAATCCTAAACCTCTAAGATCTGACCATTATTAGAATTAAAACAAAAGTTTTAAATCTAGCAAGTTTGCCCGTGTCAGTCACTTTGCTTAAAGTAATGGCGAATTCCTTTCAACAAAGAAATCGATTTTTTTCTAAACGGAATCGATTTTTTTCTAAACAGAATCGAATTTTTTCTGTCAATTGAAAGGAATTCGTATTTCGTAAAAGAATCGATTTTATTTTTGTGTGATTGTGTTTATGTTACTTGACAACTGCAATTGACGCAAAACGTCAAGAAATTATTCACAAAACTATTAAGGTCGTTTGTTTTTGTAGTGAGAAAAATGTTTTACCAATAGAATTAAATTAATAACTTTAATAATTCTATTTTAATAACAAAAGATTTTAGCCAGCTTATACGGGGCAATTTGTTGGTGCATTTTATTTCTTTGAACTTCTACTTAAACATATATTTTTAAAGAAAATTGTTGTTGAAAAGTTTTCACTTGCACTGAATGTTTTTATCACGTCTTTCACTCGCGAAAGGTATTTTCTTGTCAAATTTTTGTTTGATAATGAAAAACCCAAAATAAATTATTTTTATAGCATATTGACGGAATATTTTGTTAAATTATGTAGAATTCGTTGCAACCAAAAAATAAACAACTCGTCTTCCAAAAATTCCTCAACTTTCAATTTGACGTATTATAAATGTCAAGTCTTCATAGTGTGTGTGCAAATCAGTGTGAAATCTTGCTAAAAACGCAAGATTTTTTTTACAGAAAAGAATCGATTTTTTATAGAACAAAATTCTGAACTGAATCGATTCTTTTGTTGAAAGGAATTCGGCATAAGTTCTTAATTCCAGCTCTAGCCTGACAATTTACCTTAATTTAAAAACCTTAACCCTGACGATTTGGCCATTAGAACTTAAGTCTTAAGCTTCTTGAAGAGCGTCACGTACAAGTTTATATAGAAAAATATGTATGTACACCGGTATATACATTCATACTATATCTTCTTCTTCTATCTATATATATATAAAAAAACATGGCTCATTTTTATAATTTTTTTTTCCCATTTGTACCATTTGTAGATGGTTTAGAAAAAATTTGTTTGTTTGAAGTTTTAGTAGCCCATAATGATCAAACAGCAGCTGAGTTTTCGTAACAGTTAGGTATTTGATATTGGAAATGGCAAGTTGATAATTCAACTGTCTTAGTAACACTACCAACCAATTTTTGTCGAATGACTCAATCAGAACAATAATTGATTGATAGTGCATTTCAAATATAGCACAATAGATTATTAATCATGATTGATTGAGTGAACGAGCAATTTCTGCTGGTAAAAATAAAGAAGTAAATAATATCAATGCAGACATTTTGAATAAAATACTAAGTCGATTTTTTGGATTTAAATCCATTGACACAGCTGCCATGAATCAAGATGATGTCGTGAATCATCCCACTGACTTTTTGAATTCTCTTGATTTGCCTGGTTTCCCACCACATTATCTACAATTGAAAGTTAGCGGCCCGATAATAATGCTACACTACGAACTATTAATCAACCGCGGGTTTGCAATGGTACCAGACTTGCAGTAAAAAGATTACTGAACAATGCTATCAAACAATAATTTTAAAAGGGAAATACAAAGGTGAAGTTGTTTTAATTCCGAGAATTCTAATGATTCCACCAGATTTATCCTTCGATTCCAAACGTATTCAGTTTCCGATACGACTTGTTTTTTCCATTACGTTTAATAAGGCACAAGGCCAATGTGTAGGAATATACGGTATCAATTTAGAGGCTCCAGTATTTGCCCATGGAATACTGTATGTTGCATGTTCATGTGCAGGCAAACCATCTGCCTTAATAATTTCGACCGATGGAAAAACGAAAAATTTTTTCATAGGGTTTTGCAACCGGCGGCGCGGGTAGAATTTGGCGGTCATGTTGTTTTGGTGACATTCTGTCAAATCTGTTGGTTATTGTTCAGTTATACTGATGCCAAATCACCATGGCAAGTAACACGATTGAACAGCATGTCCAAATGATAAAACTTTAATATCAAAATCTTTTGGGGCAACGATACGTGCGTTGCACCCATTTTACGGCTTACATGGTTGTCTTTCCAAGTCGATTATCTAAATTTTGGTGGCCAAATTTGAGTCGACCGATGCAGTGAACAATCAGCAAACGCCCTTGCTTCAACGAAACGCAAGATCAACCGAAAATATCGTCGCTGTCTGTGAGAGTCCGTAGTACTTCGAAGTTCGAAAACGACGATGTCATTTCCATCATCATCAATGGATGAATGAACAATTTTAATTGGCTCCAATCGGATAATATGAATGTGAACAAGTGGTTCCAACAGAACGGCTTAACGTGCCCCAAAGCGAAAGCCACAATGTTCCATTTATTCATTTGAACATCTATTTATCAAGAAGCACTCGAATAAAATGTATTCGAATTTAAATGCAATAATTATAAATTCAATATTTTTGATGTGTAAACATCTATGCTGGCGGTAGAGTGAAAAAAACGTGAACGTTCGTGTGCAACGTTACGTCGTGCACTTTACGTTGTAGCACGTTACGTTACGACATCTGATTTGCCCCGACCAAAACAAATTGATTTTAACGCGACCGACAATTAGATTATACTTTATCGCGACCACTCATTTATATTGTTTTTGCCAACGACGAAAGCAAATTGTTTTTAGCGCGACCGACGATTTTATCATTTTAACACCTATATTTTTTATATTTTTTTCTTTAATTTTTAATTATTCCCCGAACAAAATGGCCGCGACACTAGTAATTAAAAAGAAAAAAATAAAAAAAAAATAATAATAGTCAGCTGTAGGGATTGACAATTGACATTAGGTATGGTAGATCAATGGCTGTAGGTATGGTAGGATATCGGGTGCGTTCAGTGATACAAATCTGAACTTAAATTCTACGTTTACATTATACTGCTTTTAAACGATGCAATTTCTTCTTGCAATTTGTAGGCTGTGATATACAAAATAGCTGAGGTTGAACAAATTGCAGAGTTATCGGCTACCTTTGTACTTGCACAAAGTTAACATTCATTAAAAATCACAGCGTCCAATTCCATAGGCGATTGATGGTGTCAATCGATTGAAACTCCGATTTTGGTGATTTCCACTGACAACAACTGCAACTAAATATTCTAAAAACTCAAGATATATAATTTGCCGGCTATCTCATAGTGACATTCATTTGAGGTTCGTTCAGTATAAAATTAAGACTGATGTTTTTGTAAGTTTTACTCGATGGAAAGATGGAGTTTCATAAGGGTTGCAAGTTCGTTGACAGTTCTAACTGGATATTTTAATTCGGCCCCTGTCAGTCAAACCATTAAGTTCCTTTGGAATTCGGGTACGGTGTCATTTACTTGAAACCACGATTTTAGTGCTCTCCGCTGACAGTTGTTGTTTTTCGATGCTCAGAGAGTGATTACCACAAACAATAACCATGTGTAATGTGAAGTCATCTTAAAGTTGAGAGTGAACTACGAAGCAGGACCTTTCAGTACCGAACCTTCACCGTTCGTTGGACACTTCACCAGCAGCCTTTTAGTGCTTGGAAATTTCGTTACAGAGGTTCCCCCACTGGGTATTTCGCTGCCGTTCTTTCACCACTAAGCTTTTTAAGCACTGCCTACAGATAGGTAATGTAGTGTTAATTATTCAATATGTTTCTTTTGATGACGTTCAGTAACAAAAATCAGGCACTTGGACAAACGTTGATGTTTACACATATTTAACCGTGAGTCACGGCACTCACATATTTTTTTATATATTATATTTTATATATTATAACGGATGATTTTTTGGCTGGTTTGGTTTTGGCAACACTGGTTTTGACAGCTGACGTGTGTTTAGTACCTTGTGTCACTGTCAAACAGCTTCAGTTTGGTTTGCAATTTAACCATGGATCGTCTTACAAATGAACAACGCTTGCAAATTATTGAATTTTACTATCAAAATTCGTGCTCGGTTCGAAATGTTCATCGCGCGCTGCTTGTGTTCAGCGATGAGGCTCATTTTTGGTTGAATGGGTACGTAAATAAGCAAAATTGCCGCATTTGGAGTGAAGATCAGCCAGAAGCATTGCAACAGCTACCAATGCATCCCGAAAAAGCCACTGTTTGGTGCGGTTTATGGGCCGGCGGCATTATTGGGCCATATTTCTTCAAAGATGATGCGAATCGCAGCGTTACTGTCAATGGTGAACGCTACCGAGCGATGATAACAAACTTTTTTTTGCCCGAAATGGAAGTTCTTGACTTGCATGATATGTGGTTTCAACAAGACGGTGCCACATGCCACACAGCACGCGAAACAATGGCGCAATTGCGAGGCGAGTTTGGTGAACAGTTAATTTCACGTTTCGGGCCGGTCAATTGGCCGCCTAGATCGTGCGATTTGACACCATTACATTATTTTTTGTGGGGGTATGTCAAGGCTAATGTCTATAGGGACAAGCCCGCTTCGATTGACGCACTGGAAGCCAACATCCATGCATTCATTCGTGAGATACCGGCCGATATGTGTGAAAGAGTATGCCAAAATTGGACTCAGCGGATAGGCTACCTGAGACGCAGCCGCGGTCAACATTTGCATGAAATTATCTTTAAACATTAAATTGCAAGGTTCAAACTATCGATTCAAATAAATATTTCATTCATTTTTTCGAATTTTTTGTGTTTTTTTTTTTTTTTAAAGTTCTAAACCTCTTAAAAAATCACCCTTTACTTTTAGCCATTTATATCGTGAAGTAGGTTTAAATCTAGAAGTAGTATTCTATTACAAAAAAGTAGCTGAAATATTGTTTTTTTTTTTATTTTTTTATGCGAAGCTACCCGTGTGAAGCCAGGCAGGCCAGCTTGTTTTGTAATAAAAATTCAGGTATAACATACCTAGTCATTGTAATGGAAGCACTGCACTGTGTAACAAAACAAGGAGCCCTTCAACTTTATTACTGGTGTTTGAATTCGAATTTTTTAGTCCGCTTGTTCATAACGGCCCCTTACTCGACAGTACTTGAACCAGTCAGTCGCAAATATTTTACATGGATTTGACCAGAATTAATTGAGTGTAAAAAAACAGATAATTTTCTTGAACAACCATTTTGAAGAAGATCGGAAGAATGCTGACAAAACGCTTTGAGAAATAAATGAAAAATGTTTGAGTGAATCAGTCATTGAGTTGAGCTACCCATACATTGTAAGGAAACAAACTCACCTATCCAATATTCCTTCGTCCTCACCCAAAAAATATTTTAAAACAACAATTTTCGTTACTCACTTGGATTCTCTGATAATGTCCCTTAGAGAGCGGTTTTCAGAAAAAAATAAATCCGAATATGCAATATTTCAGTTATCTCCTATTATTTCAGTTTGACTGTCCAAAAAAAACTGACAAATATGGATTCTTTCTGGAAAACTTTTCTGCCGAGTCCATCTTTTCACAATTCGATGAATTTTGACCAAAGTTAATATACCAATACATGTGATGTATTGAAAAATGCGGAAGAATTTTATCGGTTTTCGCAGCACTATCTATAGGCCTTTCCATTCCCGCCACAATATGTACAGCAGAGCGATCTTTCAGTACATTAAGAAATATAAAAACTTGGCTAAGCTCAAAAATGAGCGATGAAGGTCTTGATGCGTTGTGAATGATGAACATTCACAAAAACCTAGTGAAAGAAGGTACAGATGCAGGAATTAGCCCGTTCAGGTCTTTTTTCCATCCCCATTGCTTTGTATTTTGTTCGTTCCCATACCACTGCTGAACCTGGTGATAGGTCAACGCTTTGCGTCAATGTGTCCTAACATTTGCTCAGGGTGATTACACGTTCAACGAAAAAAGTCAATGCGTTGAAGGTAAAAACAATGTCAACACAGGTAGGTGTGAACGAAGGCAGAGAAGGGACAGAAGGGGCCCGACACGACGACGTATTCCTTTATACCTGTGGAGACAGACCATAGTGAGCCGGGTTTTCAATGTATAGTACAAAATTCAGTACAATTTTTAAATTTTATAATTCAGTTTAAATTAAATGTTGCGGGTTGACGTAGACGTATAATGGTTTGCGACGCTCGTACGCCGAAACTATTGATTTTAGAAAAAAAAGGTGAAGGCATAAATTGTAGGAAATTTTCTCTAGTTTTATTTTGTAAATATGTATTTTTACCGTAAAATGTGTCGAAAAGGAGTTATTATCAAAAAACTGCTTTTAGGCGCCATTTTTCCAATATGGCGGCGCGAGCGGCAAAGATACGAGGTGGCAAAGTTGATATTCTAAAAGAACACGTCGAAATCTATAAAATTGGCAATTTTCAAAACTTCCAAGTAACCTCTATTTTTTCAACCAAATGACTGGACTAGTTCGGATGCTTAAAACTTGAGAACGACTGGACCAAATTGGGTACTTTTTTCTACGCGTTTGTTTGTAATTGTACCGCGAAGGTTTAGGAAGAACAAAAGTCGGAAAACTTCAACAGGTGGCGATGTAGGCGAAATTTTCGTTTTTCAGTTCAATTCAATTACCGTTCAACAAATGGCGCTGAAGGCGGTTAGGAAATGGCTTTTGAGATATTCTTCTCCAACTTTTGTTATTTGTAGGGTGAAATGGGGTCAAAATAAAATAATTGTCAGATTTAAGAATTTTTTTTTTGTTTTAATGGTTTTTCTTAGGAAATGGCATTAGGGATATTTTTTATTTAAATTTTGATATTCATAGGGTGAAATGGGGTAAACATAAAAAAGTGTCCAACTGAAGAAATTGGTTTTTGTTTGAAAAGTTTTGCTTAGGAAATGGTTTGAGGGATATTTTTTTCAAATTTTATTATTTGTAGAATGAAATGGGGTAAAATAATAAGAATAATGAAATATGATTCTCATTGGCTTTGTTGGTCGGGTCAAAAGTCGGACATTCATACGAAAAATTCTGGAAAGACGGCACTGGCTGGCCACAACGTCGAAAGTGGCCACTAACTGGACTTTGATGGTGTGGAGATCTTGGCAATAGAGAAACACACTTGCAAACGGTACACGTTCGAAACACTACACATAATCAATAACAAGAACAACATGAACCGTAAACAAGACATACGACAAATCTCAGCGGTGTACTGCTCCTTCGTTTCCAACAGTAGATAGATCCAAAACTTGAATGTACTTATTGGACTATTGTTCAAGTTTATGTATGTGTATAAATCATGTCCACCGTACATCCATTTACACATCTAACATTCAACATAGTCAAAAATTTCGCTAAAAAAAAATATAAAAAAAGCAATTCTTTTTTGTTTCAAAGGTTTTTATTAGGAAATGGCTTTAGAGATATTCTTTTTCAAAATGTTAATAATTGTAGGGTGAAATGGGGTAAAAATAAAAAATTAACCGATTTAGGAAATTCGTTTTTGTTTACAAGATTTTACTAAGGAAATAGGTTTAGGGTTTAAGAATTTTTTTTTGTAATTGAAAGGTTGTTTATTAGGGATTTTTTTCAGAAAATTGGCATTTATGGGGTAAAATGGGGTAGATAAAAATAAAAAGTGGCATCTGATTTCAAAAATTATTTTTGTGTTTAAGAGGATATTTAAAAAATAAATTTCTTACTATAGAGTGCAATGGGATAAAAACAAAAAAGTGGTTTTCGATTGCAAAAATTCTTTCTGTGTTGGGAAAGTAATAAAGGTTGGGCTAAGAGGATCATGTTTTTAAATATATTAATTAGTATTCGATTACAAAAATTAGCTTAAATATTTATTTATATTTTCTTTTGTAATTTGTATGCGAAGCTTAGGTGTGTGTACCCGTTCGAAGCCGGGCGGGCCAGCTGGTACATTTACTAAAATGAATACAATTCCAGATCAAATGAACGAAAAGTAAACAGAAAAAAACCACAAAATGAAAACATTGCAATTTTTTTAACCATTTCAACTCACATCAAGGACTTGAGTTGGAAAAAGTTTCTAAAAGTTACTTTTTGACACTTCAATCTTGAGCTTAGGAACGATTTTATGGCGTCATAAAGTTACTCAACGTTACTTTTCTGAATTAAAGGAACAATGAAAGTCGGTAAACATCGATACAAATTTCCGTCTTAGAAGGGTACGATGGCCACCTAACTGATGAGCCCAACTATAGTACCTGGGCGTGACGCATTTATGGAGTTGAGCTCATTTGAACTTTTAACTTGAATATTAATCAATTTAACCCAATTTTACCCAACTTATAATGCGAATTTGAAAAAAAACCGCATTGGAGCACTTGTAGCTGTAGATAAAATTTCTAATTTATACAAATTTTGTATAATTATATTTTAGTCACGTGCAGTAAAACAAAAATTGGTTGATCCCATATAGCTACGCTGGCTGAAATTCTTTTTCAATGGTAACACCAACCAAACATTTGATAAGTTCCTCCTATACGCTGGGGTTCATTTTTCATCTCTTCTTTAATTTGTTATTAATTTTGGTAGCACCATAATTTACTCAAAACGACCCTTTAAAGATTTTTAAAAACAAATTCAAAAAGTAAGTCAATTTCACTGGTTATTATTTTGTGTTTAATATTGTATCGTCGATAAACTATTCAGAATTGAACTGCTTGTATTTTATAAACATTGTCCTTGTTTGAACTTCTTTTACAGCCTCGGTTATTTTTGCCAGGAACATAATTTGACTTTGTACATCACCAACAGCTGACTTCGCATTCATATCTATAAAATTAGACAACGCTTCAAAAGCTTCTGTTTTTGACTGTGGTCTAAGAGTCCTTTTTCTTCCACAACCTAAAAAAATGGAAAGAATAATAATTATCATAATAACAGTCGTAATAATAATTGTAATAAGTTATAATAACACCAAAGATAATAATAATAATAACCCTTTCGGGTTAGGGATTAGGATAACTGGCTGAACACAATAGACGCGAGTTAAATTTTTCTTTATTAAAAGCTTTAAAAAAAGACAACTTTATTGGTTCGGTTTCAACAATGAAATGCACATGACAATTTTATTTTATTCATAAACTGGACAACAGATACATACATTAAGATTCTTTATTTATTATAAGGTGTGAGAACGGAAATGCTAAAAGTATCTCACACCTATGGTTTTACTTTAAATGCAACTATTTGATGACAACCAATCTAAAGTTTTAATTTACATTATAATAAGTGTACGGGTAAACGTACTTGTCGACCAAAGTGTTATCATCTTGCGACGTGAGATAATTCCAGTACATGAACTAGAAAATCTCTTGTATGTGACGTGTTTGGGGATTGTCGTTTGGTTTTAAGCACAGATTAGCCATATGAAGATGAGAATGTTTCGTACGTTTCACCCTCCAAAACCCATTTGTTTACATTGTTGTATTTGTAATTTCTTCCCGCGTCGATGAATAGATGTGAATTGCAACAACAATTTAACCAGGTGTGTGAAGATCCCTACTGTCTATGTGTGAGATTTTTATACACACATTCTCATTTTGTATCTGATAACTGCCAGTTCAAGCGTGTTGGCAAATTAAAATGGCTGCCGGGGATTCTCATCTTAATGTGGCTAATCTGTGGTTTTAAGGTTCTTTTGTTTGGCTGTGGAATTAATTCGACCCCTTACCTCTGGTGGGGGAAGTCGTAATAATTAAAAGAAAGACTGACTCTGTTGTAGTACAAAAGTAAGTGTTTTTATTCCATAAATTAACTGTCTTATATACTATCGAATTGCCTATTTTACAAATCAATATAGTCGATTAAAGTCAATATTATTGCTTAATTTCGTAATGTGCAATGTGGGCACAATGTGTCATTGACTTGATGATAAATAAAAATAAACATAATGTTCACACACTGCACAATGTGTAAAGAATTAACAAATGAATGAAAATGAAAATGTGCACACACCACAATATGTAAAAATAAAAAATGAAATTATTTAAGTGTTTATTATGGATTGAATTATGAATTTAATTGCGACCTACTTAAGGTATGTAGGAAAAATGAAATGTGTATCGTGTTTATGATTTGTGATAGGTCAGTGTTATAAGAATTGTTCTGTGTGTAAACATACTCCCCGCCTTGAACTATTCTATATCAAATGTGCACGGTGGAGGCCTTGTGAATGCGCGGAGCTGGAATCGGGGGGTCCTTCGGACGGTAAATGCGGCTTCTTATAACTGACAATGAACTGTCAGTATTCTTTACTTGCACGAGAGTTTCTTCGAGTCATTGTTGTGCGATATTCTTCTGTAGTAAGTCCAGTTCGTATGAGCGTCTCCGAAATTGTAGTTGTATGTGATGGTGACTCATCTGGGTTGATTGTGGATAGTTCGTGATGACCTCCGATAAATTACTTGTTGGAACATAGGATGCTCGATTAGTACTTGTTAAAATGTTATGTCCGTGTATGGTAAATAGGTCTTGTTTCACAATGTACCCAGCTGGGGCGGTTAAGATACCAGAGTTGTTTAATCGGATTTGGGTAAGGTTGTAATGATGCATTACACCCTCTTCTTCACCGCCGCCGTTTATTAAATTGCATACAAAGCAATCCCGAATCACCGTTAACAACGACTCTAGAAAGAGCCAATCATAAGAATTAGAAAATATTAATAATACAAACAGTGAAATTATAATTCACACTCGGTTCAAACCGAAATATATATAAGAGACCGTGGATGAGCACCATAAAATCGAGCTCTGCCACAGTAGAAATCAGTACCAATCCCGAGTACTTGGCGAGTCTCCATTTTGAAGGACTTAGGTTCCAGAAACGACAGTGGAAGCCCAGGTTTTAAGTAGTTAGAGTGACGTCTGCTATCTCAGACTGTAATTTAGTGACGTCTGCTATCTCAGATTGTAATTTAGTGACGTCTGGTATCTCAGACTGTAATTTAGTGACGTCTGCTACCTCAGACTGTAATTTAGTGACGTCTGCTATCTCAGATTGTAATTTAGTGACGTCTGCTATCTCAGATTGTAATTTAGTGACGTCTGCTATATCAGATTGTAATTTAGTGACGTCTGCTATCTCAGACTGTAATTTAGTGACGTCTGCTATCTCAGATTGTAATTTAGTGACGTCTGCTATCTCAGATTGTAATTTAGTGATGTCTGCTATCCCAGACTGTAATTTAGTGACGTCTGCTATCTCAGATTGTAATTTAGTGACGTCTGCTATCTCAGATTATAATTTAGTGACGTCTGCTATCTCAGACTGTAATTAAGTGACGTCTGCTATCTCAGATTGTAATTTAGGATATACTACTAAACATTTGAATTGCATAAATCTAGGTTATAAGGTTACATAAATGTAAATAACTATAAGCATATATATATTGAATTGTATATTATAAGACAATAAGAATTGTATAGAAATTGTAAGAACCAGCGATTGGTGAATAAAAAACTAAGTTTGTTGCTTCTTTGGTAAAACTCTGGACCCGACGAGCATACCTCAGCCTATGACAAAAAGCATCTCACAAAATGGCGCCCGAGCAGGGACTTCATTGAGGTTGATTCACCCACCCGTACCGTACCGACCGACCGTTCCAGAAGAATCATCCCTCATTGATGTCCATACCGAATAAGCGTACCAGACGCTCCTGTATCCCAGTAAGGCTAAGCCTTCCGTTAATAAACCGTCCCAGACACAGATTGTATGCAAACCGATTATTCACCGTCAAAAGCTGAGAATATTTCTCAACCAGAACCAGATCCAGAAACAAACCAGACCGTTGCAAGTAGTTCCGAACTTAATCATCACCCTAGCAAAATGGATAGCCCTACCAATGTAGCATGGATCTACCTACTCAAGAAGAAAGAATTAATTGAAAAAATGAGCTCCAAGGATTTGGGCACCGTGGCCACACTCCGACAGCGATTCAGCTCATTTATTAAAAATTCCCGTACCCGCCGATCAACGCAGAATCTATGCGAAGAAATATCACAGCTAGTTCAAGAAAAGGATCTTCCCAGACGAAGACGAACCACCGCCAGCACTCGTTCATAAGACCATCAGTTCTACTGGTGAGAATAATAAGAATGATGCCCAGTTAAAATTGTTGAATTATACAGCAAATACCGTCCAGTTTGACCCGGCTTCACAAGCAGCTAACCGTCAATCAGATCTTAAGAGCACTACCAGAAATTTTTCGTGGTCCTGCTTTGGAATGGCTCCGAATCCATGGAGAAGAATACAAGACTTGGGAACAATTCCGCCTAGCGTTTCGTCGGTATTTTCTACCCACTCGCTTCGTCCATAAGCTAGAGGATGAAATAATGCGAAAAAGACAAGGACCGCGAGAGTCAGTCAAAGATTTCATTCGTAATATGGAATACCTTATCCGACAACATCCGAAAATGACATTAGAGGAGAATGTAGACAGGATTTATGACAGCCTCCGCACCGAGTATTGGTTACACATTCGCTGGAAGGATTTCCAGTCTCTTGAAGAATTAACCGAACTGGCCGAAGAGCTAGAATTCGTAAAAGCAGAAGAACGAAATCAAAGACCTACGGTAACTTCCAATTTATATCCTCCGACCAGGAATCAACGTCCACTCGGAACACCGACTCTACCGACACCTTCCAGAAACCACCCAATTCCGTATGACCGTTATACTCATTGCTGGCACTGTAAGCAACAAGGACACACAAAACAAAGCTGCAATAGACCATTCCGACTCTTCTGTTCCTTCTGTGGAGAAGATGGACGACTAACTAAAGACTGCTCGTGCCATCAACACCGAAGACCACAACAGAATTGGAAAAACGGAACAGCAGCTATAATACATTCCAGTCCAAGCCAGCAAAACCCGTCCATTGTACTTGAAATACAAGAAGAAAATCCTCGATTAGCTGTGTTGACAGCTGATGATTCAAGATTCAAGAACTGCAAGAGAAGAGTTGCCACACAACCGTGTTCTCTAGTCAACACATATAACCGTTGGTGGAGACATTACAAGCAGAAGATAAAGTACCCAAATCCAAGCCCAATTTTTGTTCCTGCGGACAGATCTTACGACACACCTAGAAGTCAGAAACAACAACCGTGTTCAAGGAAGTTCAGCAAAGAGGAAAAATCGGTATTATCGACACGCCAGTCATTAGTACCCTGGACAGACCCGAGGTATTTCGTCCCAATAAAGATTGGGTGGCAGAATTTCAATGCGCTCATTGACACCGGTGCCACTAAATCATTCATTGGGATCGCAATCAGGAACAAACTCCAGAAACTCAACATTCCTGTCCGATATGAACGTGTTGACATCAAACTCGCGAATGGAAGCCCAGTGACTACAAGGGAACATAACTACATAACTTGCAACCTCGGCCAAACCCAAATTCACGGCGAAGTTACGTTTTTAAAAGATCTGGCTCAAGACGCAATCCTTGGCGGGGACATCTTGGACAGAGCTAAGTTCACCATGACCATAGCAGGAAAACCTCTGACAAATGATAAATCCCAGCAACCAGGCAAAGAGAAGCTTTGTACCCTGGTCAGCAAAGAACGAATAGCCCACAGCGAAAAAGCAGCACTAGTAAACTTCGAAGCTGAAGAGTTACCAACAGTTGAAAGAATGAAAGGACCGTCAAAGGGCACTGCACTCCGTATCACATTGATAAATAACCAGCCATTTAAACGAAGATATTACCATCGCAACCAAATTAAGCAAAATTTAACTAACGAAGAAATAGATGAGTTGTTAAAAGATGTTTTAATAAACAAAAAAAAATATAGATATATCATGAAAAGAAAACAAGACAAAAAATTAGGATAAAAATAAAACAAAGAAAACAAAAAAAAAAAAACAATAAAATATACCATACAAAAAAAATTAAAATATTTAATAAGTAAACTGAAAAAAAAGCACAAAAAAAAATGTTTTATTTACAGACAACTGCGATTTCCCCATCACAAAGGGAAGCACCGATGGACTGGGTCAAGTCCCACTCCCAATGATGTTTTACCACTCTTATACTACCGCGCCTCTTGCAGGTAGCACCAATGGACACCGATGGACTGGGTCAAATCCCACTCAATGATGCTGTACCATCCTTATACTACCGCGCCTCTTGCGGGTAGCACCGATGGACTGGGTTAAATCCCACTCTCAATGATGCTGTAGCATCCTTATATTTACTATCGCGCCTCTTGCGGGTAGCAGCGATGGACCACGATGGATAAGATCATGCCATATAAAATGATCACCGAACCACATATCTAGTTTTTAAAGACGAGAAGGTTCTCGAGGAGGAGGGGAATGTAATGATGCATTACACCCTCTTCTTCACCGCCGCCGTTTATTAAATTGCATACAAAGCAATCCCGAATCACCGTTAACAACGACTCTAGAAAGAGCCAATCATAAGAATAAGAAAATATTTATAATACTTTTTGTTTGTGAAATTATAATTCACACTCGGTTCAAAGCGAAATATATATCAGAGACCGTGGATAAGCACCATAAAATCGAGCTCTGCCACAGTAGAAATCAGTACCAATCCAGAGTACTTAGTGAGCCTCCATTTTGAAGGACTTAGGTTCCAGAAGCGACAGTGGAAGCCCAGGTTTTAAGTAGTTAGAGTGACGTCTGCTATTTCAGACTGTAATTTAGTGACGTCTGCTATCTCAGATTGTAATTTAGTGACGTCTGCTATCTCAGACTGTAATTTAGTGACGTCTGCTATCTCAGACTGTAATTTAGTGACGTCTGCTATCTCAGATTGTAATTTAGTGACGTCTGCTATCTCAGATTGTAATTTAGTGACGTCTGCTATCTCAGATTGTAATTTAGTGACGTCTGCTATCTCAGACTGTAATTTAGTGACGTCTGCTATCTCAGACTGTAATTTAGTGACGTCTGCTATCTCAGATTGTAATTTAGTGACGTCTGCTATCTCAGATTGTAATTTAGTGACGTCTGCTATCTCAGATTGTAATTTAGTGACGTCTGCTATCTCAGACTGTAATTTAGTGGCGTCTGCTATCTCAGATTGTAATTTAGTGACGTCTGCTATCTCAGATTGTAATTTAGTGACGTCTGCTATCTCAGACTATAATGACGTCTGCTATCTCAGATTGTAATTTAGTGACGTCTGCTATCTCAGACTATAATGACGTCTGCTATCTCAGATTGTAATTTAGTGACGTCTGCTATCTCAGATTGTAATTTAGTGACGTCTGCTATCTCAGACTGTAATTTAGTGACGTCTGCTATCTCAGATTGTAATTTAGGATATATTGCTAAACATTTGAATTGTATAAATCTAGGTTATAAGGTTATATAAATGCAAATAACTATAAGCATATATATATTGAATTGTATAACAGTACATATAGTTATAAGACAATAAGAATTGTATAGAAATTGTAAGAACCAGCGATTGGTGAATAAAAAACAACCTCAAATGCACTATAGTTTGTTGCTTCTTTGGTAAAACCCTGGACCCAACGAGCATACCTCAGCCTATGACAAAAAGCATCTCACAAGGTTCCCTTCACAAACGACATTTATTAATGATTGAGATCGAAGTGAATATAACCAGTGATTCGATTGGTGCAGTTGTATCCAAAACTGCTCATCTGTAAAGTCTTCGAGTTGACAGGACGCATGATCGGCCGATGGTCGTCAGGGGGAATAACATGTAGCATACGAAAACATGCACGTGCCGTAACTATTCGGGACTGATGGAAGTGTGATCATAGCCTCTTCGCGGCGGCCGCTAGAAACAAGCCTTTTAAAAAGGTTTGGCTAATATGATCGGGCTTGTTCCACAGGTTGGCAACAGGTTAATCCCCTGTTCCGTAAAACTAAAAGAATTCTGAGACCTACAACAAGCCTCGGAAACGGACTGATCTCACGACGACAACCCACGCAAGGAAAACGGAAAAACGATTTACGAATTTTCTTATGGAACGTACGATCGCTCTATAGAGCTCGAGCTGCTCAGCAGCTAGCCGATGCCCTGTCAAAATATAAAGCTGACATAACAGCACTACAAGAAATTAGATGGACAGGGAATGGTGTTCTACAGAAGAAAGATTATGACTTATATTACAGCTGTCATACAAAACACCATGTGCGTAAAAATTAAGTCTGCCATCATCGGCCTTAACGCTATAAGCGAAAGGCTATGCACCCTTCGCGTGCGAGGCAAATTTAAGAACATCAGCCTCATTAACGTTCACGGACCTACGGAGGAGTCCTCAGACGAAGAAAAAGAGACTTACTGTGAACAAGTCGAGAGGGTAAAAATCATCCTTGGGGATTTGATTTGCAAAAATAGGTCGGGAGCCGGTATTCAAGCATTACGCAGGCACCCATAGTTTGGATGAGAACACTAATGACAATGGACTTCGAGTCTTAGAATTGGTAGCATCGAAAAACATGGTCGTTGCGAGTACAGGTTCCCGCGTAAAGATATCTACAAAGCCACCTGATTATCAACTGATGGAGTCACTCGAAACCAAATTGACCACGTGTTGATAGACCGTCGCCACTACTCGAACTTGATGACGGTACGAACGTACCGAGGTGCCAATATCGACTCGGATCACTACCTTGTTCGTATGGTTTTCCGAGGGCGGATTGCCTTGCGAAGACGTATTGCATCCGCCGATCAGTTTCGAATCAACACGACTGCTCTGCGCAATGAAAACACCAGTAACACCTTTGGTAATGCGTTAGGACTCGCCCTAGAACTGGTTAGAGTACCGATCTGCATCTCATCGAGTGCACACCTGTGTGTGGTTCGTGAAAGTGAAGTTAAAGTCCTCGTTTACTGTGTTCTGTGCTCTGTTCTTCTCTGTTCTTCTCTGTTTAATTTAACTTTATATAAATCACATAAAACAAACAAAAATAAGTTCACCCCAACCCATTAATTAACCAATAAAACCCATTAAATAACAAAAAAAACAAATCAAATCAAATTCAAATCATATACAAAACTAGTGCAGTGCCACCGCCTAAAAATACAACAACAAAATTCCTATAACAACAAAAAAAAATCACAAATATAAAAACATAATATAGCGAGCAGTTATATCCTAACCTTCCTTTCCCATTCACTACTCACAGTTGTGTATAGTTGACCATTGCATGCACTGTGTGGGAATTCTCGCACACTGCATGTAGTGTTCAAGCTATGATAACGGCGGATGGTTGATTAAATATTGTTCTGAATATCCAGGTGCGGATCGTTCATATTGTCACTAAGGCATAACACTAGCGGTAATATGTGTCGAAAAGTTTTTTGGTGTTTAGATCAATAATTAATTTAGATTAATCGTCTGCTTTGGTTTTTAAAATTTTGTTTTTACAATGGTGGGTAATTTTAGAGTTGATTATTCTAACATTCGGGGGCTGAGAGCGAATTTCTGTGCCGTGTACGTCTATACTGTAGGTAACAGGCCAGCTGTTTTGGCGCTGAGTGAAACTCAGATAGGCGAAAACACCGATAACTCGGAATTTAACCTGCATGGGTATAACTTAGTGCCATTATTCTTCTCCCATCACGGTCTCGCGATTTATATTCGGAATGATGTTGCGTACCAACTTCAACCACAATACGGTCCCTGTGTGAACACAAATTTCAACTTTATGTGGTTTAAATTTTCGGTTAATAAGCGCATCAAACATACCTGCTTCATTTATCGAAGTCCAAATCTGGACAGAAATTCAACTTCTAACGAATTTGATGCTCTGTCTGACTCCATCCAAAGAATTGTTTCCCATTACCCTCACACTGAAATCGTCATTACGGGCGATTTTAATGTACACAATTCTAGTTGGCTTCGCTTTTCAGGCCAGACAACACCCAAAGGAAGGTACGTCGAGGTCTTTGCTGAGTTAAACCAACTGACTCAGCTTGTTGACGAGCCAACTCGAATACCTGACGTTGCAGGTCAAACCGCCAACACTCTAGACTTGTTTCTTACCTCTGACCCTGGTAAATATACTATCAGTGTATTATCGCCTCTAGGCACGTCAGACCATTGTGTCATATCTGCAAATTTCTCGTGCCAAATAAATCCAGTTAAAGAAAAATCTCCCAAGAGAACCGTTTGGCAATTCGAGAAAGCCAACTGGGACGGCCTCAACGATTTCTTCAAAAACTTTAACTGGTCACTAGGCTTCCTCGGTAGTGACGTAGACTCCAGTGCAGATATGATAACAAATTTAATTCTTTTTGGAATGAGAAATTTTATTCCGAATAGGGAAAAATCTATGCAACCAAAAGAAAACTCATGGTTTGATTCGAGCTGTAAAGAGGTTATCCGGGTTAGAGAAGTAAGTTTCCGAAGTTATAAGGCCAACCCCACTGAGGAAAACCGGAATAAGTTCAAACAAGCTAGAAAGACCTGTAACATCCATATTCGACGAACCAAATTTTTGCACGACCAAAAATTAAGGCAAAAAATACTACAATGTCTAAAAGGTAGTACAAATTTTTGGTCATTTGCAAAAAAAATACGAAATACTACCTCGTCTTCGGTTCCAACGCTCGTTTTCAATGACACTCCTGCTGTTAGCTCGTTAGAGAAAGCCAATTTGCTTGCAGCACAGTTTGCTGTTAATTCGACGTTGCCAGTAAGTGTTATGACTCCTCCTGTACTTGAGAGCGCTTACGATTTCATGGGACGAATCTTCTTTCGCACTCGTGCAGTTGCAAGAGTTCTCAAGGACCTTGATGTGCACAAATCCGCTCGCCCGGATCGTATCCCTCCTATTGTTCTGAAGAGGTGTTCTTCAACGCTGGCAAAACCACTGCGTAAGCTTTTCCATCTGCCCTACTCTACTGATCTCGTTCCGAGTGGATGGAAAACAGCATTTGTCCAGCCTGTCCCTAAAAAAGGCGAATCTTCTTCACTCTCTAACTATCGTCCAATTGCACTTACGCCCCTTCTTTCCAAGGTCATGGAACCGCTGATTAATCATCAGCTTAAGAAATATCTTGAAGAACGAAAGCTTATAAATGACCGGCAGTATGGCTTTCGTAGCAATAGATCCACTGGTTATCTGATGGTTTATCTCACCGAACAGTGGAACAAATCTTTACATCGTTTTGGCGAAAGTAAGATTATTGCACTTGATATTTCGAAAGCGTTTGATAGAGTTTGGAATCAAGCTCTCTTATCGAAAATGCGTGCATTTGGTATCGATGAATCTCTTCTTCGTTGGATTAGAAATTACCTTTCTAACCGCTCAATACAAGTCGTATTGGATGGTTTTAAGTCTGATATTCATAACATAAATGCTGGTGTCCCCCAGGGCTCCGTTTTGTCTCCGACTCTCTTTCTCATTTTCATCTATGATCTTCTGTCTGAAACTTCTAATCCATTAAATTGTTTTGCTGACGACAGTACCCTCAGCTTTTCATATTCGTTTCTAGATTCATATTCTTATCCTTCGGATGTGGAACTAGAGCGGCAGCGTATGATAAGCTCATTAAATTCTGATCTTGATAGCATTGTCCAATGGGGAATCAAAAACCGCGTAGAATTTAATGCTTCAAAAACTCAATGCTGTCTCCTGTCGTTGAAGCGAAACCCACCCTCCATGCCGCTATCCATGAGCGGTACTTTTATTGAAGAAACTAAACAGCTTTCAGTTCTGGGAATGTACATCACAGACCACCTCTTGTGGAATGACTACATATTTAACGTTGCCAAAAACGCTACGAAGTGTTTAGGCTTTCTTCGGCGATGCAAGAAATTTTTCTCTCCTTCTGATCTGGCTATAATCTACAAAGCCTTTATCCGTCCTAAGCTTGAGTATAACTCCCACATCTGGGCAGGTGCTCCTATAACTCACTTGAATCTCTTGGACAGAATTCAAAATAGAGCTTTAAAAATGATAGGTGATAAAAATATAACAGATACAATTACAACTCTGGAACACCGCCGCAGTGTTTCATGTCTATCTTTGTTCTATCGCTATTTTTACAAACAGTGTTCTAGCGAAATAGCCAGTTGCATTCCTTCCCTAAAACAATTCCACCGTAATACTCGCGCTTCTAGGAATGCACATAAGCTTACCCTTGAGCCCAATTTCGGACGTACAGTCAAGTACAGAGATTCTTTCTTTAGCCGCACAACTCGAATGTGGAATGCTTTGCCTAGCTCTATTTTTCCCTCCCATTGTAATATCCAGAAATTCAAAACCAATGTGCATCGGTATCTCCTATTAAACCCTACCCTATTTTACTAACCGCTCGCACTATGTTTATCATTATAAGGGTAGTCATAACCCCTTGAGTGCGCGCAAATAAAAAAAAAAAAAAAAAAAAAATGTGTAAGTGCTGGAGCCAGTATGCTGGGCGTAGATAAGAAGTGGACACGCCTTAAGAATACTGTCATTAGTACTGCCAACTCCATCTTAGGCAGCAGTCGTAGAAATCGGAACGACTGGTTTGATGATGAATGCAAGCTAGCGACTGTACGTAAGAATGTTGCGTACCGAGCAATGCACCAATCTCATAGAACGCGGGCACGCGAAGACGAATATGAAGGGCTCAGAAGAATTGAAAAACGGCTTCACAGACAGAAAAAATCAGCCTGGGAGAAGAACATAATCTGTGAAATAGAGAAAAACTGAGAGCGAGGTCCACACCAGGCGCGGAAGTTCTACCAATCCGTCCGAAACATGACGCAGTACACACCACGATGCACATACTGCAAGGACGGAGAGGGAAATCTGATCACCGATCCTCAAAGCATACAGGAGCGATGGGAAGTGTACTTCAATGAATTGCCAAATGGTCAGCTCACTGCAGAAGTGGAGGCTCCACTACTTCAAGAAGAGTACCCTATGTTGCCGCCACCAAGCATAGAAGAGGTTGAGAAGGCTATAGGCCGGCTAAAGAAAAACAAAGCCCCGGGAGCCGATGGTATGCCAGCCGAACTATTTCAACATGGTGTGCCAGCTTTACGTCAAGCAATTCATGAGATTATAGTGCACGTGTGGGAGCAAAAGGAAATTCCAAAAGACTGGCGAAAAGGTATATACGTGCAGCAATTATAGAGGTATCGCGTTGTTTTGTACCGCCTATAAGATACTCTCCTCTATCCTACAAGGCCGGATAACCCCATACGCTAAAACCGTCATCGGACAATATCAGTGTGGTTTCATTCCAGGCAAATCAACAACTGATCAGATCTTTACCCTTAGGCAGGCGATGGAAAAATGTCTAGAATTTAACATCCCAACATACCATCTGTTTATAGACTTTAAGGCCGCCTACGATAGCATAAGCAGGGTAAAGCTTTACAAAGCCATGAGAGAATTTGGCATCCCAAATAAATTGACACGCCTATGTAGGTTGACCATGACCAACGTAACAAGCCAAGTAAAAATAGCCGGATTGCTATCCAAACCAATCAACATCTTTAATGAACTCCGACAAGGGGATGGTTTGGCCTGCCTCCTCTTTAACCTGGCGTTGGAGAAAGCAATCCGTGACTCTGGCACGGCAACAAGAGCGACCATCGTCAACAGGTCTAGCCAGATACTGGCTTACGCAGACGACATCGTCATCATCGAAAGAACCGAGCAAGCTGTACATGATTCCTTCATCCAGATCGAGCAGGCGGCACAAAATCTGGGGCTGCACATTAGTGAAGGTAAAACAAAGTACATGGTGGCGTCGTAGACGATGCTTGCGCTGGAGAGATGGCGTAGACCAGGACGCCCGGAGCCTTGGGGTGCGCAACTGGATGGCGGTGGCTCGAGACCGGGATGGGTGGAGAGACCTGTTTAAGGAGGCCAGGACCAGACCCCGGTTGTCGAGCCGACGATGATGATGGTCGAAAATCTGGTTCATAAGTTTGAACTCACAAATACTGATATAAGAGCCCTTCTGATAAAGTAGATGCTTTTGGTGACTCATTTTCTAGAATTGTTGTACATGAGTTAAATTCTGCCTCATTCAAGATGTAATACTGTGTGCGATGTAGATTTATAATCATGTTATCTGAAGACGGTCTTTGCAATGAATGAAGTGTTGACTAAGACTGGAACTGGAATCATACTGTATAGTTCATAATGTTCTGTTGTGACCAACGGAAGTGATAATTTGAAAATTATGTTCTATCCAACGATTCGTCCTTCTGCTGTCATCAATTTGTAGAACATAGCTAAGTTACCCTTTGTTTCTGGAAGGCGTAGTGCTGGTGGCAGATGGCCCTTAATGGTTGTTATCTCTTGTCTTAATTGTTTGGGATGTATTAAGTTGACGCTTTTTTTTCCATGATGAACGTCTGTGATTAGGTCCAAAAGTAATGTTTGCATTCTTTGAAGATTTGTGGCATCTAAGAACATTTGAAAACAATGTGCAAGCATTAGCAGGGAGAATTTTTACTGATGATCTTAAGTGTTTGTTATGTTAAGCTGGTTGATAATGACATTGAGTTCAGTTTCTAGTGATTGAAATTGTTTTTTTAGTCTTCCTTCGTTGGTGCGAATTATTTTTGCAGTAAGTGATCCTCATTGACATGAATATCCTCGTCATTTATTTCTTGTATCAAATGTTTAAATTGTTGCAAGAACGTTATGCACGGATCAGCTGGTGTCATCGTTTGGCAGAGTTTTTCAAGTTTGTTGTGGCCTAAGTTTAGCCATTTTAATTCCTGCCAGTACGGCCTTAGTTAATGTTATATCACTATGTCCCATTGATCAGAGATAATGTGTGCCGTTCCCAAATTTTCGAAGTGAATTCCGTGGGTCGTTTTGAATGGTGATACATTGACCTGGCTGCACGTGATCATTGGTAGTATTAGTAAGGATATGAGCACTGTAGTACAACCATTGAAGGGGTTGTATCTTCTTTTCTTTGGGGGTGAGCTTATGTCATCATCTTGTTCAATCTCGCCGTCTTCAAATTCCTCGATTGGCTTAGAGAATGTTGCAATAAATGTCGATGCATGCTGGTCTGTGTTCTCTTCTGTTTCATCTGTCTGGATGGGTAATGGAGCTAGTCTCTGTATTGGCCTTGGTAATACATTAGTTGCTGTCTGGATCTCAGCAACTCTTACTGCTCCATCTGCACCAGTGAATGTCTGAATTACTCTTCCGAGTGGCCATTTCATGACCGGACAGTTGTCTTCTTTGATAATGACCATTGTCCCGGGAAGTAGGTTTTCACATTTTCATTGCCATTTATGTCTTTGTTGAAGTTCATGAAGATACTCAGTATGCCATCTTTTCCAGAATTCGTCTTTGATGTCTGAAATAATTTTTAGTTGTTTCGAAAGCTTGACCTAAAGTGTTTCGGCAGTTGGATCGGTTGGATTAGTTAATGGTTCACCTATGATGAAATGTCCTGGTATAAGTGCCGTTAAATCATTGGCATCGATTGACATTGAAGTGATGGAAAATTGCCTTTAATTTCTATCATTATGGTTTCAAGTTCTTCATAGGTTAGTGAGGCGGAACCTAAACATCGATACAGAAGATATTTTGCTGATTTAACAGCCACTTACCACAGACCTCCGAAATGTGGTGCTCTTGGAGGTATGAAATGAAACTCTATTCCCTTTGATGAGAACGTATTTTGAATCTTGTCTTGTGCCCCCTGGGTGTGTATGTGGCTTACCAATTCCTGTAGTTGATTATTTGCACCAACAAAATTGGTAGCATTGTCACAATATATGTTTTGATAATTGCCTCGACTTCCGATGAATCTTTTCAAGGCGGCGATAAATCCATTAGTTGATAGGTCTGTTACTAATTCTAGATGGACCGCCTTTGTGGAGAAACAGTAAAACACAGCAATATAGGTCTATTGTGGATGTTTTCCTCCTACCTTGTAGTGTGTCTTTTTTGGCTCGCAATGTAAATTTTCCTTGTGATAGGAGTCCATCAACATCTTTGTGAAGGGATGAGACTAAATCAGAAGTAGTGGATGTTTGGATTCATATGATAATGATGATGCTTCACGACCGCCTCCAGCTCCTTCTTCATCGACAAATGGGGATAAGGTGGTGATTGGACTGCCTTTTGGTGTTTCAGTGAAACGTTGGAGGTGTTTGATGCCTTGCTCAAATTCTTCTCCTTGCATGGTTTTCTTTGCAGCTCTCACATTATGAAAATATCGAAGAACATATGCCACAACTCGCTGTAGTCTCCTGAAAACATTGTGGTGCTCAATCGAATAAATAAAGCTGGCTGGTAGTTATATGACTGATAACGTCTGTGTTGTAGCTCTTTTCTCCAGATCGGTTTCCTGTTTCTTCGTGTATGATGGAGGCCATGATGTTTCTGCTCCACGGAGATAGAGGGGTCCATAAAACCATAAATTGCATGATGCTAACTTATCAGCTGGAACTCTACGCGACAGTAAATCGGCAGGATTGTCTCTGGAACGAACGTGCAGCCAATGTTGAATTGATGTGAGTCTCTGAATAGATGATATTCGGTTTGCAACAAATGTGTGAAAGGATGATGGCGAGGATTTGATCCAACCAAGCACTATCTCAGAATCTGTCCACATAAAGGTCGGGCGGGACTCTAAATGTAGATCTTTATTTATACGGTGAACTAACTCTGCTGCAAATGTTGCAGCACATAACTCCAGTCGTGGGACAGTTAGCTTTTTTACTGGAGCTACCCTTGATTTGGCACACAGAAATCTAACTTATTATTACAACAACCAAAAGCTAAGGATAGCAACAAAAACAAAACGAAAACGACTATCATTGGGTCAACGGACATCAATCCACGAAAGCAATCCTCAAATCCAATAAGAAAGTTTTTAACACAACAAAATATGAACGACTTCATAAGTAAAAATCGTATCTCGCCAAACACTGATGATGGTAATCCGGGTTGCAGTAAATCAAATAACTTGCAATAGCAAACCCAATTTTGCAACTGCAAAAAAAAACAAATCCCAAAAATAAAAGCCAATAAAACACATAAAACCATCATAAAACACCAATCCTCCCCAACCCGGCTGATCACCGTGGGGAGAGAAGATCAAAACCTCCCAAACAAAAATCAAAACCAAAACCCACTTATAAAAACTGGAAATAAAACTGAGATTGAAGGAAATGATTTCCACGTGTGCACTTTTAATGTACGTACTTTAAAAGATGAAGAGAGGCATATTGAACTAGAGAACGCATTGAGTAAAATAAAATGGGACATTATCGCTCTTTGTGAAACCAAGATATTTGGTGAAAAACTAATTGAAAAAGAAAACGGTAATCTATTAAGATTTAAAGGAGAAACGAAGGGGCTCTATGCAGTTGGATTTTTAATAAAAGAAAAATGGAGACACTATATTGAACAAATACATTTTTACAATGAAAGGATAGCAGCACTTCAAATTAAAGTTTCAAACACTAAACTATCAATTATCCAAATCTACGCGCCAACAAAAGTAGCATCAGATGAAACAATCGAAAGGTTGTACAAAGATGTAGACCAGGTTTATCAAGATTTTAAAGCAGAATTTATGTGTGTAATGGGAGATTTGAATGCCAAGGTGGGCTTTAAAGAGGACAACGAAGATTGGATAATGGGAAACCATGGATATGGAAACAGAAATGAAAGAGGAGAAAGACTTGTAACATGGCTCTGGCAACATGGCCTGTGCATCGGAAATAGCCTTTTTCCAAAAACTGAAAACAGAAAGTGGACTTGGAAGTCTCCAAACGGGCTGATAAAAAATGAAATAGACTTTATTATAGTCAACAAAAAATAAATCTTAAAAGATGCTTCTGTTCTTAACAATTTCGATTTCGATAGTGATCACAGGCTAGTAAGAGGGACGTTTCAAATAAACCACAAAACTAAAAACTATTATAAATAATCTTTGAAAAGAGAAATTCCACAAGCATTAGATGAAGCCAGTAAGCATAGATACTTCGAAGAATTAGATAGAAGATGCAGTTGCGATATTATAAATAGGGCCTGTCTACAAGATGCTTACAACCAACTAGAAAATGGAATTTTGAAAGCAGCAGAAAACAGCATTCTCAAAAGCTCAAAACAAAAATATGATAAACTCACAACGGAAACAAAGAGTCTTATAACAGAAAGAGAAAAACTACGACAAAAAGCACACCTTTCAGACTTACAAAAGAACGAGTTGAAAACGTTAAAAAACAATACAAAAAGATTTACTCGATTACAATAACAGGGTTATAAAGCAAATTATAGTAGATACAAAATCTATGAAAAAAACACAAAAGGAATTATCGAAAGGAGTGGATAGTTAAAGTTACAGAAAAAAGAAAGAGTATTAAACACCGGGCAGATATTAACAATGCGGCTACAGAGTTTAGGCAAGAATAAACTCATTCGCAATCTTACAAACATGTTTAATTGGATTCTAGATTCTGAAGAGATTCCAAAACAATGGAAAGAATCAAGTATCATTCTGTTGCACAAAAAAGGAGATACGACAAATTTAAATAATTATAGACCAATTAGTCTTATATCAGTGGTATACAAAGTGTTTGCCAAGTGTCTATAGATACAGAAGGACTCGCAATACCTTTGATGAACAGCAACCAAGGGAACAAGCTGGTTTTCGGCAAGGTTTTAGCACAACAGATCATCTGCAAACCGTCAATAATGAATGCCGACTGGACCTAAAATTAGCTTTTATCGACTTTACAAGAGCATTTGATACGGTCGAACATGCAACAATTTGGAAGTCACTTAAAAACCAGGGAGTGCATTGCAAATTTTTGAGAATAATAAAAAAAACATATACACTAACGCAACGTCGAAAATTTCTCTTGAAAATAAAGGCAGACAGTTTGAGCTTTGCAGGGGAGTGAGGCAAGGAGACCCATTATCACCAGCATTTTTCTGTGCAGCAGGGATTCTCTAGGGCTGAAAATAGATGGAGAGTTTCTCAATAATTTAAGATTTGCGGACGATATCGTCTTACTATCAACATCTTGTCAAGATCTCGAAAAAATGATATTAGAGCTGCAAAGTCATTGCAAAATGGCAGGACTCGAAATGAATGCTGAAAAAACAAAGCTGATGTTCAAAGGCGAAAAAAAGACATTTCTGTAGACGGAAAAGAAATAGAATTTGTCGACAATTATATCTACCTGCGGCAGACGGTCTCCTTCGAAAATAGGGAAGATAAAGAGATAGATCGAAGAATAACCAATAGCTGGAAACAATTCTGGAAACATAAACAAATCTTCGATTCAAACTTGAACCAAAGATCTAGAAAGTATCTTTTTGATGGAGCTATCCTTCCAGTAATGATGTATGGATCCCAAACATGGAGCTTGTCAGCCACATCAGTACAAAAACTTCTGACCACACAAAGAGCCATGGAAAGATCAGTTCTCAATATCTCCAAATGACAACGAATCAGAAATGAAGTAATACGGAGCATGACAGATTTTGGAGATGTGATCGAGAAAGCGAAACAGCAAAAATGGAACTGGGGAGGACATGTAGCTAGAATGAATGACAACCGCTGGTCTTGAAGAAGTACGCGTTAGAAACCTAGAGAAGGCTCAAGCAAAAAAGGAAGACAAATGAAACGTTGGAGAGATGACATTGCCCGACAAAGTAGAAGATGGGAAAGAATTGGCAAAGACAAGACAACTTGGAAAAGCTTGGGGGAGGCTTATATCCACACATAATTAAATATTTATAGTTATAACCTAAAAATACTGAAATTAATCATTGAAATAGTTAACTACTTAATATTAAAATAATTTTATATTTCGATATTTGAATTTAATTAGTAAATATTTAAGAATATTTTTGTAAAATTAATGGATGAATAAAGCTTATAATATAATAATAATCTAACTGTGATGGTTTTGTCTTTGTTGATTGCTCTTATGTATATGGCTGCTCCATATGCCTTCTCGGATGCATCAGCAAAGGCAAGGAATTGCACGGAATTTGGGGTCCTATGTGCAAAAATGTGTCGATCGATTTTGATGTCTCGTAAATGATTTAAATTGTCTCGGAATTTGGACCATTCGACCTGTAGTTCTTTGGGAAGAGGGGTGTCCCAGTCGAAACCATATGTCCAGAGTTTTTGTAAGAACATCTTTGCTGTAACGATGACTGGGCCCAAAAATCCAAGTGGATCGAACAGTTGTGACTTCAAAGGACTTCATTTGAATATTGTTTTTTCAAATTTCATGTTTGGCTAATCTTTTTTCCAAGGAATTGAATCTTTGAAGAGCAAGGTTTTTTGATTTACCGAGTGCCTTCTTGTCTGCCTTGAATGGGAGTCGAACGACGAATGGCCCGTCCAAATTTCTGATAGTGTTTTCTGCGAAATGGAGTTAACATTTTCTTTCTTCGTTTGTTTTTCTTGAAACCGTTTGCATCTCTTCTAATTTCCAGAATTTTTCTATATTTTCATGGAGTGATATATCCAATTGTAAGGAATTGATGGTATAATTCCGCTCCAAGGAGGATATCAATTTGTCCAGGTTCATTGAAGTGCGGATCTGCCAATTTTAATTCGTTTGGAATTCAGGAACGTTTAGTTTTTTTGATAGCCTTTCTGTAATGAAATTAAGTTGTGAACCAGAGTCCAGCAATGCTCGGCAGTTCACGATGGTCCCTTCACTGTCCTCTATGCCTGTGCTGCTACTGCTGCTGCGAATGTGATTGGGGCCAATGTTGTGACTGATGATGTTGGGTTAGTTTCAAAGGTACCAATCCTTCTGGCATTTTCTGGAACTTTTTCGCGATGCATAGTTGTACGATTTTTTCTCTAACAGATTTGACATCTTCTCGGTGACAAGCTGTCTGAAGTGAAGTGTCCTGGTTTCAGACAGTTTATGCAAAGCTTCTTTTCCTTAGCATATTCACTTTTTTGATATACTATCTTCTGCAAAAATGTTTTGCATGTGTAGAGTGCATGGTCACCTTTACACAACTCGCATTTGATGGTATTCAGAGTTGCATGGTAGGCTCTGCAAAAGGGAGCTTTTGTTTGGTATGGTGGTTTCTGTTTGCCTTCCTTACGCTCAGGATTTATTGTTTCCATTGATTGGAATTTTTTTTCAATGAACTGCAGTAGTGGCTCTATCTCTTGGATTTCACGAGGTTTTGTCAAGGCTTGTTCGTATAGTGTAGATCTTAATCAATAAACAATAAAAAAAAACTCGGTTTTTAGGTGCTTATAAAAATTGGTTTATCCTTCTATGAATGTCGAACTTAGACTAATCTTTAATTTCACTTTAGTTACTTCATTTACATTTTCTTTCTTTATCTTAATCTTTTTCTTCGTTATTCTTTTTCTTCTCTACTCTACTTTCTCTTATACACCACAAACCTTGAGCACATGCATCGCTCCTGTAAAAAACCACAATCTACTACACCCTTCTCGATGCATAAGTCCCAATTTCCTGGCCAGGTATTGGAACTGTGGCTAAGGCAAAGCCTTTGTAAGAATATCTGCTTCTTGATCTTTCGTATTTACATACTGCAACGTCACCTCACCTTCCTCAATCTTCTGCCGAATAAAATGGTGATTGACATCAATATGCTTAACCCGTTTGTTCTGCATGTTATATGCCATTTTAAGACAACTCTGGTTATCTTCAAATATAGATATGCTTCCAACATCTATAAGGAAATCAGCCAGCAGTCCTCGCAACCAAACACCTTTTTGTACAGCAAGCGCTAGAGCAGCGTATTCTGCTTCCGTGTTAGAACATGCAACAACCTGCTGTTTCTTCCTGCTGTTTCTGTCCAGCTGATGACATTTCCAAAAACTTTAAATAAAAACCCACTTGTGGATTTTCTGTCATTTTCATCCGAAGCATAGTCTGCGTCTACAAGCCCCACTAAAGGTCTTTCTCCTGTGTTCTTCGTATATACCAACTCATAGTGCATCGTAGCCTTCAGATAACGGACTAACCTCTTTCCGCATTGCCAATGTTCTTCACTTGGAGAGTCTTGATAACGACTTAACTGAGATATGGCAAAACACACATCTGGTCTGCTACAGAGCATCATATACATGACCTTGCCAATGAGCTCCCTATTTGGCACAACAATTTTCATATTTTTGTTTTCAATTTTCTTTGATATTGTTGACTGATCCATAGGAGTGGACACTCCATTACAGTCTTTCATATTTAGGTATGTTAGTAAATCTTGACTTGATTTCTTTTAGCACATACTCAACCATGACTCGTCAGTATTATATGTAATTCCTATGCCAAAGAATTGCCCAAGCTCTTTCGATTCCTTCATCTCGAACTCTCTTGCTAGCATTCTCTTGACGTCACTGTGTTCCTCTTTATCTTCACTTATTAACAATAGATCATCAACATACAAGACTAAATAGCTAACATAATCATTATGGTGTCTTATATAAACACAGTAGTCATGCTGCTATCGCACAAATCCAATTTTAAGCGCTGTATCGTTGAACTTTCGATACCAGCATAGAGGAGACTGCTTCAACCCATATCATGATTTTTTTAATTTACAAATCATACCCTGTTTAACATTCATTCCTTCAGGAACTTGCATGTACACACACTCTTGCAATTCTACATTCAAGAAAGCTGTTCGTACGTCCATTTGACAAATCAAGTACCCTTTATGTAGAGCCACTGATAGCACAGTTCGAATCGCTGCCAATCTTGCAGCAGGACCGTACGTTTGATTGTAATCAATACCGTATTTTTGGTTACAACCTCATGCTACCAGTCGTGCTCGGTATGTATGAGGTATACCGTCTTTGTCAGTCTTCAGCTTAAATACCCATCTACAGCTGATTATTTTCATATCAGGAACGAAAGTTTGGTTCCTCTTTAAAGAAGTTAACTCATCTACAACAGCAGCTTTCCACTGTTCTCGGTCAGGCCTCATCTCAATTTCATTAAAATTGTTTGGTTCAGCTGAAAAATGAAAGTCCGACAGATTTATTTGCTCAAAATCATGACTATAAGTTAACTTTGCACTCACGACAGCTTTGCCTTTGATTAACCAAAGTTTGATGCTGCCGGAGCGCCATTTGTGGTCCATCTTCAGAAACAGACTCAAAATTAGAGTCTTCACTTTTCTGCACCACGGTTTCTTCAAAAGCTTCCTCTACTTCATCTTCAACAGTTTCTTCATGCTTTACAGGAACCCCTTCTGAAGCTGACCTCACTCTCTGGATCCCACAATCTATAGCCATTGATTCCGTATACAACCATCAACATCGCCTTGCTTTTTGCATCAAATTTTGACCTCTTTTTCTTAGGTACAAGTGCAAATGCTTGACAACCAAATATTAGTAACTTTTTCACCTGGTTTTACACCAAACCATATTTCTGCAGGTGTTTTCCCGACAATACACATAGTTTGCAGTCAGTACTGCCTCTCCCCACATTTCTTTTTTCACGCCAGAATCCAACATCATGGTCCGAGCTCTCTCTACTAAGCTTCTGTTGAAACGCTCGGCAACAACGTTTTGTTTTGGACAATAACCCAAACATTGCTTTTTTATTTTCTTGCCGTTTGTATCGTTGTTTTTGTGAAGTTAGGTCTTGGTTACTTGGTTCTTTTGTCTTTCCGATTTCTTTATCTTTTTTATTGTTGGCATCGTTGATTGCTTGGTGAGGATTTTCAATGAGTTTGAGCATCTCTTCGTATCGTATATAGTCTTTATCACATCAAAGTAGCCTCCTTCGATGTTTTGATGATTCTCATCTTGGTAGGTTTCGTGAATCACAGTGTCATTCATAACGAATGCCTTGGATGCCTTAGATTCACTTGCTGGTTTGATATAGTTGCTGGTTTAATTGCTTGAGGATATTGGATGCCTTAGATTCGCTTGCTGGCTTGATTGCTTGATATTGTGGCTGGTTTGCTTGAGGATATTGGATGTCTTAGATTCGCTTGCTGGCTTGCTGGCTTGATGGCTTGACATTGTGGCTAGTTTGCTTGAAGATATTGGATGCTGGTTTGGTAGGAAAAATTAAATGTGTATCGTGTTTATGATTTGTGATAGGTCAGTGTTATAAGAATTGTGCTGTGTGTAAACAATAAAAGAAAAGAAATCTAATGCAAATTAAATTATTTGATGACCAGAAAGGTTATGATAACATAACTATATAAAGGGTTTTCCAATAAGAAGTGTTATTTTGATATTCAAAGAAAAATGGCATTTTTTGAGATAAATGATCGGATGTTTATTTCATTATAAAGAGAAAGGTATGCCGTTAATAACGGAACACAACATCAGCCAAATGGCCGCCACGACCACGCTAACAGGACCATATCCTTTTCATGAAATTTTCCATAACCAAATCGCAAAGTGGCTGCCCTATGTCCTCGATAGCCTCACGAATTCCATCTTTGAAGTCTTGAATCGACGCTGGGCTGTTGGCGTAGACCTTATCTTTCACGTGGCCCCAAAGGAAGAAGTCGCAAGGTGTTAAATCACAAGATCTCGGTGGCCAATTGTGATCACCTCTTTGAGAGATAACACGGTCCGGAAACTTTTCCCGTAAAAGATCGATGGTTTCATTGCTTGTGTGGCACGTAGCGCGCGCCGTCTTGTTGAAAGTAAACGTTGTCCAGATCAATACCATCCAATTCCGGCCATAAAAAACAATTAATCATCTCCCGATAGCGCAATCCATTGTCCGTAACTGTTGCTCCAGCTTCATTTTCGAAAAAGTAAGGTCCAATGACCCCGCCGGACCATAAACCGCACCAAACAGTCACGCGTTGAGGATGGAGAGGCTTTTCAACAATAACTCTTGGGTTTTCCGAGCCCCAGATGCGACAGTTTTGCTTGTTGACGTAGCCTCCGAGGTGGAAATGGGCCTCATCAGTCAAGATGATTTTTCGATGAAATTTTTATAGTGAATTTTAATAATTTCAATGCGTTGTTGAAGCGTGTATCGTTCCATTTTTATTAATGGCGTAGTTTCAACTTGTCAAATGTCAAAAAGTGACAGCTTCAAAGGTGACAGCTATTGAAATAGCGGGCTATTCAAAATAACACCTCTTATTGGAAAACCCTTTATGTAGATATATTTGTGAAGAAATATAACTCCTTCCGCCTAAGTAAGAAGTGACGGCCATGATAATGTTACATTATCATCGGAGCTTCTAAGCCCATTGCTTTTTCTTGAAGATCGTTGTTTTGATGACGTCTAAGGTAAAGTATTGCTGCAGTCAGTATGACGAAGATTAAGATGGAGATGCAGATTAAAAAATCTGACGGATGGTTTTGGTGTGTTCTTATCCTTGGCAAGGGTGACAACTTCGTAATTTGGATTTTAGCTGCTTCCAAGATACTGCCGTTAAATTTATCTGTTGAATCAAAAGAATTGTTGATTTTGATAAAGATTGATGGTATAATCTTAATTTTATCCCAGAACATATTTGATTCGCTTTTGTTGTTTATTTTTATTTCGCATTCCTCATAATGCAACAGTAGAGTTCCGGATATAATTTTGTTGGCGATTCCACATGTTGAACTCATATGTGTGGCTGGAGCATTAGTTAGGAGTATAAAACCTTCATCTGGTTGGTACTATTTTTAACAGCTCTTTTAACGACGTCACAAATGGCTTCTTTATGCTGTATAATTTTTGGAATACATCTTTCAGAACTCAAGCTCCTCAGATCTTCTTGTGGACAGTAAAACGTATGTTCGATGGATGCACAATGTTTGCTCATATATTGAATGAAATGATCGTTCATAATAGCATGGGAATAACTAAAATTTATATAAAGGGTTTCGTTTATTGGGAGTTTTATCAAATGGTAAAAGTTGAAAGGTTGTGGGAGAAGGATAGGTAAATTTATATTAAAAATTGTGTTAGAATGATTATAATAAGCTTGTAAGGATACAAATTTTAATTTTTTGTGAATTTATGTGTTGATGTATCAAATCAAGCTCACCCGGGTTCGAAATTTGTTTGGATATTATATCAACTTTAGCCAAATTAATTGATTCGATTATTTCTTGCAAATGGTTTGTAATAATTTCGATATTGTAATTAATTTGGTATATATATTGCATGTATTCAAATTTATCCTCTTCGGTTCGGATTTTCTGAGATATTGTCAATTGATACTTGTTCAAATAATCTTCCAAGTCTTTCTGCTGTTTGTTGATATGATTCGGAATGTTTGCGAATCTTTGAATCATTTTGTCGTTAATTTGTACTTGTCTTGTTAATTCTTTATTCATGTCATGTTCGTTAAGCTTGAAGTTTTGTATGGCTTGGTTTATTTGTTTCGCGTCATTATTGTCCATGTTGCCTGTAATTGTCTTAATCAAGGAACCTAATCCATTTATAAACCCTCCTCTCTTGATTCGGTATCGGGGAAGCAAGGACGATAATTTAGTTTGTAATTCTTTGAACTTGAGATTAGTGACTTCTTTCATTAGTTTTAAATTTGTATTTTTATTTATGAGATCTACAGATCTCTCAATGTTCTTAATATTTTCTTCATAAGCGGTTAAATTGACGATATGGATAATTTTTATATGTGATTCAATTATTCGTCTCGGACCTTATTTCATGGGGAGGAGGGCTTGGCTCCTGGATAGGTCTTGTATGTCCATCCGTTGATTCATGACCGGAGTTACCCTGAAATTTTCGTTTTTTAGTTAATTTATTTTTGTGAGCCTTTCTATCTTTTATTGTTAGTACTGTTATTCTATTGTTTTTGGTTACTGTTAGTTTTTTTCGGTCTAGGGGCCATTTTATTTCTTCTATTATTTCTTTCAAATAATGGGTGATTTTTAAGCTGGTTTGGTTTTGGCAACACTGGTTTTGACAGCTGACGTGTGTTTAGTACCTTGTGTCACTGTCAAACAGCTTCAGTTTGGTTTGCAATTTAACCATGGATCGTCTTACAAATGAACAACGCTTGCAAATTATTGAATTTTACTATCAAAATTCGTGCTCGGTTCGAAATGTTCATCGCGCGCTGCTTGTGTTCAGCGATGAGGCTCATTTTTGGTTGAATGGGTACGTAAATAAGCAAAATTGCCGCATTTGGAGTGAAGATCAGCCAGAAGCATTGCAACAGCTACCAATGCATCCCGAAAAAGCCACTGTTTGGTGCGGTTCATGGGCCGGCGGCATTATTGGGCCTATTTCTTCAAAGATGATGCGAATCGCAGCGTTACTGTCAATGGTGAACGCTACCGAGCGATGATAACAAACTTTTTTTTGCCCGAAATGGAAGTTCTTGACTTGCATGATATGTGGTTTCAACAAGACGGTGCCACATGCCACACAGCACGCGAAACAATGGCGCAATTGCGAGGCGAGTTTGGTGAACAGTTAATTTCACGTTTCGGGCCGGTCAATTGGCCGCCTAGATCGTGCGATTTGACACCATTAGATTATTTTTTGTGAGGGTATGTCAAGGCTAATGTCTATAGGGACAAGCCCGCTTCGATTGACGCACTGGAAGCCAACATCCATGCATTCATTCGTGAGATACCGGCCGATATGTGTGAAAGAGTATGCCAAAATTGGACTCAGCGGATGGGCTACCTGAGACGCAGCCGCGGTCAACATTTGCATGAAATTATCTTTAAACATTAAATTGCAAGGTTCAAACTATCGATTCAAATAAATATTTCATTCATTTTTTTGAATTTTTTGTGTTTTTTTTTTTTTAAAAGTTCTAAACCTCTTAAAAAACCACCCTTTACTATATCATCTTAAAAGAATGTAGGTGGGGTTTCTCTATTTTTTAATATCTTCGTATAATTGTTCCTGATAAATTTTTAATTTATTAATACAATCATGTTCTGTGTCGTTTGGTGTGAATTGTTTAAATTTATGTGTTTTTCCGGTTATCAGTTCAAATGATGTCAAGTTTGTCACAGAATGAATGCTGTTATTGTAAGTTATTAATGCTTCATTTAATATGTCAGTTGGTATTTGTTTGTCATTTATATCATAAAAAATTCGATATATTTCAGTAAGTGTTGAATGGAAACGTTCGACTGGTAAATTTCCAGTGAAATTTTGTGGAGTCGTTATGTGTAAGTTTATGTCATATCGAGCCCTAACCGCGAATTTATCGTAAGCGACAAAAAGTAAATTTTACAGGAAACACATTTGTTTGTTTCTTTCCTGAGATGCAAAACGAAACGAACTTATTTTTAGTATTTAGTTATATTTTTGTACATACAATTAATTCATAAAAAAACAGGACACTCCTGTTATCATATTAACGTTGTTTTTGACGTTTTTGGCGTTTACGATATTTTTGGTGTTCACTTTTTGCCAACTCATGATCTAATTTTGGCGTTTACGATAGAATTAAAAAAAACTTACAAAAAATCGTATTAGAATGAAAAATTCCCTTTGTTTGTTTATTTTTAGTGGAAATAACAATTTAATATTTGAAAAACAACAAATTAAAAATTAAAATTCATAAGTAATACGAAATGAAGAAAAGTAGATGGTTAAATCTAAATTAGGTGTCTATAGTATTATCTTCCTCGTCGGTTTCATTTAAAACATCTTTGATCGTTGTTGTAGATCTCAAAGATAAGTACTCGTCATGATACCGTTCAGGAATAGTTTTTTTTTTATCACAAAGCCCTTTCAAATCGAGATACTTCGCTCGGGAAATTTTTAACTTGCTTTCACAACATAATTCAGGATGCCGATAACTAGCTGCCGCAGAAATGTGGTTTGACCTTGTATGAGCAGTGTCATACTCCTTCACCTCACAGTCATCCGAGAATCCATATTTTAGAAGAATTATTGAGCTGTTTTGTTCGAAGGACGCAGATCTAAGTGTTCTGAAATTTATGTTACACTCGGTTGGAAAAAGTGTAGTTGAAAGTTTTTTCCAATCATTAAAATCGTTATAATTCATACGATGATGGATTGGTTCTTGCATTAGAAATCAAAGTGGCCCACACTATCTTATTACGAACAAATGACTCAATGGTGCTATGTATTGAATCTACCGGCATCATGGTGTATCCGGGTAGCAAAAATATAATTTTAATTTTTGATATATTAAGAAGAGCTCTTCAAAAAGTTGATAAACATGGATAGCATGGTTTTGTTGCAATTTTGTCCTGTGCAGCTATCACAATACAGGTAAATAGTATTTTGAACTTTTCGCTGATCCACCGAAGTCAAATATTTAAACATAATAGAAGAAATTTCGTTGCATCCTCGTTTTCCATCACTCTCCCCCCTACAAAAAACAGTACCCATTTCTGGTTCCATTTTCGTAGACACTTTCATTTTCATTGTAGTACGAGTACTTTCTTGAATAATAGAGGTTAACACTTCTGCCATGAAGGGTATTTAAAACTTTTTGCAAATCAAAGCTTGCATAGAGAAACGATGGATCTAACTTACTTTTTTCTTGATCAGTGAGGAACATTTTTGATGTGTAAACATCTATGCTGGCGGTAGAGTGAAAAAAATTGTGTGAGTGCCGGGACTCACGGTTAATATGTGTAAACATCAACGTGCGCGGATCCAAAACGGACTTGGTTTTGCTTGAAGGGGATCTTAAGATTTTTTCACTGAACGCACCCATCCTAGAATGCAGATCGTAACGTTGCACACCGTAACGTTGCACGACGTAACGTTGCACACGAACGTTCACGTTTTTTGTTCACTCTACCGCCAGCATAGATGTTTACACATCAAAAACGTGAACGTTCGTGTGCAACGTTACGTCGTGCAACGTTACGGTGTGCAACGTTACGATTTGCATACTAGGATGGGTGCGTTCAGTGAAAAAAATCTTAAGCAAAAACAAGTCCGTTTTGGATCCGCGCACGTTGATGTTTACACATATTAACCGTGAGTGTCGGCACTCACACAATTTTTTTTTGAGGTTTCTTTGTCCCTAATATGGTTTGTATGTTCATCTGTCTGTTTCAAAACTCGTTGCTCTTCTTTCTCCGCGTTCTTAAATTTTTCACAGAGTGTGCATTTTTCCTTTTTAGGTAGACGGGAGCCTAAATAATAATCACTTTTGAACTTCTGTCGAAAAACTCTTATCGATAAGATTCAGGACTTTAAATTCACTTCTTTTAATTTTCGAGAATATATTTTATGAAGGGTCGAAACGTTGGAAAATTCTTAGGGAAGGTATAATTTATTACTCTTATTGCGACAGTAATGTGACGGCACAGCGGGAAATTTCGATAAAAGTTTTAAAAAGATTTACCTTATTTTCAGGGACTTATTATGGGCAACACGTTTTGTTGAACTTTCTTTGAAAGCTAGTTTTTTTGTGGGCATGTCGAAGTGTCATTTGTGATATATCAAGAGTTTTCAATAAAAATTTTTGGCAAACTTTAATATGTTTTTCTTTATAATGTATTATATATTCTGGGCAACACGTTTTGTTGAACTTTCTTTGAAAGCTAATTTTTTTGTGGGCATGTCGAAGTGTCATTTGTGATATATCAAGAGTTTTCAATAAAAATTTTTGGCAATTTTTAATATGTTTTTCTTTATAATGTATAACATATTCAGAAGAAACATTGTTATGTTCGTTGTGGCTCTTCTCCTTTTGATGTTTTTAGCTTTTACACATGAAAGTAGCCAAGCTTTTTGTCTTTCCGAATTTCCCATTCCCCAATAATAGTCATGAATGTTCTTGCGATCCTCTTCGTTAAATTTATTTTTGCAATCATTGCCGCACTTTTTATTCAAGCATGGATTTGGTTGAACCTTTTTAACAGAGGCTTTTGTTTTTTTTTTTGTTTAATTTTTTTTTTCTTTTGACCTCTTTTTCCAACACATGTTTCTTCTTCTAAAGAGTAATGAGTCTCACTATCACTGTAAGGAACAAGCTGCTTTTGACCCGACTGCGACGACATCAAGCTAATCATATAACTATTTTCAAATACGGCACGAATTGATTATTAATATTAACTATTTTAATTATGACCCGATCTGAATAACAAAACAAATGAATTAACCTGCAATTTTGAAGAGAAAACTACTGTTCTTGTCGTTAGTTTAACGGTAACACTATATAAATGAAAATAGATTATCTTCATACACGTCAGTACATAAAGAGAGCATTGTGATCTTCCGGATGATGAGCACACATCAAACATCATAAACCCTACTGTACTAAAGGGTTTTCCAATAAGAGGTGTAATTTTGAATAGCCCGGTATTTCGGTAGCTGTCACTTTTGAAGCTGTCATTTTTTGACATTTGACAAGTAGAAACTACGCCATTAATAAAAATTGAACGATACACGCTTCAACAACGCATTGAAATTATTAAAATTCACTATAAAAATGGTGAAAATTTGGCAGAGACGGTTCGTAAAACTAAAACATTTTTGGGTCGTCGTGAAGCACCTTGTCGGACCGCAATACAGAAATTGGTGGACAAATTCGAGCTGTTGGGACAAGTTAGTGAAGTGAAGAATAAAACCCGTTCACGTCGCTCAAGAACAACTGAGAATATTGCTGTTGTAGCCTTAAGTGTTGAAGAAAACCCAGGTTTGTCCATTCCTCGTCGTTCTTTGGAATTAGGCATTCCACAAACGTCATTACACCGTATTTTGCATAAAGACTTGGGTCTTAAGGCTTATAAAGTTCAGTTAACACAAGAACTCAAGCCGGCTGATCATCAACAACGTCGTGTCTTTGTTGATTGGGTCCTTGAAATGCATGAAAATGATCCGGAATTTCATCGAAAAATCATCTTGACTGATGAGGCCTATTTCCACCTCGGAGGCTACGTCAACAAGCAAAACTGTCGCATCTGGGGCTCGGAAAACCCAATAGTTATTGTTGAAAAGCCTCTCCATCCTCAACGCGTGACTGTTTGGTGCGGTTTATGGTCCGGCGGGGTCATTGGACCTTACTTTTTCGAAAATGAGGCTGGAGCAACAGTTACGGTCAATGGATTGCGCTATCGAGAGATGATTAATCACTCTCGAAGAGGTGATCACAACTGGCCACCGAGATCTTGTGATTTAACACCTTGCGACTTCTTCCTTTGGGGCCACGAGAAAGATAAGGTCTACTCCAACACCCCAGCGTCAATTCAAGACCTCAAAGATGGAATTCGTGAGGCTATCGAGGACATAGGGCAGCCACTTTGCGATTTGGTTATGGAAAATTTCATGAAAAGGATATGGTCCTTTGAGCGTGGTCGTGGCGGCTATTTGGCTGATGTTGTGTTCCATTATTAACGGCATACCTTCCTCTTTATAATGAAATAAACATCCGATCATTTATCTCAAAAAATGCCATTTTTCTTTGAATATCAAAATAACACCTCTTATTGGAAAACCCTTTATATCTAGTTCTTTGCCAACAGAGTAAAGTTGGTTACATTGCAACAACACCCTATGTCATTTGCGATATTTAGCTGTTAACAGAAAATATGGATGCCACTTACGATAAATTTTGTTTTCTCTGTAACTTTTTTTTGTTGTATTTGCAAACCAATGATGTGGATAGATGCGTAATAGTATAAGCTTTGGAACGGCATCATTAACTCAATTTCGTTAAAAATGTCGCGTTCGATAAAATGGCGGTTAGGGCTCGATATTGTCTACAAAAGTCTTTGAATAAGTTAGATTTAAATTCAGCAGCTGAGTCTTACACTATTTTTTTTGGTGTACCGTTTTGCGAAAAGAACTGTCTCAATGATCTTGATATACACATACTTTCTCGTGCTGTCATATTTGAGAAGTTTGCATTCATCGCAGTTATTGATAGTTTTGGTTATTCTTTCTTTCATTCTGGGAAAGTAATAGGTTCTACGAAGATGGTTGAAAGTTTCATTGATGCCACGATGATTGCTATAGTCATGATATTTGTTTATAATTTCGTTTTGTTGGTCAGGATTTGTTACGTCATTTAGTTTTTCTGTACATCTAATGAGTTTAAATGCCTTATTACTTGCCAAATATTTTGAAAATACATGTTGAACTAATTTGAATGTGTCATCATCAGTGTAGACGGCTGTAAGTCTTTTAGGGTTGAGATATTCTTTTAAAATTGAAATTATTACAGATTCTTTATCCAAGTCAGGTTATCTAAAAATACGTCTATGTTTGGTCTCAAAGAGAACATTGTAAATCATATTTGGTCTTACTACACAGTTAGTTTTATTCAAAACTAGCTGTTCAGTTAATTCATTGAGTGGTCTTTCAGAGATGTATATACCGCCATCTTACAAGTTTTGAGTTTGGTTCTTTGAGGAAAAACAACCAATTAAGAGGCTTATGGTCCGTTATAATTTTAAATTTACGACCAAACAAATAGGGTTGGAAATATTTGGTTGACCAGACAATAGCTAGAAGCTCCTTTCCTATTGTACTGTAATTTTGTTCCGAACTCGTGAGTGTTCTTGAAGCATAGCATACTGGTCTGTCAGATCCTATTGGGGGTTGACTAAGTACTCCTCGAATGGCGACATTACTAGCGTCAGTTGTTAAATTAAATTCTTTAGAAAAGTTGGGATATTGTAATAAAGGATCATTACTTAGAATATCCTTGCAATGATTGAAACATTTTATCTATCGTTCTTTAAGAACTATCTTACTTCCCTTTTTAAGCATTCTCTTAAAGGCTTAGTAAGATTTGCAAAATCTTTTATACATTTTCGGTAACATCCAAGCAACCCCAAAAAGTATTTAATTTCAGTTTGAGTTGATGGAATTGGATAATTTTTGACTGAATAGATTTTATTAGGATTCGGTTTCACACCTTCAGATGTCACTAAGCGACCAAGAAATTCTACTTCTTTGCGAAGGAATTCTGATATGTCCAATTGAGTTTTAAGGTTAGCCAATCGCAATTTTGAAAAAAAAACTTTTCTAAGTTTTCCGTATGTTCTTGTAAGTACGTTGAGTAAACGATAATATCGTCCATATACACAAGACACACTTTACCTACTAATTAAAGCAGAATATTACCCATTATTCTTTGGAATGTTGATGGGGCATTTTTGAGCCCGAAGGGCATTCGGATATACTCGTCCATGATCAACAGTATAAGCGATTTTTTCTATATCCTTAGGATCTACTTCGGTCTGGTGAAACCCAGATACTAGATCAAGTGTGGAAAAATACATAGATTTTCCAAGTTTATCTAATACTTCTGTTATGTTCGGTAGAGGGTAACGATCGCCAAGTTTTATCGTAGTCTACGACAAGCCGCCATTTCTGTATGCCAGACGCATCACGTTTCCTTAGAACAATCCAAATAGGACTACTCCAAGGAGAAGAGTTGGGCCTTATTATTCCCTGTTTTAAAAGTTATTCAATTTGTGATTTTATCTCTTGTTTGTGTACTTCTGGATAGCGATACGATTTTGTATAAATCGGTGTTTCGTCTAATATTTGAATACGATGTTAAATTGTATTTGAGAAATACAGTTTTTCAACCTTCAAGAAAGAACACATCATCATATTTCCTACACAATTTGAAAATTGATTTCTGTTCTTCAGTGTTGAGATGTTCTGATCGAATTAGTTTGGTAATATCTATTTCAGATGATATATTTTGAATTTGTTCGTTAAATGGGCAAATATTAAAATTGTTGATTTCTATGAAATGTTGAACAGTTTCTACTGTAATAGGTTGTTCTAAAACAAAACGTATGTTCAGAGTCTGAAATATTATGTACTTCAATATCCCTATACCAATCCTTGGACTAGTAGATTCCTTCAGGTATTTCTACATAATTATTAATTTTAGTTGGTTTTATATATATATCTCCATCTTTGTAATCTACAGGTAATTTTTCTTTCATTCTTCAATTTGCTGGAATATTGTATATTTTAGACATTAAGTTTGGTTTAAATAACAAGAGCAGAATTGCGTATTTAGTTTTAAGTATTTTATTAGGTAAGTCAATAGTCGCATTAAGTTTTTTGAGAGTTTCTAAACCTATTAATCCGTCAAAATAAATATGAAACTTAAAATGTTATAGGTTCTCTGCTATTGAATTCAGGGAATGCAAGTTAGGTTAGGTTAGGTTGTTGGGCTGACAAATTGGTGTTGTTATTGTCACACTTGGATCAATGTAGATCCATTGTGCTACCCATGAGTGTAATCACTCTATTGTGATAAAAACCTATGTGTTCTATAATCAGTCAAGCCATTTTGAGGCATTGACGAAGTTCAATATTTTAGTTTCCGAAATATTTGATAGATCTTCTAGATTATCAAAGAAGTAACTACCAAGAAATTTCATTCTTTGGTGGCAGAGTGCAGGGCAGTGACAGAGAAAGTGCGATGTGTCTTCATGCACCTCTTCATCACCACATCCCCTACATATGTCATCTGTACTAAGTTTCATTTTAAATTTATGATATTTATTAAATTATGTCCGGTGATTATGCTCGTAAGAGAGCGAAGGGACTTCTTACTAAGTTGCATAATTTTTTCTGTTCTCTGCTTATTAAAGCAAGGCCATATTTTCCTAGTAGTATCACAGGTGTCAAGTAGATTCCACCTTTCATTGGATTTCTCTAGGATTAAGTCTGAAATTTTCCGTTTAATGTTACAGGGCGGGATGTTGACCAGCTCTGCTTGACTAGCGTCAAGCGCTGATCCCTGTCTTGCCAACTCATCGGCATTTTCGTTACCCGGTATCCCGCTGTGTCCCGGGACCCAGCAGAGTCTAATATTGTGCTGCACGCCAAGAACCTTAAGCTCTTCGCGACAGCAAGAAACAAGCTTCGATTTAATCACATTGGCAGAAATCGCTTTTATTGCCGCTTGGCTATCAATGTAAAAGGTGATATCAGCCCGTGGTATCGCCATCATTGATACCTGTCTAGCAGCTGTTGTCACTGTCAGGACCTCCGCTTGGAAGACACTACTATAATCTGGGAGCCTAAGTGAGTTGTTTAGCTCAAGAGGTTCTGAGAAAAAGCCTGCACCAACACCCGTGTCCATTTTGGAGCCATCAGTATAGATCGCTATTGCAGATTCACTGGTGTAGGGTTGGTTATTAAACCATTCTTCTCTGCCTGGAAAGCCAGTTTTAAATGGTTTATGAAAGTCAAATTCGGGTGTTTTATAGTCTGTAATGATACTATCACTCGAATATTTGTGAAGAATCTGAGCATGTCCTTTTGTGCTGTTTTTCCAGGAATTAGTCTGGCTTAGCCGTAAGGCGCTATATGCTGCGGATTCTTGTACGAAAAGGTCTAGGGGTTTCAGGTTGAGTATCGCCTCCACCTGATAATTTTTGGACTCGGTCCCCAGGATTTCCCAAAGATTCTGTTACAAGAATAGAATGCAATCATTCCTTTTTTGGCTCGTTCCTTAGTGTTAAGACTCCAGTTTAGTTTCCTATCTAGAATCACACCAAGATACTTTGCCTTATCTGAAATCTTCAGAGGTGTGCCTTCAATTGAAGGAATTCTGAAGCTTGGTATTTTCGTTTTGTTTGTAAATAAAAAGGACTAGTTCTGTTTTTGACGGGTTAACCATCAGGCCACATTTCTTAGTCCATCTATTAACCTTAGAAAGGGCATATTCGATCTGTTCGCTGATAGTGGATAAGAATTTTCCTGTCGCTAATAACGCAAAGTCGTCAGCGTAGGCTACTACCCTTACTCCGCAGTGTTTCAGATCGAGTAGGATTGTGTTCATAACTAGCACCCAGAGGAGTGGTGACAGGACCCCCCCTTGTGGGGTACCTCTGGATGTGGTTACTCTCATTTGTATACCTGCTAGTTCTGAGTTAATTTGCCTGTTTTTTAACATGCACATAACCCAACCTATTAACGAATTATCAACCTTATTGTCTACTAGAGCTGCTTTTACTGCTTCATTTTTCACGTTATTCAAAGCACCTTCAATATCAAGAAACGCAGCAAGGGTATACTCTTTGTCGCTTTTTGTTTTTTCAATCGTGCCAACGACGCTGTGAAGAGCCGTTTCTACACTCTTCCCCTTTGTGTAGGCATGCTGTGCTGGGGATAGTTTAACCAGTTTTAGAGTGCCTCGAATATGTAGGTCTATCAGTCTTTCAAACGTTTTAAGAATAAACGATGTCAGGCTAATTGGCCTGAAGTCTTTTGCTTCTGTGTGGCTGGGCTTGGCAGCTTTTGGAATAAAAACCACTTTGACTTCGCGCCATGGGAACATATCCCCATTTTCAACTATTAAGGAATATAAAGGGTGATTTTTTAGCTGGTTTGGTTTCGGCAACACTGGTTTTGACAGCTGACGTGTGTTTAGTACCTTGTGTCACTGTCAAACAGCTTCAGTTTGGTTTGCAATTTAACCATGGATCGTCTTACAAATGAACAACGCTTGCAAATTATTGAATTTTACTATCAAAATTCGTGCTCGGTTCGAAATGTTCATCGCGCGCTGCTTCCATTTTATGATCGGCATTCTCGACCTTCTGAGCAGTCTATTCGGAAGATTGTGACCAAATTTCGCACCAAATTTACTTTGTTGGACATTAAACCACCAACACGTTTACGTACTGTGCGTAGTGAAGAAAATATTGCGGCCGTATCAGCTAGTGTGACAGAAATGTCGATTCGGCGCCGTTCCCAGCAGTTAGGCCTTTGTTACAGCACTACGTGGAAAATTTTGCGGAAGGATTTGGGCGTAAAGCCTTTTAAGATACAGCTGGTGCAAGAACTAAAGCCAGCCGACCTACCACAACGCCGAATATTTGGTGAATGGGCTCTTGGAAAGCTGGCCGAGCATCCGCTTTTTTATCGAAAAATTGTGTTCAGCGATGAGGCTCATTTTTGGTTGAATGGGTACGTAAATAAGCAAAATTGCCGCATTTGGAGTGAAGATCAGCCAGAAGCATTGCAACAGCTACCAATGCATCCCGAAAAAGCCACTGTTTGGTGCGGTTTATGGGACGGCGGCATTATTGGGCCATATTTCTTCAAAGATGATGCGAATCGCAGCGTTACTGTCAATGGTGAACGCTACCGAGCGATGATAACAAACTTTTTTTTGCCCGAAATGGAAGTTCTTGACTTGCATGATATGTGGTTTCAACAAGACGGTGCCACATGCCACACAGCACGCGAAACAATGGCGCAATTGCGAGGCGAGTTTGGTGAACAGTTAATTTCACGTTTCGGGCCGGTCAATTGGCCGCCTAGATCGTGCGATTTGACACCATTAGATTATTTTTTGTGGGGGTATGTCAAGGCTAATGTCTATAGGGACAAGCCCGCTTCGATTGACGCACTGGAAGCCAACATCCATGCATTCATTCGTGAGATACCGGCCGATATGTGTGAAAGAGTATGCCAAAGTTGGACTCAGCGGATGGGCTACCTGAGACGCAGCCGCGGTCAACATTTGCATGAAATTATCTTTAAACATTAAATTGCAAGGTTCAAACTATCGATTCAAATAAATATTTCATTCATTTTTTCGAATTTTTGTGTTTTTTTTTTTTTTTAAAGTTCTAAACCTCTTAAAAAATCACCCATTATTTTTCAGGTGCGGTATAATTAGGGTTTCGCTTTTCTGTAGCATCATTGGAAAGATGCCGTCAAGGCCAGGGGATTTATACGGAGAAAAGGAATGGATGGCCCATCTGATCTTTTCATCCGTTATAATATCCGATGGTACAATGTGTTCCGTGTAGGACTCTGTTTCCGGGTTGCTGTCATTTGACCCGCAGCCCGGGAAGTGAGTATTTATCAAGTGTTCAAGAGTCTCATTGCAGGATTCGGTCCAGCATCCAGTGGGCGTCTTAAGAGATCCTAGAGGGATCAAATCTTTGGAAAGAATTTTTCTTAGCCTGGCCGATTCGTTCGAGTTTCGCTCGTTGCGTTTCTGCTTTAAATTTTGCTGACTGGTTTTATAGATATCCCAGTCATTATCGATTCTGGTATTTTTAGCAGCATTGAAATGCTTCTCGTTTCTTTTCTCAAATTGCCGAGTTCTACAGTCCACCAGGGTGGTTTCTTTTTTCCCTTCCCAGTATGTTTCAGTGGACAACCTTTCTCAAAGGCGTTACTTAGAATCACCCTGAGATCTTCAGATGCTTGATCAATATGTTTAGGTTCTTGAATCGCAGTGTTATTGAGATTTTTGCATCTCTTCTCTAATTCCCTGTTAAAGAGATCCCAGTTAGTATTCCTGAAATTCCTATAAGGTTTCGGACTTTCCACTGTATCACCTATCAAGAAACTTATAAGTTTATGGTCTGAAAATGATTCTTCTTTGAGAACCTTCCATTGTTCGATTGAAACTGTATCGGAGTTATTAGTAACAGTTATGTCGATCACTTCTTCCCTATTTTAAGTAACAAATGTGGGCTCATTGCCCCTATTTGCCACTTGTAAATTATGTTCTATTATGAATTCAAAAAGAGACTCACCTCTACTGTTAGTGTCGGTACTTCCCCATTGAGCATGATGTGAGTTAGCATCACATCCTAGGACCAAGTCCCAACCGTCAGTTGCTGCCCGCTCCACAAGCTGGCCTGTGAGATTCGCAGGTGGTCCCTCCGTCCCGTCGTAAGGCATATAACAGGATGCCAGGAGGAGTGGTGGGAGCCCGATCCGCTCCAGCTTCACGGCAGTCTGATCTATATTGCTATACGTATATAAAAGAAAGAGGTTAAACTGTTTCCTAGCTACAATGCAAGTTCTAAAATTACTGTTTGCTACCGCTTGCGCAGTTGTTGTTGTTGTTGTTGTTGTTGTTGTTGTTGTTGTTGTTGTTGTTGTTGTTGTTGTTGCTGTTGTTGTTGTTGTTGTTGTTGTTGTCTTGCCAACTCATCGGCATTTTCGTTACCCGGTATCCCGCTGTGTCCCGGGACCCAGCAGAGTCTAATATTGTGCTGCACGCCAAGAACCTTAAGCTCTTCGCGATAGCAAGAAACAAGCTTCGATTTAATCACATTGGCAGAAATCGCTTTTATTGCCGCTTGGCTATCAATGTAAAAGGTGATATCAGCCCGTGGTATCGCCATCATTGATACCTGTCTAGCAGCTGTTGTCACTGTCAGGACCTCCGCTTGGAAGACACTACTATAATCTGGGAGCCTAAGTGAGTTGTTTAGCTCAAGAGGTTCTGAGAAAAAGCCTGCACCAACACCCGTGTCCATTTCGGAGCCATCAGTATAGATCGCTATTGCAGATTCACTGGTGTAGGGTTGGTTATTGAACCATTCTTCTCTGCCTGGAAAGGCAGTTTTAAATGGTTTATGAAAGTCAAATTCGGGTGTTTTATAGTCTGTAATGATACTATCACTCGAATATTTGTGAAGAATCTGAGCATGTCCTTTTGTGCTGTTTTTCCAGGAATTAGTCTGGCTTAGCCGTAAGGCGCTATATGCTGCGGATTCTTGTACGAAAAGGTCTAGGGGTTTCAGGTTGAGTATCGCCTCCACCTGATAATTTTTGGACTCGGTCCCCAGGATTTCCCAAAGATTCTGTTACAAGAATAGAATGCAATCATTCCTTTTTTGGCTCGTTCCTTAGTGTTAAGACTCCAGTTTAGTTTCCTATCTAGAATCACACCAAGATACTTTGCCTTATCTGAAATCTTCAGAGGTGTGCCTTCAATTGAAGGAATTCTGAAGCTTGGTATTTTCGTTTTGTTTGTAAATAAAAAGGACTAGTTCTGTTTTTGACGGGTTAACCATCAGGCCACATTTCTTAGTCCATCTATTAACCTTAGAAAGGGCATATTCGATCTGTTCGCTGATAGTGGATAAGAATTTTCCTGTCGCTAATAACGCAAAGTCGTCAGCGTAGGCTACTACCCTTACTCCGCAGTGTTTCAGATCGAGTAGGATTGTGTTCATAACTAGCACCCAGAGGAGTGGTGACAGGACCCCCCCTTGTGGGGTACCTCTGGATGTGGTTACTCTCATTTGTATACCTGCTAGTTCTGAGTTAATTTGCCTGTTTTTTAACATGCACATAACCTAACCTATTAACGAATTATCAACCTTATTGTCTACTAGAGCTGCTTTTACTGCTTCATTTTTCACGTTATTGAAAGCACCTTCAATATCAAGAAACGCAGCAAGGGTATACTCTTTGTCGCTTTTTGTTTTTTCAATCGTGCCGCTGTGAAGAGCCGTTTCTACACTCCCCTTTGTGTAGGCATGCTGTGCTGGGGATAGTTTAACCAGTTTCAGAGTGCCTCGAATATGTAGGTCTATCAGTCTTTCAAACGTTTTAAGAATAAACGATGTCAGGCTAATTGGCCTGAAGTCTTTTGCTTCTGTGGGGCTGGGCTTGCCAGCTTTTGGAATAAAAACCACCTTGACTTCGCGCCATGGGAACATATCCCCATTTTAAACTATTAAGGAATATATTTTTAAGGTGCGGTATAATTAGGGTTTCGCTTTTCTGTAGCATCATTGGAAAGATGCCGTCAAGGCCAGGGGATTTATACGGAGAAAAGGAATGGATGGCCCATCTGATCTTTTCATCCGTTATAATATCCGATGGTACAATGTGTTCCGTGTAGGACTCTGTTTCCGGGTTGCTGTCATTTGACCCGCAGCCCGGGAAGTGAGTATTTATCAAGTGTTCAAGAGTCTCATTGCAGGATTCGGTCCAGCATCCAGTGGGCGTCTTAAGAGATCCTAGAGGGATCAAATCTTTGGAAAGAATTTTTCTTAGCCTGGCCGATTCGTTCGAGTTTCGCTCGTTGCGTTTCTGCTTTAAATTTTGCTGACTGGTTTTATAGATATCCCAGTCATTATCGATTCTGGTATTTTTAGCAGCATTGAAATGCTTCTCGTTTCTTTTCTCAAATTGCCGAGTTCTACAGTCCACCAGGGTGGTTTCTTTTTTCCCTTCCCAGTATGTTTCAGTGGACAACCTTTCTCAAAGGCGTTACTTAGAATCACCCTGAGATCTTCAGATGCTTGATCAATATGTTTAGGTTCTTGAATCGCAGTGTTATTGAGATTTTTGCATCTCTTCTCTAATTCCCTGTTAAAGAGATCCCAGTTAGTATTCCTGAAATTCCTATAAGGTTTCGGACTTTCCACTGTATCACCTATCAAGAAACTTATAAGTTTATGGTCTGAAAATGATTCTTCTTTGAGAACCTTCCATTGTTCGATTGAAACTGTATCGGAGTTATTAGTAACAGTTATGTCGATCACTTCTTCCCTATTTTAAGTAACAAATGTGGGCTCATTGCCCCTATTTGCCACTTGTAAATTATGTTCTATTATGAATTCAAAAAGAGACTCACCTCTACTGTTAGTGTCGGTACTTCCCCATTGAGCATGATTTGAGTTAGCATCACATCCTAGGACCAAGTCCCAACCGTCGGTTGCTGCCCGCTCCACAAGCTGGCCTGTGAGATTCGCAGGTGGTCCCTCCGTCCCGTCGTAAGGCATATGACAGGATGCCAGGAGGAGTGGTGGGAGCCCGATCCGCTCCAGCTTCACGGCAGTCTGATCTATATTGCTATACGTAGATAAAAGAAAGAGGTTAAACTGTTTCCTAGCTACAATGCAAGTTCTAAAATTACTGTTTGCTACCGCTTGCGCAGTTTTAAACCCTTAATTTTGCCACCTGATCCAATCCAGGGTTCTGTTTGTTCTGATTGGCCATTAATCTCAGTTTACACCGGTTAATCCCGATGCGCACCTTGAAGCCACTTTTCTTCAGAAGTGGTATAGACTTGTGACTAAGCTGCACAACCACTTCTGTACCGTCCTTCGTCTGCTCCCCAATCTCAAGCACTTTCCAGTTTTCACTGTGTTGTTCTGTATTTAGGGATTGCAGATACCTCTCAATTCTGTCTCTAGGGATGGTCGGACCCCGCAACATCATCTTCGCCTTAGGTTTATTATGGTCTTTTATTTCCTCAAGACCTATTAGGTGAAGGTCAGCGTTAGGCCAGGGAGCTACCGTTCTTTTGACGAAGTTCTGCAGCCACACGAGAGTGTTGCCGTCCTCGCATGTCAGCAGCTTGAATCCGTGGACGGTTCTTAAGCTACCGAAGAGAGGCGGTGGCCCGTTCTTAACGATAGCATCGTTCACCTCGTCCAGGATTCTAACTTCCATCAATTACCATTGATCATTGGAAAGTTTCCGAGAAGGTGTACCGAAATCCGCAATGGCAAATTGTCGCTTCTCAATGGTCCCTTCCGTAATCAAGGTCTTGGGTCTTTTTGTTTTTGGTGATGGGTTCGTAGGCGAAGACTTATCGTCCTGCCTAGCTCTTTTGAACGCCGTTGAGTTTGGTTCGGGGTGGGGCGCAGTGCCAGCCGTCTCCTTTGCCGCCCTCAAGGTCTTTGTTCTTTTGTTCGTCAAGTTGTTCGTTATGTCAGTGGGCGTCAGAGTCTTTAGTCTCTGAATAGCATTGTCCAACGCTAGCTTCTCCCTGGCCGTTTAGGTTACGGGGATCTTGCTAGAAAGACGTCCGACAATCCTCTCAGCGTTGCGTCGTCTCTTCCTTTGTATACGTTCATTGAGACTTCCAGCTCTCTGTGAGGCCTTGGTCTCAAATATGATAGAAAGATAATAGGAAAAAAAATAAAAAGATATGACGTGTGTTCGTCGTCGTGTTCCCTGTCAGGTCTATGACGCTACTTCTGCTTGACGAAGATAGAAGAGTCGCGCCGGAGTAGCCTGCGGGGCTTGGGCCCCCAGCGCCACTCCCACACGGCTCCCCCACCCCCACCGCCAGTAGTCCCATCTTCCCGGTTGGGGAAGGTGGTCCCGCTGTTTTCATTGGTTGCGTCAACCTATGGTCGATGACGCTACTTCCGCTGGACAAAGAAGGAAGAGGACAGGTCTTTGTCGTGTTGTTGTTGTTGTTGTTGTTGTTGTTGTTGTTGTTGTTTTTGTTGTTGTTGTTGTTGTTGTTGTTGTTGTTGTTGTTGTTGTTGTTGTTGTTGTTGTTGTTGTTGTTGTTGTTGTTGTTGTTGTTGTTGTTGTTGTTGTTGTTGTTGTTGTTGTTGTTGTTGTTGTTGTTGTTGTTGTTGTTGTTGTTGTTGTTGTTGTTGTTGTTGTTGTTGTTGTTGTTGTTGTTGTTGTTGTTGTTGTTGTTGTTGTTGTTGTTGTTGTTGTTGTTGTTGTTGTTGTTGTTGTTGTTGTTGTTGTTGTTGTTGTTGTTGTTGTTGTTGTTGTTGTTGTTGTTGTTGTTGTTGTTGTTGTTGTTGTTGTTGTTGTTGTTGTTGTTGTTGTTGTTGTTGTTGTTGTTGTTGTTGTTGTTGTTGTTGTTGTTGTTGTTGTTGTTGTTGTTGTTGTTGTTGTTGTTGTTGTTGTTGTTGTTGTTGTTGTTGTTGTTGTTGTTGTTGTTGTTGTTGTTGTTGTTGTTGTTGTTGTTGTTGTTGTTGTTGTTGTTGTTGTTGTTGTTGTTGTTGTTGTTGTTGTTGTTGTTGTTGTTGTTGTTGTTGTTGTTGTTGTTGTTGTTGTTGTTGTTGTTGTTGTTGTTGTTGTTGTTGTTGTTGTTGTTGTTGTTGTTGTTGTTGTTGTTGTTGTTGTTGTTGTTGTTGTTGTTGTTGTTGTTGTTGTTGTTGTTGTTGTTGTTGTTGTTGTTGTTGTTGTTGTTGTTGTTGTTGTTGTTGTTGTTGTTGTTGTTGTTGTTGTTGTTGTTGTTGTTGTTGTTGTTGTTGTTGTTGTTGTTGTTGTTGTTGTTGTTGTTGTTGTTGTTGTTGTTGTTGTTGTTGTTGTTGTTGTTGTTGTTGTTGTTGTTGTTGTTGTTGTTGTTGTTGTTGTTGTTGTTGTTGTTGTTGTTGTTGTTGTTGTTGTTGTTGTTGTTGTTGTTGTTGTTGTTGTTGTTGTTGTTGTTGTTGTTGTTGTTGTTGTTGTTGTTGTTGTTGTTGTTGTTGTTGTTGTTGTTGTTGTTGTTGTTGTTGTTGTTGTTGTTGTTGTTGTTGTTGTTGTTGTTGTTGTTGTTGTTGTTGTTGTTGTTGTTGTTGTTGTTGTTGTTGTTGTTGTTGTTGTTGTTGTTGTTGTTGTTGTTGTTGTTGTTGTTGTTGTTGTTGTTGTTGTTGTTGTTGTTGTTGTTGTTGTTGTTGTTGTTGTTGTTGTTGTTGTTGTTGTTGTTGTTGTTGTTGTTGTTGTTGTTGTTGTTGTTGTTGTTGTTGTTGTTGTTGTTGTTGTTGTTGTTGTTGTTGTTGTTGTTGTTGTTGTTGTTGTTGTTGTTGTTGTTGTTGTTGTTGTTGTTGTTGTTGTTGTTGTTGTTGTTGTTGTTGTTGTTGTCTTGCCAACTCATCGGCATTTTCGTTACCCGGTATCCCGCTGTGTCCCGGGACCCAGCAGAGTCTAATATTGTGCTGCACGCCAAGAACCTTAAGCTCTTCACGATAGCAAGAAACAAGCTTCGATTTAATCACATTGGCAGAAATCGCTTTTATTGCCGCTTGGCTATCAATGTAAAAGGTGATATCAGCCCGTGGTATCGCCATCATTGATACCTGTCTAGCAGCTGTTGTCACTGTCAGGACCTCCGCTTGGAAGACACTACTATAATCTGGGAGCCTAAGTGAGTTGTTTAGTCAAGAGGTTCTGAGAAAAAGCCTGCACCAACACCCGTGTCCATTTTGGAGCCATCAGTATAGATCGCTATTGCAGATTCACTAGTGTAGGGTTGGTTATTAAACCATTCTTCTCTGCCTGGAAAGGCAGTTTTAAATGGTTTATGAAAGTCAAATTCGGGTGTTTTATAGTCTGTAATGATACTGTCACTCGAATATTTGTGAAGAATCTGAGCATGTCCTTTTGTGCTGTTTTTCCAGGAATTAGTCTGGCTTAGCCGTAAGGCGCTATATGCTGCGGATTCTTGTACGAAAAGGTCTAGGGGTTTCAGGTTGAGTATCGCCTCCAACCCTGCAGTTGGAGTGGATTTCATGGTCCCTGTAATCCCAATGCACGCAAGTCTCTGAACTTTTGTCAGAGTTTTGAGGTTTGTGCTTTTTTCAATTGCATTCCACCACACCAAATTACCATAAGTTAGTATTGGTCTAATTATTGCCAAATACATCCACCTGATAATTTTTGGACTCGGTCCCCAGGATTTCCCAAAGATTCTGTTACAAGAATAGAATGCAATCATTCCTTTTTTGGCTCGTTCCTTAGTGTTAAGACTCCAGTTTAGTTTCCTATCTAGAATCACACCAAGATACTTTGCCTTATCTGAAATCTTCAGAGGTGTGCCTTCAATTGAAGGAATTCTAAAGCTTGGTATTTTCGTTTTGTTTGTAAATAAAAGGACTAGTTCTGTTTTTGACGGGTTAACCATCAGGCCATATTTCTTAGTCCATCTATTAACCTTAGAAAGGGAATATTCGATCTGTTCGCTGATAGTGGATACGAATTTTTCTGTCGCTAATAACGCAAAGTCGTCAGCGTAGGCTACTACCCTTACTCCGCAGTGTTTCAGATCGAGTAGGATTGTGTTCATAACTAGCACCCAGAGGAGTGGTGACAGGACCCCCCCTTGTGGGGTACCTCTGGATGTGGTTACTCTCATTTGTATACCTGCTAGTTCTGAGTTAATTTGCCTGTTTTTTAACATGCACATAACCCAACCTATTAACGAATTATCAACCTTATTGTCTACTAGAGCTGCTTTTACTGCTTCATTTTTCACGTTATTGAAAGCACCTTCAATATCAAGAAATGCAGCAAGGGTATACTCTTTGTCGCTTTTTGTTTTTTCAATCGTGCCAACGACGCTGTGAAGAGCCGTTTCTACACTCTTCCCCTTTGTGTAGGCATGCTGTGCTGGGGATAGTTTAACCAGTTTCAGAGTGCCTCGAATATGTAGGTCTGTCAGTCTTTCAAACGTTTTAAGAATAAACGATGTCAGGCTAATTGGCCTGAAGTCTATTGCTTCTGTGTGGCTGGGCTTGCCAGCTTTTGGAATAAAAACCACCTTGACTTCGCGCCATGGGAACATATCCCCATTTTAAACTATTAAGGAATATATTTTTCAGGTGCGGTATAATTAGGGTTTCGCTTTTCTGTAGCATCATTGGAAAGATGCCGTCAAGGCCAGGGGATTTATACGGAGAAAAGGAATGGATGGCCCATCTGATCTTTTCATCCGTTATAATATCCGATGGTACAATGTGTTCCGTGTAGGACTGGTTGCTGTCATTTGACCCGCAGCCCGGGAAGTGAGTATTTATCAAGTGTTCAAGAGTCTCATTGCAGGATTCGGTCCAGCACCCAGTGGGCGTCTTAAGAGATCCTAGAGGGATCAAATCTTTGGAAAGAATTTTTCTTAGCCTGGCCGATTCGTTGATGTTGTTGTTGTTGTTGTTGTTGTTGTTGTTGTTGTTGTTGTTGTTGTTGTTGTTGTTGTTGTTGTTTTTGTTGTTGTTTTTGTTGTTGTTGTTGTTGTTGTTGTTGTTGTTGTTGTTGTTGTTGTTGTTGTTGTTGTTGTTGTTGTTGTTGTTGTTGTTGTTGTTGTTGTTGTTGTTGTTGTTGTTGTTGTTGTTGTTGTTGTTGTTGTTGTTGTTGTTGTTGTTGTTGTTGTTGTTGTTGTTGTTGTTGTTGTTGTTGTTGTTGTTGTTGTTGTTGTTGTTGTTGTTGTTGTTGTTGTTGTTGTTGTTGTTGTTGTTGTTGTTGTTGTTGTTGTTGTTGTTGTTGTTGTTGTTGTTGTTGTTGTTGTTGTTGTTGTTGTTGTTGTTGTTGTTGTTGTTGTTGTTGTTGTTGTTGTTGTTGTTGTTGTTGTTGTTGTTGTTGTTGTTGTTGTTGTTGTTGTTGTTGTTGTTGTTGTTGTTGTTGTTGTTGTTGTTGTTGTTGTTGTTGTTGTTGTTGTTGTTGTTGTTGTTGTTGTTGTTGTTGTTGTTGTTGTTGTTGTTGTTGTTGTTGTTGTTGTTGTTGTTGTTGTTGTTGTTGTTGTTGTTGTTGTTGTTGTTGTTGTTGTTGTTGTTGTTGTTGTTGTTGTTGTTGTTGTTGTTGTTGTTGTTGTTGTTGTTGTTGTTGTTGTTGTTGTTGTTGTTGTTGTTGTTGTTGTTGTTGTTGTTGTTGTTGTTGTTGTTGTTGTTGTTGTTGTTGTCTTGTAAACTCATCGGCATTTTCGTTACCCGGTATCCCGCTGTGTCCCGGGACCCAGCAGAGTCTAATATTGTGCTGCACGCCAAGAACCTTAAGCTCTTCGCGATAGCAAGAAACAAGCTTCGATTTAATCACATTGGCAGAAATCGCTTTTATTGCCGCTTGGCTATCAATGTAAAAGGTGATATCAGCCCGTGGTATCGCCATCATTGATACCTGTCTAGCAGCTGTTGTCACTGTCAGGACCTCCGCTTGGAAGACACTACTATAATCTGGGAGCCTAAGTGAGTTGTTTAGCTCAAGAGGTTCTGAGAAAAAGCCTGCACCAACACCCGTGTCCATTTTGGAGCCATCAGTATAGATCGCTATTGCAGATTCACTGGTGTAGGGTTGGTTATTAAACCATTCTTCTCTGCCTGGAAAGGCAGTTTTAAATGGTTTATGAAAGTCAAATTCGGGTGTTTTATAGTCTGTAATGATACTATCACTCGAATATTTGTGAAGAATCTGAGCATGTCCTTTTGTGCTGTTTTTCCAGGAATTAGTCTGGCTTAGCCGTAAGGCGCTATATGCTGCGGATTCTTGTACGAAAAGGTTTAGGGGTTTCAGGTTGAGTATCGCCTCCAACCCTGCAGTTGGAGTGGATTTCATGGTCCCTGTAATCCCAATGCACGCAAGTCTCTGAACTTTTGTCAGAGTTTTGAGGTTTGTGCTTTTTTCAATTGCATTCCACCAGACCAAATTACCATAAGTTAGTATTGGTCTAATTATTGCCAAATACATCTACCTGATAATTTTTGGACTCGGTCCCCAGGATTTCCCAAAGATTCTGTTACAAGAATAGAATGCAATCATTCCTTTTTTGGCTCGTTCCTTAGTGTTAAGACTCCAGTTTAGTTTCCTATCTAGAATCACACCAAGATACTTTGCCTTATCTGAAATCTTCAGAGGTGTGCCTTCAATTGAAGGAATTCTAAAGCTTGGTATTTTCGTTTTGTTTGTAAATAAAAAGGACTAGTTCTCTTTTTGACGGGTTAACCATCAGGCCACATTTCTTAGTCCATCTATTAACCTTAGAAAGGGCATATTCCATCTGTTCGCTGATAGTGGATAAGAATTTTCCTGTCGCTAATAACGCAAAGTCGTCAGCGTAGGCTACTACCCTTACTCCGCAGTGTTTCAGATCGAGTAGGATTGTGTTCATAACTAGCACACAGAGGAGTGGTGACATGACCCCCCCTTGTGGGGTACCTCTGGATGTGGTTACTCTCATTTGTATACCTGCTAGTTCTGAGTTAATTTGCCTGTTTTTTAACATGCATATAACCCAACCTATTAACGAATTATCAACCTTATTGTCTACTAGAGCTGCTTTTACTGCTTCATTTTTCACGTTATTGAAAGCACCTTCAATATCAAGAAACGCAGCAAGGGTATACTCTTTGTCGCTTTTTGTTATTTCAATCGTGCCAACGACGCTGTGAAGAGCCGTTTCTACACTCTTCCCCTTTGTGTAGGCATGCTGTGCTGGGGATAGTTTAACCAGTTTCAGAGTGCCTCGAATATGTAGGTCTGTCAGTCTTTCAAACGTTTTAAGAATAAACGATGTCAGGCTAATTGGCCTGAAGTCTTTTGCTTCTGTGTGGCTGGGCTTGCCAGCTTTTGGAATAAAAACCACCTTGACTTCGCGCCATGGGAACATATCCCCATTTTAAACTATTAAGGAATATATTTTTCAGGTGCGGTATAATTAGGGTTTCGCTTTTCTGTAGCATCATTGGAAAGATGCCGTCAAGGCCAGGGGATTTATACGGAGAAAAGGAATGGATGGCCCATCTGATCTTTTCATCCGTTATAATATCCGATGGTACAATGTGTTCCGTGTAGGACTCTGTTTCCGGGTTGCTGTCATTTGACCCGCAGCCCGGGAAGTGAGTATTTATCAAGTGTTCAAGAGTCTCATTGCAGGATTCGGTCCAGCACCCAGTGGGCGTCTTAAGAGATCCTAGAGGGATCAAATCTTTGGAAAGAATTTTTCTTAGCCTGGCCGATTCGTTGATGTTGTTGTTGTTGTTGTTGTTGTTGTTGTTGTTGTTTTTGTTGTTGTTGTTGTTGTTGTTGTTGTTGTTGTTGTTGTTGTTGTTGTTGTTGTTGTTGTTGTTGTTGTTGTTGTTGTTGTTGCTGTTGTTGTTGTTGTTGTCTTGCCAACTCATCGGCATTTTCGTTACCCGGTATCCCGCTGTGTCCCGGGACCCAGCAGAGTCTAATATTGTGCTGCACGCCAAGAACCTTAAGCTCTTCGCGATAGCAAGAAACAAGCTTCGATTTAATCACATTGGCAGAAATCGCTTTTATTGCCGCTTGGCTATCGATGTAAAAGGTGATATCAGCCCGTGGTATCACCATCATTGATACCTGTCTAGCAGCTGTTGTCACTGTCAGGACCTCCGCTTGGAAGACACTACTATAATCTGGGAGCCTAAGTGAGTTGTTTAGCTCAAGAGGTTCTGAGAAAAAGCCTGCACCAACACCCGTGTCCATTTTGGAGCCATCAGTATAGATCGCTATTGCAGATTCACTGGTGTAGGGTTGGTTATTAAACCATTCTTCTCTGCCTGGAAAGGCAGTTTTAAATGGTTTATGAAAGTCAAATTCGGGTGTTTTATAGTCTGTAATGATACTATCACTCGAATATTTGTGAAGAATCTGAGCATGTCCTTTTGTGCTGTTTTTCCAGGAATTAGTCTGGCTTAGCCGTAAGGCGCTATATGCTGCGGATTCTTGTACGAAAAGGTCTAGGGCTTTCAGGTTGAGTATCGCCTCCAACCCTGCAGTTGGAGTGGATTTCATGGTCCCTGTAATCCCAATGCACGCAAGTCTCTGAACTTTTGTCAGAGTTTTGAGGTTTGTGCTTTTTTCAATTGCATTCCACCAGACCAAATTACCATAAGTTAGTATTGGTCTAATTATTGCCAAATACATCTACCTGATAATTTTTGGACTCGGTCCCCAGGATTTCCCAAAGATTCTGTTACAAGAATAGAATGCAATCATTCCTTTTTTGGCTCGTTCCTTAGTGTTAAGACTCCAGTTTAGTTTCCTATCTAGAATCACACCAAGATACTTTGCCTTATCTGAAATCTTCAGAGGTGTGCCTTCAATTGAAGGAATTCTAAAGCTTGGTATTTTCGTTTTGTTTGTAAATAAAAAGGACTAGTTCTCTTTTTGACGGGTTAACCATCAGGCCACATTTCTTAGTCCATCTATTAACCTTAGAAAGGGCATATTCCATCTGTTCGCTGATAGTGGATAAGAATTTTCCTGTCGCTAATAACGCAAAGTCGTCAGCGTAGGCTACTACCCTTACTCCGCAGTGTTTCAGATCGAGTAGGATTGTGTTCATAACTAGCACACAGAGGAGTGGTGACATGACCCCCCCTTGTGGGGTACCTCTGGATGTGGTTACTCTCATTTGTATACCTGCTAGTTCTGAGTTAATTTGCCTGTTTTTTAACATGCATATAACCCAACCTATTAACGAATTATCAACCTTATTGTCTACTAGAGCTGCTTTTACTGCTTCATTTTTCACGTTATTGAAAGCACCTTCAATATCAAGAAACGCAGCAAGGGTATACTCTTTGTCGCTTTTTGTTATTTCAATCGTGCCAACGACGCTGTGAAGAGCCGTTTCTACACTCTTCCCCTTTGTGTAGGCATGCTGTGCTGGGGATAGTTTAACCAGTTTCAGAGTGCCTCGAATATGTAGGTCTGTCATTCTTTCAAACGTTTTAAGAATAAACGATGTCAGGCTAATTGGCCTGAAGTCTTTTGCTTCTGTGTGGCTGGGCTTGCCAGCTTTTGGAATAAAAACCACCTTGACTTCGCGCCATGGGAACATATCCCCATTTTAAACTATTAAGGAATATATTTTTCAGGTGCGGCATAATTAGGGTTTCGCTTTTCTGTAGCATCATTGGAAAGATGCCGTCAAGGCCAGCGGATTTATACGGAGAAAAGGAATGGATGGCCCATCTGATCTTTTCATCCGTTATAATATCCGATGGTACAATGTGTTCCGTGTAGGACTCTGTTTCCGGGTTGCTGTCATTTGACCCGCAGCCCGGGAAGTGAGTATTTATCAAGTGTTCAAGAGTCTCATTGCAGGATTCGGTCCAGCACCCAGTGGGCGTCTTAAGAGATCCTAGAGGGATCAAATCTTTGGAAAGAATTTTTCTTAGCCTGGCCGATTCGTTGATGTTGTTGTTGTTGTTGTTGTTGTTGTTGTTGTTGTTGTTGTTGTTGTTGTTGTTGTTGTTGTTGTTGTTGTTGTTGTTGTTGTTGTTGTTGTTGTTGTTGTTGTTGTTGTTGTTGTTGTTGTTGTTGTTGTTGTTGTTGTTGTTGTTGTTGTTGTTGTTGTTGTTGTTGTTGTTGTTGTTGTTGTTGTTGTTGTTGTTGTTGTTGTTGTTGTTGTTGTTGTTGTTGTTGTTGTTGTTGTTGTTGTTGTTGTTGTTGTTGTTGTTGTTGTTGTTGTTGTTGTTGTTGTTGTTGTTGTTGTTGTTGTTGTTGTTGTTGTTGTTGTTGTTGTTGTTGTTGTTGTTGTTGTTGTTGTTGTTGTTGTTGTTGTTGTTGTTGTTGTTGTTGTTGTTGTTGTTGTTGTTGTTGTTGTTGTTGTTGTTGTTGTTGTTGTTGTTGTTGTTGTTGTTGTTGTTGTTGTTGTTGTTGTTGTTGTTGTTGTTGTTGTTGTTGTTGTTGTTGTTGTTGTTGTTGTTGTTGTTGTTGTTGTTGTTGTTGTTGTTGTTGTTGTTGTTGTTGTTGTTGTTGTTGTTGTTGTTGTTGTTGTTGTTGTTGTTGTTGTTGTTGTTGTTGTTGTTGTTGTTGTTGTTGTTGTTGTTGTTGTTGTTGTTGTTGTTGTTGTTGTTGTTGTTGTTGTTGTTGTTGTTGTTGTTGTTGTTGTTGTTGTTGTTGTTGTTGTTGTTGTTGTTGTTGTTGTTGTTGTTGTTGTTGTTGTTGTTGTTGTTGTTGTTGTTGTTGTTGTTGTTGTTGTTGTTGTTGTTGTTGTTGTTGTTGTTGTTGTTGTTGTTGTTGTTGTTGTTGTTGTTGTTGTTGTTGTTGTTGTTGTTGTTGTTGTTGTTGTTGTTGTTGTTGTTGTTGTTGTTGTTGTTGTTGTTGTTGTTGTTGTTGTTGTTGTTGTTGTTGTTGTTGTTGTTGTTGTTGTTGTTGTTGTTGTTGTTGTTGTTGTTGTTGCTGTTGTTGTTGTTGTTGTCTTGCCAACTCATCGGCATTTTCGTTACCCGGTATCCCGCTGTGTCCCGGGACCCAGCAGAGTCTAATATTGTGCTGCACGCCAAGAACCTTAAGCTCTTCGCGATAGCAAGAAACAAGCTTCGATTTAATCACATTGGCAGAAATCGCTTTTATTGCCGCTTGGCTATCAATGTAAAAGGTGATATCAGCCCGTGGTATCACCATCATTGATACCTGTCTAGCAGCTGTTGTCACTGTCAGGACCTCCGCTTGGAAGACACTACTATAATCTGGGAGCCTAAGTGAGTTGTTTAGCTCAAGAGGTTCTGAGAAAAAGCCTGCACCAACACCCGTGTCCATTTTGGAGCCATCAGTATAGATCGCTATTGCAGATTCACTGGTGTAGGGTTGGTTATTAAACCATTCTTCTCTGCCTGGAAAGGCAGTTTTAAATGGTTTATGAAAGTCAAATTCGGGTGTTTTATAGTCTGTAATGATACTATCACTCGAATATTTGTGAAGAATCTGAGCATGTCCTTTTGTGCTGTTTTTCCAGGAATTAGTCTGGCTTAGCCGTAAGGCGCTATATGCTGCGGATTCTTGTACGAAAAGGTCTAGGGGTTTCAGGTTGAGTATCGCCTCCAACCCTGCAGTTGGAGTGGATTTCATGGTCCCTGTAATCCCAATGCACGCAAGTCTCTGAACTTTTGTCAGAGTTTTGAGGTTTGTGCTTTTTTCAATTGCATTCCACCAGACCAAATTACCATAAGTTAGTATTGGTCTAATTATTGCCAAATACATCCACCTGATAATTTTTGGACTCGGTCCCCAGTTCCCAAAGATTCTGTTACAAGAATAGAATGCAATCATTCCTTTTTTGGCTCGTTCCTTAGTGTTAAGACTCCAGTTTAGTTTCCTATCTAGAATCACACCAAGATACTTTGCCTTATCTGAAATCTTCAGAGGTGTGCCTTCAATTGAAGGAATTCTAAAGCTTGGTATTTTCGTTTTGTTTGTAAATAAAAAGGACTAGTTCTCTTTTTGACGGGTTAACCATCAGGCCACATTTCTTAGTCCATCTATTAACCTTAGAAAGGGCATATTCCATCTGTTCGCTGATAGTGGATAAGAATTTTCCTGTCGCTAATAACGCAAAGTCGTCAGCGTAGGCTACTACCCTTACTCCGCAGTGTTTCAGATCGAGTAGGATTGTGTTCATAACTAGCACACAGAGGAGTGGTGACATGACCCCCCCTTGTGGGGTACCTCTGGATGTGGTTACTCTCATTTGTATACCTGCTAGTTCTGAGTTAATTTGCCTGTTTTTTAACATGCATATAACCCAACCTATTAACGAATTATCAACCTTATTGTCTACTAGAGCTGCTTTTACTGCTTCATTTTTCACGTTATTGAAAGCACCTTCAATATCAAGAAACGCAGCAAGGGTATACTCTTTGTCGCTTTTTGTTATTTCAATCGTGCCAACGACGCTGTGAAGAGCCGTTTCTACACTCTTCCCCTTTGTGTAGGCATGCTGTGCTGGGGATAGTTTAACCAGTTTCAGAGTGCCTCGAATATGTAGGTCTGTCAGTCTTTCAAACGTTTTAAGAATAAACGATGTCAGGCTAATTGGCCTGAAGTCTTTTGCTTCTGTGTGGCTGGGCTTGCCAGCTTTTGGAATAAAAACCACCTTGACTTCGCGCCATGGGAACATATCCCCATTTTAAACTATTAAGGAATATATTTTTCAGGTGCGGTATAATTAGGGTTTCGCTTTTCTGTAGCATCATTGGAAAGATGCCGTCAAGGCCAGCGGATTTATACGGAGAAAAGGAATGGATGGCCCATCTGATCTTTTCATCCGTTATAATATCCGATGGTACAATGTGTTCCGTGTAGGACTCTGTTTCCGGGTTGCTGTCATTTGACCCGCAGCCCGGGAAGTGAGTATTTATCAAGTGTTCAAGAGTCTCATTGCAGGATTCGGTCCAGCACCCAATGGGCGTCTTAAGAGATCCTAGAGGGATCAAATCTTTGGAAAGAATTTTTCTTAGCCTGGCCGATTCGTTGATGTTGTTGTTGTTGTTGTTGTTGTTGTTGTTGTTGTTGTTGTTGTTGTTGTTGTTGTTGTTGTTGTTGTTGTTGTTGTTGTTGTTGTTGTTGTTGTTGTTGTTGTTGTTGTTGTTGTTGTTGTTGTTGTTGTTGTTGTTGTTGTTGTTGTTGTTGTTGTTGTTGTTGTTGTTGTTGTTGTTGTTGTTGTTGTTGTTGTTGTTGTTGTTGTTGTTGTTGTTGTTGTTGTTGTTGTTGTTGTTGTTGTTGTTGTTGTTGTTGTTGTTGTTGTTGTTGTTGTTGTTGTTGTTGTTGTTGTTGTTGTTGTTGTTGTTGTTGTCTTGTAAACTCATCGGCATTTTCGTTACCCGGTATCCCGCTGTGTCCCGGGACCCAGCAGAGTCTAATATTGTGCTGCACGCCAAGAACCTTAAGCTCTTCGCGATAGCAAGAAACAAGCTTCGATTTAATCACATTGGCAGAAATCGCTTTTATTGCCGCTTGGCTATCAATGTAAAAGGTGATATCAGCCCGTGGTATCGCCATCATTGATACCTGTCTAGCAGCTGTTGTCACTGTCAGGACCTCCGCTTGGAAGACACTACTATAATCTGGGAGCCTAAGTGAGTTGTTTAGCTCAAGAGGTTCTGAGAAAAAGCCTGCACCAACACCCGTGTCCATTTTGGAGCCATCAGTATAGATCGCTATTGCAGATTCACTGGTGTAGGGTTGGTTATTAAACCATTCTTCTCTGCCTGGAAAGGCAGTTTTAAATGGTTTATGAAAGTCAAATTCGGGTGTTTTATAGTCTGTAATGATACTATCACTCGAATATTTGTGAAGAATCTGAGCATGTCCTTTTGTGCTGTTTTTCCAATAAATTAGTCTGGCTTAGCCGTAAGGCGCTATATGCTGCGGATTCTTGTACGAAAAGGTCTAGGGGTTTCAGGTTGAGTATCGCCTCCAACCCTGCAGTTGGAGTGGATTTCATGGTCCCTGTAATCCCAATGCACGCAAGTCTCTGAACTTTTGTCAGAGTTTTGAGGTTTGTGCTTTTTTCAATTGCATTCCACCAGACCAAATTACCATAAGTTAGTATTGGTCTAATTATTGCCAAATACATCCACCTGATAATTTTTGGACTCGGTCCCCAGGATTTCCCAAAGATTCTGTTACAAGAATAGAATGCAATCATTCCTTTTTTGGCTCGTTCCTTAGTGTTAAGACTCCAGTTTAGTTTCCTATCTAGAATCACACCAAGATACTTTGCCTTATCTGAAATCTTCAGAGGTGTGCCTTCAATTGAAGGAATTCTAAAGCTTGGTATTTTCGTTTTGTTTGTAAATAAAAAGGACTAGTTCTGTTTTTGACGGGTTAACCATCAGGCCACATTTCTTAGTCCATCTATTAACCTTAGAAAGGGCATATTCCATCTGTTCGCTGATAGTGGATAAGAATTTTCCTGTCGCTAATAACGCAAAGTCGTCAGCGTAGGCTACTACCCTTACTCCGCAGTGTTTCAGATCGAGTAGGATTGTGTTCATAACTAGCACCCAGAGGAGTGGTGACAGGACCCCCCCTTGTGGGGTACCTCTGGATGTGGTTACTCTCATTTGTATACCTGCTAGTTCTGAGTTAATTTGCCTGTTTTTTAACATGCATATAACCCAACCTATTAACGAATTATCAACCTTATTGTCTACTAGAGCTGCTTTTACTGCTTCATTTTTCACGTTATTGAAAGCACCTTCAATATCAAGAAACGCAGCAAGGGTATACTCTTTGTCGCTTTTTGTTTTTTCAATCGTGCCAACGACGCTGTGAAGAGCCGTTTCTACACTCTTCCCCTTTGTGTAGGCATGCTGTGCTGGGGATAGTTTAACCAGTTTCAGAGTGCCTCGAATATGTAGGTCTATCAGTCTTTCAAACGTTTTAAGAATAAACGATGTCAGGCTAATTGGCCTGAAGTCTTTTGCTTCTGTGTGGCTGGGCTTGCCAGCTTTTGGAATAAAAACCACCTTGACTTCGCGCCATGGGAACATATCCCCATTTTAAACTATTAAGGAATATATTTTTCAGGTGCGGTATAATTAGGGTTTCGCTTTTCTGTAGCATCATTGGAAAGATGCCGTCAAGGCCAGCGGATTTATACGGAGAAAAGGAATGGATGGCCCATCTGATCTTTTCATCCGTTATAATATCCGATGGTACAATGTGTTCCGTGTAGGACTCTGTTTCCAGGTTGCTGTCATTTGACCCGCAGCCCGGGAAGTGAGTATTTATCAAGTGTTCAAGAGTCTCATTGCAGGATTCGGTCCAGCACCCAGTGGGCGTCTTAAGAGATCCTAGAGGGATCAAATCTTTGGAAAGAATTTTTCTTAGCCTGGCCGATTCGTTCGAGTTTCGCTCGTTGCGTTTCTGCTTTAAATTTTCCCAGTCATTATCGATTCTGGTATTTTTAGCAGCATTGAAATGCTTCTCGTTTCTTTTCTCAAATTGCCGAGTTCTACAGTCCACCAGGGTGGTTTCTTTTTTCCCTTCCCAGTATGTTTCAGTGGACAACCTTTCTCAAAGGCGTTACTTAGAATCACCCTGAGATCTTCAGATGCTTGATCAATATGTTTAGGTTCTTGAATCGCAGTGTTATTGAGATTTTTGCATCTCTTCTCTAATTCCCTGTTAAAGAGATCCCAGTTAGTATTCCTGAAATTCCTATAAGGTTTCGGACTTTCCACTGTATCACCTATCAAGAAACTTATAAGTTTATGGTCTGAAAATGATTCTTCTTTGAGAACCTTCCATTGTTCGATTGAAACTGTATCGGAGTTATTAGTAACAGTTATGTCGATCACTTCTTCCCTATTTCAAGTAACAAATGTGGGCTCATTGCCCCTATTTGCCACTTGTAAATTATGTTCTATTATGAATTCAAAAAGAGACTCACCTCTACTGTTAGTGTCGGTACTTCCCCATTGAGCATGATGTGAGTTAGCATCACATCCTAGGACCAAGTCCCAACCGTCAGTTGCTGCCCGCTCCACAAGCTGGCCTGTGAGATTCGCAGGTGGCCCCTCCGTCCCGTCGTAAGGCATATAACAGGATGCCAGGAGGAGTGGTGGGAGCCCGATCCGCTCCAGCTTCACGGCAGTCTGATCTATATTGCTATACGTAGATAAAAGAAAGAGGTTAAACTGTTTCCTAGCTACAATGCAAGTTCTAAAATTACTGTTTGCTACCGCTTGCGCAGTTTTAAACCCTTAATTTTGCCACCTGATCCAATCCAGGGTTCTGTTTGTTCTGATTGGCCATTAATCTCAGTTTACACCGGTTAATCCCGATGCGCACCTTGAAGCCACTTTTCTTCAGAAGTGGTATAGACTTGTGACTAAGCTGCACAACCACTTCTGTACCGTCCTTCGTCTGCTCCCCAATCTCAAGCACTTTCCAGTTTTCACTGTGTTGTTCTGTATTTAGGGATTGCAGATACCTCTCAATTCTGTCTCTAGGGATGGTCGGACCCCGCAACATCATCTTCGCCTTAGGTTTATTATGGTCTTTTATTTCCTCAAGACCTATTAGGTGAAGGTCAGCGTTAGGCCAGGGAGCTACCGTTCTTTTGACGAAGTTCTGCAGCCACACGAGAGTGTTGCCGTCCTCGCAAGTCAGCAGCTTGAATCCGTGGACGGTTCTTAAGCTACCGAAGAGAGGCGGTGGCCCGTTCTTAACGATAGCATCGTTCACCTCGTCCAGGATTCTAACTTCCATCAATTACCATTGATCATTGGAAAGTTTCCGAGAAGGTGTACCGAAATCCGCAATGGCAAATTGTCGCTTCTCAATGGTCCCTTCCGTAATCAAGGTCTTGGGTCTTTTTGTTTTTGGTGATGGGTTCGTAGGCGAAGACTTACCGTCCTGCCTAGCTCTTTTGAACGCCGTTGAGTTTGGTTCGGGGTGGGGCGCAGTGCCAGCCGTCTCCTTTGCCGCCCTCAAGGTCTTTGTTCTTTTGTTCGTCAAGTTGTTCGTTATGTCAGTGGTCGTCAGAGTCTTTAGTCTCTGAGTAGCATTGTCCAACGCTAGCTTCTCCCTGGCCGTTTAGGTTACGGGGATCTTGCTAGAAAGACGTCCGAAAATCCTCTCAGCGTTGCGTCGTCTCTTCCTTTGTATACGTTCATTGAGACTTCCAGCTCTCTGTGAGGCCTTGGTCTCAAAGACGGTGTTCGTCGTCGTGTTCCCTGTCAGGTCTATGACGCTACTTCTGCTTGACGAAGATAGAAGAGTCGCGCCGGAGTAGCCTGCGGGGCTTGGGCCCCCAGCGCCACTCCCACACGGCTCCCCCACCCCCACCGCCAGTAGTCCCATCTTCCCGGTTGGGGAAGGTGGTCCCGCTGTTTTCATTGGTTGCGTCAACCTATGGTCGATGACGCTACTTCCGCTGGACAAAGAAGGAAGAGGACAGGTCTTTGTCGTGTTGTTGTTGTTGTTGTTGTTGTTGTTGTTGTTGTTGTTGTTGTTGTTGTGTTGTTGTTGTTGTTGTTGTTGTTGTTGTTGTTGTTGTTGTTGTTGTTGTTGTTGTTGTTGTTGTTGTTGTTGTTGTTGTTGTTGTTGTTGTTGTTGTTGTTGTTGTTGTTGTTGTTGTTGTTGTTGTTGTTGTTGTTGTTGTTGTTGTTGTTGTTGTTGTTGTTGTTGTTGTTGTTGTTGTTGTTGTTGTTGTTGTTGTTGTTGTTGTTGTTGTTGTTGTTGTTGTTGTTGTTGTTGTTGTTGTTGTTGTTGTTGTTGTTGTTGTTGTTGTTGTTGTTGTTGTTGTTGTTGTTGTTGTTGTTGTTGTTGTTGTTGTTGTTGTTGTTGTTGTTGTTGTTGTTGTTGTTGTTGTTGTTGTTGTTGTTGTTGTTGTTGTTGTTGTTGTTGTTGTTGTTGTTGTTGTTGTTGTTGTTGTTGTTGTTGTTGTTGTTGTTGTTGTTGTTGTTGTTGTTGTTGTTGTTGTTGTTGTTGTTGTTGTTGTTGTTGTTGTTGTTGTTGTTGTTGTTGTTGTTGTTGTTGTTGTTGTTGTTGTTGTTGTTGTTGTTGTTGTTGTTGTTGTTGTTGTTGTTGTTGTTGTTGTTGTTGTTGTTGTTGTCTTGCCAACTCATCGGCATTTTCGTTACCCGGTATCCCGCTGTGTCCCGGGACCCAGCAGAGTCTAATATTGTGCTGCACGCCAAGAACCTTAAGCTCTTCGCGATAGCAAGAAACAAGCTTCGATTTAATCACATTGGCAGAAATCGCTTTTATTGCCGCTTGGCTATCAATGTAAAAGGTGATATCAGCCCGTGGTATCACCATCATTGATACCTGTCTAGCAGCTGTTGTCACTGTCAGGACCTCCGCTTGGAAGACACTACTATAATCTGGGAGCCTAAGTGAGTTGTTTAGCTCAAGACGTTCTGAGAAAAAGCCTGCACCAACACCCGTGTCCATTTTGGAGCCATCAGTATAGATCGCTATTGCAGATTCACTGGTGTAGGGTTGGTTATTAAACCATTCTTCTCTGCCTGGAAAGGCAGTTTTAAATGGTTTATAAAAGTCAAATTCGGGTGTTTTATAGTCTGTAATGATACTATCACTCGAATATTTGTGAAGAATCTGAGCATGTTCTTTTGTGCTGTTTTTCCAGGAATTAGTCTGGCTTAGCCGTAAGGCGCTATATGCTGCGGATTCTTGTACGAAAAGGTCTAGGGGTTTCAGGTTGAGTATCGCCTCCAACCCTGCAGTTGGAGTGGATTTCATGGTCCCTGTAATCCCAATGCACGCAAGTCTCTGAACTTTTGTCAGAGTTTTGAGGTTTGTGCTTTTTTCAATTGCATTCCACCAGACCAAATTACCATAAGTTAGTATTGGTCTAATTATTGCCAAATACATCCACCTGATAATTTTTGGACTCGGTCCCCAGGATTTCCCAAAGATTCTGTTACAAGAATAGAATGCAATCATTCCTTTTTTGGCTCGTTCCTTAGTGTTAAGACTCCAGTTTAGTTTCCTATCTAGAATCACACCAAGATACTTTGCCTTATCTGAAATCTTCAGAGGTGTGCCTTCAATTGAAGGAATTCTAAAGCTTGGTATTTTCGTTTTGTTTGTAAATAAAAAGGACTAGTTCTGTTTTTGACGGGTTAACCATCAGGCCACATTTCTTAGTCCATCTATTAACCTTAGAAAGGGCATATTCCATCTGTTCGCTGATAGTGGATAAGAATTTTCCTGTCGCTAATAACGCAAAGTCGTCAGCGTAGGCTACTACCCTTACTCCGCAGTGTTTCAGATCGAGTAGGATTGTGTTCATAACTAGCACCCAGAGGAGTGGTGACAGGACCCCCCCTTGTGGGGTACCTCTGGATGTGGTTACTCTCATTTGTATACCTGCTAGTTCTGAGTTAATTTGCCTGTTTTTTAACATGCATATAACCCAACCTATTAACGAATTATCAACCTTATTGTCTACTAGAGCTGCTTTTACTGCTTCATTTTTCACGTTATTGAAAGCACCTTCAATATCAAGAAACGCAGCAAGGGTATACTCTTTGTCGCTTTTTGTTTTTTCAATCGTGCCAACGACGCTGTGAAGAGCCGTTTCTACACTCTTCCCCTTTGTGTAGGCATGCTGTGCTGGGGATAGTTTAACCAGTTTCAGAGTGCCTCGAATATGTAGGTCTATCAGTCTTTCAAACGTTTTAAGAATAAACGATGTCAGGCTAATTGGCCTGAAGTCTTTTGCTTCTGTGTGGCTGGGCTTGCCAGCTTTTGGAATAAAAACCACCTTGACTTCGCGCCATGGGAACATATCCCCATTTTAAACTATTAAGGAATATATTTTTCAGGTGCGGTATAATTAGGGTTTCGCTTTTCTGTAGCATCATTGGAAAGATGCCGTCAAGGCCAGCGGATTTATACGGAGAAAAGGAATGGATGGCCCATCTGATCTTTTCATCCGTTATAATATCCGATGGTACAATGTGTTCCGTGTAGGACTCTGTTTCCAGGTTGCTGTCATTTGACCCGCAGCCCGGGAAGTGAGTATTTATCAAGTGTTCAAGAGTCTCATTGCAGGATTCGGTCCAGCACCCAGTGGGCGTCTTAAGAGATCCTAGAGGGATCAAATCTTTGGAAAGAATTTTTCTTAGCCTGGCCGATTCGTTCGAGTTTCGCTCGTTGCGTTTCTGCTTTAAATTTTCCCAGTCATTATCGATTCTGGTATTTTTAGCAGCATTGAAATGCTTCTCGTTTCTTTTCTCAAATTGCCGAGTTCTACAGTCCACCAGGGTGGTTTCTTTTTTCCCTTCCCAGTATGTTTCAGTGGACAACCTTTCTCAAAGGCGTTACTTAGAATCACCCTGAGATCTTCAGATGCTTGATCAATATGTTTAGGTTCTTGAATCGCAGTGTTATTGAGATTTTTGCATCTCTTCTCTAATTCCCTGTTAAAGAGATCCCAGTTAGTATTCCTGAAATTCCTATAAGGTTTCGGACTTTCCACTGTATCACCTATCAAGAAACTTATAAGTTTATGGTCTGAAAATGATTCTTCTTTGAGAACCTTCCATTGTTCGATTGAAACTGTATCGGAGTTATTAGTAACAGTTATGTCGATCACTTCTTCCCTATTTTAAGTAACAAATGTGGGCTCATTGCCCCTATTTGCCACTTGTAAATTATGTTCTATTATGAATTCAAAAAGAGACTCACCTCTACTGTTAGTGTCGGTACTTCCCCATTGAGCATGATGTGAGTTAGCATCACATCCTAGGACCAAGTCCCAACCGTCAGTTGCTGCCCGCTCCACAAGCTGGCCTGTGAGATTCGCAGGTGGTCCCTCCGTCCCGTCGTAAGGCATATAACAGGATGCCAGGAGGAGTGGTGGGAGCCCGATCCGCTCCAGCTTCACGGCAGTCTGATCTATATTGCTATACGTAGATAAAAGAAAGAGGTTAAACTGTTTCCTAGCTACAATGCAAGTTCTAAAATTACTGTTTGCTACCGCTTGCGCAGTTTTAAACCCTTAATTTTGCCACCTGATCCAATCCAGGGTTCTGTTTGTTCTGATTGGCCATTAATCTCAGTTTACACCGGTTAATCCCGATGCGCACCTTGAAGCCACTTTTCTTCAGAAGTGGTATAGACTTGTGACTAAGCTGCACAACCACTTCTGTACCGTCCTTCGTCTGCTCCCCAATCTCAAGCACTTTCCAGTTTTCACTGTGTTGTTCTGTATTTAGGGATTGCAGATACCTCTCAATTCTGTCTCTAGGGATGGTCGGACCCCGCAACATCATCTTCGCCTTAGGTTTATTATGGTCTTTTATTTCCTCAAGACCTATTAGGTGAAGGTCAGCGTTAGGCCAGGGAGCTACCGTTCTTTTGACGAAGTTCTGCAGCCACACGAGAGTGTTGCCGTCCTCGCATGTCAGCAGCTTGAATCCGTGGACGGTTCTTAAGCTACCGAAGAGAGGCGGTGGCCCGTTCTTAACGATAGCATCGTTCACCTCGTCCAGGATTCTAACTTCCATCAATTACCATTGATCATTGGAAAGTTTCCGAGAAGGTGTACCGAAATCCGCAATGGCAAATTGTCGCTTCTCAATGGTCCCTTCCGTAATCAAGGTCTTGGGTCTTTTTGTTTTTGGTGATGGGTTCGTAGGCGAAGACTAATCGTCCTGCCTAGCTCTTTTGAACGCCGGCCGTTGAGTTTGGTTCGGGGTGGGGCGCAGTGCCAGCCGTCTCCTTTGCCGCCCTCAAGGTCTTTGTTCTTTTGTTCGTCAAGTTGTTCGTTATGTCACTGGTCGTCAGAGTCTTTAGTCTCTGAGTAGCATTGTCCAACGCTAGCTTCTCCCTGGCCGTTTAGGTTACGGGGATCTTGCTAGAAAGACGTCCGACAATCCTCTCAGCGTTGCGTCGTCTCTTCCTTTGTATACGTTCATTGAGACTTCCAGCTCTCTGTGAGGCCTTGGTCTCAATGACGGTGTTCGTCGTCGTGTTCCCTGTCAGGTCTATGACGCTACTTCTGCTTGACGAAGATAGAAGAGTCGCGCCGGAGTAGCCTGCGGGGCTTGGGCCCCCAGCGCCACTCCCACACGGCTCCCCCACCCCCACCGCCAGTAGTCCCATCTTCCCGGTTGGGGAAGGTGGTCCCGCTGTTTTCATTGGTTGCGTCAACCTATGGTCGATGACGCTACTTCCGCTGGACAAAGAAGGAAGAGGACAGGTCTTTGTCGTGTTGTTGTTGTTGTTGTTGTTGTTGTTGTTGTTGTTGTTGTTGTTGTTGTTGTTGTTGTTGTTGTTGTTGTTGTTGTTGTTGTTGTTGTTGTTGTTGTTGTTGTTGTTGTTGTTGTTGTTGTTGTTGTTGTTGTTGTTGTTGTTGTTGTTGTTGTTGTTGTTGTTGTTGTTGTTGTTGTTGTTGTTGTTGTTGTTGTTGTTGTTGTTGTTGTTGTTGTTGTTGTTGTTGTTGTTGTTGTTGTTGTTGTTGTTGTTGTTGTTGTTGTTGTTGTTGTTGTTGTTGTTGTTGTTGTTGTTGTTGTTGTTGTTGTTGTTGTTGTTGTTGTTGTTGTTGTTGTTGTTGTTGTTGTTGTTGTTGTTGTTGTTGTTGTTGTTGTTGTTGTTGTTGTTGTTGTTGTTGTTGTTGTTGTTGTTGTTGTTGTTGTTGTTGTTGTTGTTGTTGTTGTTGTTGTTGTTGTTGTTGTTGTTGTTGTTGTTGTTGTTGTTGTTGTTGTTGTTGTTGTTGTTGTTGTTGTTGTTGTTGTTGTTGTTGTTGTTGTTGTTGTTGTTGTTGTTGTTGTTGTTGTTGTTGTTGTTGTTGTTGTTGTTGTTGTTGTTGTTGTTGTTGTTGTTGTTGTTGTTGTTGTTGTTGTTGTTGTTGTTGTTGTTGTTGTTGTTGTTGTTGTTGTTGTTGTTGTTGTTGTTGTTGTTGTTGTTGTTGTCTTGCCAACTCATCGGCATTTTCGTTACCCGGTATCCCGCTGTGTCCCGGGACCCAGCAGAGTCTAATATTGTGCTGCACGCCAAGAACCTTAAGCTCTTCGCGATAGCAAGAAACAAGCTTCGATTTAATCACATTGGCAGAAATCGCTTTTATTGCCGCTTGGCTATCAATGTAAAAGGTGATATCAGCCCGTGGTATCACCATCATTGATACCTGTCTAGCAGCTGTTGTCACTGTCAGGACCTCCGCTTGGAAGACACTACTATAATCTGGGAGCCTAAGTGAGTTGTTTAGCTCAAGAGGTTCTGAGAAAAAGCCTGCACCAACACCCGTGTCCATTTTGGAGCCATCAGTATAGATCGCTATTGCAGATTCACTGGTGTAGGGTTGGTTATTAAACCATTCTTCTCTGCCTGGAAAGGCAGTTTTAAATGGTTTATGAAAGTCAAATTCGGGTGTTTTATAGTCTGTAATGATACTATCACTCGAATATTTGTGAAGAATCTGAGCATGTCCTTTTGTGCTGTTTTTCCAGGAATTAGTCTGGCTTAGCCGTAAGGCGCTATATGCTGCGGATTCTTGTACGAAAAGGTCTAGGGGTTTCAGGTTGAGTATCGCCTCCAACCCTGCAGTTGGAGTGGATTTCATGGTCCCTGTAATCCCAAAGCACGCAAGTCTCTGAACTTTTGTCAGAGTTTTGAGGTTTGTGCTTTTTTCAATTGCATTCCACCAGACCAAATTACCATAAGTTAGTATTGGTCTAATTATTGCCAAATACATCCACCTGATAATTTTTGGACTCGGTCCCCAGGATTTCCCAAAGATTCTGTTACAAGAATAGAATGCAATCATTCCTTTTTTGGCTCGTTCCTTAGTGTTAAGACTCCAGTTTAGTTTCCTACCTAGAATCACACCAAGATACTTTGCCTTATCTGAAATCTTCAGAGGTGTGCCTTCAATTGAAGGAATTCTAAAGCTTGGTATTTTCGTTTTGTTTGTAAATAAAAAGGACTAGTTCTGTTTTTGACGGGTTAACCATCAGGCCACATTTCTTAGTCCATCTATTAACCTTAGAAAGGGCATATTCCATCTGTTTGCTGATAGTGGATAAGAATTTTCCTGTCGCTAATAACGCAAAGTCGTCAGCGTAGGCTACTACCCTTACTCCGCAGTGTTTCAGATCGAGTAGGATTGTGTTCATAACTAGCACCCAGAGGAGTGGTGACAGGACCCCCCCTTGTGGGGTACCTCTGGATGTGGTTACTCTCATTTGTATACCTGCTAGTTCTGAGTTAATTTGCCTGTTTTTTAACATGCATATAACCCAACCTATTAACGAATTATCAACCTTATTGTCTACTAGAGCTGCTTTTACTGCTTCATTTTTCACGTTATTGAAAGCACCTTCAATATCAAGAAACGCAGCAAGGGTATACTCTTTGTCGCTTTTTGTTTTTTCAATCGTGCCAACGACGCTGTGAAGAGCCGTTTCTACACTCTTCCCCTTTGTGTAGGCATGCTGTGCTGGGGATAGTTTAACCAGTTTCAGAGTGCCTCGAATATGTAGGTCTATCAGTCTTTCAAACGTTTTAAGAATAAACGATGTCAGGCTAATTGGCCTGAAGTCTTTTGCTTCTGTGTGGCTGGGCTTGCCAGCTTTTGGAATAAAAACCACCTTGACTTCGCGCCATGGGAACATATCCCCATTTTAAACTATTAAGGAATATATTTTTCAGGTGCGGTATAATTAGGGTTTCGCTTTTCTGTAGCATCATTGGAAAGATGCCGTCAAGGCCAGGGGATTTATACGGAGAAAAGGAATGGATGGCCCATCTGATCTTTTCATCCGTTATAATATCCGATGGTACAATGTGTTCCGTGTAGGACTCTGTTTCCAGGTTGCTGTCATTTGACCCGCAGCCCGGGAAGTGAGTATTTATCAAGTGTTCAAGAGTCTCATTGCAGGATTCGGTCCAGCACCCAGTGGGCGTCTTAAGAGATCCTAGAGGGATCAAATCTTTGGAAAGAATTTTTCTTAGCCTGGCCGATTCGTTCGAGTTTCGCTCGTTGCGTTTCTGCTTTAAATTTTGCTGACTGGTTTTATAGATATCCCAGTCATTATCGATTCTGGTATTTTTAGCAGCATTGAAATGCTTCTCGTTTCTTTTCTCAAATTGCCGAGTTCTACAGTCCACCAGGGTGGTTTCTTTTTTCCCTTCCCAGTATGTTTCAGTGGACAACCTTTCTCAAAGGCGTTACTTAGAATCACCCTGAGATCTTCAGATGCTTGATCAATATGTTTAGGTTCTTGAATCGCAGTGTTATTGAGATTTTTGCATCTCTTCTCTAATTCCCTGTTAAAGAGATCCCAGTTAGTATTCCTGAAATTCCTATAAGGTTTCGGACTTTCCACTGTATCACCTATCAAGAAACTTATAAGTTTATGGTCTGAAAATGATTCTTCTTTGAGAACCTTCCATTGTTCGATTGAAACTGTATCGGAGTTATTAGTAACAGTTATGTCGATCACTTCTTCCCTATTTTAAGTAACAAATGTGGGCTCATTGCCCCTATTTGCCACTTGTAAATTATGTTCTATTATGAATTCAAAAAGAAACTCACCTCTACTGTTAGTGTCGGTACTTCCCCATTGAGCATGATGTGAGTTAGCATCACATCCTAGGACCAAGTCCCAACCGTCAGTTGCTGCCCGCTCCACAAGCTGGCCTGTGAGATTCGCAGGTGGTCCCTCCGTCCCGTCGTAAGGCATATAACAGGATGCCAGGAGGAGTGGTGGGAGCCCGATCCGCTCCAGCTTCACGGCAGTCTGATCTATATTGCTATACGTAGATAAAAGAAAGAGGTTAAACTGTTTCCTAGCTACAATGCAAGTTCTAAAATTACTGTTTGCTACCGCTTGCGCAGTTTTAAACCCTTAATTTTGCCACCTGATCCAATCCAGGGTTCTGTTTGTTCTGATTGGCCATTAATCTCAGTTTACACCGGTTAATCCCGATGCGCACCTTGAAGCCACTTTTCTTCAGAAGTGGTATAGACTTGTGACTAAGCTGCACAACCACTTCTGTACCGTCCTTCGTCTGCTCCCCAATCTCAAGCACTTTCCAGTTTTCACTGTGTTGTTCTGTATTTAGGGATTGCAGATACCTCTCAATTCTGTCTCTAGGGATGGTCGGACCCCGCAACATCATCTTCGCCTTAGGTTTATTATGGTCTTTTATTTCCTCAAGACCTATTAGGTGAAGGTCAGCGTTAGGCCAGGGAGCTACCGTTCTTTTGACGAAGTTCTGCAGCCACACGAGAGTGTTGCCGTCCTCGCATGTCAGCAGCTTGAATCCGTGGACGGTTCTTAAGCTACCGAAGAGAGGCGGTGGCCCGTTCTTAACGATAGCATCGTTCACCTCGTCCAGGATTCTAACTTCCATCAATTACCATTGATCATTGGAAAGTTTCCAAGAAGGTGTACCGAAATCCGCAATGGCAAATTGTCGCTTCTCAATGGTCCCTTCCGTAATCAAGGTCTTGGGTCTTTTTGTTTTTGGTGATGGGTTCGTAGGCGAAGACTTATCGTCCTGCCTAGCTCTTTTGAACGCCGTTGAGTTTGGTTCGGGGTGGGGCGCAGTGCCAGCCGTCTCCTTTGCCGCCCTCAAGGTCTTTGTTCTTTTGTTCGTCAAGTTGTTCGTTATGTCAGTGGTCGTCAGAGTCTTTAGTCTCTGAGTAGCATTGTCCAACGCTAGCTTCTCCCTGGCCGTTAAGGTTACGGGGTTCTTGCTAGAAAGACGTCCGACAATCCTCTCAGCGTTGCGTCGTCTCTTCCTTTGTATACGTTCATTGAGACTTCCAGCTCTCTGTGAGGCCTTGGTCTCAATGACGGTGTTCGTCGTCGTGTTCCCTGTCAGGTCTATGACGCTACTTCTGCTTGACGAAGATAGAAGAGTCGCGCCGGAGTAGCCTGCGGGGCTTGGGCCCCCAGCGCCACTCCCACACGGCTCCCCCACCCCCACCGCCAGTAGTCCCATCTTCCCGGTTGGGGAAGGTGGTCCCGCTGTTTTCATTGGTTGCGTCAACCTATGGTCGATGACGCTACTTCCGCTGGACAAAGAAGGAAGAGGACAGGTCTTTGTCGTGTTGTTGTTGTTGTTGTTGTTGTTGTTGTTGTTGTTGTTGTTGTTGTTGTTGTTGTTGTTGTTGTTGTTGTTGTTGTTGTTGTTGTTGTTGTTGTTGTTGTTGTTGTTGTTGTTGTTGTTGTTGTTGTTGTTGTTGTTGTTGTTGTTGTTGTTGTTGTTGTTGTTGTTGTTGTTGTTGTTGTTGTTGTTGTTGTTGTTGTTGTTGTTGTTGTTGTTGTTGTTGTTGTTGTTGTTGTTGTTGTTGTTGTTGTTGTTGTTGTTGTTGTTGTTGTTGTTGTTGTTGTTGTTGTTGTTGTTGTTGTTGTTGTTGTTGTTGTTGTTGTTGTTGTTGTTGTTGTTGTTGTTGTTGTTGTTGTTGTTGTTGTTGTTGTTGTTGTTGTTGTTGTTGTTGTTGTTGTTGTTGTTGTTGTTGTTGTTGTTGTTGTTGTTGTTGTTGTTGTTGTTGTTGTTGTTGTTGTTGTTGTTGTTGTTGTTGTTGTTGTTGTTGTTGTTGTTGTTGTTGTTGTTGTTGTTGTTGTTGTTGTTGTTGTTGTTGTTGTTGTTGTTGTTGTTGTTGTTGTTGTTGTTGTTGTTGTTGTTGTTGTTGTTGTTGTTGTTGTTGTTGTTGTTGTTGTTGTTGTTGTTGTTGTTGTTGTTGTTGTTGTTGTTGTTGTTGTTGTTGTTGTTGTTGTTGTTGTTGTTGTTGTTGTTGTTGTTGTTGTTGTTGTTGTTGTTGTTGTTGTTGTTGTTGTTGTTGTTGTTGTTGTTGTTGTTGTTGTTGTTGTTGTTGTTGTTGTTGTTGTTGTTGTTGTTGTTGTTGTTGTTGTTGTTGTTGTTGTTGTTGTTGTTGTTGTTGTTGTTGTTGTTGTTGTTGTTGTTGTTGTTGTTGTTGTTGTTGTTGTTGTTGTTGTTGTTGTTGTTGTTGTTGTTGTTGTTGTTGTTGTTGTTGTTGTTGTTGTTGTTGTTGTTGTTGTTGTTGTTGTTGTTGTTGTTGTTGTTGTTGTTGTTGTTGTTGTTGTTGTTGTTGTTGTTGTTGTTGTTGTTGTTGTTGTTGTTGTTGTTGTTGTTGTTGTTGTTGTTGTTGTTGTTGTTGTTGTTGTTGTTGTTGTTGTTGTTGTTGTTGTTGTTGTTGTTGTTGTTGTTGTTGTTGTTGTTGTTGTTGTTGTTGTTGTTGTTGTTGTTGTTGTTGTTGTTGTTGTTGTTGTTGTTGTTGTTGTTGTTGTTGTTGTTGTTGTTGTTGTTGTTGTTGTTGTTGTTGCTGTTGTTGTTGTTGTTGTTGTTGTTGTTGTTGTTGTTGTCTTGCCAACTCATCGGCATTTTCGTTACCCGGTATCCCGCTGTGTCCCGGGACCCAGCAGAGTCTAATATTGTGCTGCACGCCAAGAACCTTAAGCTCTTCGCGATAGCAAGAAACAAGCTTCGATTTAATCACATTGGCAGAAATCGCTTTTATTGCCGCTTAGCTATCAATGTAAAAGGTGATATCAGCCCGTGGTATCACCATCATTGATACCTGTCTAGCAGCTGTTGTCACTGTCAGGACCTCCGCTTGGAAGACACTACTATAATCTGGGAGCCTAAGTGAGTTGTTTAGCTCAAGAGGTTCTGAGAAAAAGCCTGCACCAACACCCGTGTCCATTTTGGAGCCATCAGTATAGATCGCTATTGCAGATTCACTGGTGTAGGGTTGGTTATTAAACCATTCTTCTCTGCCTGGAAAGGCAGTTTTAAATGGTTTATGAAAGTCAAATTCGGGTGTTTTATAGTCTGTAATGATACTATCACTCGAATATTTGTGAAGAATCTGAGCATGTCCTTTTGTGCTGTTTTTCCAGGAATTAGTCTGGCTTAGCCGTAAGGCGCTATATGCTGCGGATTCTTGTACGAAAAGGTCTAGGGGTTTCAGGTTGAGTATCGCCTCCAACCCTGCAGTTGGAGTGGATTTCATGGTCCCTGTAATCCCAATGCACGCAAGTCTCTGAACTTTTGTCAGAGTTTTGAGGTTTGTGCTTTTTTCAATTGCATTCCACCAGACCAAATTACCATAAGTTAGTATTGGTCTAATTATTGCCAAATACATCCACCTGATAATTTTTGGACTCGGTCCCCAGGATTTCCCAAAGATTCTGTTACAAGAATAGAATGCAATCATTCCTTTTTTGGCTCGTTCCTTAGTGTTAAGACTCCAGTTTAGTTTCCTATCTAGAATCACACCAAGATACTTTGCCTTATCTGAAATCTTCAGAGGTGTGCCTTCAATTGAAGGAATTCTAAAGCTTGGTATTTTCGTTTTGTTTGTAAATAAAAAGGACTAGTTCTGTTTTTGACGGGTTAACCATCAGGCCACATTTCTTAGTCCATCTATTAACCTTAGAAAGGGCATATTCCATCTGTTCGCTGATAGTGGATAAGAATTTTCCTGTCGCTAATAACGCAAAGTCGTCAGCGTAGGCTACTACCCTTACTCCGCAGTGTTTCAGATCGAGTAGGATTGTGTTCATAACTAGCACCCAGAGGAGTGGTGACAGGACCCCCCCTTGTGGGGTACCTCTGGATGTGGTTACTCTCATTTGTATACCTGCTAGTTCTGAGTTAATTTGCCTGTTTTTTAACATGCATATAACCCAACCTATTAACGAATTATCAACCTTATTGTCTACTAGAGCTGCTTTTACTGCTTCATTTTTCACGTTATTGAAAGCACCTTCAATATCAAGAAACGCAGCAAGGGTATACTCTTTGTCGCTTTTTGTTTTTTCAATCGTGCCAACGACGCTGTGAAGAGCCGTTTCTACACTCTTCCCCTTTGTGTAGGCATGCTGTGCTGGGGATAGTTTAACCAGTTTCAGAGTGCCTCGAATATGTAGGTCTATCAGTCTTTCAAACGTTTTAAGAATAAACGATGTCAGGCTAATTGGCCTGAAGTCTTTTGCTTCTGTGTGGCTGGGCTTGCCAGCTTTTGGAATAAAAACCACCTTGACTTCGCGCCATGGGAACATATCCCCATTTTAAACTATTAAGGAATATATTTTTCAGGTGCGGTATAATTAGGGTTTCGCTTTTCTGTAGCATCATTGGAAAGATGCCGTCAAGGCCAGCGGATTTATACGGAGAAAAGGAATGGATGGCCCATCTGATCTTTTCATCCGTTATAATATCCGATGGTACAATGTGTTCCGTGTAGGACTCTGTTTCCAGGTTGCTGTCATTTGACCCGCAGCCCGGGAAGTGAGTATTTATCAAGTGTTCAAGAGTCTTATTGCAGGATTCGGTCCAGCACCCAGTGGGCGTCTTAAGAGATCCTAGAGGGATCAAATCTTTGGAAAGAATTTTTCTTAGCCTGGCCGATTCGTTCGAGTTTCGCTCGTTGCGTTTCTGCTTTAAATTTTCCCAGTCATTATCGATTCTGGTATTTTTAGCAGCATTGAAATGCTTCTCGTTTCTTTTCTCAAATTGCCGAGTTCTACAGTCCACCAGGGTGGTTTCTTTTTTCCCTTCCCAGTATGTTTCAGTGGACAACCTTTCTCAAAGGCGTTACTTAGAATCACCCTGAGATCTTCAGATGCTTGATCAATATGTTTAGGTTCTTGAATCGCAGTGTTATTGAGATTTTTGCATCTCTTCTCTAATTCCCTGTTAAAGAGATCCCAGTTAGTATTCCTGAAATTCCTATAAGGTTTCGGACTTTCCACTGTATCACCTATCAAGAAACTTATAAGTTTATGGTCTGAAAATGATTCTTCTTTGAGAACCTTCCATTCCATTCCATTCGATTGAAACTGTATCGGAGTTATTAGTAACAGTTATGTCGATCACTTCTTCCCTATTTTAAGTAACAAATGTGGGCTCATTGCCCCTATTTGCCACTTGTAAATTATGTTCTATTATGAATTCAAAAAGAGACTCACCTCTACTGTTAGTGTCGGTACTTCCCCATTGAGCATGATGTGAGTTAGCATCACATCCTAGGACCAAGTCCCAACCGTCAGTTGCTGCCCGCTCCACAAGCTGGCCTGTGAGATTCGCAGGTGGTCCCTCCGTCCCGTCGTAAGGCATATAACAGGATGCCAGGAGGAGTGGTGGGAGCCCGATCCGCTCCAGCTTCACGGCAGTCTGATCTATATTGCTATACGTAGATAAAAGAAAGAGGTTAAACTGTTTCCTAGCTACAATGCAAGTTCTAAAATTACTGTTTGCTACCGCTTGCGCAGTTTTAAACCCTTAATTTTGCCACCTGATCCAATCCAGGGTTCTGTTTGTTCTGATTGGCCATTAATCTCAGTTTACACCGGTTAATCCCGATGCGCACCTTGAAGCCACTTTTCTTCAGAAGTGGTATAGACTTGTGACTGAGCTGCACAACCACTTCTGTACCGTCCTTCGTCTGCTCCCCAATCTCAAGCACTTTCCAGTTTTCACTGTGTTGTTCTGTATTTAGGGATTGCAGATACCTCTCAATTCTGTCTCTAGGGATGGTCGGACCCCGCAACATCATCTTCGCCTTAGGTTTATTATGGTCTTTTATTTCCTCAAGACCTATTAGGTGAAGGTCAGCGTTAGGCCAGGGAGCTACCGTTCTTTTGACGAAGTTCTGCAGCCACACGAGAGTGTTGCCGTCCTCGCATGTCAGCAGCTTGAATCCGTGGACGGTTCTTAAGCTACCGAAGAGAGGCGGTGGCCCGTTCTTAACGATAGCATCGTTCACCTCGTCCAGGATTCTAACTTCCATCAGTTACCATTGATCATTGGAAAGTTTCCGAGAAGGTGTACCGAAATCCGCAATGGCAAATTGTCGCTTCTCAATGGTCCCTTCCGTAATCAAGGTCTTGGGTCTTTTTGTTTTTGGTGATGGGTTCGTAGGCGAAGACTAATCGTCCTGCCTAGCTCTTTTGAACGCCGTTGAGTTTGGTTCGGGGTGGGGCGCAGTGCCAGCCGTCTCCTTTGCCGCCCTCAAGGTCGTTGTTCTTTTGTTCGTCAAGTTGTTCGTTATGTCACTGGTCGTCAGAGTCTTTAGTCTCTGAGTAGCATTGTCCAACGCTAGCTTCTCCCTGGCCGTTTAGGTTACGGGGATCTTGCTAGAAAGACGTCCGACAATCCTCTCAGCGTTGCGTCGTCTCTTCCTTTGTATACGTTCATTGAGACTTCCAGCTCTCTGTGAGGCCTTGGTCTCAATGACGGTGTTCGTCGTCGTGTTCCCTGTCAGGTCTATGACGCTACTTCTGCTTGACGAAGATAGAAGAGTCGCGCCGGAGTAGCCTGCGGGGCTTGGGCCCCCAGCGCCACTCCCACACGGTTCCCCCACCCCCACCGCCAGTAGTCCCATCTTCCCGGTTGGGGAAGGTGGTCCCGCTGTTTTCATTGGTTGCGTCAACCTATGGTCGATGACGCTACTTCCGCTGGACAAAGAAGGAAGAGGACAGGTCTTTGTCGTGTTGTTGTTGTTGTTGTTGTTGTTGTTGTTGTTGTTGTTGTTGTTGTTGTTGTTGTTGTTGTTGTTGTTGTTGTTGTTGTTGTTGTTGTTGTTGTTGTTGTTGTTGTTGTTGTTGTTGTTGTTGTTGTTGTTGTTGTTGTTGTTGTTGTTGTTGTTGTTGTTGTTGTTGTTGTTGTTGTTGTTGTTGTTGTTGTTGTTGTTGTTGTTGTTGTTGTTGTTGTTGTTGTTGTTGTTGTTGTTGTTGTTGTTGTTGTTGTTGTTGTTGTTGTTGTTGTTGTTGTTGTTGTTGTTGTTGTTGTTGTTGTTGTTGTTGTTGTTGTTGTTGTTGTTGTTGTTGTTGTTGTTGTTGTTGTTGTTGTTGTTGTTGTTGTTGTTGTTGTTGTTGTTGTTGTTGTTGTTGTTGTTGTTGTTGTTGTTGTTGTTGTTGTTGTTGTTGTTGTTGTTGTTGTTGTTGTTGTTGTTGTTGTTGTTGTTGTTGTTGTTGTTGTTGTTGTTGTTGTTGTTGTTGTTGTTGTTGTTGTTGTTGTTGTTGTTGTTGTTGTTGTTGTTGTTGTTGTTGTTGTTGTTGTTGTTGTTGTTGTTGTTGTTGTTGTTGTTGTTGTTGTTGTTGTTGTTGTTGTTGTTGTTGTTGTTGTTGTTGTTGTTGTTGTTGTTGTTGTTGTTGTTGTTGTTTTTGGTGTTGTTGTTGTTGTTGTTGTTGTTGTTGTTGTTGTTGTTGTTGTTGTTGTTGCTGTTGTTGTTGTCTTGCCAACTCATCGGCATTTTCGTTACCCGGTATCCCGCTGTGTCCCGGGACCCAGCAGAGTCTAATATTGTGCTGCACGCCAAGAACCTTAAGCTCTTCGCGATAGCAAGAAACAAGCTTCGATTTAATCACATTGGCAGAAATCGCTTTTATTGCCGCTTGGCTATCAATGTAAAAGGTGATATCAGCCCGTGGTATCACCATCATTGATACCTGTCTAGCAGCTGTTGTCACTGTCAGGACCTCCGCTTGGAAGACACTACTATAATCTGGGAGCCTAAGTGAGTTGTTTAGCTCAAGAGGTTCTGAGAAAAAGCCTGCACCAACACCCGTGTCCATTTTGGAGCCATCAGTATAGATCGCTATTGCAGATTCACTGGTGTAGGGTTGGTTATTAAACCATTCTTCTCTGCCTGGAAAGGCAGTTTTAAATGGTTTATGAAAGTCAAATTCGGGTGTTTTATAGTCTGTAATGATACTATCACTCGAATATTTGTGAAGAATCTGAGCATGTCCTTTTGTGCTGTTTTTCCAGGAATTAGTCTGGCTTAGCCGTAAGGCGCTATATGCTGCGGATTCTTGTACGAAAAGGTCTAGGGGTTTCAGGTTGAGTATCGCCTCCAACCCTGCAGTTGGAGTGGATTTCATGGTCCCTGTAATCCCAATGCACGCAAGTCTCTGAACTTTTGTCAGAGTTTTGAGGTTTGTGCTTTTTTCAATTGCATTCCACCAGACCAAATTACCATAAGTTAGTATTGGTCTAATTATTGCCAAATACATCCACCTGATAATTTTTGGACTCGGTCCCCAGGATTTCCCAAAGATTCTGTTACAAGAATAGAATGCAATCATTCCTTTTTTGGCTCGTTCCTTAGTGTTAAGACTCCAGTTTAGTTTCCTATCTAGAATCACACCAAGATACTTTGCCTTATCTGAAATCTTCAGAGGTGTGCCTTCAATTGAAGGAATTCTAAAGCTTGGTATTTTCGTTTTGTTTGTAAATAAAAAACACTAGTTCTGTTTTTGACGGGTTAACCATCAGGCCACATTTCTTAGTCCATCTATTAACCTTAGAAAGGGCATATTCCATCTGTTCGCTGATAGTGGATAAGAATTTTCCTGTCGCTAATAACGCAAAGTCGTCAGCGTAGGCTACTACCCTTACTCCGCAGTGTTTCAGATCGAGTAGGATTGTGTTCATAACTAGCACCCAGAGGAGTGGTGACAGGACCCCCCCTTGTGGGGTACCTCTGGATGTGGTTACTCTCATTTGTATACCTGCTAGTTCTGAGTTAATTTGCCTGTTTTTTAACATGCATATAACCCAACCTATTAACGAATTATCAACCTTATTGTCTACTAGAGCTGCTTTTACTGCTTCATTTTTCACGTTATTGAAAGCACCTTCAATATCAAGAAACGCAGCAAGGGTATACTCTTTGTCGCTTTTTGTTTTTTCAATCGTGCCAACGACGCTGTGAAGAGCCGTTTCTACACTCTTCCCCTTTGTGTAGGCATGCTGTGCTGGGGATAGTTTAACCAGTTTCAGAGTGCCTCGAATATGTAGGTCTATCAGTCTTTCAAACGTTTTAAGAATAAACGATGTCAGGCTAATTGGCCTGAAGTCTTTTGCTTCTGTGTGGCTGGGCTTGCCAGCTTTTGGAATAAAAACCACCTTGACTTCGCGCCATGGGAACATATCCCCATTTTAAACTATTAAGGAATATATTTTTCAGGTGCGGTATAATTAGGGTTTCGCTTTTCTGTAGCATCATTGGAAAGATGCCGTCAAGGCCAGCGGATTTATACGGAGAAAAGGAATGGATGGCCCATCTGATCTTTTCATCCGTTATAATATCCGATGGTACAATGTGTTCCGTGTAGGACTCTGTTTCCAGGTTGCTGTCATTTGACCCGCAGCCCGGGAAGTGAGTATTTATCAAGTGTTCAAGAGTCTCATTGCAGGATTCGGTCCAGCACCCAGTGGGCGTCTTAAGAGATCCTAGAGGGATCAAATCTTTGGAAAGAATTTTTCTTAGCCTGGCCGATTCGTTCGAGTTTCGCTCGTTGCGTTTCTGCTTTAAATTTTGCTGACTGGTTTTATAGATATCCCAGTCATTATCGATTCTGGTATTTTTAGCAGCATTGAAATGCTTCTCGTTTCTTTTCTCAAATTGCCGAGTTCTACAGTCCACCAGGGTGGTTTCTTTTTTCCCTTCCCAGTATGTTTCAGTGGACAACCTTTCTCAAAGGCGTTACTTAGAATCACCCTGAGATCTTCAGATGCTTGATCAATATGTTTAGGTTCTTGAATCGCAGTGTTATTGAGATTTTTGCATCTCTTCTCTAATTCCCTGTTAAAGAGATCCCAGTTAGTATTCCTGAAATTCCTATAAGGTTTCGGACTTTCCACTGTATCACCTATCAAGAAACTTATAAGTTTATGGTCTGAAAATGATTCTTCTTTGAGAACCTTCCATTGTTCGATTGAAACTGTATCGGAGTTATTAGTAACAGTTATGTCGATCACTTCTTCCCTATTTTAAGTAACAAATGTGGGCTCATTGCCCCTATTTGCCACTTGTAAATTATGTTCTATTATGAATTCAAAAAGAGACTCACCTCTACTGTTAGTGTCGGTACTTCCCCATTGAGCATGATGTGAGTTAGCATCACATCCTAGGACCAAGTCCCAACCGTCAGTTGCTGCCCGCTCCACAAGCTGGCCTGTGAGATTCGCAGGTGGTCCCTCCGTCCCGTCGTAAGGCATATAACAGGATGCCAGGAGGAGTGGTGGGAGCCCGATCCGCTCCAGCTTCACGGCAGTCTGATCTATATTGCTATACGTAGATAAAAGAAAGAGGTTAAACTGTTTCCTAGCTACAATGCAAGTTCTAAAATTACTGTTTGCTACCGCTTGCGCAGTTTTAAACCCTTCATTTTGCCACCTGATCCAATCCAGGGTTCTGTTTGTTCTGATTGGCCATTAATCTCAGTTTACACCGGTTAATCCCGATGCGCACCTTGAAGCCACTTTTCTTCAGAAGTGGTATAGACTTGTGACTAAGCTGCACAACCACTTCTGTACCGTCCTTCGTCTGCTCCCCAATCTCAAGCACTTTCCAGTTTTCACTGTGTTGTTCTGTATTTAGGGATTGCAGATACCTCTCAATTCTGTCTCTAGGGATGGTCGGACCCCGCAACATCATCTTCGCCTTAGGTTTATTATGGTCTTTTATTTCCTCAAGACCTATTAGGTGAAGGTCAGCGTTAGGCCAGGGAGCTACCGTTCTTTTGACGAAGTTCTGCAGCCACACGAGAGTGTTGCCGTCCTCGCATGTCAGCAGCTTGAATCCGTGGACGGTTCTTAAGCTACCGAAGAGAGGCGGTGGCCCGTTCTTAACGATAGCATCGTTCACCTCGTCCAGGATTCTAACTTCCATCAATTACCATTGATCATTGGAAAGTTTCCGAGAAGGTGTACCGAAATCCGCAATGGCAAATTGTCGCTTCTCAATGGTCCCTTCCGTAATCAAGGTCTTGGGTCTTTTTGTTTTTGGTGATGGGTTCGTAGGCGAAGACTTATCGTCCTGCCTAGCTCTTTTGAACGCCGTTGAGTTTGGTTCGGGGTGGGGCGCAGTGCCAGCCGTCTCCTTTGCCGCCCTCAAGGTCTTTGTTCTTTTGTTCGTCAAGTTGTTCGTTATGTCAGTGGTCGTCAGAGTCTTTAGTCTCTGAGTAGCATTGTCCAACGCTAGCTTCTCCCTGGCCGTTTAGGTTACGGGGATCTTGCTAGAAAGACGTCCGACAATCCTCTCAGCGTTGCGTCGTCTCTTCCTTTGTATACGTTCATTGAGACTTCCAGCTCTCTGTGAGGCCTTGGTCTCAATGACGGTGTTCGTCGTCGTGTTCCCTGTCAGGTCTATGACGCTACTTCTGCTTGACGAAGATAGAAGAGTCGCGCCGGAGTAGCCTGCGGGGCTTGGGCCCCCAGCGCCACTCCCACACGGCTCCCCCACCCCCACCGCCAGTAGTCCCATCTTCCCGGTTGGGGAAGGTGGTCCCGCTGTTTTCATTGGTTGCGTCAACCTATGGTCGATGACGCTACTTCCGCTGGACAAAGAAGGAAGAGGACAGGTCTTTGTCGTGTTGTTGTTGTTGTTGTTGTTGTTGTTGTTGTTGTTGTTGTTGTTGTTGTTGTTGTTGTTGTTGTTGTTGTTGTTGTTGTTGTTGTTGTTGTTGTTGTTGTTGTTGTTGTTGTTGTTGTTGTTGTTGTTGTTGTTGTTGTTGTTGTTGTTGTTGTTGTTGTTGTTGTTGTTGTTGTTGTTGTTGTTGTTGTTGTTGTTGTTGTTGTTGTTGTTGTTGTTGTTGTTGTTGTTGTTGTTGTTGTTGTTGTTGTTGTTGTTGTTGATGTTGTTGTTGTTGTTGTTGTTGTTGTTGTTGTTGTTGTTGTTGTTGTTGTTGTTGTTGTTGTTGTTGTTGTTGTTGTTGTTGTTGTTGTTGTTGTTGTTGTTGTTGTTGTTGTTGTTGTTGTTGTTGTTGTTGTTGTTGTTGTTGTTGTTGTTGTTGTTGTTGTTGTTGTTGTTGTTGTTGTTGTTGTTGTTGTTGTTGTTGTTGTTGTTGTTGTTGTTGTTGTTGTTGTTGTTGTTGTTGTTGTTGTTGTTGTTGTTGTTGTTGTTGTTGTTGTTGTTGTTGTTGTTGTTGTTGTTGTTGTTGTTGTTGTTGTTGTTGTTGTTGTTGTTGTTGTTGTTGTTGTTGTTGTTGTTGTTGTTGTTGTTGTTGTTGTTGTTGTTGTTGTTGTTGTTGTTGTTGTTGTTGTTGTTGTTGTTGTTGTTGTTGTTGTTGTTGTTGTTGTTGTTGTTGTTGTTGTTGTTGTTGTTGTTGTTGTTGTTGTTGTTGTTGTTGTTGTTGTTGTTGTTGTTGTTGTTGTTGTTGTTGTTGTTGTTGTTGTTGTTGTTGTTGTTGTTGTTGTTGTTGTTGTTGTTGTTGTTGTTGTTGTTGTTGTTGTTGTTGTTGTTGTTGTTGTTGTTGTTGTTGTTGTTGTTGTTGTTGTTGTTGTTGTTGTTGTTGTTGTTGTTGTTGTTGTTGTTGTTGTTGTTGTTGTTGTTGTTGTTGTTGTTGTTGTTGTTGTTGTTGTTGTTGTTGTTGTTGTTGTTGTTGTTGTTGTTGTTGTTGTTGTTGTTGTTGTTGTTGTTGTTGTTGTTGTTGTTGTTGTTGTTGTTGTTGTTGTTGTTGTTGTTGTTGTTGTTGTTGTTGTTGTTGTTGTTGTTGTTGTTGTTGTTGTTGTTGTTGTTGTTGTTGTTGTTGTTGTTGTTGTTGTTGTTGTTGTTGTTGTTGTTGTTGTTGTTGTTGTTGTTGTTGTTGTTGTTGTTGTTGTTGTTGTTGTTGTTGTCTTGCCAACTCATCGGCATTTTCGTTACCCGGTATCCCGCTGTGTCCCGGGACGCAGCAGAGTCTAATATTGTGCTGCACGCCAAGAACCTTAAGCTCTTCGCGATAGCAAGAAACAAGCTTCGATTTAATCACATTGGCAGAAATCGCTTTTATTGCCGCTTGGCTATCAATGTAAAAGGTGATATCAGCCCGTGGTATCGCCATCATTGATACCTGTCTAGCAGCTGTTGTCACTGTCAGGACCTCCGCTTGGAAGACACTACTATAATCTGGGAGCCTAAGTGAGTTGTTTAGCTCAAGAGGTTCTGAGAAAAAGCCTGCACCAACACCCGTGTCCATTTTGGAGCCATCAGTATAGATCGCTATTGCAGATTCACTGGTGTAGGGTTGGTTATTAAACCATTCTTCTCTGCCTGGAAAGGCAGTTTTAAATGGTTTATGAAAGTCAAATTCGGGTGTTTTATAGTCTGTAATGATACTGTCACTCGAATATTTGTGAAGAATCTGAGCATGTCCTTTTGTGCTGTTTTTCCAGGAATTAGTCTGGCTTAGCCGTAAGGCGCTATATGCTGCGGATTCTTGTACGAAAAGGTCTAGGGGTTTCAGGTTGAGTATCGCCTCCAACCCTGCAGTTGGAGTGGATTTCATGGTCCCTGTAATCCCAATGCACGCAAGTCTCTGAACTTTTGTCAGAGTTTTGAGGTTTGTGCTTTTTTCAATTGCATTCCACCAGACCAAATTACCATAAGTTAGTATTGGTCTAATTATTGGCAAATACATCCACCTGATAATTTTTGGACTCGGTCCCCAGGATTTCCCAAAGATTCTGTTACAAGAATAGAATGCAATCATTCCTTTTTTGGCTCGTTCCTTAGTGTTAAGACTCCAGTTTAGTTTCCTATCTAGAATCACACCAAGATACTTTGCCTTATCTGAAATCTTCAGAGGTGTGCCTTCAATTGAAGGAATTCTAAAGCTTGGTATTTTCGTTTTGTTTGTAAATAAAAGGACTAGTTCTGTTTTTGACGGGTTAGCCATCAGGCCATATTTCTTAGTCCATCTATTAACCTTAGAAAGGGCATATTCGATCTGTTCGCTGATAGTGGATACGAATTTTTCTGTCGCTAATAACGCAAAGTCGTCAGCGTAGGCTACTACCCTTACTCCGCAGTGTTTCAGATCGAGTAGGATTGTGTTCATAACTAGCACCCAGAGGAGTGGTGACAGGACCCCCCCTTGTGGGGTACCTCTGGATGTGGTTACTCTCATTTGTATACCTGCTAGTTCTGAGTTAATTTGCCTGTTTTTTAACATGCACATAACCCAACCTATTAACGAATTATCAACCTTATTGTCTACTAGAGCTGCTTTTACTGCTTCATTTTTCACGTTATTGAAAGCACCTTCAATATCAAGAAACGCAGCAAGGGTATACTCTTTGTCGCTTTTTGTTTTTTCAATCGTGCCAACGACGCTGTGAAGAGCCGTTTCTACACTCTTCCCCTTTGTGTAGGCATGCTGTGCTGGGGATAGTTTAACCAGTTTCAGAGTGCCTCGAATATGTAGGTCTGTCAGTCTTTCAAACGTTTTAAGAATAAACGATGTCAGGCTAATTGGCCTGAAGTCTTTTGCTTCTGTGTGGCTGGGCTTGCCAGCTTTTGGAATAAAAACCACCTTGACTTCGCGCCATGGGAACATATCCCCATTTTAAACTATTAAGGAATATATTTTCCAGGTGCGGTATAATTAGGGTTTCGCTTTTCTGTAGCATCATTGGAAAGATGCCGTCAAGGCCAGGGGATTTATACGGAGAAAAGGAATGGATGGCCCATCTGATCTTTTCATCCGTTATAATATCCGATGGTACAATGTGTTCCGTGTAGGACTCTGTTTCCGGGTTGCTGTCATTTGACCCGCAGCCCGGGAAGTGAGTATTTATCAAGTGTTCAAGAGTCTCATTGCAGGATTCGGTCCAGCACCCAGTGGGCGTCTTAAGAGATCCTAGAGGGATCAAATCTTTGGAAAGAATTTTTCTTAGCCTGGCCGATTCGTTGTTGTTGTTGTTGTTGTTGTTGTTGTTGTTGTTGTTGTTGTTGTTGTTGTTGTTGTTGTTGTTGTTGTTGTTGTTGTTGTTGTTGTTGTTGTTGTTGTTGTTGTTGTTGTTGTTGTTGTTGTTGTTGTTGTTGTTGTTGTTGTTGTTGTTGTTGTTGTTGTTGTTGTTGTTGTTGTTGTTGTTGTTGTTGTTGTTGTTGTTGTTGTTGTTGTTGTTGTTGTTGTTGTTGTTGTTGTTGTTGTTGTTGTTGTTGTTGTTGTTGTTGTTGTTGTTGTTGTTGTTGTTGTTGTTGTTGTTGTTGTTGTTGTTGTTGTTGTTGTTGTTGTTGTTGTTGTTGTTGTTGTTGTTGTTGTTGTTGTTGTTGTTGTTGTTGTTGTTGTTGTTGTTGTTGTTGTTGTTGTTGTTGTTGTTGTTGTTGTTGTTGTTGTTGTTGTTGTTGTTGTTGTTGTTGTTGTTGTTGTTGTTGTTGTTGTTGTTGTTGTTGTTGTTGTTGTTGTTGTTGTTGTTGTTGTTGTTGTTGTTGTTGTTGTTGTTGTTGTTGTTGTTGTTGTTGTTGTTGTTGTTGTTGTTGTTGTTGTTGTTGTTGTTGTTGTTGTTGTTGTTGTTGTTGTTGTTGTTGTTGTTGTTGTTGTTGTTGTTGTTGTTGTTGTTGTTGTTGTTGTTGTTGTTGTTGTTGTTGTTGTTGTTGTTGTTGTTGTTGTTGTTGTTGTTGTTGTTGTTGTTGTTGTTGTTGTTGTTGTTGTTGTCGTTGTTGTTGTTGTTGTTGTTGTTGTTGTTGTTGTTGTTGTTGTTGTTGTTGTTGTTGTTGTTGTTGTTTTTGTTGTTGTTGTTGTTGTTGTTGTTGTTGTTGTTGTTGTTGTTGTTGTTGTTGTTTTTGTTAAGAAATACAAAAAATCTACAGCCCAGCTGAGGCCCCAAACGTAAGCCTCCCCACCGCACCAAGGTGGAAACCCGGCGAGGAGGAATGCAAGTTAATAATCAATATAATTTCCCACATTCCTATACCTACCACAGCACATTCCTATACCCCAGAACCCAATACTTAATTTCCTGCACATTTCCTTTTATTTTATTAATCAGCACTCCCCAAAAATATTATAGTCAGCAACAATAGAAATAAGTAAATAATTTGTAAATTCAATCAAATTAATTATTTGATTTGCAAGCAATAAAAGATAAATAAATATTCAGTTATAAACTCACAAGAAACGAGTACACATCCTTTATTTACTGGCGCCCAACTTATTTTTTTCGTTTAGTATTGTGGCTTTAAAATATCTTTGTAAAAAGACAACAAGCAATAAAACACAAAAAACGCGAAATAAAAAACCCACACCAACTGTTTTTTTCTCTCCGCATAGTATTATGTGCTCCAAAAATTTCAATATTAAGAGAATAGAGTATCTTTTTAACTAAACACAAAAACCGTGAAGCATGAAAATAATCAAATAAATTACTGACGTGTGTTCCAAAAATCTCCATATAGAGAATTGAACATACATCGTGAATAAAACTGAATAAAGCCAACCCAGCTTTTTTTTCTTCTATATCTTTTTTTTGCATAGTTTGTGTGCTCCGAAAATCTTGGTACAAAGAGAATAGAGCATTTATCTACGTACAAAAACGCGAGTAACTTAATAAAAACACAATAAAGTTATTGTAGTGTGCCCCTAAATCATTCAACAAATTCAACACTCATCAATCAACAATCATCCAGAAAACGATGCTGTTTATTTTCTTATTGTAAGAAAAACTTTTAAAGTAATAACATACCTATGTTCAAATTTACTTAATATTTTTTTGTAAACAGTTTTGTGAAATATAAAGATTAATAATGTTTGAACTTGCTCAAACAATTGCATCAGCCGTGCGGGAAGGTGTTGAAACAGCTTGCGAGAATATTGTCAAAAGAATGGAAAAATTTACGTTAAAAAATAGGCAGGTTAATGATAGGGTAATCTCAAGAATTTCTGAGCTATCGGAAAAATTAAATTCTGTGCAATTATCACCAACTACAGCTGTTGCATACGAAACCATTTCTATCGCGACACCTGAAACTAGATTACCAAAAACTGAGCGAATTAACTTGGTAAAATCCAGGAATATAAAACAAACAATAAAGAAAATTCCTGAAAACGAAACGGTGTATGAATACAAAGACGAAAATGAAAACCTCGATGAGTAATACCACGATCACTTAAAAGCAATTCCCAATGATACAAATTTGAAGGTAAATCCCTTTCATGGTGAAAATAAAGTAACCCGCATATTTAAAATACAATTTTGTGATAAGATTACAGATTTTTTTATTCTTCCCCAATTAGAAACCTTTGATGCAATTGTAGGGTATGATTTTTTAGCGCAAATAAAAGCAAAAATTGATACAAAGCGCTCTTTGTTAATTTATGAAAATGAGGAAGTGCAAATTAAATTTTAAGAATGCGAGCAGGTAAATAATTAGGAATCGATATAAAAACAATTCCTGACACTGTCAGGATTAGCCGCGTTATAAATATTTAATATTTAGCGAGTTCAATACAGTACTCACCCCGAACGTTTCGCTTCAAATTACATTGAGCGTGGTCACCGGGAAACTGCCATGAAAATGTTATAAGCGATGTTGGCTACGCAAGTTGTAGCGGTGCGTAGAGGGTTCTGTCTCTTGCTGCTATTGTTGTTGTTGAATCGCAGGTTGGGAGCAAACCGTGCTCACTGCATCTCTGTTGGTATTAAGCGGTAATTGGATCGACCGTGAGGAGTTTAAAATGGGATCCCAAGTTCTCGACAGATTGAAACTGTCGTCCCGATTGAAATTTTGGTGACGTTTAATTTCAATCGCTTCGCGTACCAGACGAGGGATGTAATGCGGCTCGTTAGCTAGAACCTTAGCTTGTTCAAAGTGAATCCAGTGGTGTTCGTCTGGGTGGTCGAGTATATGTTCGCATATGGCAGACTTTTCTCTTTGTTTTTTGCTTACAGCGCTTATATGTTCTTTTAAGCGTGTAGCAATACTCCTCTGAGTCTGTCCTACATATGAAGACCCTCAACTGCAGGGCACCGCATTTACTCCAGGTGTTTGTAGAGGGAATTGGTCTTTCGGTGACTGGAGGTAATTAGTCACTTTTTTAGGTGGTAAGAATATGGATTTTATACCATATCGTTTTAAGACTTTTCCTACCCTGTCTGTTACACCTCTTACATATGGCAGGAAGGCTTTTTTGTCTAATTGGCTATCTTTCTTATCCTTTAACGAAATCAGCTTCCATGATCTTTGTTTCTTGGAGTAGCCATTCGCTTTGAGAACGTTGTCTAACACTGATAGTTCAGCGGGAAGATGGTCGTTGTCACATATCCTGTGGGCTCGCTGAACAAGTGTAGAGACAACAGATCTCAAATTCGCAGGATGGTGGTGGGAAGAAGCGTGTAGGTATCTGTTTGTGTGTGTACCCTTTCTGTAAACTGTGTGTGCCAATGTACCATTTTGTTTCCGCATCACTTTCACATCCAAAAATGCAATGGAATCATCGTTTTCTTTTTCCATAGTAAACTTAATTTTTGGGTGCTGTGAATTAAGATGCTCCAAAAAATTCAAAATGGCGGAATTTTTAAGTATACAAAAAGTATCATCAACATATCTCAGCCAAACTTTTGGTTTTTCTAATTGAACATCTAATTGGCAGTGTAGAAGAATGCATTGCTCGCAACAAGTTCAACAGCATCGATACAGAAACAATTCGTCAAGACGTAGCGGTCATGATAAGACGAACAAAAACACCATCATCAAGCAATGTAAGTAGAGATGAAATGTTAGCTTTAAGTGCGTTGCGAAGGGAGGAGAATATTTTTGTTCTCTCTGCTGATAAAGGTAATGCAACGGTCGTAGTAAATAGATGTGACTATTTTGCCAAAATGAATGTTTTGGTTGAAGACAGAAACACGTATTTACCTGTTGATTACGACCCCACAGCTCGTGTTTTAAGGAAAGTAACTAAACTCATCAACGAAAATAAAGCGCTTTTACCACCTCAGCGCCTCATACCTTCGTGTATACAGCCACCGAAGCTGTATGGTCTACCTAAAATCCACAAAGAAGGGAATCCAATGCGACCAATTGTGAGTCAAATAAATGCCCCTTGTTATCTGATATCAAAGCATTTAGTTGATGTTTTTAAACCATTGGTTGGCCACACGGAACACCACATAAAAGATTCCTCACATTTTGTGTCTATTTTAAGTGGTTTAAAACTCGAAAATGATGAAACGATGGTGAGTTTTGATGTTGAGTCACTCTTTACTAATGTACCTGTGCAGGAGGTACTTATTATCATCCGTGAGCTTATCTCAACATCCGGCATAAACGAGAACTATATGCCGCTTTTGGAGTTTTGTCTTTCATCAGGATATTTTTGTTTCAACCAACAGTTTTATCTGCAAAAAGATGGCGTTGCTATGGGGTTACCTTTGGCCCCTTTAATTGCAGATCTTTGGATGGAGCATTTGGAGAAAAAAGCCCTGAACAGCTCCGGAGAAAAACCAAAAGTTTGGCTGAGATATGTTGATGATACTTTTTGTATACTTAAAAATTCCGCCATTTTCAATTTCTTGGAGCATCTTAATTCACAGCAACCAAAAATTAAGTTTACTATGGAAAAAGAAAACGATGATTCCATTGCATTTTTGGATGTGAAAGTGATGCGGAAACAAAATGGTACATTGGCACACACAGTTTACAGAAAGGGTACACACACAAACAGATACCTACACGCTTCTTCCCACCACCATCCTGCGAATTTGAGATCTGTTGTCTCTACACTTGTTCAGCGAGCCCACAGGATATGTGACAACGACCATCTTCCCGCTGAACTATCAGTGTTAGACAACGTTCTCAAAGCGAATGGCTACTCCAAGAAACAAAGATCATGGAAGCTGATTTCGTTAAAGGATAAGGAAGATAGCCAATTAGACAAAAAAGCCTTCCTGCCATATGTAAGAGGTGTAACAGACAGGGTAGGAAAAGTCTTAAAACGATATGGTATAAAATCCATATTCTTACCACCTAAAAAAGTGACTAATTACCTCCAGTCACCGAAAGACCAATTCCCTCTACAAACACCTGGAGTATATGCGGTGCCCTGCAGTTGTGGGTCTTCATATGTAGGACAGACTCAGAGGAGTATTGCTACACGCTTAAAAGAACCTGCGATTCAACAACAACAACAGCAGCAAGAGACAGAAACCTCTACGCACCGCTACAACTTGCGTAGCCAACATCGCTTATAACATTTTCATGGCAGTTTCCCGGTGACCACGCTCAATGTAATTTGAAGCGAAACGTTCGGGGTGAGTACTGTATTGAACTCGCTAAATATTAAATATTTATAACGCGGCTAATCCGAAAAAAAATTTAAAATGTCTTATGTAAACAACCGCGAAAGCCTTAAAAGTTACAACCATTAGAACATTATATTCAAAACCAATCTATTTAAAACCAAGACCATACAATATGGCAGCATTACCTTTTATGAATAAAGAAATTAAAAGAATGCTAGATGATGGAATACTAAAACCATCACATTCCCCTTACAACACTCCCATATTGGTAGTAGGGAAAAAAGGAATCAGTGAAAATGGTACTCCGAAATCTAGGTTAGTGTTTAACTACAGAAAATTAAATGAACACACTATACCAGATCGGTATCCGATTCCTAAAAGTTTCCTTTTTTTATACAATTTAGACAGTCAAAATATTATACTTCGATCGATTTAAAATCCGGCTTTCATAAAATTCACTTTAAAGAAAAGGACCGGAAAAAACGACGAACAATAACGTAATAATTTTTTCACAAACAGAAAACGAACATTTAGAAGATATAAGATATAATAAAGTCAAAGAAATAATTGACTTTGAAGTGCCAAAAACCTTCGTGCGCTAAGATCTTTTCTTGGTCTATTTGGTTATAATCGTCGATTTGTTAAAGACTATGTTCAGATAACTAAACCGTTAGCAAAATACCTCAGAGGAGGAAACGGACGGAAATATAGGCACGAACAAGTCTAAAAACATCAAAATTAATCTTAATGCTGAGGCTATTTGCGCCTTTAAAAGAATAAAGAACATTTTAGCCCCCGAAGATGTATTACTATTCTATACCGCTACTAACCTCATTAGAAAATCCCATTTGAACCAGGCGATCGATAGATTATTCATAGGTTCTGCAAGATATGGAAATATTAAAAATGCAAGAAGATGAGTTAACTAGATCTAATAACAGACAAATTAGTATAAAAACCCATATTGAGAATAGATTAGACGAAATGACAGATATAATTAACAATTTAAATACAAACGATATCAATAAACACTACGCGGCTGATGACTATGAGAAGTTGACTACTATTATGTCTAGAAGAAATACAATTCAAGCAATAATATTTACATTTTAATATTAGCAAAGAATAATGTTGCAAATCCTTTAATTTTAAGCATAGAAGAAATAGAATTAATTGAAATGAGATACAGAAATATCCGATTTATTAAACGTTGCTGATGTAAAAATGTATTACCAACACGTTTCACTGGGGAGAGTATAACTTTGGTGCCAAAAATTGATAATGGTTTCTTGTAGAAGGATCAAAAATAAGCATTTTTTACTATGGATGGGGGGGGGGGGGGGGGTCTACCTCGCCCCGTTTAGGAGGTAGGGGCAATTTTAGAAAAAAAATGACTTAAAATGAAAAAAATAATTATTAAAAAACAACGGCAACACTTACAGTAAATAAATATACCTTTTTTGAAAGCTAAGAATCTATACAATAATCCTGCATTTAAATTAAATTTTTTTAGCTGATAGTTTTTCAAAAAATCGCAGGCAAACTCAAAATTTTGATAAAAAAAATGGAAACAAAAAGTTTAGACCAATTTTTCTCAAAATTTTGAAATGATGCGCTAAAAGCTAATAGAAATTAATTAAAATATTAATTCTGAATCGAACACAAAAAACCGAAAGGATTTATGTCTTCCTGTTTTTGAGAAAATTGAAAATTACTAAAACTACTTTCTTATGAGATTTTTGTTTTTTGGTATTTACGTTGATTAGGTTCATCTTTGTAAGTTTAGTACAGCAATTCATTAAGCGTTACCCAGAATGCACCACGAAGAGGTAGAATTGCATTGCATTCCGCGTCCCAGTCGGTTACTTTGTGAGTTAGTCAGGAGTTAGTTAAAAATAGTAAAGTCAATGTTCAATGCATTAAAGAGGTATGTAAGTCTCGTCAATGAAGTCATCGTCCGTACTGGTGTTACTGTCGAGTTCATTGAATTCGTCGTTGATGGTGAAAAGCCGAGGTTGTTTTGGCGGTAAAACACCCTCTAAGTGCTCACTGTGAACAGTGGGAGGGTCGAAGTCCTTTAGTTGCAAACCCATACTTTCTTCACCATCGATAAGTGTCATATATTGTCGAAGGTGGTGCGTTGTTTCCCGGCATAGTTTTTTTTAAGAAGCTTGTTCTGGTTTTCCAAATCATTTATAGTTTTTGTTGCATCGGTCTTGTCAACATATTCACCATTGCTGTGGTTCGTAACTTCATGAGTCGTAGAACTAGGGAACATTTTCTCGACACCCATGTACTGGCGTGCGCTATCTGTATAAATACGACTGGTGTTGGGGTTGACCTATTTATGGATATAAGGCCACAAATCTTCCTTACATTTGGAATTCACTTTAAAGAAGCGCCCGATCTTATCTTCCTTGCAAGACAATCCCAACTTTACGATTGTCATCTGTTCGGTTACACGACCTCTGTGGTATTTCCTTTTTGTAAGAAAAGTCTCGTCGATTTGAACAGTTTTTTCTTCGCCGCCAATGTTAACATCAACGTGAGACGCTATTATTTCAGCTATTTCACGACAATAGTTAAAGTAATCTATTATAGTAGATTTACTAAACTCACTTTTACTGTCGTGATGGCGCCAAGCGATTAAATGCTTATTTTAAAATAATGATTTAAAATAATATTTAAAAACAAATCATTAAGTTGTAGCTTAAGATTTAACTAACTTACCTGAAAAACTGTATTCACAGGTATTTTAATCACAAAACAGATAATTATCGCAAGCACTTCGCGTATCTCTAGCCGACATTGAGGCCCATGGAAAAATGTGCCGATAGATGGGTTGATTGTATTCCTACAATTTTTGTCACCTTTTTTTTCTGAGCTTTTTTTTGAACATCGCCACATCCAACAGAACTTAATGTTTTTAAATTTTTCACTTTCATTGGTAAGTTGCAACAAAGTGGGGGAGTTGACGTTTTAGTGGGAATTAGACCAATTTCTTCCAAAAAAGCAATGCTTTTTTCGTTGGTCGACACCAAATCCCCGAACGAACAAAATTTTTTATTTAGTTTTTCATGAAGTAGTGGATGCTTAGCCGCCATTTCCTATTCACAGAAAAAAAAACACTTCACTCTACAAAGGTTGAATAAATGAATGACATTTGTAAACAATAACCTGTACCACAATTGCATACAAAAAATAACGGTACGAAATTCGGATGTTTGTTCATTTATTTTTATATGATCTAGGTATGTACTTATACTTTGAACATTACAATGGCATTATATAGGTATGCAAGACACAAACATACACATTAAGAAATTTATATATTTGCTGCAGCCGTACAGTATTACCTAATGTGAATTTTTTATAATGCAATACATTTTCATGTCTGAAAATTTTAAATGTGCCACTTTGGGCCACGTATATGTACATTTTGAAACCAGCTGTTGACTTGGATATATATAAGACAAATTGAAAGTTTAAATCCAGATTCTTTAAATGCAAAAGAAACTTTGCATACACCCAACCTCGCATATACCCCAAATCCTATTGTGGGTCAAGCAGGGGGATTGCAGGGGGGGGCAGCATGCCCGCCCTTACATATCTCACTATTTATACGCCGTAATTCTGGGTGCTAGCATTGTATATATGTAAGCATAAAAAAAACTAAAATCTCATACAAAAGTAGTTTTAGTAATTATCAATTTTCTCAAAAACTAGAAGACATAAATCAGTTCGGTTTTTCGTGCTCGGTTCAAAATTGATATTTGCATTGACCACAAAAATCCAATTCAGCGCATCATTTCACAATTTTCAGAAAAATTAGTCTAAGCTTTTTTTCCATTTTTTTTATCAAAATTTTGAGTTTGCATGCGAATTTTTCAAAAACTATCAGCTAAAATAATTTAATTTAGATGCAGGATTAAAGTATAGATTTCTAGCTTTCAAAAACGGTATATTAATTTACTGTAAGTGTTGCCGTTGTTTTTTAATAATTATTTTTTCATTTTAAGTCATTTTTTCTAAAATTGCCCCTACCTCCTAAACGGGGCGAGATGCACCCCCCCCCTCCCATAGTAAAAAATGCTTGTTTTGACCCCTCTACAAAAACCGTTATCAATTTTTGGCGCCAAAGTTATCGTACTCGTGCCGATTCACTTATATACATAATTAAAATTCCAAAAGTTCAGGAAATGTGTAGATTTTTTCAAATTACTCCAGTCGTTCATGACAATAAAATTTTAGATTTAAGTTCCAACCGTTCCGGAAACTGTAAAAAAAATTAACTATTCACTGAGTATATGCAAAAAAGCTCCCCTCTATTACTATTGCAAAATAGATCCCGAAAATTCTTGCCTCGCCCAACTCCTTATATTAATAATAACACAGCAAAATGTCTAACTATTCATGCCGATCAATTAACAAAGATTGAAGTGCAGCAGGATGGAATTATCATCGCCAGAGGCGAAAATATCACAATTGAAGACAAAGTTCAACACATCATACTAAATGGATCTTTAATAATAACATTCGGATCCAAGATTAAAGTCAACGGAAAGGAATATCACACAAACCAGCCCTTCGAAATGGCTTACCTAACAGCACCAAAGAAGACAGTTTTGGAGGAAGTCGCATAAAATAATAAGATATCTCTACCTTACTTACTTGCACAAGTTGCATTTCTTAAACAATCAAAAAATTAAGGTATTTAAAGTAACCCTAGAGACGAGTAAGTGGATGTGGTACACCATCACAGAAATACTGTCCAACACTTGTTCTACTGTATGCAAAGATCAAACCAAGAAAGATTACAATCAGAACGGATGCAGACCCCGTTATATAACCATTAGATAACGACTTAATCAAAATGCGAGTTCTTAAAATTATGAACGAGGACGTTAATAATCAATATAATTTCCCACATTCCTATACCTACCACAGCATATTCCTATACCCCAGAACCCTATACTTTATTTCCTGCACATTTCCTTTTATTTTATTAATCAGCACTCCCCAAAAATATTATAGTCAGCAACAATAGAAATAAGTAAATAATTTGTAAATTCAATCAAATTAATTATTTGCTTTGCAAGCAATAAAAGAATTAAGCTCGAATTGAATTGAAATAAAAATATTCAGTTATAAACTCACAAGAAACGAGTACACATCCTTTATTTACTGGCGCCCAACTTATTTTTTTCGTTTAGTATTGTGGCCTTAAAATATCTTTGTAAAAAGACAACAAGCAATAAAACACAAAAACGCGAAATAAAAAACCCACACCAACTGTTTTTTTCTCTCCGCATAGTATTATGTGCTCCAAAAATTTCAATATTAAGAGAATAGAGTATCTTTTTAACTAAACACAAAAACCGTGAAGCATGAAAATAATCAAATAAATTACTGACGTGTGTTCCAAAAAACTCCATATAAAGAATTGAACATACATCGTGAATAAAACTGAATAAAGCCAACCCAGCTTTTTTTTCTTCTATATCTTTTTTTTGCATAGTTTGTGTGCTCCGAAAATCTTGGTACAAAGAGAATAGAGCATTTATCTACGTACAAAAACGCGAGTAACTTAATAAAAACACAATAAAGTTATTGTAGTGTGCCCCTAAATCATTCAACAAATTCAACACTCATCAATCAACAATCATCCAGAAAACTATGCTGTTTATTTTCTTATTGTAAGAAAAACTTTTAAAGTAATAACATACCTATGTTCAAATTTACTTAATATTTTTTTGTAAACAGTTTTGTGAAATATAAAGATTAATAATGTTTGAACTTGCTCAAACAATTGCATCAGCCGTGCGGGAAGGTGTTGAAACAGCTTGCGAGAATATTGTCAAAAGAATGGAAAAATTTACGTTAAAAAATAGGCAGGTTAATGATAGGGTAATCTCAAGAATTTCTGAGCTATCGGAAAAATTAAATTCTGTGCAATTATCACCAACTACAGCTGTTGCATACGAAACCATTTCTATCGCGACACCTGAAACTAGATTACCAAAAACTGAGCGAATTAACTTGGTAAAATCCAGGAATATAAAACAAACAATAAAGAAAATTCCTGAAAACGAAACGGTGTATGAATACAAAGACGAAAATGAAAACCTCGATGAGTAATACCAGGATCACTTAAAAGCAATTCCCAATGATACAAATTTGAAGGTAAATCCCTTTCATGGTGAAAATAAAGTAACCCGCATATTTAAAATACAATTTTGTGATAAGATTACAGATTTTTTTATTCTTCCCCAATTAGAAACCTTTGATGCAATTGTAGGGTATGATTTTTTAGCGCAAATAAAAGCAAAAATTGATACAAAGCGCTCTTTGTTAATTTATGAAAATGAGGAAGTGCAAATTAAATTTTAAGAATGCGAGCAGGTAAATAATTAGGAATCGATATAAAAACAATTCCTGACACTGTCAAAAAAAAATTTAAAGAATTAATAGAAGACTTTTCAGAAGCTTTCGCTCAACCGGATAAGAGATTACCTTTCAAAGCAAATATAAAAGCAACCATTAGAAGACATTTTAAATTTTTTCGGATTAGCCGCGTTATAAATATTTAATATTTAGCGAGTTCAATACAGTACTCACCCCGAACGTTTCGCTTCAAATTACATTGAGCGTGGTCACCGGGAAACTGCCATGAAAATGTTATAAGCGATGTTGGCTACGCAAGTTGTAGCGGTGCGTAGAGGGTTCTGTCTCTTGCTGCTATTGTTGTTGTTGAATCGCAGGTTGGGAGCAAACCGTGCTCACTGCATCTCTGTTGGTATTAAGCGGTAATTGGATCGACCGTGAGGAGTTTAAAATGGGATCCCAAGTTCTCGACAGATTGAAACTGTCGTCCCGATTGAAATTTTGGTGACGTTTAATTTCAATCGCTTCGCGTACCAGACGAGGGATGTAATGCGGCTCGTTAGCTAGAACCTTAACTTGTTCAAAGTGAATCCAGTGGTGTTCGTCTGGGTGGTCGAGTATATGTTCGCATATGGCAGACTTTTCTCTTTGTTTTTTGCTTACAGCGCTTATATGTTCTTTTAAGCGTGTAGCAATACTCCTCTGAGTCTGTCCTACATATGAAGACCCTCAACTGCAGGGCACCGCATATACTCCAGGTGTTTGTAGAGGGAATTGGTCTTTCGGTGACTGGAGGTAATTAGTCACTTTTTTAGGTGGTAAGAATATGGATTTTATACCATATCGTTTTAAGACTTTTCCTACCCTGTCTGTTACACCTCTTACATATGGCAGGAAGGCTTTTTTGTCTAATTGGCTATCTTCCTTATCCTTTAACGAAATCAGCTTCCATGATCTTTGTTTCTTGGAGTAGCCATTCGCTTTGAGAACGTTGTCTAACACTGATAGTTCAGCGGGAAGATGGTCGTTGTCACATATCCTGTGGGCTCGCTGAACAAGTGTAGAGACAACAGATCTCAGATTCGCAGGATGGTGGTGGGAAGAAGCGTGTAGGTATCTGTTTGTGTGTGTACCCTTTCTGTAAACTGTGTGTGCCAATGTACCATTTTGTTTCCGCATCACTTTCACATCCAAAAATGCAATGGAATCATCGTTTTCTTTTTCCATAGTAAACTTAATTTTTGGGTGCTGTGAATTAAGATGCTCCAAAAAATTCAAAATGGCGGAATTTTTAAGTATACAAAAAGTATCATCAACATATCTCAGCCAAACTTTTGGTTTTTCTAATTGAACATCTAATTGGCAGTGTAGAAGAATGCATTGCTCGCAACAAGTTCAACAGCATCGATACAGAAACAATTCGTCAAGACGTAGCGGTCATGATAAGACGAACAAAAACACCATCGTCAAGCAATGTAAGTAGAGATAAAATGTTAGCTTTAAGTGCGTTGCGAAGGGAGGAGAATATTTTTGTTCTCTCTGCTGATAAAGGTAATGCAACGGTCGTAGTAAATAGATGTGACTATTTTGCCAAAATGAATGTTTTGGTTGAAGACAGAAACACGTATTTACCTGTTGATTATGACCCCACAGCTCGTGTTTTAAGGAAAGTAACTAAACTCATCAACGAAAATAAAGCGCTTTTACCAAATCAGCGCCTCATACCTTCGTGTACACAGCCACCGAAGCTGTATGGTCTACCTAAAATCCACAAAGAAGGGAATCCAATGCGACCAATTGTGAGTCAAATAAATGCCCCTTGTTATCTGATATCAAAGCATTTAGTTGATGTTTTTAAACCATTGGTTGGCCACACGGAACACCACATAAAAGATTCCTCACATTTTGTGTCTATTTTAAGTGGTTTAAAACTCGAAAATGATGAAACGATGGTGAGTTTTGATGTTGAGTCACTCTTTACTAATGTACCTGTGCAGGAGGTACTTATTATCATCCGTGAGCTTATCTCAACATCCGGCATAAACGAGAACTATATGCCGCTTTTGGAGTTTTGTCTTTCATCAGGATATTTTTGTTTCAACCAACAGTTTTATCTGCAAAAAGATGGCGTTGCTATGGGGTTACCTTTGGCCCCTTTAATTGCAGATCTTTGGATGGAGCATTTGGAGAAAAAAGCCCTGAACAGCTCCGGAGAAAAACCAAAAGTTTGGCTGAGATATGTTGATGATACTTTTTGTATACTTAAAAATTCCGCCATTTTCAATTTCTTGGAGCATCTTAATTCACAGCACCCAAAAATTAAGTTTACTATGGAAAAAGAAAACGATGATTCCATTGCATTTTTGGATGTGAAAGTGATGCGGAAACAAAATGGTACATTGGCACACACAGTTTACAGAAAGGGTACACACACAAACAGATACCTACACGCTTCTTCCCACCACCATCCTGCGAATTTGAGATCTGTTGTCTCTACACTTGTTCAGCGAGCCCACAGGATATGTGACAACGACCATCTTCCCGCTGAACTATCAGTGTTAGACAACGTTCTCAAAGCGAATGGCTACTCCAAGAAACAAAGATCATGGAAGCTGATTTCGTTAAAGGATAAGGAAGATAGCCAATTAGACAAAAAAGCCTTCCTGCCATATGTAAGAGGTGTAACAGACAGGGTAGGAAAAGTCTTAAAACGATATGGTATAAAATCCATATTCTTACCACCTAAAAAAGTGACTAATTACCTCCAGTCACCGAAAGACCAATTCCCTCTACAAACACCTGGAGTATATGCGGTGCCCTGCAGTTGTGGGTCTTCATATGTAGGACAGACTCAGAGGAGTATTGCTACACGCTTAAAAGAACATATAAGCGCTGTAAGCAAAAAACAAAGAGAAAAGTCTGCCATATGCGAACATATACTCGACCACCCAGACGAACACCACTGGATTCACTTTGAACAAGCTAAGGTTCTAGCTAACGAGCCGCATTACATCCCTCGTCTGGTACGCGAAGCGATTGAAATTAAACGTCACCAAAATTTCAATCGGGACGACAGTTTCAATCTGTCGAGAACCTGGGATCCCATTTTAAACTCCTCACGGTCGATCTAATTACCGCTTAATACCAACAGAGATGCAGTGAGCACGGTTTGCTCCCAACCTGCGATTCAACAACAACAACAGCAGCAAGAGACAGAAACCTCTACGCACCGCTACAACTTGCGTAGCCAACATCGCTTATAACATTTTCATGGCAGTTTCCCGGTGACCACGCTCAATGTAATTTGAAGCGAAACGTTCGGGGTGAGTACTGTATTGAACTCGCTAAATATTAAATATTTATAACGCGGCTAATCCGAAAAAAAATTTAAAATGTCTTATGTAAACAACCGCGAAAGCCTTAAAAGTTACAACCATTAGAACATTATATTCAAAACCAATCTATTTAAAACCAAGACCATACAATATGGCAGCATTACCTTTTAGGAATAAAGAAATTAAAAGAATGCTAGATGATGGAATACTAAAACCATCACATTCCCCTTACAACACTCCCATATTGGTAGTAGGGAAAAAAGGAATCAGTGAAAATGGTACTCCGAAATCTAGGTTAGTGTTTAACTACAGAAAATTAAATGAACACACTATACCAGATCGGTATCCGATTCCTAAAAGTTTCCTTTTTTTATACAATTTAGACAGTCAAAATATTATACTTCGATCGATTTAAAATCCGGCTTTCATAAAATTCACTTTAAAGAAAAGGACCGGAAAAAACGACGAACAATAACGTAATAATTTTTTCACAAACAGAAAACGAACATTTAGAAGATATAAGATATAATAAAGTCAAAGAAATAATTGACTTTGAAGTGCCAAAAACCCTTCGTGCGCTAAGATCTTTTCTTGGTCTATTTGGTTATAATCGTCGATTTGTTAAAGACTATGTTCAGATAACTAAACCGTTAGCAAAATACCTCAGAGGAGGAAACGGACGGAAATATAGGCACGAACAAGTCTAAAAACATCAAAATTAATCTTAATGCTGAGGCTATTTGCGCCTTTAAAAGAATAAAGAACATTTTAGCCCCCGAAGATGTATTACTATTCTATACCGCTACTAACCTCATTAGAAAATCCCATTTGAACCAGGCGATCGATAGATTATTCATAGGTTCTGCAAGATATGGAAATATTAAAAATGCAAGAAGATGAGTTAACTAGATCTAATAACAGACAAATTAGTATAAAAACCCATATTGAGAATAGATTAGACGAAATGACAGATATAATTAACAATTTAAATACAAACGATATCAATAAACACTACGCGGCTGATGACTATGAGAAGTTGACTACTGTTATGTCTAGAAGAAATACAATTGTAATAAATAATTCAAGCAATAATATTTACATTTTAATATTAGCAAAGAATAATGTTGCAAATCCTTTAATTTTAAGCATAGAAGAAATAGAATTAATTGAAATGAGAAACAGAAATATCCGATTTATTAAACGTTGCTGATGTAAAAATGTATTACCAACACGTTTCACTGGGGAGAGTATAACTTTGGTGCCAAAAATTGATAATGGTTTCTTGTAGAAGGATCAAAAATAAGCATTTTTTACTATGGATGGGGGGGGGGGGTCTACCTCGCCCCGTTTAGGAGGTAGGGGCAATTTTAGAAAAAAAATGACTTAAAATGAAAAAAATAATTATTAAAAAACAACGGCAACACTTACAGTAAATAAATATACCTTTTTTGAAAGCTAAGAATCTATACAATAATCCTGCATTTAAATTAAATTTTTTTAGCTGATAGTTTTTCAAAAAATCGCAGGCAAACTCAAAATTTTGATAAAAAAAATGGAAACAAAAAGTTTAGACCAATTTTTCTCAAAATTTTGAAATGATGCGCTAAAAGCTAATAGAAATTAATTAAAATATTAATTCTGAATCGAACACAAAAAACCGAAAGGATTTATGTCTTCCTGTTTTTGAGAAAATTGAAAATTACTAAAACTACTTTCTTATGAGATTTTTGTTTTTTGGTATTTACGTTGATTAGGTTCATCTTTGTAAGTTTAGTACAGCAATTCATTAAGCGTTACCCAGAATGCACCACGAAGAGGTAGAATTGCATTGCATTCCGCGTCCCAGTCGGTTACTTTGTGAGTTAGTCAGGAGTTAGTTAAAAATAGTAAAGTCAATGTTCAATGCATTAAAGAGGTATGTAAGTCTCGTCAATGAAGTCATCGTCCGTACTGGTGTTACTGTCGAGTTCATTGAATTCGTCGTTGATGGTGAAAAGCCGAGGTTGTTTTGGCGGTAAAACACCCTCTAAGTGCTCACTGTGAACAGTGGGAGGGTCGAAGTCCTTTAGTTGCAAACCCATACTTTCTTCACCATCGATAAGTGTCATATATTGTCGAAGGTGGTGCGTTGTTTCCCGGCATAGTTTTTTTTAAGAAGCTTGTTCTGGTTTTCCAAATCATTTATAGTTTTTGTTGCATCGGTCTTGTCAACATATTCACCATTGCTGTGGTTCGTAACTTCATGAGTCGTAGAACTAGGGAACATTTTCTCGACACCCATGTACTGGCGTGCGCTATCTGTATAAATACGACTGGTGTTGGGGTTGACCTATTTATGGATATAAGGCCACAAATCTTCCTTACATTTGGAATTCACTTTAAAGAAGCGCCCGATCTTATCTTCCTTGCAAGACAATCCCAACTTTACGATTGTCATCTGTTCGGTTACACGACCTCTGTGGTATTTCCTTTTTGTAAGAAAAGTCTCGTCGATTTGAACAGTTTTTTCTTCGCCGCCAATGTTAACATCAACGTGAGACGCTATTATTTCAGCTATTTCACGACAATAGTTAAAGTAATCTATTATAGTAGATTTACTAAACTCACTTTTACTGTCGTGATGGCGCCAAGCGATTAAATGCTTATTTTAAAATAATGATTTAAAATAATATTTAAAAACAAATCCTTAAGTTGTAGCTTAAGATTTAACTAACTTACCTGAAAAACTGTATTCACAGGTATTTTAATCACAAAACAGATAATTATCGCAAGCACTTCGCGTATCTCTAGCCGACATTGAGGCCCATGGAAAAATGTGCCGATAGATGGGTTGATTGTATTCCTACAATTTTTGTCACCTTTTTTTTCTGAGCTTTTTTTTGAACATCGCCACATCCAACAGAACTTAATGTTTTTAAATTTTTCACTTTCATTGGTAAGTTGCAACAAAGTGGGGGAGTTGACGTTTTAGTGGGAATTAGACCAATTTCTTCCAAAAAAGCAATGCTTTTTTCGTTGGTCGACACCAAATCCCCGAACGAACAAAATTTTTTATTTAGTTTTTCATGAAGTAGTGGATGCTTAGCCGCCATTTCCTATTCACAGAAAAAAAAACACTTCACTCTACAAAGGTTGAATAAATGAATGACATTTGTAAACAATAACCTGTACCACAATTGCATACAAAAAATAACGGTACGAAATTCGGATGTTTGTTCATTTATTTTTATATGATCTAGGTATGTACTTATACTTTGAACATTACAATGGCATTATATAGGTATGCAAGACACAAACATACACATTAAGAAATTTATATATTTGCTGCAGCCGTACAGTATTACCTAATGTGAATTTTTTATAATGCAATACATTTTCATGTCTGAAAATTTTAAATGTGCCACTTTGGGCCACGTATATGTACATTTTGAAACCAGCTGTTGACTTGGATATATATAAGACAAATTGAAAGTTTAAATCCAGATTCTTTAAATGCAAAAGAAACTTTGCATACACCCAACCTCGCATATACCCCAAATCCTATTGTGGGTCAAGCAGGGGGATTGCAGGGGGGGGCAGCATGCCCGCCCTTACATATCTCACTATTTATACGCCGTAATTCTGGGTGCTAGCATTGTATATATGTAAGCATAAAAAAAACTAAAATCTCATACAAAAGTAGTTTTAGTAATTATCAATTTTCTCAAAAACTAGAAGACATAAATCAGTTCGGTTTTTCGTGCTCGGTTCAAAATTGATATTTGCATTGACCACAAAAATCCAATTCAGCGCATCATTTCACAATTTTCAGAAAAATTAGTCTAAGCTTTTTTTCCATTTTTTTTATCAAAATTTTGAGTTTGCATGCGAATTTTTCAAAAACTATCAGCTAAAATAATTTAATTTAGATGCAGGATTAAAGTATAGATTTCTAGCTTTCAAAAACGGTATATTAATTTACTGTAAGTGTTGCCGTTGTTTTTTAATAATTATTTTTTCATTTTAAGTCATTTTTTCTAAAATTGCCCCTACCTCCTAAACGGGGCGAGATGCACCCCCCCCCCCTCCCATAGTAAAAAATGCTTGTTTTGACCCCTCTACAAAAACCGTTATCAATTTTTGGCGCCAAAGTTATCGTACTCGTGCCGATTCACTTATATACATAATTAAAATTCCAAAAGTTCAGGAAATGTGTAGATTTTTTCAAATTACTCCAGTCGTTCATGACAATAAAATTTTAGATTTAAGTTCCAACCGTTCCGGAAACTGTAAAAAAAATTAACTATTCACTGAGTATATGCAAAAAAGCTCCCCTCTATTACTATTGCAAAATAGATCCCGAAAATTCTTGCCTCGCCCAACTCCTTATATTAATAATAACACAGCAAAATGTCTAACTACCCATGCCGATCAATTAACAAAGATTGAAGTGCAGCAGGATGGAATTATCATCGCCAGAGGCGAAAATATCACAATTGAAGACAAAGTTCAACACATCATACTAAATGGATCTTTAATAATAACATTCGGATCCAAGATTAAAGTCAACGGAAAGGAATATCACACAAACCAGCCCTTCGAAATGGCTTACCTAACAGCACCAAAGAAGACAGTTTTGGAGGAAGTCGCATAAAATAATAAGATATCTCTACCTTACTTACTTGCACAAGTTGCATTTCTTAAACAATCAAAAAATTAAGGTATTTAAAGTAACCCTAGAGACGAGTAAGTGGATGTGGTACACCATCACAGAAATACTGTCCAACACTTGTTCTACTGTATGCAAAGATCAAACCAAGAAAGATTACAATCAGAACGGATGCAGACCCCGTTATATAACCATTAGATAACGACTTAATCAAAATGCGAGTTCTTAAAATTATGAACGAGGACGTTAATAATCAATATAATTTCCCACATTCCTATACCTACCACAGCATATTCCTATACCCCAGAACCCTATACTTTATTTCCTGCACATTTCCTTTTATTTTATTAATCAGCACTCCCCAAAAATATTATAGTCAGCAACAATAGAAATAAGTAAATAATTTGTAAATTCAATCAAATTAATTATTTGCTTTGCAAGCAATAAAAGAATTAAGCTCGAATTGAATTGAAATAAAAATATTCAGTTATAAACTCACAAGAAACGAGTACACATCCTTTATTTACTGGCGCCCAACTTATTTTTTTCGTTTAGTATTGTGGCCTTAAAATATCTTTGTAAAAAGACAACAAGCAATAAAACACAAAAACGCGAAATAAAAAACCCACACCAACTGTTTTTTTCTCTCCGCATAGTATTATGTGCTCCAAAAATTTCAATATTAAGAGAATAGAGTATCTTTTTAACTAAACACAAAAACCGTGAAGCATGAAAATAATCAAATAAATTACTGACGTGTGTTCCAAAAAACTCCATATAAAGAATTGAACATACATCGTGAATAAAACTGAATAAAGCCAACCCAGCTTTTTTTTCTTCTATATCTTTTTTTTGCATAGTTTGTGTGCTCCGAAAATCTTGGTACAAAGAGAATAGAGCATTTATCTACGTACAAAAACGCGAGTAACTTAATAAAAACACAATAAAGTTATTGTAGTGTGCCCCTAAATCATTCAACAAATTCAACACTCATCAATCAACAATCATCCAGAAAACTATGCTGTTTATTTTCTTATTGTAAGAAAAACTTTTAAAGTAATAACATACCTATGTTCAAATTTACTTAATATTTTTTTGTAAACAGTTTTGTGAAATATAAAGATTAATAATGTTTGAACTTGCTCAAACAATTGCATCAGCCGTGCGGGAAGGTGTTGAAACAGCTTGCGAGAATATTGTCAAAAGAATGGAAAAATTTACGTTAAAAAATAGGCAGGTTAATGATAGGGTAATCTCAAGAATTTCTGAGCTATCGGAAAAATTAAATTCTGTGCAATTATCACCAACTACAGCTGTTGCATACGAAACCATTTCTATCGCGACACCTGAAACTAGATTACCAAAAACTGAGCGAATTAACTTGGTAAAATCCAGGAATATAAAACAAACAATAAAGAAAATTCCTGAAAACGAAACGGTGTATGAATACAAAGACGAAAATGAAAACCTCGATGAGTAATACCAGGATCACTTAAAAGCAATTCCCAATGATACAAATTTGAAGGTAAATCCCTTTCATGGTGAAAATAAAGTAACCCGCATATTTAAAATACAATTTTGTGATAAGATTACAGATTTTTTTATTCTTCCCCAATTAGAAACCTTTGATGCAATTGTAGGGTATGATTTTTTAGCGCAAATAAAAGCAAAAATTGATACAAAGCGCTCTTTGTTAATTTATGAAAATGAGGAAGTGCAAATTAAATTTTAAGAATGCGAGCAGGTAAATAATTAGGAATCGATATAAAAACAATTCCTGACACTGTCAGGATTAGCCGCGTTATAAATATTTAATATTTAGCGAGTTCAATACAGTACTCACCCCGAACGTTTCGCTTCAAATTACATTGAGCGTGGTCACCGGGAAACTGCCATGAAAATGTTATAAGCGATGTTGGCTACGCAAGTTGTAGCGGTGCGTAGAGGGTTCTGTCTCTTGCTGCTATTGTTGTTGTTGAATCGCAGGTTGGGAGCAAACCGTGCTCACTGCATCTCTGTTGGTATTAAGCGGTAATTGGATCGACCGTGAGGAGTTTAAAATGGGATCCCAAGTTCTCGACAGATTGAAACTGTCGTCCCGATTGAAATTTTGGTGACGTTTAATTTCAATCGCTTCGCGTACCAGACGAGGGATGTAATGCGGCTCGTTAGCTAGAACCTTAACTTGTTCAAAGTGAATCCAGTGGTGTTCGTCTGGGTGGTCGAGTATATGTTCGCATATGGCAGACTTTTCTCTTTGTTTTTTGCTTACAGCGCTTATATGTTCTTTTAAGCGTGTAGCAATACTCCTCTGAGTCTGTCCTACATATGAAGACCCTCAACTGCAGGGCACCGCATTTACTCCAGGTGTTTGTAGAGGGAATTGGTCTTTCGGTGACTGGAGGTAATTAGTCACTTTTTTAGGTGGTAAGAATATGGATTTTATACCATATCGTTTTAAGACTTTTCCTACCCTGTCTGTTACACCTCTTACATATGGCAGGAAGGCTTTTTTGTCTAATTGGCTATCTTTCTTATCCTTTAACGAAATCAGCTTCCATGATCTTTGTTTCTTGGAGTAGCCATTCGCTTTGAGAACGTTGTCTAACACTGATAGTTCAGCGGGAAGATGGTCGTTGTCACATATCCTGTGGGCTCGCTGAACAAGTGTAGAGACAACAGATCTCAAATTCGCAGGATGGTGGTGGGAAGAAGCGTGTAGGTATCTGTTTGTGTGTGTACCCTTTCTGTAAACTGTGTGTGCCAATGTACCATTTTGTTTCCGCATCACTTTCACATCCAAAAATGCAATGGAATCATCGTTTTCTTTTTCCATAGTAAACTTAATTTTTGGGTGCTGTGAATTAAGATGCTCCAAAAAATTAAAAATGGCGGAATTTTTAAGTATACAAAAAGTATCATCAACATATCTCAGCCAAACTTTTGGTTTTTCTAATTGAACATCTAATTGGCAGTGTAGAAGAATGCATTGCTCGCAACAAGTTCAACAGCATCGATACAGAAACAATTCGTCAAGACGTAGCGGTCATGATAAGACGAACAAAAACACCATCATCAAGCAATGTAAGTAGAGATGAAATGTTAGCTTTAAGTGCGTTGCGAAGGGAGGAGAATATTTTTGTTCTCTCTGCTGATAAAGGTAATGCAACGGTCGTAGTAAATAGATGTGACTATTTTGCCAAAATGAATGTTTTGGTTGAAGACAGAAACACGTATTTACCTGTTGATTACGACCCCACAGCTCGTGTTTTAAGGAAAGTAACTAAACTCATCAACGAAAATAAAGCGCTTTTACCACCTCAGCGCCTCATACCTTCGTGTATACAGCCACCGAAGCTGTATGGTCTACCTAAAATCCACAAAGAAGGGAATCCAATGCGACCAATTGTGAGTCAAATAAATGCCCCTTGTTATCTGATATCAAAGCATTTAGTTGATGTTTTTAAACCATTGGTTGGCCACACGGAACACCACATAAAAGATTCCTCACATTTTGTGTCTATTTTAAGTGGTTTAAAACTCGAAAATGATGAAACGATGGTGAGTTTTGATGTTGAGTCACTCTTTACTAATGTACCTGTGCAGGAGGTACTTATTATCATCCGTGAGCTTATCTCAACATCCGGCATAAACGAGAACTATATGCCGCTTTTGGAGTTTTGTCTTTCATCAGGATATTTTTGTTTCAACCAACAGTTTTATCTGCAAAAAGATGGCGTTGCTATGGGGTTACCTTTGGCCCCTTTAATTGCAGATCTTTGGATGGAGCATTTGGAGAAAAAAGCCCTGAACAGCTCCGGAGAAAAACCAAAAGTTTGGCTGAGATATGTTGATGATACTTTTTGTATACTTAAAAATTCCGCCATTTTCAATTTCTTGGAGCATCTTAATTCACAGCAACCAAAAATTAAGTTTACTATGGAAAAAGAAAACGATGATTCCATTGCATTTTTGGATGTGAAAGTGATGCGGAAACAAAATGGTACATTGGCACACACAGTTTACAGAAAGGGTACACACACAAACAGATACCTACACGCTTCTTCCCACCACCATCCTGCGAATTTGAGATCTGTTGTCTCTACACTTGTTCAGCGAGCCCACAGGATATGTGACAACGACCATCTTCCCGCTGAACTATCAGTGTTAGACAACGTTCTCAAAGCGAATGGCTACTCCAAGAAACAAAGATCATGGAAGCTGATTTCGTTAAAGGATAAGGAAGATAGCCAATTAGACAAAAAAGCCTTCCTGCCATATGTAAGAGGTGTAACAGACAGGGTAGGAAAAGTCTTAAAACGATATGGTATAAAATCCATATTCTTACCACCTAAAAAAGTGACTAATTACCTCCAGTCACCGAAAGACCAATTCCCTCTACAAACACCTGGAGTATATGCGGTGCCCTGCAGTTGTGGGTCTTCATATGTAGGACAGACTCAGAGGAGTATTGCTACACGCTTAAAAGAACCTGCGATTCAACAACAACAACAGCAGCAAGAGACAGAAACCTCTACGCACCGCTACAACTTGCGTAGCCAACATCGCTTATAACATTTTCATGGCAGTTTCCCGGTGACCACGCTCAATGTAATTTGAAGCGAAACGTTCGGGGTGAGTACTGTATTGAACTCGCTAAATATTAAATATTTATAACGCGGCTAATCCGAAAAAAAATTTAAAATGTCTTATGTAAACAACCGCGAAAGCCTTAAAAGTTACAACCATTAGAACATTATATTCAAAACCAATCTATTTAAAACCAAGACCATACAATATGGCAGCATTACCTTTTATGAATAAAGAAATTAAAAGAATGCTAGATGATGGAATACTAAAACCATCACATTCCCCTTACAACACTCCCATATTGGTAGTAGGGAAAAAAGGAATCAGTGAAAATGGTACTCCGAAATCTAGGTTAGTGTTTAACTACAGAAAATTAAATGAACACACTATACCAGATCGGTATCCGATTCCTAAAAGTTTCCTTTTTTTATACAATTTAGACAGTCAAAATATTATACTTCGATCGATTTAAAATCCGGCTTTCATAAAATTCACTTTAAAGAAAAGGACCGGAAAAAACGACGAACAATAACGTAATAATTTTTTCACAAACAGAAAACGAACATTTAGAAGATATAAGATATAATAAAGTCAAAGAAATAATTGACTTTGAAGTGCCAAAAACCTTCGTGCGCTAAGATCTTTTCTTGGTCTATTTGGTTATAATCGTCGATTTGTTAAAGACTATGTTCAGATAACTAAACCGTTAGCAAAATACCTCAGAGGAGGAAACGGACGGAAATATAGGCACGAACAAGTCTAAAAACATCAAAATTAATCTTAATGCTGAGGCTATTTGCGCCTTTAAAAGAATAAAGAACATTTTAGCCCCCGAAGATGTATTACTATTCTATACCGCTACTAACCTCATTAGAAAATCCCATTTGAACCAGGCGATCGATAGATTATTCATAGGTTCTGCAAGATATGGAAATATTAAAAATGCAAGAAGATGAGTTAACTAGATCTAATAACAGACAAATTAGTATAAAAACCCATATTGAGAATAGATTAGACGAAATGACAGATATAATTAACAATTTAAATACAAACGATATCAATAAACACTACGCGGCTGATGACTATGAGAAGTTGACTACTATTATGTCTAGAAGAAATACAATTGTAATAAATAATTCAAGCAATAATATTTACATTTTAATATTAGCAAAGAATAATGTTGCAAATCCTTTAATTTTAAGCATAGAAGAAATAGAATTAATTGAAATGAGATACAGAAATATCCGATTTATTAAACGTTGCTGATGTAAAAATGTATTACCAACACGTTTCACTGGGGAGAGTATAACTTTGGTGCCAAAAATTGATAATGGTTTCTTGTAGAAGGATCAAAAATAAGCATTTTTTACTATGGATGGGGGGGGGGGGGGGGTCTACCTCGCCCCGTTTAGGAGGTAGGGGCAATTTTAGAAAAAAAATGACTTAAAATGAAAAAAATAATTATTAAAAAACAACGGCAACACTTACAGTAAATAAATATACCTTTTTTGAAAGCTAAGAATCTATACAATAATCCTGCATTTAAATTAAATTTTTTTAGCTGATAGTTTTTCAAAAAATCGCAGGCAAACTCAAAATTTTGATAAAAAAAATGGAAACAAAAAGTTTAGACCAATTTTTCTCAAAATTTTGAAATGATGCGCTAAAAGCTAATAGAAATTAATTAAAATATTAATTCTGAATCGAACACAAAAAACCGAAAGGATTTATGTCTTCCTGTTTTTGAGAAAATTGAAAATTACTAAAACTACTTTCTTATGAGATTTTTGTTTTTTGGTATTTACGTTGATTAGGTTCATCTTTGTAAGTTTAGTACAGCAATTCATTAAGCGTTACCCAGAATGCACCACGAAGAGGTAGAATTGCATTGCATTCCGCGTCCCAGTCGGTTACTTTGTGAGTTAGTCAGGAGTTAGTTAAAAATAGTAAAGTCAATGTTCAATGCATTAAAGAGGTATGTAAGTCTCGTCAATGAAGTCATCGTCCGTACTGGTGTTACTGTCGAGTTCATTGAATTCGTCGTTGATGGTGAAAAGCCGAGGTTGTTTTGGCGGTAAAACACCCTCTAAGTGCTCACTGTGAACAGTGGGAGGGTCGAAGTCCTTTAGTTGCAAACCCATACTTTCTTCACCATCGATAAGTGTCATATATTGTCGAAGGTGGTGCGTTGTTTCCCGGCATAGTTTTTTTTAAGAAGCTTGTTCTGGTTTTCCAAATCATTTATAGTTTTTGTTGCATCGGTCTTGTCAACATATTCACCATTGCTGTGGTTCGTAACTTCATGAGTCGTAGAACTAGGGAACATTTTCTCGACACCCATGTACTGGCGTGCGCTATCTGTATAAATACGACTGGTGTTGGGGTTGACCTATTTATGGATATAAGGCCACAAATCTTCCTTACATTTGGAATTCACTTTAAAGAAGCGCCCGATCTTATCTTCCTTGCAAGACAATCCCAACTTTACGATTGTCATCTGTTCGGTTACACGACCTCTGTGGTATTTCCTTTTTGTAAGAAAAGTCTCGTCGATTTGAACAGTTTTTTCTTCGCCGCCAATGTTAACATCAACGTGAGACGCTATTATTTCAGCTATTTCACGACAATAGTTAAAGTAATCTATTATAGTAGATTTACTAAACTCACTTTTACTGTCGTGATGGCGCCAAGCGATTAAATGCTTATTTTAAAATAATGATTTAAAATAATATTTAAAAACAAATCCTTAAGTTGTAGCTTAAGATTTAACTAACTTACCTGAAAAACTGTATTCACAGGTATTTTAATCACAAAACAGATAATTATCGCAAGCACTTCGCGTATCTCTAGCCGACATTGAGGCCCATGGAAAAATGTGCCGATAGATGGGTTGATTGTATTCCTACAATTTTTGTCACCTTTTTTTTCTGAGCTTTTTTTTGAACATCGCCACATCCAACAGAACTTAATGTTTTTAAATTTTTCACTTTCATTGGTAAGTTGCAACAAAGTGGGGGAGTTGACGTTTTAGTGGGAATTAGACCAATTTCTTCCAAAAAAGCAATGCTTTTTTCGTTGGTCGACACCAAATCCCCGAACGAACAAAATTTTTTATTTAGTTTTTCATGAAGTAGTGGATGCTTAGCCGCCATTTCCTATTCACAGAAAAAAAAACACTTCACTCTACAAAGGTTGAATAAATGAATGACATTTGTAAACAATAACCTGTACCACAATTGCATACAAAAAATAACGGTACGAAATTCGGATGTTTGTTCATTTATTTTTATATGATCTAGGTATGTACTTATACTTTGAACATTACAATGGCAATTATATAGGTATGCAAGACACAAACATACACATTAAGAAATTTATATATTTGCTGCAGCCGTACAGTATTACCTAATGTGAATTTTTTATAATGCAATACATTTTCATGTCTGAAAATTTTAAATGTGCCACTTTGGGCCACGTATATGTACATTTTGAAACCAGCTGTTGACTTGGATATATATAAGACAAATTGAAAGTTTAAATCCAGATTCTTTAAATGCAAAAGAAACTTTGCATACACCCAACCTCGCATATACCCCAAATCCTATTGTGGGTCAAGCAGGGGGATTGCAGGGGGGGGCAGCATGCCCGCCCTTACATATCTCACTATTTATACGCCGTAATTCTGGGTGCTAGCATTGTATATATGTAAGCATAAAAAAAACTAAAATCTCATACAAAAGTAGTTTTAGTAATTATCAATTTTCTCAAAAACTAGAAGACATAAATCAGTTCGGTTTTTCGTGCTCGGTTCAAAATTGATATTTGCATTGACCACAAAAATCCAATTCAGCGCATCATTTCACAATTTTCAGAAAAATTAGTCTAAGCTTTTTTTCCATTTTTTTTATCAAAATTTTGAGTTTGCATGCGAATTTTTCAAAAACTATCAGCTAAAATAATTTAATTTAGATGCAGGATTAAAGTATAGATTTCTAGCTTTCAAAAACGGTATATTAATTTACTGTAAGTGTTGCCGTTGTTTTTTAATAATTATTTTTTCATTTTAAGTCATTTTTTCTAAAATTGCCCCTACCTCCTAAACGGGGCGAGATGCACCCCCCCCCCTCCCATAGTAAAAAATGCTTGTTTTGACCCCTCTACAAAAACCGTTATCAATTTTTGGCGCCAAAGTTATCGTACTCGTGCCGATTCACTTATATACATAATTAAAATTCCAAAAGTTCAGGAAATGTGTAGATTTTTTCAAATTACTCCAGTCGTTCATGACAATAAAATTTTAGATTTAAGTTCCAACCGTTCCGGAAACTGTAAAAAAAATTAACTATTCACTGAGTATATGCAAAAAAGCTCCCCTCTATTACTATTGCAAAATAGATCCCGAAAATTCTTGCCTCGCCCAACTCCTTATATTAATAATAACACAGCAAAATGTCTAACTACCCATGCCGATCAATTAACAAAGATTGAAGTGCAGCAGGATGGAATTATCATCGCCAGAGGCGAAAATATCACAATTGAAGACAAAGTTCAACACATCATACTAAATGGATCTTTAATAATAACATTCGGATCCAAGATTAAAGTCAACGGAAAGGAATATCACACAAACCAGCCCTTCGAAATGGCTTACCTAACAGCACCAAAGAAGACAGTTTTGGAGGAAGTCGCATAAAATAATAAGATATCTCTACCTTACTTACTTGCACAAGTTGCATTTCTTAAACAATCAAAAAATTAAGGTATTTAAAGTAACCCTAGAGACGAGTAAGTGGATGTGGTACACCATCACAGAAATACTGTCCAACACTTGTTCTACTGTATGCAAAGATCAAACCAAGAAAGATTACAATCAGAACGGATGCAGACCCCGTTATATAACCATTAGATAACGACTTAATCAAAATGCGAGTTCTTAAAATTATGAACGAGGACGTTAATAATCAATATAATTTCCCACATTCCTATACCTACCACAGCATATTCCTATACCCCAGAACCCTATACTTTATTTCCTGCACATTTCCTTTTATTTTATTAATCAGCACTCCCCAAAAATATTATAGTCAGCAACAATAGAAATAAGTAAATAATTTGTAAATTCAATCAAATTAATTATTTGCTTTGCAAGCAATAAAAGAATTAAGCTCGAATTGAATTGAAATAAAAATATTCAGTTATAAACTCACAAGAAACGAGTACACATCCTTTATTTACTGGCGCCCAACTTATTTTTTTCGTTTAGTATTGTGGCCTTAAAATATCTTTGTAAAAAGACAACAAGCAATAAAACACAAAAACGCGAAATAAAAAACCCACACCAACTGTTTTTTTCTCTCCGCATAGTATTATGTGCTCCAAAAATTTCAATATTAAGAGAATAGAGTATCTTTTTAACTAAACACAAAAACCGTGAAGCATGAAAATAATCAAATAAATTACTGACGTGTGTTCCAAAAAACTCCATATAAAGAATTGAACATACATCGTGAATAAAACTGAATAAAGCCAACCCAGCTTTTTTTTCTTCTATATCTTTTTTTTGCATAGTTTGTGTGCTCCGAAAATCTTGGTACAAAGAGAATAGAGCATTTATCTACGTACAAAAACGCGAGTAACTTAATAAAAACACAATAAAGTTATTGTAGTGTGCCCCTAAATCATTCAACAAATTCAACACTCATCAATCAACAATCATCCAGAAAACTATGCTGTTTATTTTCTTATTGTAAGAAAAACTTTTAAAGTAATAACATACCTATGTTCAAATTTACTTAATATTTTTTTGTAAACAGTTTTGTGAAATATAAAGATTAATAATGTTTGAACTTGCTCAAACAATTGCATCAGCCGTGCGGGAAGGTGTTGAAACAGCTTGCGAGAATATTGTCAAAAGAATGGAAAAATTTACGTTAAAAAATAGGCAGGTTAATGATAGGGTAATCTCAAGAATTTCTGAGCTATCGGAAAAATTAAATTCTGTGCAATTATCACCAACTACAGCTGTTGCATACGAAACCATTTCTATCGCGACACCTGAAACTAGATTACCAAAAACTGAGCGAATTAACTTGGTAAAATCCAGGAATATAAAACAAACAATAAAGAAAATTCCTGAAAACGAAACGGTGTATGAATACAAAGACGAAAATGAAAACCTCGATGAGTAATACCAGGATCACTTAAAAGCAATTCCCAATGATACAAATTTGAAGGTAAATCCCTTTCATGGTGAAAATAAAGTAACCCGCATATTTAAAATACAATTTTGTGATAAGATTACAGATTTTTTTATTCTTCCCCAATTAGAAACCTTTGATGCAATTGTAGGGTATGATTTTTTAGCGCAAATAAAAGCAAAAATTGATACAAAGCGCTCTTTGTTAATTTATGAAAATGAGGAAGTGCAAATTAAATTTTAAGAATGCGAGCAGGTAAATAATTAGGAATCGATATAAAAACAATTCCTGACACTGTCAAAAAAAAATTTAAAGAATTAATAGAAGACTTTTCAGAAGCTTTCGCTCAACCGGATAAGAGATTACCTTTCAAAGCAAATATAAAAGCAACCATTAGAAGACATTTTAAATTTTTTCGGATTAGCCGCGTTATAAATATTTAATATTTAGCGAGTTCAATACAGTACTCACCCCGAACGTTTCGCTTCAAATTACATTGAGCGTGGTCACCGGGAAACTGCCATGAAAATGTTATAAGCGATGTTGGCTACGCAAGTTGTAGCGGTGCGTAGAGGGTTCTGTCTCTTGCTGCTATTGTTGTTGTTGAATCGCAGGTTGGGAGCAAACCGTGCTCACTGCATCTCTGTTGGTATTAAGCGGTAATTGGATCGACCGTGAGGAGTTTAAAATGGGATCCCAAGTTCTCGACAGATTGAAACTGTCGTCCCGATTGAAATTTTGGTGACGTTTAATTTCAATCGCTTCGCGTACCAGACGAGGGATGTAATGCGGCTCGTTAGCTAGAACCTTAACTTGTTCAAAGTGAATCCAGTGGTGTTCGTCTGGGTGGTCGAGTATATGTTCGCATATGGCAGACTTTTCTCTTTGTTTTTTGCTTACAGCGCTTATATGTTCTTTTAAGCGTGTAGCAATACTCCTCTGAGTCTGTCCTACATATGAAGACCCTCAACTGCAGGGCACCGCATATACTCCAGGTGTTTGTAGAGGGAATTGGTCTTTCGGTGACTGGAGGTAATTAGTCACTTTTTTAGGTGGTAAGAATATGGATTTTATACCATATCGTTTTAAGACTTTTCCTACCCTGTCTGTTACACCTCTTACATATGGCAGGAAGGCTTTTTTGTCTAATTGGCTATCTTCCTTATCCTTTAACGAAATCAGCTTCCATGATCTTTGTTTCTTGGAGTAGCCATTCGCTTTGAGAACGTTGTCTAACACTGATAGTTCAGCGGGAAGATGGTCGTTGTCACATATCCTGTGGGCTCGCTGAACAAGTGTAGAGACAACAGATCTCAGATTCGCAGGATGGTGGTGGGAAGAAGCGTGTAGGTATCTGTTTGTGTGTGTACCCTTTCTGTAAACTGTGTGTGCCAATGTACCATTTTGTTTCCGCATCACTTTCACATCCAAAAATGCAATGGAATCATCGTTTTCTTTTTCCATAGTAAACTTAATTTTTGGGTGCTGTGAATTAAGATGCTCCAAAAAATTCAAAATGGCGGAATTTTTAAGTATACAAAAAGTATCATCAACATATCTCAGCCAAACTTTTGGTTTTTCTAATTGAACATCTAATTGGCAGTGTAGAAGAATGCATTGCTCGCAACAAGTTCAACAGCATCGATACAGAAACAATTCGTCAAGACGTAGCGGTCATGATAAGACGAACAAAAACACCATCGTCAAGCAATGTAAGTAGAGATAAAATGTTAGCTTTAAGTGCGTTGCGAAGGGAGGAGAATATTTTTGTTCTCTCTGCTGATAAAGGTAATGCAACGGTCGTAGTAAATAGATGTGACTATTTTGCCCAAATTAATGTTTTGGTTGAAGACAGAAACACGTATTTACCTGTTGATTATGACCCCACAGCTCGTGTTTTAAGGAAAGTAACTAAACTCATCAACGAAAATAAAGCGCTTTTACCAAATCAGCGCCTCATACCTTCGTGTACACAGCCACCGAAGCTGTATGGTCTACCTAAAATCCACAAAGAAGGGAATCCAATGCGACCAATTGTGAGTCAAATAAATGCCCCTTGTTATCTGATATCAAAGCATTTAGTTGATGTTTTTAAACCATTGGTTGGCCACACGGAACACCACATAAAAGATTCCTCACATTTTGTGTCTATTTTAAGTGGTTTAAAACTCGAAAATGATGAAACGATGGTGAGTTTTGATGTTGAGTCACTCTTTACTAATGTACCTGTGCAGGAGGTACTTATTATCATCCGTGAGCTTATCTCAACATCCGGCATAAACGAGAACTATATGCCGCTTTTGGAGTTTTGTCTTTCATCAGGATATTTTTGTTTCAACCAACAGTTTTATCTGCAAAAAGATGGCGTTGCTATGGGGTTACCTTTGGCCCCTTTAATTGCAGATCTTTGGATGGAGCATTTGGAGAAAAAAGCCCTGAACAGCTCCGGAGAAAAACCAAAAGTTTGGCTGAGATATGTTGATGATACTTTTTGTATACTTAAAAATTCCGCCATTTTCAATTTCTTGGAGCATCTTAATTCACAGCACCCAAAAATTAAGTTTACTATGGAAAAAGAAAACGATGATTCCATTGCATTTTTGGATGTGAAAGTGATGCGGAAACAAAATGGTACATTGGCACACACAGTTTACAGAAAGGGTACACACACAAACAGATACCTACACGCTTCTTCCCACCACCATCCTGCGAATTTGAGATCTGTTGTCTCTACACTTGTTCAGCGAGCCCACAGGATATGTGACAACGACCATCTTCCCGCTGAACTATCAGTGTTAGACAACGTTCTCAAAGCGAATGGCTACTCCAAGAAACAAAGATCATGGAAGCTGATTTCGTTAAAGGATAAGGAAGATAGCCAATTAGACAAAAAAGCCTTCCTGCCATATGTAAGAGGTGTAACAGACAGGGTAGGAAAAGTCTTAAAACGATATGGTATAAAATCCATATTCTTACCACCTAAAAAAGTGACTAATTACCTCCAGTCACCGAAAGACCAATTCCCTCTACAAACACCTGGAGTATATGCGGTGCCCTGCAGTTGTGGGTCTTCATATGTAGGACAGACTCAGAGGAGTATTGCTACACGCTTAAAAGAACATATAAGCGCTGTAAGCAAAAAACAAAGAGAAAAGTCTGCCATATGCGAACATATACTCGACCACCCAGACGAACACCACTGGATTCACTTTGAACAAGCTAAGGTTCTAGCTAACGAGCCGCATTACATCCCTCGTCTGGTACGCGAAGCGATTGAAATTAAACGTCACCAAAATTTCAATCGGGACGACAGTTTCAATCTGTCGAGAACCTGGGATCCCATTTTAAACTCCTCACGGTCGATCTAATTACCGCTTAATACCAACAGAGATGCAGTGAGCACGGTTTGCTCCCAACCTGCGATTCAACAACAACAACAGCAGCAAGAGACAGAAACCTCTACGCACCGCTACAACTTGCGTAGCCAACATCGCTTATAACATTTTCATGGCAGTTTCCCGGTGACCACGCTCAATGTAATTTGAAGCGAAACGTTCGGGGTGAGTACTGTATTGAACTCGCTAAATATTAAATATTTATAACGCGGCTAATCCGAAAAAAAATTTAAAATGTCTTATGTAAACAACCGCGAAAGCCTTAAAAGTTACAACCATTAGAACATTATATTCAAAACCAATCTATTTAAAACCAAGACCATACAATATGGCAGCATTACCTTTTAGGAATAAAGAAATTAAAAGAATGCTAGATGATGGAATACTAAAACCATCACATTCCCCTTACAACACTCCCATATTGGTAGTAGGGAAAAAAGGAATCAGTGAAAATGGTACTCCGAAATCTAGGTTAGTGTTTAACTACAGAAAATTAAATGAACACACTATACCAGATCGGTATCCGATTCCTAAAAGTTTCCTTTTTTTATACAATTTAGACAGTCAAAATATTATACTTCGATCGATTTAAAATCCGGCTTTCATAAAATTCACTTTAAAGAAAAGGACCGGAAAAAACGACGAACAATAACGTAATAATTTTTTCACAAACAGAAAACGAACATTTAGAAGATATAAGATATAATAAAGTCAAAGAAATAATTGACTTTGAAGTGCCAAAAACCCTTCGTGCGCTAAGATCTTTTCTTGGTCTATTTGGTTATAATCGTCGATTTGTTAAAGACTATGTTCAGATAACTAAACCGTTAGCAAAATACCTCAGAGGAGGAAACGGACGGAAATATAGGCACGAACAAGTCTAAAAACATCAAAATTAATCTTAATGCTGAGGCTATTTGCGCCTTTAAAAGAATAAAGAACATTTTAGCCCCCGAAGATGTATTACTATTCTATACCGCTACTAACCTCATTAGAAAATCCCATTTGAACCAGGCGATCGATAGATTATTCATAGGTTCTGCAAGATATGGAAATATTAAAAATGCAAGAAGATGAGTTAACTAGATCTAATAACAGACAAATTAGTATAAAAACCCATATTGAGAATAGATTAGACGAAATGACAGATATAATTAACAATTTAAATACAAACGATATCAATAAACACTACGCGGCTGATGACTATGAGAAGTTGACTACTGTTATGTCTAGAAGAAATACAATTGTAATAAATAATTCAAGCAATAATATTTACATTTTAATATTAGCAAAGAATAATGTTGCAAATCCTTTAATTTTAAGCATAGAAGAAATAGAATTAATTGAAATGAGAAACAGAAATATCCGATTTATTAAACGTTGCTGATGTAAAAATGTATTACCAACACGTTTCACTGGGGAGAGTATAACTTTGGTGCCAAAAATTGATAATGGTTTCTTGTAGAAGGATCAAAAATAAGCATTTTTTACTATGGATGGGGGGGGGGGGTCTACCTCGCCCCGTTTAGGAGGTAGGGGCAATTTTAGAAAAAAAATGACTTAAAATGAAAAAAATAATTATTAAAAAACAACGGCAACACTTACAGTAAATAAATATACCTTTTTTGAAAGCTAAGAATCTATACAATAATCCTGCATTTAAATTAAATTTTTTTAGCTGATAGTTTTTCAAAAAATCGCAGGCAAACTCAAAATTTTGATAAAAAAAATGGAAACAAAAAGTTTAGACCAATTTTTCTCAAAATTTTGAAATGATGCGCTAAAAGCTAATAGAAATTAATTAAAATATTAATTCTGAATCGAACACAAAAAACCGAAAGGATTTATGTCTTCCTGTTTTTGAGAAAATTGAAAATTACTAAAACTACTTTCTTATGAGATTTTTGTTTTTTGGTATTTACGTTGATTAGGTTCATCTTTGTAAGTTTAGTACAGCAATTCATTAAGCGTTACCCAGAATGCACCACGAAGAGGTAGAATTGCATTGCATTCCGCGTCCCAGTCGGTCACTTTGTGAGTTAGTCAGGAGTTAGTTAAAAATAGTAAAGTCAATGTTCAATGCATTAAAGAGGTATGTAAGTCTCGTCAATGAAGTCATCGTCCGTACTGGTGTTACTGTCGAGTTCATTGAATTCGTCGTTGATGGTGAAAAGCCGAGGTTGTTTTGGCGGTAAAACACCCTCTAAGTGCTCACTGTGAACAGTGGGAGGGTCGAAGTCCTTTAGTTGCAAACCCATACTTTCTTCACCATCGATAAGTGTCATATATTGTCGAAGGTGGTGCGTTGTTTCCCGGCATAGTTTTTTTTAAGAAGCTTGTTCTGGTTTTCCAAATCATTTATAGTTTTTGTTGCATCGGTCTTGTCAACATATTCACCATTGCTGTGGTTCGTAACTTCATGAGTCGTAGAACTAGGGAACATTTTCTCGACACCCATGTACTGGCGTGCGCTATCTGTATAAATACGACTGGTGTTGGGGTTGACCTATTTATGGATATAAGGCCACAAATCTTCCTTACATTTGGAATTCACTTTAAAGAAGCGCCCGATCTTATCTTCCTTGCAAGACAATCCCAACTTTACGATTGTCATCTGTTCGGTTACACGACCTCTGTGGTATTTCCTTTTTGTAAGAAAAGTCTCGTCGATTTGAACAGTTTTTTCTTCGCCGCCAATGTTAACATCAACGTGAGACGCTATTATTTCAGCTATTTCACGACAATAGTTAAAGTAATCTATTATAGTAGATTTACTAAACTCACTTTTACTGTCGTGATGGCGCCAAGCGATTAAATGCTTATTTTAAAATAATGATTTAAAATAATATTTAAAAACAAATCCTTAAGTTGTAGCTTAAGATTTAACTAACTTACCTGAAAAACTGTATTCACAGGTATTTTAATCACAAAACAGATAATTATCGCAAGCACTTCGCGTATCTCTAGCCGACATTGAGGCCCATGGAAAAATGTGCCGATAGATGGGTTGATTGTATTCCTACAATTTTTGTCACCTTTTTTTTCTGAGCTTTTTTTTGAACATCGCCACATCCAACAGAACTTAATGTTTTTAAATTTTTCACTTTCATTGGTAAGTTGCAACAAAGTGGGGGAGTTGACGTTTTAGTTGGAATTAGACCAATTTCTTCCAAAAAAGCAATGCTTTTTTCGTTGGTCGACACCAAATCCCCGAACGAACAAAATTTTTTATTTAGTTTTTCATGAAGTAGTGGATGCTTAGCCGCCATTTCCTATTCACAGAAAAAAAAACACTTCACTCTACAAAGGTTGAATAAATGAATGACATTTGTAAACAATAACCTGTACCACAATTGCATACAAAAAATAACGGTACGAAATTCGGATGTTTGTTCATTTATTTTTATATGATCTAGGTATGTACTTATACTTTGAACATTACAATGGCATTATATAGGTATGCAAGACACAAACATACACATTAAGAAATTTATATATTTGCTGCAGCCGTACAGTATTACCTAATGTGAATTTTTTATAATGCAATACATTTTCATGTCTGAAAATTTTAAATGTGCCACTTTGGGCCACGTATATGTACATTTTGAAACCAGCTGTTGACTTGGATATATATAAGACAAATTGAAAGTTTAAATCCAGATTCTTTAAATGCAAAAGAAACTTTGCATACACCCAACCTCGCATATACCCCAAATCCTATTGTGGGTCAAGCAGGGGGATTGCAGGGGGGGGCAGCATGCCCGCCCTTACATATCTCACTATTTATACGCCGTAATTCTGGGTGCTAGCATTGTATATATGTAAGCATAAAAAAAACTAAAATCTCATACAAAAGTAGTTTTAGTAATTATCAATTTTCTCAAAAACTAGAAGACATAAATCAGTTCGGTTTTTCGTGTTCGGTTCAAAATTGATATTTGCATTGACCACAAAAATCCAATTCAGCGCATCATTTCACAGTTTTCAGAAAAATTAGTCTAAGCTTTTTTTCCATGTTTTTTATCAAAATTTTGAGTTTGCATGCGAATTTTTCAAAAACTATCAGCTAAAATAATTTAATTTAGATGCAGGATTAAAGTATAGATTTCTAGCTTTCAAAAACGGTATATTAATTTACTGTAAGTGTTGCCGTTGTTTTTTAATAATTATTTTTTCATTTTAAGTCATTTTTTCTAAAATTGCCCCTACCTCCTAAACGGGGCGAGATGCACCCCCCCCCCTCCCATAGTAAAAAATGCTTGTTTTGACCCCTCTACAAAAACCGTTATCAATTTTTGGCGCCAAAGTTATCGTACTCGTGCCGATTCACTTATATACTTAATTAAAATTCCAAAAGTTCAGGAAATGTGTAGATTTTTTCAAATTACTCCAGTCGTTCATGACAATAAAATTTTAGATTTAAGTTCCAACCGTTCCGGAAACTGTAAAAAAAATTAACTATTCACTGAGTATATGCAAAAAAGCTCCCCTCTATTACTATTGCAAAATAGATCCCGAAAATTCTTGCCTCGCCCAACTCCTTATATTAATAATAACACAGCAAAATGTCTAACTACCCATGCCGATCAATTAACAAAGATTGAAGTGCAGCAGGATGGAATTATCATCGCCAGAGGCGAAAATATCACAATTGAAGACAAAGTTCAACACATCATACTAAATGGATCTTTAATAATAACATTCGGATCCAAGATTAAAGTCAACGGAAAGGAATATCACACAAACCAGCCCTTCGAAATGGCTTACCTAACAGCACCAAAGAAGACAGTTTTGGAGGAAGTCGCATAAAATAATAAGATATCTCTACCTTACTTACTTGCACAAGTTGCATTTCTTAAACAATCAAAAAATTAAGGTATTTAAAGTAACCCTAGAGACGAGTAAGTGGATGTGGTACACCATCACAGAAATACTGTCCAACACTTGTTCTACTGTATGCAAAGATCAAACCAAGAAAGATTACAATCAGAACGTATGCAGACCCCGTTATATAACCATTAGATAACGACTTAATCAAAATGCGAGTTCTTAAAATTATGAACGAGGACGTTAATAATCAATATAATTTCCCACATTCCTATACCTACCACAGCATATTCCTATACCCCAGAACCCTATACTTTATTTCCTGCACATTTCCTTTTATTTTATTAATCAGCACTCCACAAAAATATTATAATGAGCAACAATAAAAATAAGTAAATAATTTGTAAATCGAATCAAATTAACACAAACCCAATTTTTAGATATCGAATTTTCGAAAAAAATTTTTTGAAAATTTTGACATGCAATATAATTTGAGCTTTTTGAAATTTTCTATAAATAATTTAATTTAATTGCATTCAGCCAATAATGGAAAAATCTAAAAAACCGTTCTATGGGAGGTACCTACTTTTAATAGTTGTCCAGCGTAAAGATATTTTTGGAAATTTTTGTATAAAAAGCAAGGTTCATAGAACGATAAAATATCATTCGTTCTCTCGTGAAAAATTCAAAAGGGAATCGCGAGTCTTATTTTTTGGTTCCTTTAAAATGAAATTAATTTTCACGATCGAACCACTAGGATGTGCATCTACAAAATATCGTTCGTTCCGAATTTATCATGCGAGAACTATTGAAGATCCATTCACGAACCGTTCAAATAAGAAAGAAAAATGTAATTTTACAAAAGGGAAAAGTTTGGAAAAGCCAAACTTACGCAAGGACAGTTTCAAAAAAAAATTCGAAATCCTTTTTCAGATTTCAGAATTAAAAGAGAAAAAATATTTACAAACGTTGCCATTAAGTCAGTTTAAAAGGTAGATATAGAAAACTGGTTACGTATTAATACATAATATGTACATAGATATTCGTTGTTTAATTTGATACACGATAATTACTAAAGCTTTTGGTATTCAAATTTGCATGGAAAAGTACTGCTTTATCCAAGTTCCTTTTTTTAGGCAATTAAAATAAATAATCGGACTTGCATTAGATTTTGAGAACTTTTCTAGGCGATTTGAAAATTCAAAACAAAAATTTCGAACTCCGAATCAAACTTTTTTAATAAAAAAACTTAATTTTTTCGAAAATCTACACTCTTTATTTGTATACAAAATTCAAATATTTACTTCATTATTCAGCCTTATCACGAACTTCATCGTAATCGGACACTTTGTTACGAATCCTGAAAAAAAACTCACAGAATCCATCGTAGTGCAATGCTTCACACAAATTGCCATCAATAACACATTGGGTGATAGCTTTTTCGGGATTCTTATGAAATCCGATTACGATGGAATTCGTGATAGGGCTGATTATCAAATAAAAATTGTAATATCCGTTTAAATAACTGACCTAATAGCCCACCAATCAGATCAGCTTTAAATTAAAATTGTATGCTTAAGCCTTGTACGCAGATCGCGCTAAATTTTCGTGTTCATACAAAATTCCAAAATTTAGCCAAGCTAAAATTTAGCCAAGCATTTTAGCCGAGTGGTACGCAGCTCCAGCTAAAAAATCAAAATTTTGTTTCTTACTGTACATCACTATCAGTCAAAATTTAGCACACGAAATAATTGTTCGGCACATTAATTCTCGAGCTAAATTTTGAAGGTTTCTATAATTCTTGATTTTTTTTGTGAATATTGCTCTGTGATAATAAAAAGTGACGTATTTGCTTAAAATTACTTAAAATAATGAAAAAAAAAAATTCTTTGAAATTGATAAATATACCTGTTTCATATAACAACTGTTCTCTGATATATTCTCCACAACGCTCTCATGTCAAAATTTAGCTAGAGTTTTAGCTGGTGTTTGGAGAGAAAAGTGGGAGCTAAAATTTAGAGCGATCTGCGTGCTAGGCTTTACGCAATAAAAAAATTATATTAATTTTTATTTTCTAAAGACTAAGGTGTATATATTGTACTTCATTCCTCTACATTTCTACACCCCTCACCAAATGTGTCAAAAAGACGAAACGACCGAAAAAACGAATCGTGAATCAGGCTCTATCTCTGTCTTGTTTATTTCTAAACGTCAAACTCATAAGTTTGGCTGTTACACTCACTTCAAAGGTAGTTTGTCCATTTTTTCAAACGTTGTGCATTGTCATTGATTAAATATTAACTTAGGATATTTTCAGATACATTTGGCATGATCCAGAGCCAGGGGAGGGCAAATCATGGAGAGAAGATAAGTATTTGTTACAATTCATAGTAAAAAATGAAAAATTTGTAAGTTGTGTAGTATTGTCCAGAGCCAAAAGGGGGGGCAAGTGCACCCCCTTGCCCCTAACTCCGGGCGCCTATGGGTGCCATACATTTTTAGTACTTCAATGGCATCTCCCACAATTTTGCTTCTGACAGCTCGTAAGATAACATTCGCATACGATGTCCCATCAATTTGTGGTAGTAAAACTAATATTTCTTCTACGTTTTTAATAAAGTCAAACAATGACCTAGGATTACCATAAAAGTGTGGTAGGTCCTTTATAGCGTCCGGAATGCGGAGACTATGAAATATAGCGTCCACGTCTGGAACAGTTTTAGTAGTTTGGGTATTCATTGTCATTTTAGCAGAAAGATTTTGAAGATTGTCAGTTTCGGAAATATCACTACCTTCTTCAAAAATTGTTTTGAATTCGTATGGAGCAGCTGTATTAGATGCACGACTTTGTTGCTTGTCTTTTGGCATAAAGAAAATTTTTTTTTTTTTTAACTAACTTTATAAATTTTTTTTTTGATTAGGCTTAACTATTTAATTATTTTATTTATGTATATTTTAATTATAAGGAATAAAATGTGGCAATTTGATAAGGAATGAACAATATATTCATCAATACAGAACTCACATAAAAACAATCCAGTAGAAAATTGTTTCCTATCTTGAGTTTCGGTGGTCTGGTTCTTATTTGTTGTAGGAGGTTCCTGACTTGATGAAAGTGTTGTACTTCTGTTGTTATGTAAGTTCTTTGTATCTTCTTCACAATGTTCACAGTTAACCGGGTGTTTTTTTAATACAGTATATTGATGTTTTTTTTTTTTTTATTTGCTATGAATGGTCGCGTTTTTATTTACACAATAAACCGTTGTGTTTTTTTTTGTTTTATTTAAGTATTCACAGCAAACCCTTGTGTGTTGTTTTGAGTATTCGCAATAAACCGTTGTGTTTTTCAATTTATTATTCACGATTAACAGTAGTGTTTTTGATTTTACACAATAAACCGTTGTGCTTTTCTATTTTATTATACACGATTAGCTGTACTGTTTTTGATTTTACAGAATAAACCGTTGTGCTTTTCTATTTTATTATACACGATTAACTGTACTGTTTTTGATTTTACACAATAAACCGTTGTGTTTAGATTTTCTTGTGAAAAAGAATCCGCACGACTGCGCCAGTTAAGTTTTTCTGTATTAAAAGCTTTAAAAAAAGACAACTTTATTGGTTCGGTTCCAACAATGAAATGCACATGACAATTTTATTTTATTCATAAACTGGACAACAGATACATACATTAAGATTCTTTATTTATTATAAGGCGTGAGAACGGAAATGCTAAAAGTATCTCACACCTATGGTTATACTTTAAATGCAACAATTTGATGACAAGCAATCTAAGGTTTTAATTAACATTATAATAAGAGAAAAGAAATATAATTCGAATGAAATTATGTGATGACCAGAAAGGTTATGATTACATCACTATAAATGTAGTTATATTTATGAAGAAATATAACTCGCGAGTGATTATTAAACTTTTTTAATCCTAGAGTCGCGTTCGCGGCTGCATCTCCATTGTATTCACTTTAACGAGATTTTAGGTATTTTAACTATTTGGCAGGCAAGGACGCCTAGGATTTTCAATTTCAAGAAAATGCTTTCCAATCGAAGTAGGTAAACAACAAAAAGAGAGCGTAAGAAAATAAAATTGATTCACTAGAATTGCTGCAAATAATGAAATCCTCACCATGTTCTCTCACTGAAAATTTGGTGAATCCTCCTTTTTTTTCTTGCAGGGCAGCGTTTGGATGCGTAGATAGTTAGAAAGATTCGGGTCTCCGGTTACAGAATTATCAGAAGTGTGAGGAAGAGTCGCCAATCCGCGCTTGACTACTGATTTCGCAAAAGGTGAACTTTAACTGACCCCCGAATCCACAACATCAGCTTACACCAGCAAAGACTACGTCAAAGGACACAATTCAGAGCCATAAAAACATTGGCGGCCACTATCCTTATTGGTATTTTATGATCGCCAGAAAAAACCTAACCAAAAATTTGTTTTTCGTGTTGTTTTTTATTGTTAGTTTGTCATTCAGTATATTATTTGGTTGTTTCTTGTTCGCTCTGTATATTTCGTACTCTTCCAATGCATCTAGTTTTGTCCCTTTCTTGCAGATTTGGAGTGGGATAAGGTTGGTGTTTAAATCGATGTAATTGTGGTTATTGTCGATCAGATGCTGTGCGAATGTTGATCTGGTCTATGTTCTAAATATCTGTCGTAAAAAGTTCTGCCTGTTTGTCCTATGTAGTACTCATCGCAGTCATTACATTTTATTTTGTAGACACTAACCAAAAAGTTTGCATTCACTAGCACCAGGTTTCTTATTTTAATTTTTTTTCTTTTATTTCTGCCCAACTCACGTTTTATATTTTTATAACACCGCAAAGTTACTTTATTTGGGTTTCATTAAAATTTACACAATGTACCGTGTATTTTTAATTTCCCTTAACGCACAAAGTTAATTTATTCAATGCTTAGTACAAGCAGAGCTTAAAAACTAGATAACAATAAATATATGGTTAAAATTATAATTATATGTGTGTACCTACTAATATTTAAAAAATATAATAAAAACAGTAAAAGAAGAATAAGAATATAAACACATTACTGTGGAAGGCTTGAGAGGAGGGTATTGCGAAGGACTGATTTGGATACGTTGAAATCAAAAACATTCGAACAGTTGTTAGCATTACGAAGCATACGAGACATAGGATTAAAAAAGGAATAGTTTGTGCGGTGATAAGGGATGCGAAAAAGGGATACTGTCCTTACATTACGAGGGTTGGTATTAATAGAGATAGTATTCAGTAAAGTTGGGCAGTCAATGTTGCCAGTAAGTAAATCGTGAATAAAGACGATGTCTGAGGTTTCGCGACGTTTTTCTAGGGAATTTAGATTAATAAGCTGCAAACGATCAAGATATGGAGGGAGATGATAATTATCATATCACGGAAGGCTACGCAGTGCAAAGCGAAGAAATCTACGCTGAACAGTTTCAATCCTTTTAATTTGGGTAACTTGATGCGGTAACCAAACTTGAGAAGCATATTCGAGAATAGGTCTGACAAAGGTGATATAAAGTGCCTTAGACACATATGGGTCCGGAAATTCCTTTGACCAACGTTTTATGAATCCAAGCATTGAGTTAGCCTTGTTGATGATATTGTCAATATGGGAGTGAAAGTTAAGCTCTCTATCGCATATGACCCCCAAGTCATGAGAGGAAGTAACATATGGCACTGGATCCCCCTGAATTAAATAGGGCCGAATTGGTCCAGGTTGGCGTTTTCTGGAAAAAGTAATTGTATGGCACTTGCTTACATTTAGTTCGAGAAGGTTTTTTTGGCACCAAAGAGAAAATTTATCAAGGTTGTCTTGCAGATAGCGAGAATCAGTGGGTGATGATATACTTTTAAATATTTTCATATCGTCTGCATAAATCAAAAGATCACACTCCAAAATGTTGGCGACATCATTGATTGCTAAAATGAATAGCATTGGGCCTAGATGACTGCCTTGTGGAACACCGGAAGTTGCGCTGAAGGGAAAAGAAAGGGATTATCTGAAACGGACAATGTAATTTCTGTTAGACAAATAGGAGTCAATCCATGAGATGAAAGTGAAGGAAAGCCGAGGTTTTTTAATTTGAAAGCAATAATTTTGTGCGACATTTTGTCGAAGGCTTTGCTAAAATCAGTGGATATGACATCAACTTCGTCCCCTTTTTCCATAGCGCACAGCGTATGAGACACAAATTCCACAAGGTTTGTTGTTGTTGATCTGCCGGCTAAGAAACCGTGTTGAACGGGAGACAAAATAGGTTTAGAGTAAAAAGCGAGTGTATCATAGAGAATACCTTCGAAAATTTTCGGTATGCAAGAAAGTTTGGCTATTGGGCGATAATTAGACACATTATTCTTTGGTCCTTTTTTATGTATAGGAACTATGGGACACTTTCCAAGATTGAGGAAAAACACCTTGCAAAATAGATAGCCTAAAGAGAGAGGTCAGTGGTTGAATAAAAGCATTTGAGCATTTTTTAAGGACAACTGCCGGGATGCCGTCAGGTCCTGTAGAGTAGTCCTCTTTTAACTTATCAATTTTTGAACTAACCATGGTTGGGAGAATATTAAGAAATGAAAACGATGTTTGTGGAGAATTTTTTAAGTATTCGAAATATTGTGTATCGGGCTCAGTATCGCGATCCGAAAACGACTGTTTGAAAAAATTGGCAAAGAAATTAGCTATAGTTGTAGGGTCCGATGAAGAGTTGTTCAAGTACATGAGCGAAGGAGGGTAACCATCGGATTTTCTTTTCACATTTATAAATTCATAAAAACGTTTAGGATTGGAAGTTATGGAGGATTGCATGCATTTAATGTACTCATTATAGAGTTGTTCAGAGAGAACAGAGAATTGTGTAAAAACGTTAGAGAAAATTTGGTAATCGTAGTCCGAATTAGATTTCAAATATTTTTGCCACAAATTGTTCCTGACGTTGCGAAGAGACCGAAGTTCTTTATTATACCATGGCGGAGAAGAAGAATAGTTTTTACGAGGCAGAAAGGGGACAGATTGAGAATAACAATTGAAAATTTTGGAATAAAATGTTGACAGCTCATCTTCAATCGATCTTTGGGAAATATTCAAGTTGATTTGGCTAAGAAGGATATTAAGATTATGAAAATCAGCCTTACGAAAGTTGAAACTATATTCTGGGGCTATATTATTGAAGGACACATCATAAGAGAAAGAAGTTAACAAGGGTGGATGGTATTGATCAAGATTAGATAGTAGTTGATCACTCTCAGACACAACGGATTTGGCAGGGTCAGATGTGAAGACAAGGTCAAGTTGCCTATTCAGGTTGTTTTTGATTCCACTAACTTGAAAAAGACAGGAATCTTGTAAGCAGTCTGTAAACAAGCTTTCTTTTTCAGTTTTGACATTTACTGGGGAAAAGTAAGTTGCATCATCAGATTGACACCATTTGATGTTAGGAAGGTTGAAATCACCCAAACAGAAAATATCGTCGTTTGTATCAGCGGATTCAAAAAGAAAATCAATTGATTCGACAGCGAGTTGATAAGAACTAATTGGTTGTGCTGGGCGAATATAGCAACACATGACGTACAAGTTCCGATTATGTAGCTTTATTTTGATAGAGATAAACTCGAAATCAGTTGTATTTGAAGACTTAAAAAAGGAAGCATCTAGGTTATTATTCACTGCTATTAAAACTCCACGTCCGGAGGAGTCATTATCCTTATTTAGACCGTCACATCGAAAGGTAGCGTAGTCAGAGGTAAATAATTCACTACTGAGAAAATCAGGTGTAAGATTTGTGTCAGTCAGTGCAAAAATATCGTAGGGAAGTTTTTGAGAGTTCGAAAAGACAGTTGATGTTTTTGTACGAAGCCCTCTTACGTTTTGGTAGTAGATCGTAAGACATGTTGGATGAGTTTTAAGGGGATTAGAAAGGGGGGATTCAATGTTAAAGAGAATTATTATTGCCACGGCGATTACGATGGAGTAAATTACTCCTTGAATTAACATAAGAAGAATAGGCAGCCAGGTCGTCCGAGACCATTTGATTGGTAAAGTTAAAAGCTTCATGAAAGGAGTTAAATATTTTTCGAAGGCTGGAGGTGTTGGTAGGGAGACCTTCTTGGTGAATAGAAAGCAAGACATTGGTTTTGGTTTTACCATCGATGCAGACAAAATCAGACTTATCATGTAGATATGCTAAATAAAGTCGGACGTTATCGTAGATTCGGCGATCTCTCAATCTAGCCATTGTGTATCGTGATTCAGTCGAGTCAGAAGTTTGCAGGGCCAACTGAACATTAGGAGGGAAAAGTGGATCGAGAAATTTAGGTTTATATGTCGACGGATTAGAGGCAGGTAGGGTATTTGAGTGATTGCTATTTTGTGAATAATTAACATTAACTTGATTAAGAGGAAGGTTATACGAAGGTGGAATAATATGTTTGCTTGATGTAGGTGCAGATGGGTTAAGAACATGTGAGAGAAAGAAATTAGGATATTTGTAACTGGAAGTACTTATAACTTCGTTTGATAAAGATATTGTTAATACAAAAATATTCACCATAAAAAGTTTTCTAGGTCAGCTTGTACCCCTGAAAATATAAACCTCACGTACTTACGCGTTCAACAAGGATGCAACAATGGCGATTGGTAAGTTTATTTCTTTTATTTGTATTTATTTATTATTTAGATATTACTATAATATTAATGTCATTCTTTTTATTTCTATAGGTAACTCCAATGGGTTCATGTTTTTATAGACCTAAAAGTTTCGTTTCTTTTTCTTTTCAGATTGTTTTGCTTATGCCGGAATCAAATGTTTTAATCATTTTGTTTTCTTCTTAGGTACATATCTGCTCTGTTCCCGACGACACGTGGAGGGATAGCCAGAGATCCGCAACAAAATTTCGGCTATGGAGGTTTCTATCAAACTCCACAGTTGAAACGAAAAGGATACCTGGCTTTGGTTGTGGGGAAAAACCCAATCTATCAGCCGGGCATGCATTTAACCGTAATTTGTTGCAATTTGAATGCAAGAACAGGTAAGTATGTCATCAATAAATAAGCGGGTTGGCATTTTTTTCGTTTTGTGATTTCTCCTTTTTCCTTTCAGCTAGAAAGTTGTTTGCGGACAATGACCTGAGTGAAGAAAAAACCAATAACCACCTAGTAATCACTTGTGGCAAAATAATTCGGACTTTGCATGCTGAGCTACATTTATGTATATCTATTTTAGTTTCTCATCATGTTTTCTACATAACCAGTAAGAAGCGAGATCGGTTCAATAACTATCTATCGGTATGCCAGCAAAAATGCATAGCCACCAAAAACAAACGGAGAAAGGTGTAATCAAATAAATAAATACACAAATTTATATAATTGAGGGCAAACACCTTTTATCACAGTTGTTTTTTTTTTTTCTTTTTAAGAATCTAATACTAGAGTAGGTAAACTTATGGCGAATTATGGCTATTAGTCTTTGCTCTCGGTTTCGAAGATTTAATAAAGTAATGAATAAATAGAGACGAATACTAAATTTAGCTATCAGGTACGTTAGGTAGAAGCATCATTGTGTTGTTTTAAAGCTGGAACGGTGGGAAAGCAGATACTTAGTGTTAAAGCGTAAAGGATACAAAGGTACAGGGTGTGAAATGCCAATATTTTTCCCTGCTAAGTTCACAAGTTCATACATTTGATAACAAAATCTGTGATATTATAAAAAAGTGCAATAAAAAGAAAGACTTCAATGGACTAAGCTGTGATATGATTTACAAGTCGTTAGAAATAATTGGTCCTATTGTACTTAAAATTATTATCTATTCATTGGAAACTGGAGTTTTCCCAAGTACTTGGAAGCAATCTGTGATAATACCTTTAAGAAAAGTGTGCAATACAGATAAATGTGAAGTAGTCCAGTAAATATGCTAAGTTCAGATGAAAAATTTTTAGAACGACTAGTCAATTATATTGAGAACAATAATATACTAATAGAGGAGCAATGTTTTCGCGGTGGTCGCTCTTGTGAAACAGCCCTTAATTTCTTGGTTTTTGACTGGAAGAAGGCCATGGACGATAGAAATTGTGTGATAGTCGTATTTTTGGATTTAAAAATAGCTTTTTAAACCATTGATAGAAGTATCTTCTTAAACAAACTTTTGGAGTACGGAGTTCAAAGAAAAGAAATGGATTGGTTTCGTTCATATCTAACGGGAAGATCACAAAAAAACTAAAGTTAATAATGAGTTTTCAGAGGCAGATGATGTAATGTTAGGAGACCCCCCAGGGATCGGTATTAGGAGTTTATCTTTTTCTAATATATATAAAAGATGTAAAAAATAACTTGAAGCACAGAAAAGTAAAATTGTTCACTGATGATACACTCATCTACATAAGTGGAAAAAGCATAGATGAAATGACCGCGCATTTAAACGAAGACCTTGTTGTTGAAACAACACATTCTATTTGTAAATATGTATATACTTACCATTATAAGAATTACACTGTGAAGTAATAAATTGAATTAAAAAAGAACAAAAATTCATAGAAATTCTTTTATTTAAATCAAAACAATATTATATAAGTTAAATTTAGACACAATACAAACAATTTTTAATTATTAACAAATAAATTTAATTCTAACATGGGTTATACATGGAAATAAAAGCTAATTTACCCTACGAATAAAATGTAAATAAATGTCCAAAGGAGCACCGAATTCCACCGACCAGGTAAATTGACGTGCTGCAAATAAAGAAAGAAAAAAAGGCAAAAGATGTAGTTATTTGTTATTACATTTTTTCCTAAAATAATAATAAACAAATAATGCAAAACATCATACACCTATATGTTTACTATTACAACAAATTCAACGATATCAATTTTACAACAAGTAACACAACTACGACAACACAGAACACACAATTATTGTTATACACAATTCGAATTGAATTTATTGTTATAAACAATTCGAATTTCACTATCACATATATTTGTAATTAATAATTACATTTAATAACAAATTTAGCACTATTAAGGATAAATAAACTTGTCAATTTATCAAAGGGTTACAGAATTATAACCTCAAAATTGCTAAGTTTTTTCACACAAAATACTGTAGTTAACTTTAATATCAGAAACCGGGCAACGCTAAAAAACAATAATTTACATATTTCTTAACGTTTATAAACAATAAAACATAAACAAACACGAGTATTTTACTAGATATTTAATGTTAAACAATTAACACATTAGTGAAACACATGTTGAATTAAACTTTGATATTTCGCACTTATCTTTATACACCAGTCAAATTGAGCACATTTCACGAACGAACAATTACGTTAAGAAAATAAATTTGTAAATTTGTATTAAAAATTATTATTTGTTTATGAAATATAAACAATTAAAGATATTGTAATTTAACAACACAAGAAAGAAAAGGAAAGCAGTACAAAAGGAAACAAAAAATGACAGTTAGGAAATTTGCCTGAAATCAGTGCTGCCAATTTACATTCCATCAACAAAAAACAAGCAGATTAACGATTGGTATCACTCAGCATCCAAAGGCCTATATAAAGACGAGGAAATTAAGAACCAACTCTCTTCGAAACTTGATCTTCAACGTGATAGAAGCCCATTGTAAAAGGTAAATCAATTTGAAATTGCTTGTCACTTGGTAATGACAAACAAATATATTTTGATAAACCATATAATAGAATTATTGTAGCAAATACGAAAATCAATTTGAAATTGTTTATCAGTGTGTAATGATAAACAAATATAATTTGATATATATGTATGTAAACAATTAACAACAAGATATTAGTAGCAAAGCAAATCAATTTTGAAATCGTTTGACAGTGAGAAATGACAAACGAACATGAATTGATGTAGTAAAACTAACAATCGTTGTAAGTAGTAGTTAAAAGGAAAGGGGAAGTTTTAATTTGAAATTGATTGATGATAAATCAATTAAACATGATTTATAACACTTTTCTTATACAGAAATCATAGCAATAATTGTAACACATCAAACGGTTAAGTGGAATTTATTGGAAACATCCAGTAACCATCATTTAACCCATAATATATTTAAATTTATTAACGACTTGTTAAGAAACTTAACGAAACCAATAAACATCTTTTTTTAATCAAAAACTTACTTGTTCATTTTTTTTTTATTTCATTTTTTTGAACATTGTTGACTTCAAGTATTAAGTTGCAACTTGGGCAAAAACCATTGGTGGTTCCATCCAGGAACAGTGAGATTGATTAATTAAATTTGTTTAAGTCGTTATTCTTAACATAGTCACGTTTTTTCTTTTTTTTTTGTTCACTTTGTTTTTTTCTGTGATAATCACTGCAAAAAAAAATCAATTTTTTTTTCGACCGGAATCAAACCGAATTCGCATAAATCAACGTTAATCATGGCTGATCTTGACAAACTTCTCGTCAATCAACTCGTCTTGAAAACAAGGATTGAAAAAACCATCGAGAATGGCAAGAAAACAAAATTGGATAAAAGAACTGTAGGCTTTTATAAGCAAAAATTGAAAGATCTGCGCGAATTGTGGCATGAATTTGTAAAGCAAGATCGACGCATCAGCGAAATTATCATCGGCACAAAATCGGATTGTGATAATGCCTACATCAAAAGGCAGCAATTTGATGATGTAGAGATCATCATCATCGTCGGCTCGACAACCGGGGTCCGGTCCTGGCCTCCTTCAACAAGTCTCTCCACCCATCCCGGTCTCGAGCCGCCGCCATCCAGTTGCGCACCCCAAGGCTCCGGGCGTCCTGGTCTACGCCATCTCTCCAGCGCAAGCATGGTCTACCACGCTGTTGTCTACCATAGAATGTACCACAAAGAACTTTCCGAGCAGGTTCCTCTTCGCTCATGCGAGCTAGGTGCCCTGCCCACCGGAGTCTACCGAGCTTAATTTTTGTCACGATATCTGCTTCAAGGTAGATTGCGTACAATTCATGATTGTACCGTCTCCGGATGTAGAGATCAAATACAATGAATATATGGGTGAACTAGAAGATGGTTGTACTCGAACGACCCTAGATACTAGCCTAAATTCCACAATTCAAGTGGAGCCTCAATTCAAATGCACCCAGTTACCAAAAATAACATTGCCTAAATTTAACGGTGATTATGGTTCATGGAGATCGTTCTCGGACTTGTTCACATCGTTGATTCACGATGACCCACAACTAAAACCAGTACAAAAATTACATTATCTTAAGGGATGTCTCACTGGTGACGCAGAGAAGGTGCTGAAGCATACTCCTATAACAAACCAGGATTACGAGCCAGCATGGACAAAGTTAAAGGAACGCTATGAAAATACAAGAACTTTGGTAAACCTCCATCTTAAGGCTTTAGTTAATCAAACCAAAATCACAGCCGAACCTCAAGATATTAGTCGACGCAACAGAAGAATGCTTACAGCAACTCAAGGCGTTGGAGATAGACACCAGCCAATGGGATGCTCTGCTCATCTATTTAATAGTTCAAAAACTGCCATTTGTAACAATGCGTCTCTGGGAGGAGGAATTAGGAGATAACCAAAACCTTCCAAAATTTTCGACATTATCAGCTTTTCTGAATAAAAGAATTCGGGTATTAGAATCCATCGGCAGTACGATTGGTGTAAGACCAAATACCTTACCTGTCAAGAAGGAAGGCATTCAAACCTATCATACTACCATAAATGTTCATTGCCCTGCCTGCAATCAAAAACACTACGTGGGAAACTGTACAACCTATCTAAGTATGGATATACCAACTCGTCGAAAAACTATTAAGGCAGCCAATAGATGCTTTAATTGTTTTTCAAATAAACATCCACACGCTAAATGTCGGAATAAACATCGTTGCAAAGAATGTCAACAGCCACATCACACTACACTTCACTTCAATGAATCTTCATCCAAGGATTCAAATACAGAAGCAATCAACAATAATGTGGAAAGGACAAACAATTTTTTCGCAACAGAAAAATATAAAGCTTTACTACCAACGGCCTTGGTAACAGCATTCGACCGCAATGGTCGTTCAACAATATTGCGATGTTTGTTAGATACAGGATCACAAACTTTATTTATTACAGAATGCGCCTGCCAAAGGCTAAATTTACGTGGAACACCCACATCTGTAGAAGTAATTGTTTTAAGCCAAAACCAAACTGCATGTTCCAAACATTAAGTGCAGTTAAGACTTCAACCAACAAAATCAAAAATTCCTGCATTAGAAGTTAAAATGTTTGTGCTAAAAACAATAACTGATCTGCTTCCAAATAAGGAAGCAACAAGTCAAAATTGGAAGCATTTACAAGATCTCGAGCTTGCAGATCCAATGTTTTGGAAACCAAACCCGATAGATGTCTTGCTTGGAGCTGACGTCTTTTGTCACATTATTCGCGAAGGCACGCGCTGTGGTCCAAGTGGAACTCCAGTGGCTATCAATACCATATTTGGTTGGATATTGATGGGAAATAATAATGCCTCCTCCAAAGCTACAGTGAAGGCATTCATTTCAACCACAAACCCCATCAACAATCTCAATTTTCAATTACAAAGAAGTAAAGGACGTCAAACCACAAACTCCAGAAGATAAAAAATGTGAGGATTTGTATAAGGATAGTTATCAACGATTAGCAAATCATCAATATATGGTGAAACTACCATTTATAGATCCAAACGGACCAACTCTAGGCTTATCTAGAGATCTCGCGTTAAAACGATACGAATGCTTGCAAAGGAAATTAGCCAAAAACGAGCAACTTAAGCGCGAATACGAAGCATGCTTGGACGAATATATAACAATGGGTCATATGGAAAAATGTGAACCTCCCTCAAAAAATGAACCACACTATTATATACCACATCATGCGGTTTTTAAACAAAGCACCACCACTAAGTTGCGTGTAGTTTTCGATGCATCTGCCAAATCAACGAATGGGAGATCATTGAACGAACAACTTTTAAGTGGCCCAACAATACAACCAAGGTTATTTTCGACAGTTCTTAATTGGAGAAAACATAAAGTTGTAGTAACAGCAGACATCGAAAAAATGTATAGAATGATTTGGATGCATCCAGAACATCGTACGTTCCAGCGTATTATTTGGAGAAATCCAAAAACCAAGGTTATTCAGGATTATCATCTTAAGACCGTCACATTTGGCGTGTCTCCCGCACAATTTTTGTCCGTTCGCACCGTTCAACAAACAGCAAGGGATGAGCAAGAAATGTACCCACTAGCGGTAAAGGCCACACTGTCTGATTTTTACGTTGATGATTTACTTAGTGGAGCAGAAACAGTCGATGAATGCCTCGAATTACAGAGGCAGTTGAGAGAAATGCTCAGTAAAAGTGGGTTCAGACTTCGAAAATGGGCTAGCAATCGAGTGGAACTCATATCCCACTTACCACGTGAAGATAAAGAGATGAAAGGTTCACTTGAAATCCAGGAGAACGAATCCATAAAAACTTTAGGAATACGATGGTATCCTGCAGAGGACTATTTCACCTTTAATGTTCAGGGTTTTTCGGATACACAAGCAAACACCAAACGATCCATATTATCTGAAATAGCATCGCTATATGATCCTGTCGGATGGATATCCCCTATCATCATTGCGGCAAAAATGCTGATCCAGACGTTATGGATAGGTGGATATTCTTGGGACAGCAAGGTATCTCGAGACATTTCGCAGCAATGGTATGATTTTAAAAATGATTTGTAAAATTTAAATCAAATCAAAATCCCACGATGGATTGGAATTTCAAGGGCTAACCTCACGAATCAAATTCATGGATACTGCGATGCTTCTATCAAAGCATATGCCGCAGTATTATATATCCGAACGGAAAACAGTAATGGCGATGTTATGGTTAGATTGCTAACCGCAAAATTAAAGGTTGCTCCAGTTAAACCGATCACTTTACCTCGTCTAGAGTTGAATGGAGCATTATTGCCTGCAAGACTTGCAAGATATGCAACTTCAAAATGTTCCAGTATATTTATGGACCGATGCTACAATCGTCCTGCAATGGATTAAGGAACACCCATCGAAATGGAAAACCTACGTCGCAAACAGAGTTGCGGAAATTCAAGAGATTATACCCACGGAGCGCTGGAATCATGTTCCAACAAAGGACAATCCAGCTGATCTGGCCTCACGAGGAACAACCGCTAAGCAGTTGCTTAATTCTGATTTATGGTCGCGCGGTCCCGAATGGCTCAGCAAGGATCAAAACCAGTGGCCTAAAAATCCACATCAACTAGGAAGTACAACCTTGGAAGCCAAAACGCCATCCACAAGTACTCTATTATCCACTTCAACGAATGAGCGGTTGCCAACGTATTCAACACATACCAAACTCATCAGAGTCATAGCCTTAGTGTTACGCTTCATAAAAAACTGTCGCAATACAACGCAAAAACAAACCAGTGCTCTATCTGCACAAGAACTAAATACAGCCAGCACAATCATATTGAAAACAGTTCAAATGTCCGCTTTCAAAATGGAGTTAGACACTCTCAAAGTAAACAAACCTTTGCCCAAAAAGAGTCGGTTATAAACAATTAACCCGTTTTTAGACAGAGAAGGTTTGATTCGAGTCAATGGCAGACTGGAAAATGCAAACATTGATTATGACATGAAATACCCAATTATCTTACCAAGAGATCATCAAGTTTGTGACCAAATAGTCGAAAAAATACACAAGGAAACAATGCATGGAGGTACTTCATTGGTCTTGAACACTAGTCGTGCTAAATTTTGGATTCTCGATGCCAAAAGAGTCATAACCCGGGTTATTCACAAATGCGTGGTCTGCACCAAACATCGAGCAGCAACAATGCAGCAACTAATGGGAACTTTACCAGCACCTCGTGTTAACCTAACAAAGGCCTTCGTACATGTGGGCATAGACTATGCCGGACCTATACAGCTAAAAATGTCAAATCACAGGAAAGCCAAACATTATAAAGGATACTTCTGTATATTCGTTTGTATGGCCACTAAGGCTATACATATTGAGGTTGTATCAGATTTAACCTCAACGGCCTTTATAGCCGCATTAAAAAGATTTGTATCCCGACGAGGATTGTGTTCTGACATATATTCAGACTGCGGGACTAACTTCAAAGGAGGAAAGGTAATAATAGATCATGACCTTAGACAAGCCATTAAGGATGCTACGCCAGATTTCATGAATTACTTATCGAACTTAAATATAAACTGGCATTTTAACCCACCTGCTGCACCTCATCATGGAGGATTATGGGAAGCCGGTGTTAAATCCATTTAATACCACTTACGTCGTGTTCTAGGCACTACGGTATGCACATTTGAAGAGCTTACAACTTTACTTACCCAAATCGAAGCCTGTCTTAACTCCAGACCTCTATGCGCTCTCAGAAATGATATCGATGACCTAGCAGTTTTGACCCCAGGTCACTTCCTCATTGGTCGGGCCTTGAACTCAATACCCGAGCCTAGCCTCTTATCATCAAACATCACACCTAATCAAAGATGGAAACATATTCAACAAATGCATCAACATTTTTGGAAAAGATGGTCAACAGAGTACCTAAATCGTTTACAACAACGGCCTAAATGGCTAACAAACGAACAAGACTTAAAGGTTGGAGATGTAGTTCTTGTAAAGAATGAAAACTTTCCACCCACTGCGTGGCCTCTAGGTGTAGTAGAACTCGTCCATCCGGGAAGTGATGGGCTAGTACGTGTAGTAACTATACGGACAAGAAATAGTACTTGTCAAAGGCCTATTACAAAAATATGCCGTTTACCTATTGATCAAAACGAAACTACAACAACATGAATCCATTTTTGTCAATTAGAAATTTGTCTATGTGTTGTTTGTAGTATAGTTAGATATATGTCGAAAAGTGATCGTCCCCTAAACAAAACATAAGTATGTGCTAACAAACCCTTTCATTCCAGCCAAATGGAAACCGAAATGGATGATTTCGATTATATAATGATCTTGGAAGATATACGATTCTCTCCACCACGAGAGTCAACGCCGTTAACAGAGCTGATCAAGGCAAATTTAGATAGCCCCCTAATAAACGAACCAATTTTAGACGACAGCGTGGCAAAAACAAATATATCGCCAGAAGGATGCCCAATTCCAGTGACTATAAATGGCTCAACAATATATTCACTGGATAGATTGAGGCCATCGACAACGGTAAAGGAGATCGTCGCTAGAATCTCTAACGAGTTCCAACGATTTACAACCCGCGAAGGAGAGGATATATTCATAAACAAGGAAACATTGCAAAGAATCGACTTCGAACGTATCCAAAGAAGTAAACGAAAGCAGTTCACTATTAACCTGCCAGATAGGTATCAAGTTAAAGTGAACGTCAACCGGGCTGGAAAGGTTGCATTTCACCATCACCATAGACGTGGCATAGAAAAAATCAAAGCACGAATTATTGAACGTGAACGTTCAACGGGGGGAAAATGTTGAAACAACACATTCTATTTGTAAATATGTATAACTTACCATTATAAGAATTACACTGTGAAGTAATAAATTGAATTAAAAAAGAACAAATATTCATAGAAATTCTTTTATTTAAATCAAAACAATATTATATAAGTTAAATTTAGACACAATACAAACAATTTTTAATTATTAACAAATAAATTTAATTCTAACATGGGTTATACATGGAAATAAAAGCTAATTTACCCTACGAATAAAATGTAAATAAATGTCCAAAGGAGCACCGAATTCCACCGACCAGGTAAATTGACGTGCTGCAAATAAAGAAAGAAAAAAAGGCAAAAGATGTAGTTATTTGTTATTACATTTATTCCTAAAATAATAATAAACAAATAATGCAAAACATCATACACCTATATGTTTACTATTACAACAAATTCAACGATATCAATTTTACAACAAGTAACACAACTACGACAACACAGAACACACAATTATTGTTATACACAATTCGAATTGAATTTATTGTTATAAACAATTCGAATTTCACTATCACATATATTTGTAATTAATAATTACATTTAATAACAAATTTAGCACTATTAAGGATAAATAAACTTGTCAATTTATCAAAGGGTTACAGAATTATAAGTTTTTTCACACAAAATATTGTAGTTAACTTTAATATCAGAAACCGGGCAACGCTAAAAAACAATAATTTACATATTTCTTAACGTTTATAAACAATAAAACATAAACAAACACGAGTATTTTACTAGATATTTAATGTTAAACAATTAACACATTAGTGAAACACATGTTGAATTAAACTTTGATATTTCGCACTTATCTTTATACACCAGTCAAATTGAGCACATTTCACGAACGAACAATTACGTTAAGAAAATAAATTTGTAAATTTGTATTAAAAATTTTTATTTGTTTATGAAATATAAACAATTAAAGATATTGTAATTTAACAACACAAGAAAGAAAAGGAAAGCAGTACAAAAGGAAACAAAAAATGACAATTAGGAAATTTGCCTGAAATCAGTGCTGCCAATTTAAATTCCATCAACAAAAAACAAGCAGATTAACGATTGGTATCACTCAGCATCCAAAGGCCTATATAAAGACGAGGAAATTAAGAACCAACTCTCTTCGAAACTTGATCTTCAACGTGATAGAAGCCCATTGTAAAAGGTAAATCAATTTGAAATTGCTTGTCAGTTGGTAATGACAAACAAATATATTTTGATAAACCATATAATAGAATTATTGTAGCAAATACGAAAATCAATTTGAAATTGTTTATCAGTGTGTAATGATAAACAAATATAATTTGATATATATGTGTGTAAACAATTAACAACAAGATATTAGTAGCAAAGCAAATCAATTTTGAAATCGTTTGACAGTGAGAAATGACAAACGAACATGAATTGATGTAGTAAAACTAACAATCGTTGTAAGTAGTAGTTAAAAGGAAAGGGGAAGTTTTAATTTGAAATTGATTGATGATAAATCAATTAAACATGATTTAAAACACTTTTCTTATACAGAAATCATAGCAATATTTGAAACATCAAACGGTTAAGTGGAATTTATTGGAAACATCCAGTAACCATCATTTAACCCATAATATATTTAAATTTATTAACGACTTGTTAAGAAACTTAACGAAACCAATAAACATCTTTTTTTAATCAAAAACTTACTTGTTCATTTTTTTTTTATTTCATTTTTTTGAACATTGTTGACTTCAAGTATTAAGTTGCAACTTGGGCAAAAAACACTTCTTAATATAAGTCGGTGGTTAAAAATAAAAAAACTTAAGCTAAACGTCAGCAAAACTAAATGTATGACCTTTAACTGAAGAACTAATATCTCGGTTTTTATGGAAAATGAAAAAGTTGAATGTGTTAAAAGTTTTAAATACCTCGGAGTTGTGTTAGACAGTAATTTAAATTTTAAAGAACATGCTAATTATATTTGTAAGAAAATAGCAAAAAAAAAATTAATTGAAAAGATTGAGGAGTGTTGTAAATATGAAAATAGCATTGCTCTGAATGATATTAAAGTGCAATATATTCCCTCTAATACAGTCCATGCTACAATAATTAAAATTGATGACTATCTAACTTTTAACTCGATGGTCTTTATTTTCAAAATTCGATAAAATATGCTCCCCGAATATTTGAGTAGCAACTTAACTTAAAAAATATAGTGCTTTACTACCAACGGCCTTGGTAACAGCATTCGACCGCAATGGTCGTTCAACAATATTGCGATGTTTGTTAGATACAGGATCACAAACTTTATTTATTACAGAATGCGCCTGCCAAAGGCTAAATTTACGTGGAACACCCACATCTGTAGAAGTAATTGTTTTAAGCCAAAACCAAACTGCATGTTCCAAACATTAAGTGCAGTTAAGACTTCAACCAACAAAATCAAAAATTCCTGCATTAGAAGTTAAAATGTTTGTGCTAAAAACAATAACTGATCTGCTTCCAAATAAGGAAGCAACAAGTCAAAATTGGAAGCATTTACAAGATCTCGAGCTTGCAGATCCAATGTTTTGGAAACCAAACCCGATAGATGTCTTGCTTGGAGCTGACGTCTTTTGTCACATTATTCGCGAAGGCACGCGCTGTGGTCCAAGTGGAACTCCAGTGGCTATCAATACCATATTTGGTTGGATATTGATGGGAAATAATAATGCCTCCTCCAAAGCTACAGTGAAGGCATTCATTTCAACCACAAACCCCATCAACAATCTCAATTTTCAATTACAAAGAAGTAAAGGACGTCAAACCACAAACTCCAGAAGATAAAAAATGTGAGGATTTGTATAAGGATAGTTATCAACGATTAGCAAATCATCAATATATGGTGAAACTACCATTTATAGATCCAAACGGACCAACTCTAGGCTTATCTAGAGATCTCGCGTTAAAACGATACGAATGCTTGCAAAGGAAATTAGCCAAAAACGAGCAACTTAAGCGAATACGAAGCATGCTTGGACGAATATATAACAATGGGTCATATGGAAAAATGTGAACCTCCCTCAAAAAATGAACCACACTATTATATACCACATCATGCGGTTTTTAAACAAAGCACCACCACTAAGTTGCGTGTAGTTTTCGATGCATCTGCCAAATCAACGAATGGGAGATCATTGAACGAACAACTTTTAAGTGGCCCAACAATACAACCAAGGTTATTTTCGACAGTTCTTAATTGGAGAAAACATAAAGTTGTAGTAACAGCAGACATCGAAAAAATGTATAGAATGATTTGGATGCATCCAGAACATCGTACGTTCCAGCGTATTATTTGGAGAAATCCAAAAACCAAGGTTATTCAGGATTATCATCTTAAGACCGTCACATTTGGCGTGTCTCCCGCACAATTTTTGTCCGTTCGCACCGTTCAACAAACAGCAAGGGATGAGCAAGAAATGTACCCACTAGCGGTAAAGGCCACACTGTCTGATTTTTACGTTGATGATTTACTTAGTGGAGCAGAAACAGTCGATGAATGCCTCGAATTACAGAGGCAGTTGAGAGAAATGCTCAGTAAAAGTGGGTTCAGACTTCGAAAATGGGCTAGCAATCGAGTGGAACTCATATCCCACTTACCACGTGAAGATAAAGAGATGAAAGGTTCACTTGAAATCCAGGAGAACGAATCCATAAAAACTTTAGGAATACGATGGTATCCTGCAGAGGACTATTTCACCTTTAATGTTCAGGGTTTTTCAGATACACAAGCAAACACCAAACGATCCATATTATCTGAAATAGCATCGCTATATGATCCTGTCGGATGGATATCCCCTATCATCATTGCGGCAAAAATGCTGATCCAGACGTTATGGATAGGTGGATATTCTTGGGACAGCAAGGTATCTCGAGACATTTCGCAGCAATGGTATGATTTTAAAAATGATTTGTAAAATTTAAATCAAATCAAAATCCCACGATGGATTGGAATTTCAAGGGCTAACCTCACGAATCAAATTCATGGATACTGCGATGCTTCTATCAAAGCATATGCCGCAGTATTATATATCCGAACGGAAAACAGTAATGGCGATGTTATGGTTAGATTGCTAACCGCAAAATTAAAGGTTGCTCCAGTTAAACCGATCACTTTACCTCGTCTAGAGTTGAATGGAGCATTATTGCCTGCAAGACTTGCAAGAACTACCATTCAAGATATGCAACTTCAAAATGTTCCAGTATATTTATGGACCGATGCTACAATCGTCCTGCAATGGATTAAGGAACACCCATCGAAATGGAAAACCTACGTCGCAAACAGAGTTGCGGAAATTCAAGAGATTATACCCACGGAGCGCTGGAATCATGTTCCAACAAAGGACAATCCAGCTGATCTGGCCTCACGAGGAACAACCGCTAAGCAGTTGCTTAATTCTGATTTATGGTCGCGCGGTCCCGAATGGCTCAGCAAGGATCAAAACCAGTGGCCTAAAAATCCACATCAACTAGGAAGTACAACCTTGGAAGCCAAAACGCCATCCACAAGTACTCTATTATCCACTTCAACGAATGAGCGGTTGCCAACGTATTCAACACATACCAAACTCATCAGAGTCATAGCCTTATGTCGTTTTCGGTTGGATTTCGGAATTGTTCCATTCCTATCTAAAATGGGAAATTTGGAGTAAAAGGAGTGAAAAAGGAGTAGTTCCGAACGTCCAATCGAAAACGACATTAGTGTTACGCTTCATAAAAAACTGTCGCAATACAACGCAAAAACAAACCAGTGCTCTATCTGCACAAGAACTAAATACAGCCAGCACAATCATATTGAAAACAGTTCAAATGTCCGCTTTCAAAATGGAGTTAGACACTCTCAAAGTAAACAAACCTTTGCCCAAAAAGAGTCGGTTAATAACAATTAACCCGTTTTTAGACAGAGAAGGTTTGATTCGAGTCAATGGCAGACTGGAAAATGCAAACATTAATTATGACATGAAATACCCAATTATCTTACCAAGAGATCATCAAGTTTGTGACCAAATAGTCGAAAAAATACACAAGGAAACAATGCATGGAGGTACTTCATTGGTCTTGAACACTAGTCGTGCTAAATTTTGGATTCTCGATGCCAAAAGAGTCATAACCCGGGTTATTCACAAATGCGTGGTCTGCACCAAACATCGAGCAGCAACAATGCAGCAACTAATGGGAACTTTACCAGCACCTCGTGTTAACCTAACAAAGGCCTTCGTACATGTGGGCATAGACTATGCTGGACCTATACAGCTAAAAATGTCAAATCACAGGAAAGCCAAACATTATAAAGGATACTTCTGTATATTCGTTTGTATGGCCACTAAGGCTATACATATTGAGGTTGTATCAGATTTAACCTCAACGGCCTTTATAGCCGCATTAAAAAGATTTGTATCCCGACGAGGATTGTGTTCTGACATATATTCAGACTGCGGGACTAACTTCAAAGGAGGAAAGGTAATAATAGATCATGACCTTAGACAAGCCATTAAGGATGCTACGCCAGATTTCATGAATTACTTATCGAACTTAAATATAAACTGGCATTTTAACCCACCTGCTGCACCTCATCATGGAGGATTATGGGAAGCCGGTGTTAAATCCATTTAATACCACTTACGTCGTGTTCTAGGCACTACGGTATGCACATTTGAAGAGCTTACAACTTTACTTACCCAAATCGAAGCCTGTCTTAACTCCAGACCTCTATGCGCTCTCAGAAATGATATCGATGACCTAGCAGTTTTGACCCCAGGTCACTTCCTCATTGGTCGGGCCTTGAACTCAATACCCGAGCCTAGCCTCTTATCATCAAACATCACACCTAATCAAAGATGGAAACATATTCAACAAATGCATCAACATTTTTGGAAAAGATGGTCAACAGAGTACCTAAATCGTTTACAACAACGGCCTAAATGGCTAACAAACGAACAAGACTTAAAGGTTGGAGATGTAGTTCTTGTAAAGAATGAAAACTTTCCACCCACTGCGTGGCCTCTAGGTGTAGTAGAACTCGTCCATCCGGGAAGTGATGGGCTAGTACGTGTAGTAACTATACGGACAAGAAATAGTACTTGTCAAAGGCCTATTACAAAAATATGCCGTTTACCTATTGATCAAAACGAAACTACAACAACATGAATCCATTTTTGTCAATTAGAAATTTGTCTATGTGTTGTTTGTAGTATAGTTAGATATATGTCGAAAAGTGATCGTCCCCTAAACAAAACATAAGTATGTGCTAACAAACCCTTTCATTCCAGCCAAATGGAAACCGAAATGGATGATTTCGATTATATAATGATCTTGGAAGATATACGATTCTCTCCACCACGAGAGTCAACGCCGTTAACAGAGCTGATCAAGGCAAATTTAGATAGCCCCCTAATAAACGAACCAATTTTAGACGACAGCGTGGCAAAAACAAATATATCGCCAGAAGGATGCCCAATTCCAGTGACTATAAATGGCTCAACAATATATTCACTGGATAGATTGAGGCCATCGACAACGGTAAAGGAGATCGTCGCTAGAATCTCTAACGAGTTCCAACGATTTACAACCCGCGAAGGAGAGGATATATTCATAAACAAGGAAACATTGCAAAGAATCGACTTCGAACGTATCCAAAGAAGTAAACGAAAGCAGTTCACTATTAACCTGCCAGATAGGTATCAAGTTAAAGTGAACGTCAACCGGGCTGGAAAGGTTGCATTTCACCATCACCATAGACGTGGCATAGAAAAAATCAAAGCACGAATTATTGAACGTGAACGTTCAACGGGGGGAAAATGTTGAAACAACACATTCTATTTGTAAATATGTATAACTTACCATTATAAGAATTACACTGTGAAGTAATAAATTGAATTAAAAAAGAACAAATATTCATAGAAATTCTTTTATTTAAATCAAAACAATATTATATAAGTTAAATTTAGACACAATACAAACAATTTTTAATTATTAACAAATAAATTTAATTCTAACATGGGTTATACATGGAAATAAAAGCTAATTTACCCTACGAATAAAATGTAAATAAATGTCCAAAGGAGCACCGAATTCCACCGACCAGGTAAATTGACGTGCTGCAAATAAAGAAAGAAAAAAAGGCAAAAGATGTAGTTATTTGTTATTACATTTATTCCTAAAATAATAATAAACAAATAATGCAAAACATCATACACCTATATGTTTACTATTACAACAAATTCAACGATATCAATTTTACAACAAGTAACACAACTACGACAACACAGAACACACAATTATTGTTATACACAATTCGAATTGAATTTATTGTTATAAACAATTCGAATTTCACTATCACATATATTTGTAATTAATAATTACATTTAATAACAAATTTAGCACTATTAAGGATAAATAAACTTGTCAATTTATCAAAGGGTTACAGAATTATAAGTTTTTTCACACAAAATATTGTAGTTAACTTTAATATCAGAAACCGGGCAACGCTAAAAAACAATAATTTACATATTTCTTAACGTTTATAAACAATAAAACATAAACAAACACGAGTATTTTACTAGATATTTAATGTTAAACAATTAACACATTAGTGAAACACATGTTGAATTAAACTTTGATATTTCGCACTTATCTTTATACACCAGTCAAATTGAGCACATTTCACGAACGAACAATTACGTTAAGAAAATAAATTTGTAAATTTGTATTAAAAATTTTTATTTGTTTATGAAATATAAACAATTAAAGATATTGTAATTTAACAACACAAGAAAGAAAAGGAAAGCAGTACAAAAGGAAACAAAAAATGACAATTAGGAAATTTGCCTGAAATCAGTGCTGCCAATTTACATTCCATCAACAAAAAACAAGCAGATTAACGATTGGTATCACTCAGCATCCAAAGGCCTATATAAAGACGAGGAAATTAAGAACCAACTCTCTTCGAAACTTGATCTTCAACGTGATAGAAGCCCATTGTAAAAGGTAAATCAATTTGAAATTGCTTGTCAGTTGGTAATGACAAACAAATATATTTTGATAAACCATATAATAGAATTATTGTAGCAAATACGAAAATCAATTTGAAATTGTTTATCAGTGTGTAATGATAAACAAATATAATTTGATATATATGTGTGTAAACAATTAACAACAAGATATTAGTAGCAAAGCAAATCAATTTTGAAATCGTTTGACAGTGAGAAATGACAAACGAACATGAATTGATGTAGTAAAACTAACAATCGTTGTAAGTAGTAGTTAAAAGGAAAGGGGAAGTTTTAATTTGAAATTGATTGATGATAAATCAATTAAACATGATTTAAAACACTTTTCTTATACAGAAATCATAGCAATAATTGTAACATCAAACGGTTAAGTGGAATTTATTGGAAACATCCAGTAACCATCATTTAACCCATAATATATTTAAATTTATTAACGACTTGTTAAGAAACTTAACGAAACCAATAAACATCTTTTTTTAATCAAAAACTTACTTGTTCATTTTTTTTTTATTTCATTTTTTTGAACATTGTTGACTTCAAGTATTAAGTTGCAACTTGGGCAAAAAACACTTCTTAATATAAGTCGGTGGTTAAAAATAAAAAAACTTAAGCTAAACGTCAGCAAAACTAAATGTATGACCTTTAACTGAAGAACTAATATCTCGGTCGGAAAATGAAAAAGTTGAATGTGTTAAAAGTTTTAAATACCTCGGAGTTGTGTTAGACAGTAATTTAAATTTTAAAGAACATGCTAATTATATTTGTAAGAAAATAGCAAAAAAAAAAATTAATTGAAAAGATTGAGGAGTGTTGTAAATATGAAAATAGCATTGCTCTGAATGATATTAAAGTGCAATATATTCCCTCTAATACAGTCCATGCTACAATAATTAAAATTGATGACTATCTAACTTTTAACTCGATGGTCTTTATTTTCAAAATTCGATAAAATATGCTCCCCGAATATTTGAGTAGCAACTTAACATGTGTTTCTACCGTTCAACCACGTAACCTGAGAAGAGGCAACAACTTAAGATTGTCAAGATTGAACAGAAACAGGACGCAAAATTCGCTGATGTACAGATTTCTTTTATTTTTCAACAGTTTACCTGAAGAACTTAAAAGTGAACATTTAAGCAAAAACTATATATTGTCATTATAAATATTTTGTAAAAGTAAAATACTATTATTTCAATTTAAATTTAGCCGTCATAAAAGATATATTTTAAAATTCTATTGTAAATTTTTAACTACTATTACTACTAAAAATAAATTTACAAAACGACTCTTTAAATGAAAGAGATCTCTCGACAGAAACAATAACTGACTTTATGAAAAGTGTTAGAATCAGACAGCGCCCTTTTTTATATGATGACTACATTATGTGTACCCAATCTTTTTTACATAAAAATCCTACTTCATATTATGAAGAAATAAAGAATAGGGAAGATAGATTTCAGTGGGAAGAAGCAATAAAACATGAACTAGAATTCCTTTTAATTAACAATGCATGGACGCTGGTTCCGAAAACTAATAATAAAAACATTATTTATTGTAAATGGGTGTTTACAATAAAGAATGATTAGAATGGATACCCTTTTAAATATAAATATAAAGCACGTCTTGTCGCCCGCGGTTTCAGTCAGGAAAACTTAATAGATTATTATGAAACTTTCGCACCAGTTGCAAGAATTTGAAGTCTTAGATTCATTTTAGCTTTCTCAAATCAAATTAATTTGTTACTTTATCATATGGACGTAAAAACAGCGTTTCTAAATGGTATTTTAAAGGAGGAAATATTTATGAAAGTTCCTGAGGCAGTGGCTAGCAGTAGCAATCAAGTCTGTAGATTAAATAAATCTTTATATGGCTTAAAACCAGCAGCGAGGTGAAGGTTCGAGATGTTTGAAGAGGCCCTCAAAGATAAATGTTTTAAAAACTCAACTGTAGATCGTTGTATTTACATTTTAGACAGAGGACATATTTCTAAAAATATATATGTAGTTCTCTATGTAGATGTACAAGTATTGCCACAGCCAATGACGAAACAATGACTAGAAAATTATTTAATGGATAAATTTCAAACGGTAGATTTAAAAGACATTAAACTTTTCTTAGGGATTCACGTTCAGAAAAATCGTGATAAAATAATACTTGATCAGAGTTCATAATGAAAACAGTATTAACTAAATTTAATATGTTTGACTGTAAGGCTGTGAGTTCTTGAAACAAAATTAGATTCTATAGCTCTTAACTCAGACGAAAAACATGATGCTCCCTGTCGAAATCTAGTCGGTTCTTTAATGTATATTATGATATGTACACGACCTGATTTAAGTACAGCTGTAAACATATTAAGCCGATACTTCAATAAGAACAACATAGAACTTTCGAAATGCTTAAAAAGGATGTTACGATATCTCAAAGGATCAGTAGATATAAAATTAGATTATACTCGAGTTAGTTACAATGATGTTTTGAGTGGTTACGTAGATTCTGATTGTGGAGGTTATGATGCGACAGATAGGAATAGTACAACAGGTTTTCTTTTTAAATTATTTGAACAGTGTACAATTTGCTGGAGTACAAAAATACAATTATACGTAGCAGCATCCTTCACAGAAGCCGAATATATGGCTCTTTTTGAAGCTGTAAGGGAAACTTTATGGTCGAGGTCATTAGATGTTAGCATTAAATTTGATATATCAAAGTCTATTATAATATATGAAGATAATAACGGTTATATAAGTATAGCTAATAACCCAACTAACCACAAAAGATCAAAACATATTGACATAAAATATCATTTCTCTAGAGAACAAATTGAAAAAAAATATTATAAAACTAATTTATATTCCTACAGGTGAACAATTAGCTGATGTTCTAACCAAGCCGTTGCCAGCAGTAAAATTCCTGGAGCTAAGAAAGGGAATGGGTCTTAAGGAAAAAATGTATAAACTTTTTTAATAATAATACTACAAAAATGTATCTAAATATAAAAATGTTAACGTAAAATATAAAAGTCTGGTAAGGTTTTCTGGGTTTTCCCTTATCCATAGCAATGAATGTTGGACTTTTAAAAATCTCCCAGAAGAAAAGATGATAAATTGAAGAAGACACTGTCAATGAAAAATGTAAATAGATTATGGATTAAATTTATGAGAACGAAACTTAAATATTTATTCAATTAAAATTTAAGTTGATAAAGCTAATTTATTTATTTTTTTTGATGAAATATTTATTTGTTTTTGAATAAGGCCCCCGTTGAATTATAACAAAAACTATCATGTTCATTTTCATTCATTCTCATCCTTACACAGAAGAGTTAAGACGTGTTCTTCAATAAAATAAAATATAAAATAATTTATTATTGTTTTTCTTGCTGTCGTAAACCAATAACTTCGTCGATACAAAACACAATCATCAATTTCACATTCAACAGAAACTTACCTGGATAATCTTGATGATACACACATTTATTTTAACCACACGAAAATTAATAATTCAACAATTAAATTATAACGGGTGATTTTTTAGCTGGTTTGGTTTTGGCAACACTGGTTTTGACAGCTGACGTGTGTTTAGTACCTTGTGTCACTGTCAAACAGCTTCAGTTTGGTTTGCAATTTAACCATGGATCGTCTTACAAATGAACAACGCTTGCAAATTATTGAATTTTACTATCAAAATTCGTGCTCGGTTCGAAATGTTCATCGCGCGCTGCTTGTGTTCAGCGATGAGGCTCATTTTTGGTTGAATGGGTACGTAAATAAGCAAAATTGCCGCATTTGGAGTGAAGATCAGCCAGAAGCATTGCAACAGCTACCATTGCATCCCGAAAAAGCCACTGTTTGGTGCGGTTTATGGGCCGGCGGCATTATTGGGCCATATTTCTTCACATGCCACACAGCACGCGAAACAATGGCGCAATTGCGAGGCGAGTTTGGTGAACAGTTAATTTCAAGTTTTGGGCCGGTCAATTGGCCGCCTAGATCGTGCGATTTGACACCATTAGATTATTTGTTGTGGGGGTATGTCAAGACTAATGTCTATAGGGACAAGCCCGCTTCGATTGACGCACTGGAAGCCAACATCCATGCATTCATTCGTGAGATACCGGCCGATATGTGTGAAAGAGTATGCCAAAATTGGACTCAGCGGATGGGCTACCTGAGACGCAGCCGCGGTCAACATTTGCATGAAATTATCTTTAAACATTAAATTGCAAGGTTCAAACTATCGATTCAAATAAATATTTTATTCATTTTTTCGAATTTTTTGTGTTTTTTTTTTTAAAAAAAGTTCTAAGCCTCTTAAAAAATCACCCATTATTTCGTAGTTAAAATATAAAACTGAAAAGCAAAGACACGTTCGCTTGCAACACCGAATAAAATAGTTGTAGACTGTACTTACTTTACTATAATTCTACAATAATATATTCATTCATCAACGAAACGATAGTAAGAGGTCCGCTTCTTCTTTTTTTAATTGAAAATGGCGCAAAACATCGAGTGTAGCTTCGGCTGTGTGGCACGTAGCGCCGTCCTGTTGAAACCAAATGTTGCCAATATCCTCCTCTTCAATTTTTATGAACAAAAATTCGTTCAACATGGCCCGATAACGATCGCCATTGACTGTAACGGCCACTCCTTGCTCATTTTCGAAAAATGGCCCAATTATGCCTCTGGACCAAAATCCGCACCAAACAGTGACTCGTTTTGGGTGTACCGGCTTTTCAATGTATGCGTGCGGGTTTTCTGTGCCCTAAATGCGACAATTTTGCTTGTTTACTACCCGCCGAGATCAAAATGAGCTTCATCTGAAAAGATGATTTTTTTGGCAAAATCGGCATCTTCTCTAAGTCGATCGCAGGCCCACTTAGCGAAGCGTATACACAACCATATTCGTTTAGCGGAAGGATGAAACTAATTATCTGTCAAATCATACATGAGCTATGTGTTACTATTCACGAAATAAGCACTAGTTGAAAAAAAAAAAATTAGATGGCGGACCCTTTTGAAGCGAGAACAATATACTGAGTTCAGGTTTTCTGTTTGTGGCCGTAGCTAAGTTGTGTTTACTTTGTCTATTGAGTTTGTTTCATGTCAAATCATATTTACTTATTTCTTGTCTCTTTCCTTGTACCAATATTATGGTAGATAAGAAGGTGACGAGTGATGACGTCTACGAGCAAACGAGCCTATCACACAACGGTGATGCCAAGATGCCATAATCGCAACAGCAATGCAGATTTACATGAGGCGTTATGTTTGGGTTGAAGTTGGATTGAATGAAACTAACTTTTCCATTGCGAGGCGGGAGAGTGTACGGAAGTACGAAAAGAAAGTACCAGAAAACTCGGAAATAAATTTTTTTAAACACACATTAACCTTAAACATTTTGTGAATTGTTTACAATAAAAATTCTAGAAATATTCACACAAAATTTCAAAAAAAACTAATGATTAGGGATTAAAGTTCCATTTAGCATCTAAATGGTGTTTTGCGAAACTTCAAACTAAAAAGTATACAATTTGATTTTGAAATCAGGTGCCGGACACAGTGACGTCTTTAGGCATGGGCCTGGTGGGTTAGGGCCCAGAGCCCCGAACGAATACAGTTCAATTTGCGATTTGACTTATTCATTTATTTCAAATTGTAAAGATTGCAGTTACAATAAATGTGTACAAACCAATATAATTTATACACGTGTGCATTATTATCAGATTAATTGCAAGGGATGTAAGCACCTCATATATTTGTAAGTTTCTCAGGCAGGGCCACTCACGTTAACATTAAACAAGAGGATACAATTACTTTAATAAGAGAAATCAGATTAAATAATATATAAGTGGATATTATATTGGAGTCGATAGCATTACAGTTTTTTTTTTAATTTTAAATAGAAAAAACGTACATATGTATTAGGGTGGCAGTTATTTTTTAAGTTTTTGAATTTCTTTCGACCACCTCCCCCTAAAAGAAAGCAAGGTTAACGTTAACACGTGCCAGAAAAAACTTGTAATTTCTCCTACAAAATACATATAGATTTCTCAGTCTTTTACTCAAAATTTCGGTAAAAGTGTGAATATGGATGGTAATTGGTACATACTACATAAATATTTAGTACCATAAGGGTATACAAAACATTATTCTCAATTTTTAAACAATATTTACTCCGTTAAAAAGAAAAACAGCAATTACCATTGTTTTTGTGTATTTCTTTATTAAAACTTCTTTTTTGTAATCGAATACTTTTTTCTTGGTTGTAACCCACTTCACGCTATAATTGGCTAAATTTGTAAAAATGTGATCCTCTTAGTCAAACACAGAAAGAATTTTTGTATTCGAAAACACCTGTTTTATTTTTATCCTATTTCACTCCATAAATAGCATTTTTTTTGAAAAAATCTTTCTAATACAAACACTTTTTTTAAATCGGATATATCTTTTTTGTGTTTACCGTACTTTGCCTATTAAATATTATTTGTTTTTTTTAAATTTCCCTGAAACCAGCCACTAAAAATATAGAATTTTTGAAATCGGATACCACTTTTCCTTTTTAACCGACTGCACCCTATAAATACCAAATTAAAAAAAAAAAATACCCCTAAAGCCATCTACTCAAAAAAACCTTTCAAATAGGAAAAGAATTTCTTAAATTTGATTTTTTTTAATTTGTACCCTATTTCACCCTAAAAATAACAAAATTTAAAAAGGAATATCTAGAGTTATTTCTTATGAAAAACCTTTCAAACAAATATAATTTCTGAAATCGGATAATTTTTCATTTTTACCCCAATCCAACCTACAAATCTCAAAATTTAAAAAAAAACTATGCTTGAACCCATTTCATAAGAATGACCTTTTAAACGCAGGAAGGGTTTTTTTTAATCAGATACGTCTTTTCCATTTAACCCCATTAAACCTATTCTGCTATTCGGGCGGAGAAGAATCCAACAATACAAATATTATTAAAATCAGTCAAGCCGTTCTTGTAACTAAACTGACTTTGTTTTATTTATAGGCATGTAAAGGGTCCGCCATCTAACGTTTTTTTTCAACTAGTGCTTATTTCGTGAATGGTAACACTTAGCTCATGTCTACTTTGACAGATAATTAGTTTTATCATTCCGCTGAACGAATATGGTTGTGTATGCGCTTCGCTAAGTATGCCTGCGATCGACTTAGAGAAGATGCCGATTTTGCCAAAAAAATCATCTTTTCAGATGAAGCTCATTTTGATCTTGGTGGGTAGTAAACAAGCAAAATTGTCGCATTTGGGGCACAGAAAACCCGCACGCATACATTGAAAAGCCGATACACCCAAAACGAGTCACTGTTTGGTGCGGATTTTGGTCCAGAGGCATAATTGGGCCATTTTTCGAAAATGAGCAAGGAGTTGCCGTTACAGTGAATGGCGATCGTTATCGGGCCATGTTGAACGAATTTTTGTTCACAAAAATTGAAGAGGAGGATATTGGCAACATTTGGTTTCAACAGGACGGCGCTACGCTTGCCACACAGCCGAAGCTACACTCGATGTTTTGCGCCCTGTTTTTGAAGATCGGATTATCAGCCACAGAGCTGATGTCGTTTGGCCACCTCGGAGCTGCGATTTGAGACCGTTGGACTATTATTTGTGGGGTGCCGTAAAAGATAAGTGTTACGCCGACAAGCCAGAGACAATTGACGCTTTAAAGGACAATATTCGTGAAGCTATTGGTAAATTACAGCTGCACATAATCGATAATGTGCTTAAAAATTGGACCGATCGTGTAGGCTACTGCATGGCCAGGCGAGGCAGCCATTTGAATGAAATTATTTTATAATATTAACCGGAAGGCTTGTACTTTCAAATAAAAAAAGAAATTTGAGAAAATATTCAGTAGTTTTTTTTTAAAGCATTTTCAAAAAAAAAGAAGTTATTTGGCGGACCCTTGATTAAGATTTAGTTTTAAATACCTCTGAATAATTAAATATTATTCTCATCGACTTTTTTGGTCGGGTCAAAAGTCGGCCATTCGTTCGAAAAATTTTGGAAAGACGGCACTGGCTGGCCACAACGTCGAAAGTGGCCACTAACTGGACTTTAATGGTTTGGAGATCTTGTTAATGGAGAAACACACTTGCAAACGCTACTCGTTAGAAACACTACACATAATAAATAAAAAGAACAACATGAACCGTAAGCAACACATACAAAAAATCTCAGCGGTTATTATCATAAACTGTAAAAAAATTCCTGTACCTGTACCCACTAACCGTCCTGCTTCTCTTTGCTCTTCAAAATTTTTTTTTTTGTAGGTACATATACAGGGTGAGTGCATAAGATACTTCAAAAACCTTAAGTATGTGGGTTCAAAAAAAAAAAATGGAACCGTATGGTGGAAGGGGGGCAATTTTATGAAAAAGAGTCTTAAAATAGAAAAACAATTGTTCAAAAACAACAGCGACCCTTGCTATATTCCGTTATAACTTTTCTTGAAGTTAAAATCCATTTATCAATGTCGTTTTAAGTCAACTTGTTTGACTGTGTGGGACAAAAGTGCGTATACGCCCGAGTGCACATTTTCACGATTGTTAGTTTTTTTCAAATATGTGGGAAACCTTACCTAAATTGAACTAGCAAGTAAAAATCTAATAGGGAAAACAAAAACCAACAGTCAGTACCTACAGTTTGAGAATTCTCGATGTCTATAGTAAAGCAAATCTCTGAACCATTCATTAATTGATTTTTAATTTAAGCTCAAATCATGTGGGAGGTATGTGGACCATGAAGATGAGTGACGTCGAAGAAAAAAAAAACTCCGATCGTTGTCTTCTCAATCGAAATATGCATAAGAGCTTCTTTTTGCTCACTTACACTACGCTCAATGAGTATCATCTACGAATCAAAAAAAAAGATTGAGAGTAAGTATTCGAAAATGGTCTCCAATACATACAACATGAAGTGTAGGTTCTCAATAAGGAAGTGTTTCCGTTTCGTGAATTTGTACCGATTTTAGACAGGAAAATAAATATTTGGTCACATATATTTTTGAAAAATTTCAAAATAATTTTTGAAACCAAATATGTGATTTTCAGGTCTAAGATTCGGCCAGAAATTCCTTCATCCGGTACACCTTTTCCCGCCATTATCAAACCGCTCTCTTTCGAAAGTTCGAACTTGACCAGGCTTACTAGCGGGCTATAAAAAGCTCTCTCCGATGCAAAACTTTGTTCTTTAACTTCTCCTTTCTCAGGACGACGACGTAATTTTCCGTCTTAAATTGTATTTTTGAACAACAACAACAACTTAAAGGTGCTACCACCAATTGTTTTACGAATTAATTTATAATTCGTTTATTTTGGCTAGAGATACAGCAGTTTCAAGGGGTGCCAAGCCACCTATCATCAGTCTCCTCTTATTAGTGGTGCTGAGCTTTAATCCAATTTTATTATTCTACATGCCCATCATAGGGATCGAACCCGCGATATCAGATTTGCTCAGTCTTAGAAGCCGTATGCACTACACATTCCGCCGCCTGAGACCACTGACGTCACATATCACTATGATGGGCATGTAGAATAATAAAATTGGATTAAAGCTCAGCACCACTAATAAGAGGAGACTGATGATAGGTGGCTTGGCACCCCTTGAAACAGCTGTATCTCTAGCCAAAATAAACGAATTATAAATTAATTCGTAAAATAATTGGTGGTAGCACCTTTAAGTTGTTGTTGTTGTTCAAAAATTCAATGAAATTAACGGAATAAAGAATGGTCAAGTCTAATAAACTGACATTCTAGTATGAATAGTACAATAAAAAATAATAAAAGTCTTAAAGTTAAAATTAATTTAAATAAATCAAATATAAATAAAACAAAAATACACAGATATTGTGAACGAACAAAATTGCTCGCACGGGTACCACGAAATCAAATAAGCGCGTGGTTCAATTTTTAAAACACATGCTTGTTTCGTGTAGTATTAGAAAATCCGCATGGTTATACCTAATAATCATGTAAAATTCTTGAAATAATAATTTAATAATCGAAACGCGAAAAAAAGGAGAATTTTAAAAGCCATACTTACCGAAAAGTGAAAAAAAACCACATGGTTATAATTACCAACTATTTAAAGTTCTTGAATTAAAAATAAAATGGTCGAAACGCCAAAAAAAAGAGAATTGAATAAGCGATACCGAAAAAGTGTAAAAAGTTATACCCAAATCTCATAAGAAAAAATTTCATCCAAAAACGGTGTTAATTTACTACCGCCCCACAAAAATGAGTACATGTGATATTAAATCTTTAAAAGCAGGCGATTCCATAAAGTAGAACCTTGAAAAATAACTCGGAAAAAAAGTAATATACTTACCCTACAGAAAATATAACCTGAGAAAAATATAATTACCCTACAGAAAAATTATCTGAAAAAAAAATACTTACCCTACAGTAAAAATAACGTGAGCAAAAATTATACTTTCGCTACAGAAAAATAGCCTGAAAAAAAATACTTACCCTACAGAAAAATAATCAGAAAACCAAATACTTACCCCACAAAAAAGTATTCTGGAAAAGAAAAACAAAACATATCCAACAAGAAAAAATAATTCTGAAAAAAAGAAAATACTTACCCAGCAAAAAGTGAGAGAATACTCTAAAAAAAAAAAAAATATTTTCATTAAACTCCGAATTCCGAAACAACATAATCAAGAATACAGATCATCTGTACAAATCAACCACCAGTAAACTCTGACGTCACCATCTCCATCCACAACCATCTTCACCAGTTCCACAAGGTTCATCCTAACTATTTTTTTTATATAATTTTTGTTATAATTTATCTTAAACTTTTTTATATAGCTATTTAACTTCATTTCCAATTAAATTACCTTTTTATCAATTCCTATACTTCCTCTCTTATCTAAATTTATCAACGGCAATAGTAACTTATTTTTTTTTTACCTTCATACATTTTATGTTTCTATTTTCAAAAAAAATACAAAATTTTCCTTAGAAGTGTATATTCTGACAACGATTTTGGATTATTATTGTTATTATTATTATTATTATTATTATTATTATTATTATTATTATTATTATTATTATTATTATTATTATTATTATTATTATTATTATTATTATTATTATTATTATTATTATTATTATTATTATTATTATTATTATTATTATTATTATTATTATTATTATTATTATTATTATTATTATTATTATTATTATTATTATTATTATTATTATTATTATTATTATTATTATTATTATTATTATTATTATTATTATTATTATTATTATTATTATTATTATTATTATTATTATTATTATTATTATTATTATTATTATTATTATTATTATTATTATTATTATTATTATTATTATTATTATTATTATTATTATTATTATTATTATTATTATTATTATTATTATTATTATTATTATTATTATTATTATTATTATTATTATTATTATTATTATTATTATTATTATTATTATTATTATTATTATTATTATTATTATTATTATTATTATTATTATTATTATTATTATTATTATTATTATTATTATTATTATTATTATTATTATTATTATTATTATTATTATTATTATTATTATTATTATTATTATTATTATTATTATTATTATTATTATTATTATTATTATTATTATTATTATTATTATTATTATTATTATTATTATTATTATTATTATTATTATTATTATTATTATTATTATTATTATTATTATTATTATTATTTTTATTATTATTATTATTATTATTATTATTATTATTATTATTATTATTATTATTATTATTATTATTATTATTATTATTATTATTATTATTATTATTATTATTATTATTATTATTATTATTATTATTATTATTATTATTATTATTATTATTATTATTATTATTATTATTATTATTATTATTATTATTATTATTATTATTATTATTATTATTATTATTATTATTATTATTATTATTATTATTATTATTATTATTATTTTTATTATTATTATTATTATTATTATTATTATTATTATTATTATTATTATTATTATTATTATTATTATTATTATTATTATTATTATTATTATTATTATTATTATTATTATTATTATTATTATTATTATTGTTATTATTGTTATTATTATTATTATTATTATTATTATTATTATTATTATTATTATTATTATTATTATTATTATTATCCCTCGGGGGTTTTTTCGTTGTTTTTCCCCTAGAGGGCGTGTCCTCGGGTGGCGGATAGAGGAACGCTCGGCATTAGTACTTGCTATTAATGCAGGGCAGGTGGGAAATAAAATACCACTCGCGGACCAAAAAAAACAACTATGTGAAGGAACACTGAATAATAAACCAAATATGGATAGAAAAAAAGAAGGAGAAAACTTTACGGTGCAGGGAGTCGGAACCCCAGTACCGGCGTCTGTCGGGAGTGAGCGCGCGGGCTCCAGGACGTCGATATACAGCGACTGCAAGGAAAAGAAAAAGAAAGAGAGAAATGAAAACCAAAACGTAGCTTTGGGAGTGACACACTTGGCTCCCACAGAACGTACAGCTACAAGTGAAGCCAGTAGTAACTCTCCTCGAAACAAGAGAACGTGCGAAACAGAAGAGAACAACACCGACATTTTCTCTAAGGAGATCGAGAAATGCATTGAAGTTCTCAAATGCATGAAATTGGCATGCACCAAACAGAAAAACATCAGCTTGGATATCAAAATCGGTAATGCAGCACTCGAAGAGTCTATAGATAAGCTGAAATGGGAAAGGCGGCCAAAAAGACGGCAGATCAAGTCTCGCAAACTCTCGAGCCAGAAATTATGGAAAGAGAAATTCCATTCCAGAAGAGCAGAGAAGGAACCAAAAAATCGCCAGGAAATGCGAAGGAAAATCCGATTTCTACAAAAAGGCCACCTTCGAGCCCTCTTGTAAAAGGAGGTGATAAGAGATCGAAGAAATCATCACAAGAAAACCTTCGAGAAAAAACGATTTCGGTCCCTACGAAAGAGAGCTATGCACACGCTCTCAAGGAAACAAACGCCACGGAGGCTTGCGGCAGAAAAAACCAAACAGGCCCCAAAACTAAAGCTAAGGATAAACCTGAAGAAGACGAAAAAAGAGAAGAAAAGAAGAAAAAGAAAATAAGAAGGCACCGCGAACCTCGATCCAAAGCTATCATTATAAAGCCAAAAGGAAACGAGAAGTACACCGATATCCTACGAGAAATCCGAAATAAGGTAAACCCAGATGACACCCAAAACTATCATCAAGACCGTACGGCAAACGAAATCTGGAGATGTTCTTCTAGAACTCGGATCCAAAACAAAGGACAAGAAGGCTTTCGGGAAATCTCTTAAAGAAATCCTAGGAGATAGAGCAAGTGTGCAAAGTCTGGAACCGAAAATATCGCTAGAGATTAGAGATCTGGATGAACTGGCAACAGCAGAAAAAGTCCAAGAAGCCGTTAAGAAGAAAGCTGCAGATCTCATCACGGACATTCAGGTTGGAATAACTGGAAAGAACAGAAGCTCTTTAAAGATAGCCATTGTTCAAGTAAACTCTAGAGCTGCCCACGAAATACTTAAAACTCCTACCATAAGAATAGGATGGGTTCAGTGCAGAGTCCGACGCAGAACTGAGGTAACACGTTGCTTTAGGTGCTTCGGCAATATGTACCGGGGTAGATAGGAAGGGACGAGGACTGTCCTTCAATTGTGGTGGAAAGGCCCACAAAAAAAGAACTGTGAAAACCCAACCAAATGCTGCTTATGCGCAGACCTTGAAACCCCACCGTTGCTCTTGGATCACATGCCGGGGTCAGGCCAGTGCCAAGTGTTCCGACAGGCACTTGCAATAGCGAAGAAGTCTCCCTCAAAATTACCATAATAATGCAAGCAAATGTCCACAGGAGCCAAACAGCGGACAACCTCCTGGTCAAACTTATAGGTGAGCTGCAAGTAGATGCTCTTATCATCAGCGAACAATACACCAATAAAAATCATTCAAAATGGACATCAGACTCGCTTGGAACCGCTGCTATATGGATGCCAGACCTTAGGAAGCTTCCCATCAAAAGCCAAGGCACTGAAACGGGCTTTGTCTGGGTTAAAAGTGATGCACTCACAATCATAAGCATCTACCTCAGCCCGAACGACAGGATCGATGAAGAAGAAATATTTGAATGTTAACAGTCGAATAATTCGCAGTTGGTCTTTGTAGCTCGGATTATATGGAATCTCGATTTATTCGGGAAAATATGCGTCAAGACAAGGTGTAATGGTCATCTTCTGATGAGCCCAGCCATTACATCGGGGCGAAACGCATATATGAACACTTTTATGCTGGTTTATATTTGTTTTCGTGATTTTAAATCATATTTATTAAAAGGATCGATGAGTTCCGACAGAAGCTGGAGGACCTGGAAGACTTTATGTCTAACACGGAAGGAGAGATACTGGTTGCTGGCGACTTCAACGCTAGAGCTCAAGAGTGGGGGATGCCAACTACAGATTCTCGAGGAAGGAAAATACTCGAGATGGCCGCAAGACGTGGACTTTACGTAGCCAACGTAGGAGACACCCCCACCTTCAGGAGACCGGGACACAGAGGCATTATCCCAGATGTGACCTTTGCAACGGACTCCACATTCGCAAAAATCAAAACCTGGAGAGTAATAAACAGGTAGCGACCATCAGTACATTGTCTTTGATTTGGAGGGTAACCAACGAATCCCGAACCATCGTCAACAACCACGGGCTCCGAGGTGGAACCTGAACAGACTCAACGCAGACCTTTTTAAGGACATGATCGAGGAAGGTGCAGACGCCGTGATCCAAGTGCAAGGACCTGCTGAAATGAAAGCTGAAGCCACGATGCAACTAATCCGGCTCGCTTGCGACTCCTCAATGCCCCGAACGAGCGCTGCCAACAGCAGAGACCCAGCGTACTGGTGGACCGAGGAGATAGCTGTGCTACGCCGCAGATGCCTACAACTTCGGCGCATAGTCACCAGGGGAAGAAGAAGAAGAAACGCTGAAACTATGGAAGATGCTCTAGCGGAGTTCAGAACCAAAAGATCTGAGCTTAAGAGGGCCATCAAGTTGAGCAAAAAACAGAAGTGGGAGGATCTCCGCCGCGAAATCAATAGCGACCCCTGGGGACTAGGCTACAAGATTGTAACGCGAAAACTCGGAGCTCAGATGGCACCCCCCCTCCTCAGTGAATAAAAGATAGAGCGTATAGTGGACACACTTTTCCCAACTCCCCCTGTCAGACCACCCGACACCACACCGGTCCAACGACAGGAAATTCTAGCTTTCAGCGAAGAAGAGTTGAACATAGCTGTGCAGTTCCTACAAAATAAAAGAGCCCCAGGACCCGACGGAATTCCAACAGACATCCTCAAAGTGACCGCCCAAACATTCCCTCACTTGCTGCTGAACATGTTTAACAGCTTCCTAGAGAAAGGCATCTTCCCCAAGAGCTGGAAGAAACAACGCTTGGTGCTTATCAGCAAAGGCAAAAGAGATCTGGATTCCCCATCGGCATACAGGCCTCTGTGCATGCTAGACACCGCGGGGAAACTCTTGGAAAAGTTACTGAAGTCCAACTCATAGCGGCAGTACAAGCGTCAGGCGATCTGTCTGAGAGGCAGTACGGCTTCCGGAGAGGTCGCTCTACGATTGGTGCCGTAAAGGAAGTAGTGAACGCCGCCCAAATCACCCAACAGGGAAACCACTACTCTAGGAAGATCGTATTGCTGGCAACCCTGGATGTACGGAATGCCTTCAACTCAGCCAGGTGGAGCGATATGCTAGACGCGCTCGAACGGAGATTCCATATTCCAGCATATCTCCTACGGATGGTGAAGGACTATCTCAAATACCGAGAGCTGCTCTACGAGACCACAGAAGGCCCGCGAAGAAAGCAAGGGACATCTGGCGCAGCGCAGGGATCGATCTTAGGACCAGACCTCTGGATCATCTCCTACGATGACATTCTTCGCATGGAGATGCCTGAGGAGACTTTCCTGGTCGGGTACGAAGACGACATTGCCGCGGTGATTATGGCACGAGACACAAAGAGCGCGAAAAGGAAGTTAAACCAGGTCATGCGACGAGCGAATTCGTGGATGGAAGAACACGGACTCAGCCTAGCAACGGAGAAAACTGAGATAGTCCTTCTCACAAGGAAGAGGGTCCCCACACAGATCGACTTCAAAATCGGGGCAGAAGTAATAAGAAGCAGCGCCGCAGTGAAGTACTTGGGATTGAGGCTCGACACAAAGCTAACCTACTCGCAACAAATAAAGGCAGCAGCGGAAAGAGCCTCAAAAACCACTGCATCACTGAGCAGTACTGATGGCAAATGTAGGTGGTCCAACGGCCAGCAAGAGAAGGCTGCTGATAGCGACAACCCACTCCATCCTTTTGTACGGCAGCGAAATTTGGGCAGAAGCACTTAAACAAGAAAAGTACAGAAAACAGATGGCGGCAGTGCAAAGATGCGGAGCTCTACGTGTAGCTAGCTCTTACCGAAAGGTGTCGGAACCTGCTGTTCTTGTAGTCGCAGGAGTGACTCCCATCGATCTCCTGGCGGCAGAAAGGAAGTACGTCTACGACAAAAAGGCGGAAATGGGAATGGAAGCGGCATCCGAGGAAGCTAAGCAGCTCACAAAACAGAAGTGGCAAGAGCGTTGGAGGTCGGAAAACAGAGGACGATGGACAGCGAGGCTGATAAGAAACGTGGCTGAGTGGAATGACCGGAAACACGGTGAAGTAAGCTACTACGTCACCCAGTTACTCACCGGACACGGTTACTTCAATGCCTTCCTTCACAAAATCGGCAAAACAAACAGTCCAGCCTGCCAGTACGGAGACTCACTAGAAGACGACGCAAACCATACCTTCTTCGCCTGCAGCAGATGGGAAAGCCTCCGCCAAGACCTGCAGACAAGTATCGGCGCCATCTCACCAGAGAACATAGTAGAGAAGATGCTACATAGTTACGAGAACTGGCAAAAAGTCTGTAGCTACACAGAACATATTCTCAGAAGGAAAAAAAGAGAAGAAGAAAATGATCGGGAAACAGTTGATCCCGCAAGTTAATCCCGCAAGGGAATCATGACAACCCCCTTGAAGTATTAAATAATATTGAAGTATTAATATTGAAATATTATTATTATTATTATTATTATTATTATTATTATTATTATTATTATTATTATTATTATTATTATTATTATTATTATTATTATTATTATTATTATTATTATTATTATTATTATTATTAATAATTATTATATTAATATTATTATTATTATTATTATTATTATTATATTATTATTATTATTATTATTATTATTATTATTATTATTATTATTATTATTATTATTATTATTATTATTATTATTATTATTATTATTATTATTATTATTATTATTATTATTATTATTATTATTATTATTATTATTATTATTATTATTATTATTATTATTATTATTATTATTATTATTATTATTATTATTATTATTATTATTATTATTATTATTATTATTATTATTATTATTATTATTATTATTATTATTATTATTATTATTATTATTATTATTATTATTATTATTATTATTATTATTATTATTATTATTATTATTATTATTATTATTATTATTATTATTATTATTATTATTATTATTATTATTATTATTATTATTATTATATTATTATTATTATTATTATTATTATTATTATTATTATTATTATTATTATTATTATTATTATTATTATTATTATTATTATTATTATTATTATTATTATTATTATTATTATTATTATTATTATTATTATTATTATTATTATTATTATTATTATTATTATTATTATTATTATTATTATTATTATTATTATTATTATTATTATTATTATTATTATTATTATTATTATTATTATTATTATTATTATTATTATTATTATTATTATTATTATTATTATTATTATTATTATTATTATTATTATTATTATTATTATTATTATTATTATTATTATTATTATTATTATTATTATTATTATTATTATTATTATTATTATTATT